>CM074721.1:408555398-409155398 GCA_037306005.1 Rhinophrynus dorsalis
ATGATGATTGTTATAAACACTGATGGCCCACCGGTGAACATGAGGCCTCCCTGCTCCAGAAAAGGTAGGAAAATGGGAAAGTGCCTCAGGTGACACTAGAGGAGAAACGGTGGATAAAAGGAGACACATCCCACCCCCCTCCCCTCAACCCTGCAGAGGACCCTCCAATCCCAACCCTTTCTAAGAATACAACTTTGCAGCTTACAGATGCAGCGGCACTTAAGGTACAGTTGTGTAAGTTCCTGTATTCTCTCTTGAAGGTGATAATTGTCCTCTGGTGCCACTTTACGTCCTACTTTCATTGTTACTTGGGTGACTAGAGTTATAACTGTTTCGGAGGGGACATGGTATTTGGTGGCCGTTTGTGCAGATGATCCTAAGGAAGATATTGTTGTGGACATTGGTACTCAGAGTTAATCTTTTTGTTTGTTTCAACCACAAGTATGTGTTTGAAACCAGTTGTCCAACACATTCTAGTGGTTTCACATCCTGTTTTGGGCTCTGTGTCTGCCTTCTCATGGTGCAGGATCTGCGCCATGAAAAGTGCAGGCCTAAAAATGCGGTGATGCCACTGCATGGAATAGGATAGCTAAGTCAACTATTTTTAGTTAATGTTCAATGGGTGAACATTTCACACCGGTTGAACATTTTTGCACGTGTTTTGGTGCTGACAGCACAGTTTATATAATTGTAAACTGGGCTGTCAAAACCACTACCGTCCTTTAATAGTATCGAACCCCAAGTCTTTCTCCCTCTTTTCCATAAAAGCTTCTCAACTGTTTTGCTATTGCACCCCATTTCAAGTTGGTGTCCTTATGCTCAGTCATTGTTGCCATGTTTATAGAGGAGTTTTTGGCTTCCCTAGACATAAAGTATGTGTATCTGCATATTCCAGTCCATGCAGATCATGAGTATTTCCTGTTTGCTCTTCAAGACTGTCATTTTAAGTTTACTGCCACGTCGTTTGGGTTAGCTACCTCTCCGTGGGCCTTTAAAAAGGTCATGACAGCCTTGGCAGCTCAGATCTGCTTTCTATTGATCTCCTTGACTCACTATCTGGGTGACCTTTTGCTAAAAGCTCCTTCCGATTCAGACTTGCATGTCTGTTCTGGGACAACACTGTTGGTTTTCAGTTTCAAGAAATTTACTCTGGTTCCTCCCCAGGTCCTTCTTGTCAGCACTCACGCACACTACCAGAAGACAATCTGTTTTCTCACCGTGTGTCTCAGGCCCTACCTCATCCATCCTCAACAGTGCAGGAGTACATAAAGGTGGTAGGTTAACTAACCCAAACCATACATGAGAGCTGCAGCTGAATATTCTCAGGAATTGATCTCGGACCCTAGAGTGGCAGGGAGTACATGAGAGTTTTGAGGCAGACTGGTGACAACCTTGGATGCCGTTCCTTACTGCCAGGTTCACATGGAGGAACTGCAGAGAGATGTTATCCAGAGCTGGTCCAGGCTTCCTGAGCATCTTGATCATCAGATGTCTCTCTGAGGAACAGGAGGGACCTCCAGTGTTGGAGGCGGAGGCAGAACCTGGAATAGGGGAGACCCTTTGTGATTCCAGAGTGGAGCCTGTTCATACCGGATGCTAGCCTCAGCTGCTGGGGTAGAGTTCTGAGTATCCAGGGTGAGTGGACCAGGGAGGAGTCCTTCTTGTCCATGAATGTCCTGGAATGTGGGGTGAACCAGTTGACCTTCGTCTGTTGGAACTCACTTCTGTTGGGGAAGCCAATAAGATTACAGCTGTGGCTTACATCAATTGGCGGGGGGGGGGCACATTCCAAGGGTAGAAAGTGTTCGGCTGACCTTCTAATTCACCAAGATGTAGATTCCAAGAGTGGAAGCTTTCTACTGGATTGTGAAACAGTTGGGTGTGCCGATGGTGGATCTCATGGCCACCAGGGCAAACAAGAAGTTCCATCCTTCTGCTCCCAGACAGAAGACCCTCGAGCCTTTGCCACAGCCACATTGTCCATTCAGTGGAACTTCCACCTAGCTTATGTTTTTCCTCCGAGTACTCCAGAGGTTGGGTTGAATGGAGCAACAGTCGTTCTAGTCGCCCCTTTATGGCCCAAGAGGTTGTGATTTGCAGACTTGGTCAGTCTCTCCATTTAGAATCTGCTCCGTCTTCCACCTCTGCCAGACCTCTTACTTCAGGGTTACCTGTGGCATGAGGATGTGGAGAAAATGGCTTTGACATCATGGCTCTTGAAGCAGATATCCTGAGACTGAAAGGTGTCTCTGTGGAGGTTGTTTCAGCCATGATTAATGCCAGAAAGTCAGTCTCCTCCAAGCCATACTATAGGGTATGGTCTGTTTTTCATAAGTGGTCTGCAGACAAGAGGGTGTCTTCATGAGATTTTGACCTTTTCCGTGGTGTTGTCTTTCCTCCAAAAAATTTACTAAATTAAAACTTTGCGCACCAGAGGGGTGCACACCTCATAGGTTGGCAAAGGGTTAAACTGGGGTTTCCGTCCATTGAATGTAAATCTGTGTTGGAGACCCCTTCTATCATTAAGTGGAGTACGTCCGCCTCAGAGTAGTTGTATAAAATTGTATCCTTTAATTGAGTGGTATTTAATTTAACACTTCAAGGACCACAGGGGTGTGCAACTCATAGGTCCTGTCATTGGTTAATAGAAAAACTTGCTTAGGATTTGTCCTTCATACATCCATAAGGTAGGTCTGTTTATTCTAGCATGTGAACTCTGCTGTAGCCTACAACTGAATTAAAACCTAATTCTCCCTTGAGATAGTCTATCCAATTAGAATCATTGGTGGCGCTCACTCTCTCAGTGGCTAATAGTATTCAGATTGGAAGTTTATAGTTTTCAGCTCCACAAAGTAAACCAAATACAGACCACAAATAGTGCACAGTAAATACAAGCAATTGCAGATACTATGCAAAAAAATATAAATATATTTACAAATTAAAAGCTACTTATTCATATGTGAATTTCCCCTTTATGAGGAGATTACCAGACCTAGCTAATTATAAACATGAAGCCTATATATTGCAGTCATCCAGCTGGGTTACAATATGAAAAATGAAAACCTGGCTATACAGATAGACAGTAATGCTCACTTAAATATTGTCTGGACACGTTTAGTCTCTTCGGTCATGTTGGTTCAGTGTGGTTTTTAAGGTGCCTGAGGTAAATAGAATTAACTTAACATGCGCAAATATGTAACAAGCTAAACGAGTTCAGTCACTTCATGGGTCCTTTTGGTAAAATTGTCATTGCACTGTGTTTTAATCCAATATTGTGCATATTTTTTGGATTATAAAGGAAGGTGTGCACATCAACAGCAAACATAGGTTGTATCCACTTGCCCAGGACCCCCCCCCCCCCCCCCCAGTTGGTTTGGAGAGAAAATTAAATGTTTCTCTGTTGTCCAATACAGGTTACTGGTAACTCTGGATAGACGATCCATCCCTTTAAATGTAGGCAGGAACAATTCTAGAATTATATGCAGGGGGTGGAGCCTACCTTCCCTCCTTGGCTGCAGCTAGCCAACCAGCTCTAGAAAGATTTGTTCCTTGGTGAAGATAACACAGGCAAGAGAACAGTTCTGCTATAGCTTTTTTTTTTTTTTTTTTTTATAGTTTTTTTTATTTTTCTGTTAGAAATGGAATACCACCATTAGGCGGATTACCATAACTGACAATGCCTTTAGATGTGGCTAGCTCAGAGACCAGGTGCTTTTTGTGGACCTTAAGCCCTGGGAGGAAAATCTTGGCTACAAGTTCTTTCCTCAGGAGTTGCCCACCGAGGCATCTTCTTAAAACGTGGTAATCTGAAGACAGAAGATCTGCAGGAAAGCTGAGCAACCCTTTGAGTGCTGCAGGTCCACATGTCCCACAGTGCCCCTCCGCACAGGGGTTTTCCTTTGGAGTTCCTATTGCACACTCCTGCACTCATTGGGTCTATCTGTATGTCTGTTTGGTGTTTTGGAGCAGGTTTATGTGGTATTTAACTCTTTAGCTGCTGTTTTTGCATTCATTTGTGGGGTTTTCTAACACTTTTCCTACTGGTTCAGTGTTGTTTGGGTATTCTAACATGTTCTAGTGATGTTTCATGTCCTTTAGTTTTACACTTTCAATTTTGTAAAATATGAGTTCCGCTCAATTTACCGCATGGGTCCCGTTGCTCCATTCACTCCTATGGGACTGTACAGTTTGGGACACACCTCTGCAACCGTTTAACCTAGCGACTTCAGAGATGGCTCATTTTACTTGTCTGCCCTTGCTCTATCATCTTGTTCAGGGGGCTTCTGGCACTGTTTGGGGTACCTTCTGTGATAAAACGTTAATCCTACGCACTGTAGTTGGGTGATTTCTTATTCAGTAAGGTTACTGACACTGTGAGAATGTCTATACCTTTGGAGCTTGGGGCCAAACCTAAGACTAAGGATGCTGGTGTCTCTGTATCCCCTATTGCTCGTTGCTTTTCCTTTCATTCAGGGTTACCTAGAGATTTCTCAGGTCCCTTATGCCCAGCATATTCTGATGTCCCTGAGAGTCTCCCAGGGACCTCCAGCCATGCATTAGAGCCAGTTTGGGTGCAAGAGTTCAAGGCTGCTACTAGGGAACTTAGGTCCACATTGCAACTCTTTCCATCCCAGTTACATGGGGTCTTTCATTCTTGGCAGACCCCCTCCTTCGTCAGGTCTTCCCTGCCAAAGCCTTAGGATGTACCTGACATGTCAGATTCCTATGAGGAGGAACTGTTGGTGGATTCGGATGTGGAGGAATGTTCTTCCGTGGGCTCCTCTTAATTTTTTGGGGACCCTGTTGAGGATGATCCTGAGTCCTCGGCTGAGGGCCTGATCAGGGCAGTTTTAAATACCCTAAACATTCCCTTAGTGCAGGAGTTTCCTTCTGACCCTTCTGATGTTTTTTCAGGAGCCTAAAAAGCCCATTACTTGCTTTCCACCTAACCCCACTCTTGACCGCCTTGTGTCTGAAGAGTGGAAGTCTCCAGACAGGAAACCTTCTGTTTCCAAGATATTTGCCAGGTTTTATCCCTTTTCTGAGGCTGAGCTTGCTCAGTGGGTTCATCCTCCCAAAGTGGATGCTCCTATTTCCAGGCTATCCAAGTCTACTGCTTTGCCAGTGTCTGATGCGTCTGTTCTAAAGGACTGGACTGACAAGGAACTTGAGGTCTCCCTCAAATCCATCTTTGCCACTGCTGGTTCTGCCATGCGTCCAGCATTCACAGCAACATGGGCAAACTGGGCCATTGCGGTCTGGACTGAACAGCTCACTCTTGCTGTCCGTCAGGGTGCTCCTTCTTCAAATAAGTTGCACCTCCTTGCCAACATTTCTGAGGCACAGCACTATGTTTCTGCTGCCTTATTTGATGCCATCCGTTTGGTGGCTAGGGTTTCCACCATGTCTGTGGTTGCCAGATGGGCTCTTTGGCTCAAGATCTGGTCTGCTGATACTGCTTTTAAGAAAGCATTGCTCTCCTTGCCTTTTCAAGGCACTTCTTTGTTTGGGCCAGATCTTAAGGATCTGATCAGTGAGGCTACAGGGGGTAAGAGTGCACTTCTACCCTTAATTCCTAGAAAGAAAACACCGCTTAAGCGTAACTGGTATTTTTGTTCCTTTCAGAATGAGACACGTCCTGAGAACCAGACGGTTCCCTCAGCTCCACGTACCTCCTCCAACCCCAAACAGCAATGGAAGCCCAAGGTCTCCTCCAAGCCCAAGGCTTCCAAGCCTTCTTTGGCATGACTCACCAGACCCAGGTCCACACTCTGCTGTGGGTGGTCATCTGCATCACTATCACAGCATTAGGGAGAAATCAGTGACGGACCCATGAGTTTTACAGGTGGTGACGGAAGGGTACAGGATCCCTTTCGTCTCTCTTCCTCCTTTTCGCTTCCTTCCTTCTCATAAGCCTCAGGGCACAGAGAAACGCCGTCTGTTCAGTGCTGTTCAGGCTCTTCTGGACAAGGACATTCTAGAGCCGGTTCCAGCTCAGGACAGAGGTATGGGGTTTTACTCAAACCTCTTTGTGGTCTCCAAGAAAGGACGACAACCGCCGTCTATCTTTGATTTAAAGGATCTCAATTCCCTTGTGATCCGGACTCCTCACCAGGAGTCTCTACAAACGGTGATTGCTGCCATGTCCCCTGGGGAATTCCTTGCATCTCTGGATCTTCAGGACGCATACTCACACATTGCCATTCATCCAGAGAAGGACAAGTCCTTCCTAGTTTCCTTCTGGACCACAGTGACGACTGATGCCAGCCTCTCTGGATAGGGAGCGGTCCTGGGTCACCTGAGTGCACAAGGTCGGTGGTCTCCGGAAGAATCTCTCCTTAACATCAACGTGTTGGAGCTTCGGGCGATATTCCCTGCTTTTCGTCATTGGACTCCCCAGCTGAAAGAATTCCTAGTCCGGGTAGAGTCCGACAACGCCACAGCCGTGGCTTACATCACCAAGCAGGGCGAAACAAGAAGTCTCGCCGCTTGGTTAGAGGTCAAGGCTATCTTGTCCTGGGCAGAAGAACACGTTCCTTCTATATCCGCAGTGCACATTCCTGGCGTAGCGAACATTATGGCGGACTTACTCAGTCGACACACAGTGGACAGAGGAGAGTGGGAGATGCATCCAGATGTGTTTACCCTCATTGTCCAGAAATGGGGTCTTCCTTACATCGACCTGATGGCAACAAGACACAGCAGGAAGGTTCAGAGGTTCTGCTCTCGATGGAGGGACCCTCTATCTCTGGCGGTGGATGCAATGTCCATTCCTTGGTTATTCCCTCTGGTCTACATCTTTCCTCCCCTCTCAATGTTGCACAGGGTGTTACGGAAATTACGACTGGAACGTTGTCCAGTCATTCTGATTGCTCCCTACTGGCCTCGCCAAGCTTGGTTTCTGAAGCTTCTGGATCTGTCAGTGGCGGAGCCATCCTGGCTCCCTTGCCGTCCAGATCATCTTCTACAGGGTTACCTGTGGAAGGAGGATGTTCATAATCTAGCCTTGACGGCTTGGAAATTAAATCTTCAATATTGAGGAAGAAAGGGATTTCTTCTGGTGTGGTGGCTACTGTGCTCCGTGCCCGCAAACCTGTTTCTTCCAAGATCTACCATTGTGTCTGGTCAACCTTCCTGTCTTGGTATGCTGACAAGGACCTGTCTCAGGAATTTGATCTGCCTACGGGCCTGGCTTTTTTGCAGGACAGTGTGGATAAGGGCCTCCGTTTGAGTTCCCTTAAGGTTCAGACATCTGCTCTATCTCTTTTCTTTCAGAGGCGCATTGCCATCCTTCCTTATGTCAAGGTTTTCTTCCAGGGCATTGCTCATACTCGTGCTGCCTTCAAGATTCCTGCTCCTCCGTGGGATCTTAACTTGGTTTTGGGCGTTCTTCAGCACCCTCCATCTGAGTCTTTGGCTACTATTCCTCTACGCCTGTTGATGTGGAAAATGGCGCTTCTCCTGGCGATTGTGTCTGTCTGTCATGTCGCTCAGTTACATGCTCTGTCCTGTAAACCACCCTATTTGGTGTTTCACAAGGATAAGGCGGTGCTTCGCACTTCTCAGGAGTTTCTTCCGAAGGTGGTCTCTGAGTTCCACATCAATCAGGAGATTGTGGTGCCCTGTTTCTGCCCTGACCCCACCTCTGACAAGGAGAGGGATCTCCACTTTTTAGACGTGGTGCGTTGTCTCAAGTTTTATGTACATCTCATTGAGTCTATCAGGCAATCAGACGCGTTGTTCGTCATTCCTGAGGGTCCTGGGGCTGGAAGACCTACATCCGAGGTGACTTGCTTCTTGGATCAAGTCCACTATTCGTAAGTCTTGTGAGCTGAGGAAGAAGCCTGTCCCTTTCAGGGTCACGGCTCATTTTACCCGATCTATTGGGGCCTCTTGGGCTTACAAGAATCAGGCCTCTGCTGATAGTTGTGCAAGGCTGCCACCTGGTCATCTGTGCACACCTTTTTGAAGCATTACCGTGATGATGTGCTGGCATCGGCTGATGCCAGCTTTGGGAGAAAAATCCTGGAGGCAGTCTTTCCTGTCTAGGATTTTCTTCGGTTCTTGGTGCTTCCTTCATTTTTGAGCCCTGTTGGCTCAAGTTCAGTGTGCTGTGTAACAGTTGGGGTGCTACCCCTGTTCAGTGTCCGTTGACACTTCATTGTTTGTTGGGCTATCTCTGATCTGATGGTTCATATCTGTTCTGGTGACTTTGGGGGCCTTGCGCCTGGTCCTTGCCTTACTTCCCACCTCTGGGGAAACTAAATGGTTGGACATCCCAGAGTTACCAGTAACCTGTATTGGACGACAGGTTACCTGTTAAATCCTTTTCTCTTAGTCCATACAGGTTACTGCTCTCTCACTCTGTCAAGGGCCCATGCTTGGCTGTCCTGTGGGAGATCGTGGGGGTCCTTCGGAGTCATGCTCACAGGAGTCTTCTTTCCCTTCTACTATCTAGTCTGTAGTTAGTGTCTCAAATCTTACTGGAGCTGGTTGGCTAGCTGCAGCCAAGGAGGGAAGGTAGGCTCCACCCCCTGCATACAATTCTAGAATTTGTTCCTGCCTACAATTAAAGGGGTGGATCGCCTACCCAGAGTTAACAGTAACCTGTATGAATGAAGAGAAAAGGATTTAACAGGTAAGACTAAAATCCTTTTTTTAGCACCCCCAATAATGAGAAATTGTTTTGCTTAGAGGTGGTGAAACTGTATCCCTCCATCTGTTGAAGTAAAACTCCCATCATCCTCAGCTGGTCAATAACAGCTGAAGGACATCAGGTTGACAGGTATTTGTAATGTGTATATATATATATATATATATATATATATATATATATATATATATATATATATATACAAATACCTGTCAACCTGATGTCCTTCAGCTGTTATTGACCAGCTGAGGATGATGGGAGTTTTCTGTACACGGAAATAGTGGTTGGAACTGGAGAGAAGTCCATGTAAGAAATGGGGGTGGGTGGGGCTAAGGGCACCTAGAGCTTCTTTCCTAGGGAAGTCTGGGATGCAAATTAGACTTATTACAAGCCCTCAGCTGGCAGCAAGACCTGGTGCTATAGGCTTGGGACAAGAAGCTTTAGACATCTCAGACAGTACCTAGCAATGACTCTGGGCAAACAGATGTCCTAATATATATAGCCCTTAGCCCCAGCCACCCCCATTTCTTACATGGACTTCTCTCCAGTTCCAACCACTATTTCCGTGTACAGAAAATACCATTGACCTTTAAAAAAAACCTGTACAGGAAACTAGCCTTAACACTTTTTGTTTCTAGAGAGTTCTCCAACTAATTGCTTCACAATGCATAAAAGACTCCTCTAGCATCTAATGGGGTAAATAATAGCCTGACCACAGTCACAATTCATAATTTGGGTGTGGCCAACACAGCTGAGGTGCTGTAGTAAGTTGTCTACTCTGCCTATTGGGAAATTATGGCCCTCCATGTATTGGTGTTAATCTAGCTACACATAATGGTACAATTGTTCTTCCCTGTTCGCCAATACATTTGGATGGCTTGTCCCTAACCCCATTTCCTGTGGGAGTATAATATCAGCATTTTGTAAATGTTATTTATTTAATTTTTCTTTTAATTATCTTTATTAAAGTTTAAGAACAGAAAAATGCATCATAGCATAAATTCTACATAGTTACAGTGTAGACAATATAGGCATTTCCAAAAGATTGAAAGCACCTTATACTACCCAAGTGGAGTTTTAACCAGAAGATTGAGATTTGTCAAATGAGGTTGAGAGTTTAATATGTTCAAACGGTGAAGATGAAGCTAATTTGAACTCTGTACCGTATATTACACAGCAAATACATGATGAAAATTAACGTTGAGCAATTAACCAACAAGACAAAGAAATCCGCAGTCTAATCAAGAGAAATTCTGGTCCTTTGTAGAATATGATGCATAACATGGGCTTTGTTCTAAGAAAGAACTTAAACAGTAGTTGTATATTGATATGGAATCTGAAACTCATCTCTGATACATTTGACAATGTCCAAGTGGTGTTTTTAAAAGCTGTTGTGTATGTTGCTGATTGTCTGGGAGGTAGTGTATTAAGGACGGGTTCCCAAATCTTCCAAAAAGTTAAGCCTTTAATATTCGACTTCCTGTAGGAAATGCACACATTCAGCACAGGTTATATATAATACTGCATTAAACCACTGTTGCAATGAAGGAGGTGTAGACAATAATCTGTTTTGCAATATTGTTTCAAGGGCCATAGTTAACAGAATATTGTGAAATCATTGTTGACATGCAAGTTTATGCGTTTACAAAGTATGTCCAATAAAGCCTCATGGGAAATTCCATCGATATGTATGTCAGTCCATAATTGTCCTTCAATGCCAAAATCAATTAATCAAGTCCTCCCCAGACATGAGGCGTTTAGTACTATTACTGTGTGTGTGTTGCTTTATAGGGATCTGTACATGTGTGGTGGGTTGTCATTTTTACTGTAAGATCAGGAAAATAATTATGTATACCAGTTGGAAAGGTTGAAGTAATCTCTAGTGCTTTGCCTATGCCCACATAGTAAATGTAGGGTGCTGAGCATCTGAGTGTAGTGATGGGTTTATGTAATGGACTAGAGAGGTAGACTGTGTGGAGAACAAGCAAGTATACTGGGAATGTATGCCCCCTGAAACTAGACTCTGAGAAGGAGAAACTGCACAGGTAAACTAGCAAGGGGCTATTTCTTATGAAAGATGACAGCTAGCAATACTATGAAATAGCAAAGGTGACTCTGCAACAAGCCTGGAACTCAGAAGCAGGTCAAGCACTCCAAATGGTAAACACAAGTCCAGTAGCACAGTACCAGTAAGGATGATCCAAAAGAGGTAAAATTCCAAGCAGAGTTCAGGGCAGACATCACAGACTTGGTGGTCTAAAGTCCAGGCAAGGGTCAGGGCAAGCTCCAGAGGTTCAGTGGTCATGATCCAGGCAGGGGTCAGGGCAGGCCGCACAGGTACAGATCCAGAGATAGGCCATGGGTCAAACACTGCAGTGAAGTAACCAGGAAGTTGCCAAGAAGCTCTGAGCAAGGACAGACAACTGAGCGCCGCCTAAATGGAGGTGCTGACTGAAATACAGTACCGGGTCACCGAGCAGTAGGGACACACAGAGACTGCTTTGCTTCTGCACGTGTGCATCATCAAAGGTACAACTGCCACGCACGAGCAGAAGTGATGCTGAGTGACAGACAACACACGTGTTCAGCTGGATCTGATGCACAGCATCAGACATGACAGACTTAGTTGGGTCACAGATGGTAATGGAAGAAGCCTAATTCCTCAATTGCAAGTAGATGTACCCAGATATTTGGGACCCCAAATGTCTTTCAAGGTTGGAAAGTCCACGACCGTGCTGGATTTTGAGTCAAATATGTCATGATGAGTAATTCCCACTATCAAATATCTGTGTCTCTCCCTATTGAAAGTCTAGATTGCCCACAAAAGGAATATAGTGCACAACCCACTTGTAACTGTAATATGTATGATTAAAAACTTGCCAGGCCTTGCAAATATCTCTAAGCAGTGGGTTGTTGACTATATGCTATGGGAGGTCTGGGTGTGGAGAATGTAAAACAGATTAAGTGCTAAACTTTGATCTCTGCTAATAAGTGTGTGTTACCCAATTGCAGGAAACCTGCAAGAGAGGGAGTGCTAGGATGCGTGGCTGGAGTGCGTGGCTGATCGTGCATAGGCTGCTTGTTGCCAGACTTTGCTACGGCCGGTTAAAATTGCCAGCCACAAGGCCGGGTGACAAACCCCAGGGAAGCTGGAAGGGAGCCCAGGATAGACTGCCAACAAACAGTATGAACTCTCCTGCAGGGGAGCGTGCAGGCTAGGGAGCATAGAATGGGGTGCGTAGATGAACAAGAGATAAGGCAAGGAACAGTGACAATGACAGGAATGGTAACTGTAACTGGAGTAGTAGACAGAAGAGTGGTCACAGGCTAGCAGGGTCGCACACAGGTAAGTAACAACTTGAATCACTAGGCAGAAGAGTAGTCCTGGATATCAGGGTCATACACAGATCTGACAGCTGCTGTAATCACAAGGCAATAGAGTAGTCACTGGCTAACAGAGTTATACACAGGAATGGGCACAAGAACAGGAGTAGCACAAAAGTACTAAAAATATTCAGACAATGCTAGGGACTGGAAGATACGCTAATACAATAAGGAGCACTCAGAAGCACGTCCTTCTGACTTCAGGAACACTGTGATAGTGTGCTGAAGCCAGGGACAAGATGCTGATATAAAGTTGTTGCGCGCTACATCACCCAGACGTGACGTCATCACCAGTAAGTGAAAAAGGCTGAGCCAGTTTAGCCTTGCGCCTGGGTACAGAGGAGGAACAGCAGACAAAGCAGAGCAACGGGGGCAAACGTGACAGTGTAAAGGTATTTAGTATCCAATTGATTGCTATGCAAGGCAGACTGGCCAAGTTATAAAATCTAACAATTTATTCCTGCTTTACACAAGGGCTGGTATAATTTGTTCAAGCTAATTCTAGGATGTTTTTTTTGCCATTCCTAATGAAACATTGAAAGGATCCCTATAGGACATCCAATCTGGTAATTGGGAAAGGTAGAATCTGCATTTTATAAAAGATCTTTGGAAACTGATAATTTATCACATTTCATCTCCTTATGAATGAGAGGGAGCTGCATCCAGGTCACCAGCTCCCATGAAATTTGGGAAATAGTAGTAGTGATATTCACTGTGTATTACATTGAAGGACCTCTTAATATACTGATGCAACAAAATGTTATGTAAGCCCGCCCAATCAAACGGGAACCCCAGACGTTAAGGATGAGAAGTAGAGGACAGATTCCGTGCTTATTCTTTTAATAAAGAGCTTACATTCATTGACTCTGCCCGGGGGAGCTTAATATAAGGATTAATAGTAAATGAAAAACTCTTGATTAATAGTAGTTGGTGTTAAACTCCTGTCTCTTTGCCGTTTTTGATAAATTTAATTGTAGTAATATCCTGATGTTTCAGCAAAGAAGCCAATAATGCCTGATTTATTGGCTTCTCTGAAAAGTCTCCTGGAGAGCTACCTCCTAAAGCTTTTTAGCCTCCAAATAGACAGTGGCTTTAGATGTAGGTTTAGGAACTACATTAAAGTACCTGTTTTTGCATAGAATCGTATCTGTAGATTTGCCCCCTCTTCCACTACATTTTTCCTTTCTAATGTTTACAAAGGGGTATTCCTTTGTTGGACCTCTAATTGTTAGATTATAACTCTCATCATCCCTAGTGAGCAATTGACTGGTTTGGGATAATGGGAGTCGTAGTTCCCATCAACTGGAGGTCTAACAGTTGAGTACATCTGGGTTAAGATGATCTCAGAGCCCTGAGCACGGAGTGTGACAATACATTTTATTATGTTTGCCTGTAGTTTTCTGCCTGGCACCTAGTACAAAGAGGAAGCGGACATCACATTTCACTCCTCTGTGTTTTCACTTAATCTCCTCATTCCCAGGGCCTGATTCTACAGGAGGACAGGAAATCAGATGCATCCTGAGCTGTCTCTTTCTGGGAGAGGAAACATTCATGTGATTAAAATATATAAATAATTTCTCCCTCTAGTTCATTATCACTTTCATAATATTTCCTTTTCTACCCGCTGAACCTGTCATTACATACATCTTCCTCTGTGTACTGTACTCATTTGGTTTTATGGTGAAATTTTACTGGCTTTGTTTCTCTTGATTTCCTTACTGAATTTCCCTCCTCCAAGGTACCAGGGAGGGGAGAGTGGTAAGAGGGCAGCCTGCCTCACCTTTCTCATTCATTGCTATGAATGGATAAATGTGCCATCCTGTGCTGGACAGGAAGGATGAGACTAATCTTTTTGCTGTGACCTAGAAGCAGACTGTTGCCCTGATGAACTGAAACCTGCTGAGCTATGGTGCCTTTACAGGTGATTATTGTCCAAGTGACTACACTAAAGTTCAGCATGTTCCAACTTTACTGCGTTCCTGTAACGTTGCAGTAAGAAGCATCTACATGGCCTCCTATGGGGCTGCCATTGGATCTTAATCCTTTGAGTGCCAGAGGCATACCCCTCTGGTACTCCAAGGGTTAAACATGAGCCCTGATGGATTTTTCTGTGATCTTTTGCAAACTAAAATGAATGGCCGACTACTATTGTCTGGCTCTGTCTTCGGGAGCCAACACTACTTCTTCATCCAGATCGACAGTGAGATGCAGGAGAAGGTGTGTGAAAACACATGACAGGACTGTTGCCAGTGAAAGAGACCTTAATGCATTGGCAAAATTCATAGGTGCCATTAGGTTTTTCTTGCCACTGTAAAATAACTGGGTGGGGGGGGTTATGATGAGGCATCCATTCTCCTTTAACCCTTTGATGCCAGAAAGGTATGAAATGCATTGTAGCTCAATGCATTCGATACCTTTGTCACTCAAAGGTGGTTAATGCTCTCATGGAGACAAATGAATGTATTAGGCAAGCACAACAGACTGTTCTACCTTTTGGGAAAGTGCACCTAAAATGGTTGTGATAGTGCGATCTCGAGCAGTGCAATTCAGCCTTAATAAAATAATCAGATAGGATTAGGAAAATCATTGTTAACCCTTTGAGTGCTAGAGGGTGGTTGATGCACACATCTGTGGCACTTAAAGGGTTAAGTAAGACATGAGATGTTTTCTCTGCTGTCACATTCTAAGCCTGAATTTAAAACTCGCATAACCTTTGATTTCTGCTTGATTTAGTTCAAATACTGTATAAAGTCATGTAAACCTGGGACAAAAAAAATGACCTTTTGACAATAAGTGTAAAATAAGTGAGTAGTATATTAACAATGTGGGTTAACTGGTTCTTCTATGACTGCTTCAACTTCACAGAGAAGTCATTAAAGTGAAACTAACAATATACAATGGATTTGAAAGCGCTTTCAATATTATTGTGTGTTTTGTATTATGTATGTGTGTGTCTAATATAAGTTTGTGTGTATATCTGTATGTAACATATATAATAAAAGAAGAAGGCTGGCACATGTCCAAAAATCTTCGTTAGTGCCAGCCACACCCAGTTTCAGCAGTAAGGAGGAGATATTCTGATCCCTTCCATACTGCTTCCCCACAACATGAATGGCAGGAGTGGCCAGGGGGGCCCAGGAATTAGCCCGTCCTTACTAACTCTTCAGAAAAAGTAAATGACTCACTTCGGACCATCTTCTCGTGTTCGCTTAAAATATTAAGTTAACATGCCCCCTTCCATCCTGATCCGCATCCCCTAGCTCCCACTGCCTAAGTATTGTTAACAGCACAACCCCATTCCCTCCTTCTATGCACCTCCATTGTCTAGGACCCCCTCTGCAAGTAGCTGGCAGATCAGCATCAGGGGAGGGCTGGCCTGGGGGGCAGGGGGGCAATTGCCACGGTGCAGTCATGCACAGTAGAGACTGCCCACGCAGCTGCTGATACGGAGAGGGGAGCTCCGAGCTCAAATCGTAGTCGAGGACTACGGTCTGAATTTGGAGCCCCGCTCCATTATTAACCATGACGCCGGCAGTCTGTAGTGCGCGTGACTGCAGCGCGCACAGCCATCTCTACTACTCATGATGGCTTCTGACAAACAATTTTGAGAATTCTTATATAGGATATGTGTAAACATATGTGTACTTTAATTAGGTTTTTTCCATGATTGCCCATCCCTGGCCAGCTTTAAACCTTAGCCCAGTAGTCCAAGTCCTATTTTGTCATAAGTTAACCAATTGACAACAAACACTTGCAGAGAATGTATATAGAGATCTGTGACTACCAGTGGAACCAGACTGGGGGGAAGACCATGTATGTGGGGAGCTGTGACTAAAAGTAGAACCAGGGGTTGGGAGGGTCACACCTATATGTGGGGATCTGTAACTACCAGTGGAACCAGGCTGGAGGTCAGACAGAGTATATGGGAATTTGTGACTATCAGTGAGCAGTGGAACCAGGCTGGGGGATGCAGATAGTGTATGTGGGGCTGTGTGACTACTAATGGTCAGTGGAAGAAGTCAGGGCTCAGACAGTGTTTGTGTGGTTCTGAGGTTACCAGTGGACAGTTTAATAAGGCTGGGGTGTCACAGTGTATTATGTGGCACTGTCATTACCAGTGGAACAAGACTGGATGTAAGAGTATGTGTAATTCTGTTACTACTAGTGGACAGTAGAACAAGGCTGAGATGGCATACTATGTATGGCATGACTCTGTGACTTTGTCCCAGCAGCATGGGGCCCCCTCAACAGAGTTTGGAGGGCAGCCATGGCATATTTTGTTTCGCTACTACCTTTGTGCCCTGTCGGGATCACAGGTCCTAACAGAACACTGCTATACTATCAATGTGTACACCTCCCCCTCTGGTAACAAGTAAAGGAGGTGGGGAGCCATTATACACACATTCCAAAGCATAATGGTCACAGGGAAATGCCACATAGTACAAATTAGCAGCTTACATGAAAAAACAGAACATTACCAAACAAATGCATTAATATATGGTGCGTTAACATCCCTTCGTAGAGTCATAGCCATATGGGGGTTTCCACACTGGTAGACCACTCCATGTATCCATCACTTTGCACAGCACTCCATGTTAAATAGAAAAGAGTCATGCCCCTTCACCCATCTTCCCCTGTAGCTTCAGCACCCTTCACCTCTCTTCTTCTGATATCTTCTGATGTGAGTTAAGGCTGTCTGTACCTGTGATGTAATTTGGTGATCTCATCGCATCACCTGACAATCTTTCTGACAGCCTCCATTGAACTGCGGCGTGCAAGGTAGTGTGTCAGATTTTCTAAGAGTTCCAATGTGAGGGCCGGTACCGGGAGAGTCTCACCCATTTCCTACCTTACATTATTTACCAACACACACTCCAGTTACACTGAGAGTCTGTGGATGAGATTTACTAACAGAGATGTAAGGGGAGGGGTCAGGAGATTCTCAATCAGTTACTATCTCACATTATTTACTAACATTCTCTCCAGTTTGTGTTTTTGACTCTATTGGTGACATTTTCTTACAGGACTGATTTGAAGGACCTATCAGGAGATTCACACACACTTCCTGTTTCACACTATTTACGAACCTTCTCGTGTGTAGTATGTATGGGGGGCTGTCCCTCCCTGATATATAACTTTCAGCCCCCTAAAAAAAGCTTAGATCTGCACTTTAAGTACCACTAAACACAACAGTACACTGTGTGTGTGTGTGTGTGTGTGTGTGTGTGTGTGTGTGTGTGTGTGTGTGTGTGTGTGTGTGTGTGTGTGCTATTTTTAACCCTTTCAGTGCAACTGACATTAAATGCAAAGCATTGGATGCCACTTTGGCACTCTAAGGTTTAACCCTTAGAGTGCCATGGGAGTACCCAAGAAACCCAGCACATTGGGGAATATTTTGATTGTTTAAGCACACAAGACAGGAGGCAGAAAAACAGGGTCAGGTATTGCCAGATCCTGTCCCTGGCCGAGCTGTAGGTTCTGCCCAAGTAGAGGGCCGACACGGTCTCTGACACAGAGTGACAGACACTATCACCAAGCCTGGGAATTTCATTATACTGGCCTGGCTTCCCAACGTTAGAAAGAAACTGCTCCAGGATGGGTCAGTATTAATGTGTACAGCATATATCTGTTTGCCTCAGACAGGAGAGAAGCACACAGTGCTCATCCACCCATCCCCTGCCTGCCCTCCCCCACCGTTCCCTGTCTTTATCTGCCAGTGTCTGTCTCTCTCCCCCCTCACAAACAGTAGTATACAGTAGCTGGTTTGCAGTGATGCTGCTGTTGCTGTTGGCTCTTTTCGCTGTGTTGCTGATAATTGACTTGTATAATCTGCCATCTGGGAGCTCAAAGACAGGTGCAGCCTGCAGAGCAATGCATTGCTTGCATACCCATTTGCACTCAAAGGGTTAATCTTCTACACAAACATATTTATCTTACATCCTTTTATGGTCTTTCCTTCACGTGTCTACGCATCCCCCTCTCATGTTGGGCTTCCGATTTTAACCCATCAAGACTGGTATACTAAGAACTGAAGCAAACCAACTCTACCAGAAATGAAAAACAAAAACTCTCCAAAGATGCCAACTGATTTAAACTTTTTTTTTTTTTTTTTTTTTTTAACTCTATGGGTGCCAGAGGGTAATCATCTGGCACTCAAAGGGATAAACCCGTGACTGCTCTCAGCACATGGTTAAAAGCACAGTGTAAATCAGTGGGACTCAGTGACTTAGTCATTGGAGGGATCTGGTGCTTACTTCTTGTACCCCTACAAAAATGTTCTCCAGCATACCTCCCAACATTTCAAATGACTAAAGATGGATGCTTTAGGTTTTGATGGTGTTGGTGGGGGAGTGGCTGGTGGGCCAGGGCATTACTAAGAAATGTTTAGGTTATTTCATGACTTACTGACCCTTCTTAGTGTAACTAAATAAATGATTTTAGCGCAAGACAAAAGCATTTTATTTACACAGACTAATTTATAAACACATCAGGGCCGGCCCTTATGTGGGTCCTGGTCAGGGCCAGCCCTTACATGGGTCTCAGTGAGTCTATGGACCTAGGTGACACTTTGACAGGAGTGGCAATTTTCTGCCCTAGGGCATATTCTTTCGGGCGCCAGGTCTGTGTCCCGTGTCCTGAGTCACTTCACCCCCCAGTGCTAGGGTTGCACACAAACACTAAAACTCCCCGAGCAACCATGTTGAATATGGGCAAACAACCCAAGGGGTGTGATGTGCATGACAAACGCAGTGATGTCACTTTCAGTGAGCCAGCCAATAGCGAGCAGTAGACAGCAAATCCGGGACTCGGAGCATCACTTTGCACAACTTTTCAGAGAAGATATGTGATCAGCTTGTGCACTTCCATGTGATGGGCATGGAAGACTGCTTCTTTCTGTGGACTGACTTATCGCCCAGTCTCTCCAACCTAGACATGGCTATATAATGTGCAGCAGATTTGTAAGTTTACTACACAGGAAGTGTGTTATGTCTGTTATTTAGCACAACCTACAGAACATTTACATATAAGAAATCCTCTGTACCTTATATATAAAGGACCAATTAGTGGACAAATTCTGGTGTAAACAAATCGCACCATATAGGACAGATATTACAATTGAGTTAATTGAGGGGGTTAACCCCATGAATGCTATAAGAGTCAAATGCGTTGGAGTCAACTAACCACATTTCTCCCAAGTCTGTGTGATTCATTTACATAAGCCTGTTCTTTGGGTTCTTGGTGCTAGTAGAATGGAACCTCTGACAGGCTCTCCAGCAGACAAAAGGCACGTTTTCCCAGCTTTCAAATTGTTTATTATGGTAGTTATATTTTCTACACCTTTACAGACATTTGCACAGCAAAGTATTCTCCCTGGCACAAAAGCTATTCAAGCTGGGTTGTTGTTGTTGTTGTTGTTGTTGTTGTGTTTTTTTTTTTTTTTTTGTTTTGTTTTTTTATCCGCACTAAATGGCTTTTTAACATTTTAAGTGTCATAGGGTACCCCTCTGGTGCTCAAAGGGTTGGATGTGGGAGTGGTTTGGTGGGGGCAGCATTTCATACTTGGACCGAGGCAACACAATGTCTTGGGCTGGCCCCTGTTCCCAGTATCTCAAATTATAATAATAAAAGCGTTGTAATCACAAAAGATGTGGTCAGGTGTGAGAGTATTCCAAAACCTGTCTAACATACTCTTAGAGAAATTAGTTCAACCAAATGTGGACACCCCTGCATTGTTTCCTCTTTGCATCCGGTCACCTGGGGATCCAAGGCAGAGACTGGTGCCTACTGTTTTTCTTCCTTCATATGTTGTGCCTCTTTTTGGTGGACTGAGAAGAACATCCTGTTCCGGTCCACTATATTGAAATGCAGACTGATTTGGGCTAGAGTTTATGAAAGACAGGTCTTGTCAAACTAACTTGATCGCATTTTATGAAAAAGTGAGTAATAATATAGATGCGGGAGCGGCGGTTGATGTGATCTATTTAGACTTTGCCAAGGCATTTGATACAGTTCACACAAGAGGTTACTGTACAAATTGAATGAAATAGGCCTAGGGGAAAATGTTTGTGTGTGGACTGGAAATTGGCTGAAAGATAGAATGCAAAGAGTGATAGTAAATGGCAAGTTCTCCAGTTGGATAAACGTGATAAGTGGAGTACCTCAGGGATCTGTCCCGGGTCCTCTTCTTTTTAATTTGTTTATTAATGACCTCCCAGAGGGCATAGGGAGCCATGTATCAGTGTTTGCCGATGACACAAAATTAAGTAAGGTAATAAAGTCTGAACTGGATGTGTCTTCATTAAAAGAGGATTTGGACAAATTGAGTAACTGGGCAGGCAAATGGCAAATGAGATTCAATATAGATAAGTGTAAAGTTATGAGTTTTGGGTATAATAATAAAAATGCAACCTATAGTTTAAATTTTGTTTCTCTGGGGAAATCTACTAATGAAAAGGATTTGGTAGTAATGGTAGACTATAGACTTAGCAGTAGCATGCAGTGCCAGCTAGCAGCCGCGAAGGCCAATAAGATATTGGCATGTATTAAAAGGGGAATTGACTCAAGGGAGGAAGATATAATTATGCCTCTTTACAGGTCCATGGTAAGACCCCACTTAGAATATGCTGTTCAATTCTGGGCACCCTTTCTGAAAAAGGACATTATGGAACTAGAAAGAGTGCAGAGGAGGGCTATAAAACTAGTAAGGGGAATGGAAAGTTTTAATTATGAAGAAAGGCTAGAAAAGTTAAACTTGTACACACTAGAAAAATGGCGTCTTAGAGGGGATATGATAACACTATATAAATATATGTTCAGGGCCCATACAAAGGGCTCTCCAAAGACCTGTTCATTAAAAGAACAGGACAAAGGACAAGGGGCCACCTGCTTAGACTTGAGGAAAGGAGATTTCTTTACAGTAGGTAAGGTATGGAATTCACTGTCTGAGGAGGTGGTGCTATCGAATACATTAGATGCCTTTAAAAGGGGCTTGGATACTTATTTAAAATAGGAATAGGAAAAGGTTGAACTAGATGGACGGAAGTCTTTTTTTCAACCTAAATTACTATGTTACTATGTTATATCCCCAGAAGTTCCTATAACTGTGATTTATTTTGTATAATATAATGTGTGTTTGAGAGTATCTATGTGTTGGGTGTTAATAGTGGTGGTCCAATCATATATATATATATATATATATAATATAAACTGGAGCATCTCTGACTGCCCCTTTAAGGGTTATTTCATAGTGATGTGAGCAAATCAACACTGAGCTACATTAACAAAAAAGCTGTTCAAACTAACTGCACCATAGGGGATTAATACAATTTCTCCTTCATTTTAAATGGGGTTTTAACATCTTGAATGGTAGTTGGGTCTGCAGTACAGTGCAATGCAATGCAGTCCTCTATAGCATTCAAGGAGTTGAAATGTCTCTTTACCAAGGGAAATGTTTATTTGTGTTCTACAATGCTGTGTTTTCCCCTTGAATTTGTTTTTCTTTGTCTGAGAAGAGCTTATTCCCACAACAAGAAGGTGTTTGTTTTTGCAATTTGTTATGGATTGTGCATGCAGAGCAAAATGCTTGTACACTTCTCATTTACATATGTTAGTGATAATTATTCAAGACCTCTTGCCAGCGAGAGCAGAGCGCTATTGTAGAAGTCATCTGGCTGACGTAATGCATGGAAAGATGGCACATCTCTGCTAAACAAACTTGTCAGATTTCTATCTCTGCAGTAAGATCATTTGAGAAATCCCAACCAATCATAATGGCACACCAAGATGAAAAACCTTGCTCTGTGTACTTTGTCTGAGAGTAGTCTCCTTGAACAGTGTTTCTCAACTCCAGTACTTGGGGCACGGACACACCAACAGGTCTTGTTTTCAGAATATTCCTAATTAAAGGGCATCTATCACCCCTATACATGTTTGTCTAAAAAGTTATTTTAAATAGCAGCTAGATGGAATAATTTTATTTATTTATTTTGAATTGTTATTATGCCGTAATGAAGCTTGTAAAGACCACCTCTCTTGTCATTGAGAGCACTCCAGCTTACATGCAGAAAGCCTCTGTCATCGGAGGTGGCTAGATTTAGGGAGGGGAGCAGAGGAGGAGTGACGGACTGCGGTACACAGCTGTACCCGCAGTCTGTCTGGAAGAAAGACACTGGATCATCTTTACAAGCTTAATTTCTACAAAATAATTATTAAAGAAAAATTCCATCTAGTTGCTATATAAGAACTTTTTAGACAAACCTGTATAGGGGTGATAGATCACATGTTAGTCACAGTGACCACTGATTAAAGGGATAGTAATACTTGTGACAGTGCAGCACTGAGTCATTTTTATACTACTTGTCCCACGTAGGGCTATATTTCAATACTTTCAGGCTTCTAGTTCAACTGCAATTGACTCAGAAAAGGTCCCCCACCCAATTGCCTCCCATCAGTTGTGGAATCTGGTCCTGGGGCCGCGGCAAGGGACAACCTTTGTGCGGTAAGTATAAGGAAAACCCTGCAAGATGTTACAAGGGCAGGATTTTCCTTATGATTACTGAAGAATGTCCCACGCTTCACTCCATTGGGACCAGCATGAGAGGCAGAGGGATGCCAGTGAAAGGGGAGGGGGGATCCTTTCTGATTCAATTGCAGTTGAAGTACAAGACTGATAGTATTGAAATACAGCGCTACATGGGACAAATAGTATAAAGAAGACTTAGGAGCTGCACTTTGCTACAAGTATTACTTTCCCTTTAAGCATGAATGAGCAAAGTGGAACTGCTTCGCCCCTAGTCTGGTGTGTTCAAATGTTCCCAGGTGTGCTAAGGAAAAAAGGAAATGTATTTATTTATTTATTTATTTATTTTCTTCACATTTCCACAGATGTACTGAAATCTTTGAAAACTTTGGATAGCTTTCCAGGAGTTAACCCTCTGAGTGCCAGAGGGGTATGGAACACATTGCTTTGTGTACCCCTTTGGCATTTAAGGGGTTAAAAATCACCATTTAGATCAATGGATAATTTTTTGTCCCTTATGTTGCAGTTGGCTTGCCCCATAAATGTTCCTTATTTCTTTTGTGAATAAAGTCCAAGAAGGTCAACAGAACATATTCCATGTGACAGAGAAGTGTACGTATTATGAACTGGTACAGACAGTTCAAGATCAAACGGTCCCTTATGGTGCAGCTGAGTTGGCCTAGAATTACTCCAGGTTAAATGACTTTAGTGGACACAATGATTTTGCATGTGTGCGTCAGACTTCATGGTAATATTACAGTAATGTTCTGATAATTCAGATGAAATGAAAATCTTCCTTTGCTTCCTTACAAGTTGGCATTGTGCTGCAGAATTTTTATTTACAACTGGCTGCCATGCAGACAAGAACAGACCTGCTGGTATGCCTGTGTATAGGAACAAAGGCCATACAAAATAGTGAAGATAAATAAATGCTGCCTTATCCTGGTGAGTAAAATCAAAGGTACTCTAACTGCTGAGAGATGTTTTAATCAAAAGTTATTGTATCTCAGACTTGCATTTTTGGGTTTGCAGTACCTCCATGGCCTGAAACTTTACAGTGGAGCTGTTGCTAGAGCATCCTACAGATGGCTGTCATTGACAATAGCTATCAGTAGACTGCTGTAACAACACTACCAGAACATTTCAGGCCATAAAATGCTGTACCCAAATACTGCAGATTTCAGTTGCAATAACTTTGGAATAAAACATCTTAGCCAGAGGTGGAGAAATCCTCGGATACTGTGATCCAGGGCTCCAAAAGTGTAGTTGCTGTCAGATACATTTTTAAAGTATATTATACATATCTAGACTGTAAGCTCTCACGAGCAGGGCCCTCTGATCCTCCTGTTCTCCACATTTGATTGATTGTACTATTTAATACCTCTGTATGTCTATTCCCAATTGTACAGCGCTGCGGAATTAGTTGGCGCTATATAACTAAAGAATAATAATAATAATAATCTATGTACATAAAATCCCCTCCTAAAACTCCCAGCTGGCTCCTAAAATGTTTTTGTCTGACTCCAAAGTCCTTATATTTTGCCCATCCCTGCTCTTAGCAGTGTGTGTACCCTGGTTTTACTAAGCAGCATAAACCCTTCTGCAATACGTATGTTTTCATATGAACAATACTTTCCCTTTTAGTCTGTGCACATATTGATCTGCTTTAGTCCCTCTGTCTTTATCTTTGTCTTTTGTATCAGACTTCACGTTCACCCCCCCCCTCTTATGGAAGGTTGTGTTTCAGACCTAGCTCACACTTGTGACTTTTTTGCAACCTTGTTGCAACATCAGTTTTCACAGAGTCAATATCAATGTTTCCTGTTGTGCAGTTCACATGGAGGACTTTCTTAGCTACAATTCTTTTTTAATTGTATTGCCACAGCATCTTGCAACAAAGTTTCCAGTGTGAACTAGGCCTTATCATGGGGAGAACTGCAAAAACACTATAGAATAAATATTTGTGAGTTGTAGCAATGCTTATTTACACACATCTAAACTGAACAGTACCCTGCAGTAGATAACTGGTTCCTTATATGAATACAAGAGTACTATTTACATACTCTATGCACAGACTGCAGATTTTGATCTTTACAAACAGGTGACATTATTGGGTAAAGTGGTCAATATTGCATTCATACAGATTGTGAGCCACTTTATTATAGTCCATAGTCCATGTGTCACCTTTCTAGAACACCACTAAGTCATGACATAGATATTAACTCCTTACTGGCCGCCTCCCCTAAATAAAGTGCTGAAATATGTGATGTTAGATATTGAAAAGACTACGAAAGTGATTTTTATTTATTTACAACATTTTAACAAACATTAACGGTAACCCCAAAAAATAGATTTGAAAATTGACCTACCAAGATCCTTGACATATACACAAATTGACCTTTGTACTTCTTATCTGCTCCTTAACCCCTTAAGGACCGTCCGTGGAATCGGGTTACGGACTCCCTGAACGGCGTGCAGCCTGGAATTCCATGACGGTCCAGGGTCGTCATCATACCTGGGAACTCTCCGGATTTGCCCCGGAGACTCCGGTTCTGACAGAGTTTTACCGGGTCTCCGGGGCAGAGGCTGATTCCTCCGGATGTGGAGAGTTTTTGTTGAAACTCTGCCACATCTGCTTTTTCTCCCGTTGTGCCTCCGTCCCCAGCCTTCTGTGTGACATATTTAACCCTCTGAGTGCCAGAGTGGTACGGAATGGGTTAAATCCCCCCAACACTCGAGTTAAGCCCCGCCCCTTTTTGACTTGATTGGCGTCATTTTTGTTACCCCCTGCTGAACAGAGGACTACCCTCCGGGTAGCCCTCAACTGGAAGTTCCCAGGTATGGTCGTCATGGGTCCTTAAGGGTATAACAACCCATGATGGTCCAGGGCCGTCATGGGTCCTTAAGGGTCAAACAACCCATGACGGTCCAGGACCGTCATGGGTCCTTAAGGGGTTAACTGACCTCACAGCATGGTGAGCCCTTTTTCTTGTCCATATAAGGTCTTCCCCCATGCTACTAATGAACCCATTCCACAAGGAAACAGACTATCCTCTTGGACGTTATACCATCTGTAACTAGCCAGTTATTTTCATCTAATTCACTTTGCTTAGGCTAAAGAGAATGCATTGCCAAACATTCACCCTCTTATTATTAATTTAATTATAAGCCCTCTGCCCACAAAACTATTGAACATTTGAGGGTTATTGGAAACATCCTTCCTGGCACATTCCTCATTGTGACTAAGGAGCAGGGTATAATATGGCTGCTAAACTCCTAATTCCTCCCCCAAAAATCCCTGTCTTTATCTTAAACTCACCAATCCCCTTCTTTCGGTTACTTCTGTCGGGCCTACCTTACAAGTGCTGAGTTGTCTCCAGGTATCTGTAATCTTGGTATGCTAATTATTTTCACTCTAACAGGTTTAAGTAAACCTGGACTCTTTAGCCTTTATCAAACATTGAAAGGGTCGAAGGTTGTTCTCCCTAGCACTACAGATTTTCACCTTTGCCAAACTGGATTTTTAAATCAAACTTTTTAATTTTCTTGTAGTATCATTTGAAAAAACTGGAAGGGCGTCGTTTAGATTACGACTATAAAAAGAAGCGTACGGGGAAGATCCCGGATGAAGAAGTCAGGCAAGCTGTTGAGAAGTTTGAAGAATCCAAAGAACTGGCTGAAAGGAGCATGTATAATTTCCTAGAGAATGATGTAAGTATGTCATGTGAAAAGAGGCAATACTGGTGCAAAGCAACAGCCACACACACAACTTACATTGATATAAAGAATTTAATCCTTTCAGAAAAAAAAAAATAAATATATATATATATAATCAAAATTTCCATGCAGTGCACTCTCCTTATTGAAATGACAATCCGCCTGGTTGACAATTCATGAAAATAAATATGTATCCTCTTATATCCAAGAAAGAATGCACTCACAGGACTTCTTATAATATAATATTAGTATGTACATGCACTGCACACCCTCACCGCTCTGTCCACACACTGTCCACACCATGTCCACCCTCACAGCCGTGTCCACACACTGCCCACACTGTGTGTCCACCCTCACCGCCCTGTCCACACACTGCCCACACTGTGTGTCCACCCTCACAGCCCTGCCCACACTGTGTCCACTCTCACACTTTGCGTGCATTTGAAACAGACTAGTGATCTGCACTGAACAGGGAGGCAAATGAATTAAGAATGTGTGGGAGTTTTGTGTGATATAGAACTGAATTTGACTTGTGCATGGCTAATAGATTGCACCCTGTGTAGTTTATGGACCTACAGAGCCTGCCATATATTTTGACAGATCATCAAAAAAAAAAATAAAAATGCCCATGGTCTAGAGATATTTTGCTTTACACCTGCAGCTTAAAGAAATAGTAATGGTTGCTTTTTAACAATGTTTAATATTGTAGATATTAAAAAGTAAAAGAATTGATGCAAGTCCGGTCTCTCAAACATGTGTAGTTATCTTGCGCGGTCTAGAAATACTTAATTGGAATGATACTTTGTAGACCAAGATCATGTTAATATAAAAGGAATCCTTAAGTTAAAAGGACTTCTGTGTGTGCTTGCAAACCAGGCACACGTAGAAGACCTTTTTAGTGAAGGATTTCCTTTTTATTACCGCAATCTCTGCTCTGCTGCAGAGCCACCGGCTGATCCCAGGAGAGGTTTCCCCTGCTCTCAGCTAGAATGCTGACGTCAGGGGAAGCGCAAAAAGAGGAAACTTTGAAAGCGGATCTCTCTCAAACGATAAAGGTTTGAGAGATGCCGCTGGTCTCATTTTACTCATTTTTTTATTGGCTAAAAGATGGGGGCATAGTAATTTTTAAGTATTACTATCCCTTTAACTCTGGCTCTTTGCCAATTAAGATTGTATACTCTGCCAATAAAAGTATCACTTTTACTCTACCAGATTCCTTCTTTTTCTACAGCTAACATGGTCCCACCTTTTGCCTGTATAATATTGTATAGCTCTTAAATGCTGCCCTCTACTGAAAATATGTTAAACTGCACATGAGATATGCAAGTTGCAGTTTATTTGCTGGAATGAATGTGGTTTGCAAGCACACTTTGTAGACCATTCCAATGAAGTATTTATGTTTAGCTCTCGCTACTTCGGCTCTGCTGAAGAGCCGCCGGCTGGTCTGTGGACCGGGAATCGCCTGCTGTAAAATAGAATGCAGACGTCGGTGAAAGGGGAACTTTGTAATCATATATCTCTCAAACCATAAAGGTTTGAGATAAAACTGGCCTGAATTATTTTTTGAATAGCTACAATATTAATTTAAGTTTATACGATCCATTACTATCCTGTTTGCTCCAGAAGTTCACATCTTAATGACTTCAACAGAGAGCCTTCAGCTTATGTTACACACTACAGCTCCCATAATACTCTGCTTACCTTTGTGAGCATCCAGATGCCGTTACACTACAACCCCCATAATCATCTGCTGACATTAGCCTGGCTGCTGCGATTGATAACAGCTGAAAGTCCATTATTGACCACCTCTGCTCTAGTTCCACCCAGGCCAAAAATGGAGTACCCTTCCTAACGACAAGGACATAGTGTTGACCTTTTGATTGCAGAGAGGTATCCAATGCATTACATTGAAATAATTTGAATATCCCTCTGGCACTCAAATGGTTACATCTCACAGGTTGTATTTTCAATTATGTTTCTGATGGGCGGGGATCAGTTCTACTCCGTTTACTCCAGAAGTCCACATCTTTAGCTTAATGAATTCTACCTACAGTGTATTAATACAGCTTTTAAGGCTACACTTCTCCTGACTGTCAGAACCCAAGGGACACCTGGGCTGCTTAGGGAGTATTCTGGCATGTTATGCCCCTCTTGCACTATGGCTCTTACTCCACCTCCAGGTTCCTCCTGTAGTCTGGCCCCTACTTCACCTATGGGGCCCTCTTCTGCTGAATACGAACCAGTTTGGATTAAAGCTTTTCTATTTTCAGTCACCTCTTCCCCCTAATTTTGTTCAAGGGGTCCTAAGCTCTTGGTCTGTGGGACACTCTACCCCCCCCATGAGGCTCTTTAGTCATGTATTTGGGGGTTGGGGGATTCCCTGGTTGAGGAAGGGAAGACTGATAGGAATTACTTTTTGGGGACACCAATAAGGATTCCTCTAGCCCAGCGGCTGAAGGATTTATCATGGTGGCTCTTCAGGCCTCAGATTTCTGACTCCAGTTCCCCAATTCCTCTTCCCTTGACATTTTCCAGAAGAGTGGAAGATTCCTGACAGATGCCTTTCTTTTTTTTTTTTTTCTTGCTTTCTTAATAGGAGCATTTACAATTTGTATCTTTATGTAGCTGAGGCTTTCACTCAACAGGCTACCCCCCCATCTCTCGCCTTGCCAGGAACACTGCCCAGCCTCTAGTAGATGCTGCGGCACTAAAACTGATAGTCTTGGATTCTTCTTCTGAAGGCGAACTTTTCTGCCACGGGTGCCACCTTTTGACCCATTTTTGTTGTGGCCTGGGTCACTAGAGATAGATCTATCTGGGGTGAACAGCTTTTGGAAGCCATCCAAGGGGATGTTCCCAAGGGTGTACTGTTGGTGTTGCTTCCCAAGGAGCATTAGTAGTAGAAAAAGGGACGTGGTTATGCCAAGCTACAGATCTCTAGTTAGACCTTACCTAGAGTATTGTGTGCAGTACTGGAGACCCCATCTCCAGAAGGATATAGATACGCTACAGAAAATTCAAAGAAGGGCTGCTAAAACGGTGACTGGTTTACAGGAAAAGAAATATCAGGACTAAAGGATCTGAACATGTATAGCTTGGAGGAGAGAAGAGAGAGCGGGGATATGATTGAAACATTCAAATGCATGAAGGGATTCAACAAAGTGCAGGATGGAAGTATATTTCAAAGGAGTGAAAATGTTAGGTCAAGAGGCCATAGTCTAAAACTAGAGGGACACAGGTTTAGATGTAATGTAAGAAAGTTTTACTTCACTGAGAGGGTAGTAGATAAGTGGAATAGCCTACCAGCAGAAGTGGTAGAAGTTAATACAGTGACAGAATTTAAGCATGCATGGGATAGACATAAGGCTGTCCTTAATGTAAGAAAAGACGAAGGCCCAAAAAAGGATAGAGGTTTTTACAATAGGAAAATGGGCAGACTAGATGGGCCGAATGGTTCTTATCTGCCGTCATGTTCTATGTTTCTGTGTTTGACGCAAATGCCTACCTTACGGAAGCAGCCTTTGATGCAGCCAGATTTGGTGGCAAAGTCTTGGCATATTCGGTGGCTGTGCGTTGCAATTTGTGACTTGAGTTCTGGTCGGCTGACCAATCTTCCCAGAAGTCCCTGGTTTCTCTGCCATGGAAGGCAAACAATTGTGTGGCCCTGACTTTTTTTATTTATTTTTTATTTATTTATTTAGAAAATGTTTTACCAGGAAGAATGCATTGAGATTTCTCTCGGTTTCACGTATTTCCTTAGAGACTTAGAGAAGGTCATCCATCATGCTACTGCAGGCAAGAGTACATTGTTGCCTCAAGTGCATCATTAGCGGGCCTTCTTTGCTAAGAACACTCATGACTTTTGTTGCCCATCCAGGTTCATTGTATGCCCTGGGTTCAACCTTCTCAAGTCCTTCAGGAGTGTCCTCCCCTAATACCCAAACAGGCTTTGGCATGCAAGAAGACTGTTCAGAAGCCTAAGGCTGACAAGTCCACCTCCACATGACTTACAGGTTCCTGGTCCATTCCTGCCTTTAGGTGGTTGCCTCCATTGTTTCCAAGACTCGTGATGGTTGGGTGAGTTTTACAAGTGATCTCAGAAATGTAACTCATAGACTTAAAGTCCCTTCCCCCTCAGTTTTTTCCTTATCAAGAATTCCTTTGAATCCAGTCACTTTAGGCGTTAGCCCCTTTTCCTCTGCAGGAACTCTTCACCAAATTATATTAAAATATTTTGTTCTTTCTGAAAAGACCACAGCTGCAGTCCCGTTCTGGACTTAAAGTGCCACGTTCATTTTGTGCTGGTCCCTCTTTTCAAAATTGTGTCTTTGCAGTCTGGCTGTGTTTCTGAGGGAGTTTCTTGCCTCCCTAGACCTGCAGGATACCAACCTGCATATCCTGATCCACACTGTTCATTAGCGTTTTCTGCACTTTGCTTTTCATGGCAGTTCTTATTCAGTTCACTGCCCTCCTTTTCGGTCTAGCATCTGCTAGATCATGTCTGCTTTGGCAACTCAAATCCATGCTGAAGGGATCTCATTGGCCCTTTATCTAGATGACCTTTTACTCAAAGCTCCTTCAGAGGTGACTCTGCACTCAGTTTCAGGAGTGTGTCTCTGTGCTGGAACTGCACATTTCATTTCTGAACTTCAAAAAAATCTTTTGGTTCCTTCCCTTGTCCTTCATTTCCTAGGCATGAGGTTCAGTACCCTCCAAGGGAGGGTGGTTCTTCCACACAAGATTTGGTTCTTGTCCCTTCAGTTTCAAGGAATGTCTTGGCTATCCTGAAAGTACTGGGTTACCTAGTGTCTGCCCCAGCGCTCTGCATTACTAAAGAGCAGATGAGGGAGCTCAGCAGCTACAGGTCTGTGCCGAAGAATACACAGACCTCACCATGTTGCGGTGCTGGGTGGGGGAGGCTAATTTAAAAAAAAAATCCCAATGACAGGCATCCCTCTGTGGGGGTGCGCCTGTAGGCAGATGCCTATTCTGCCTTATTATAAATCAGGCCCTGCCCATGTCATATCTCTGTGACCAGAAGGCAGACTTTCATTGGTTGCTTCAGGGGCCCCACTTGTCCTTGGGACTGCCACTGGTTATCCCAAATAGGGTCATAGTTACAGTGGATGGAACCCTGAAAGTCTGGGGCCCTACTTTAGGTCCTCAGATTGCTCAGGGTCTTTGGACTAGGGCAGAAAGCTTGCTGTCCATCAGTGATCGATAGCTTCAGGTGATTTGCTTAGCCCTCTAGCATTGGTCTCTCTCAGGGGCTCCTGGTGCAGATCCAATTTGACAATGCAGTGGCATATGCTGACTGCCAGGGAGTGACGAGAAGTGTGGTGTCATGGGCCGAGGTCCAGTTGATTCTCATGTTGGCAGAGGCTTGAGTGCTGCCTCTCTCTGCGGTTCACATTCCAGGGGTAGACATTGTCATAGCCGACTTTCTCAGACTCCAGAACCTGGATTCTGGTAATTGGGAGCTCAGAGATCATATTTGACTAGATCAGCTATGGGGTCTTTTGACAGTAGACCTAATGGTCTTTCAACATTTCTGTTCTAGGTTCTGGGATCCTCTAGCTTTCGTGGTAAACATTATCATTCCATGGCATTTTCTGCTGGTGTATGAGGTTTCTCCTGTGATTTCCAGGTTGCTGAGGAAACTCTGAATGGAGTGGGCTCATGTCATTCTGATTGCTCTGTGCTGGCCTCTTTGGGCCTGGTTTTCAGACCTTTTCAATCGCTGTGTCCGCTCCCTCTGCACCCATACCTGTGGACTTTGCATTTGCTGTCCCATGCGCAGGTGGAAAAGTTGACTTTGACTGCTTGGCTTTTGAAGGCAGCATCTTGATTAAAGAGAGGTTTTTATGAACCTGTAAATTGTCCTATGCTACAGTCTCAAAAGGCAGTTTCTTCCAAGGCATATCGCAGCGTAGGGTCCCTATTCTAGACTGGGGGTTGTGGTTGAACCTTTCCAGCTTCCATTCGTTTTGGTTTTTCTTCAAGATGGCCTTCAGAAAGAGTTCAGATTTTGTCTCTGACATTTTCCAGAGGAGTATTCCCTTACTACCTGATGTGCAAACTTTTGTCCAAGGGGTGACTCGTACCGTCCCTGTCTTTTGGGATATCCTGCCTCTGTTGGTTTTAAACTGGTTCTGGGAGTGATTCTGGTATCACTGCTTTTCTTGAAGCTCAAAAGGTATCTATCACCCCTGTACAAGTTAGTCTTAAAGGGACAGTAATGTCCCAGAAAAAATATTTATCATTTTGTAGGGCTTAAAAAGTTGATCTGAATGCAAAAAAAACCCTATCTCTCAAACCCCTATGGTCTGAGAGATATTCACTGTCAGTTTCTCCCCTTTCCCTGACGTCAGCGCTCTGCTGACTGCAGGGTAATCTTGTCCGGGGACCAACTGGCGACTCTGCAGCAGAGCTGCCATCACGTTATTTAAAAAGAATGACTTCATTGGAAAGGTCTACAAAGTGTGCCTGGTTTGCAAGCACATTTTGTAGACCATTCCAATTAACTAATTAGTTCTAAATAACAAGATTGCGGAGGAGCCTTCTCGTGTCGGCTAACACTGATCTCCTGCTGACAGCAGGAAATGTCAAAGTTTGACAGGGAATATCTCTCAAACCATAGCGGTTTGAGAGAGAGGGTTCTTTCTTTTTTTTTTTTTTTTTTTTTCAATCTAGTTCAACTTTTTAAGCCCTACAAAATGATAAATATTTCTGGGACATTACTGTCCCTTTAATAGGTTAAATAATGACTATATGTAATATTGTATCTGTTTATCAGGGGAGGGCTGGACTGGGGAGCAGGGGGGCAATTGCCCCCTGGGCCAATCATATGTCTGGGCTGGTGAGCCACTCCCGCTTGTTGCTGCAAATGTAGCTACACTAGTGATACCACAGAGCTTACAATTGAAATGGAGCTGCAATCCAAGTGAAGCTACACTAGTAACATAACAAATTTCTCTAGTTAGTTCTGTGGTATCTCTAGTGCACATTTACTTACATTGTAACCTCTGTAGTTGCACCAGTGTAACCCCATTTCAATTGTAAGCTTTGTGGTATTGCTTGCCTTACTTCAGAACACTAACTCTTTGAGTGACAGAGGGGTATGCCACGCATTGCAAAGCAATGCGTGGCATACCCCTCTGGCACTCAATGGGTTAATGGCAATTTTAAAATTAACAGACGGGAGGGGTCTGGGACAGTAGGCTGGAACAATTGTAAAATCGGGCCACTTGATTGTAGTTGCCCTCCAGGCCACAAGCTGCCAGCCCTCCCCTGCCATTTACATTTTTAAAGCTTAATTTGGCTGAATCTAAAGAATAAATATTGCCCTGCACCCTACTTCTGGACAGACTGAGGTTACCTGCTCTGTACCACAGTTTGTCACTCCTGCTCTGCTCCCCTCGCTCTATCAAGCCTCATCTGATGACTAAGGCTTTCTGCCTGTAAGCTGGAGTGGTCTCTAGTCAATGAGGATTGTGTACTTACTGATAAATCATTTACACTTGTGAACATAGGACTTACTTCCTGGAGAAAAAACAATTGTTCAAGTCCCGTGGGGGTGTGGGGGGGGGACATCTTAGGTTATACAAACATGAAAGAAAAGTTGCAAACCGCTCAGATACAAATAATATATATTAATATATACCATTTTATATTCAACTTAACAATAAGTGTGCAAGATTAGGGAAAACTTCACTCACCCTGGTCTTATAAGACATGTATTGATGTGCATAGGATTACTCCTTTAATCTTAACAGGTGCACAATTCCACAAACTCCACTCTTGATCCAGAACTGCAACAAAAGAACTCGGCACTCTGTTGGAATGTCCGTTGATATAAAAGTCAGATTTATTCAAAAAACTAAAAACTTGGAACACATGGAGACTAACAAACAGAAACTCGACCCTACCAACTCCTAACGCGTTTCAGACCTAAACAGTCCTTACTCATAGGCATTGCAACCAGAAATTCTGAGGGTTTAAATACATTTGTAGCAAAACCTCCCTCCCCCTCCCCCTCCCATGTCAAAGTAAAATCTGTAATGGAATAAAACCCCAATCAGTCCACTAAAGGTCCGATTGGTATATAAACAAGGATAAAGAAATCCATTTATAAACCGAATATGACAAAGAATGTAAACATCCAAAAATATTAGGACTCCCGAAATGACAGAGTTCAGTCTCAGTTCATGCCCTTCGGGCACTTAACAAATCATAAACTTCACATAACTTCAAAATGAAAATCCGGTAACACTCTATACCAACATAGAGCACCAATCCATTCAGTAGAACAGGCTTAAATCCCACTCAGCGTTCATAGCATTAGGAATACGAGTGTTCGGGGTATTTATCCAATACATCTCTTGTCTATTTAAAATAGACAAACTACTCCCTCCCCTAGGATGCCTGGATACCTTCTCCACACCTCTAAAAACAAATGCTTCTGAACTCTCCTGGTGGGAAATGAAATGCGTAGCTACTGGTTGTTATGTCTCCATTGTTTATGGCATTCAAATGTTCTCGGATTCTCTCCTTAAAATGTCTAGTTGTACAGCCAACGTATTGTTTTTTGCATATGTTGCAAGTGATTATATAAACAACGTTTGTAGTATTACAGTAAATAAAACTATCATTTTTTTTTATACCTTCTTTGTTACACTACTACTAAACGTATTTTACATCTGCAAACCCACAACATTTGCACCTACCTCCACATTTAAAGAAACCTTTCATGGACAGCCATGTACTTCCCTGTCTGTTATTCCAAGAAAATCTACTTGGAGCTAATTTATTGCCAATACTAGGGGCTTTTCGACTGGTAAACCTCACACCCTTGTTCAGAATACCTTTTACTACTGTATCCCCGTAAAAAACGGGCACTAGGTTTTTTATGATTCTACATATTTTGTTGTACTCTTGACAGTACTCTGTGACAAAGGTGACAGGTTGACCATCTTGTTGTCTAGATTTCATATTCTTACATTTATCTCTATTAGAAACATTCTCAATTAATTTTTTTTTTTTTTTTTTAACTCACAACAAGAAGTGTTTCCTGCATTTGATTTACAAGATACATCCACATCAACTTTTCCAGTATCTAAGTTGCCCATTAAACGAACATCCAAAAAATCAATAACTCTCTTATGAGCACGATATGTAAAAGTTAATCCACATTCATTGGAGTTTAGGTATTGTACAAAGCCACTAATTCTCTCCTCTCCCCCATACCAAACAAAAATTAAATAATCTGTGTATCTAAAAGAATACATGATGAAAGATCTATAAGGATCACCCTCTCCAAAGACATGGAGCCGCTCCCACCAACCTACAAAGAGGTTGGCAAAAGAAGGAGCAAATTTCGCTCCAGTTGCAGCTCCACACCTTTGGAGATAGAATTCTGGGATATGAGATACTCTATGGCCCTAATCAAAAAAACATCTCAAAATGAATATTCACTTTCTCTTTCTAAAAAGAAACTAATAGCTTGCATCCCAGCATCATGTGGGATGCTGGAATACAGTGAAACTGCATCCACAGTTAACCACGTACAGCGCGATGTCCACCTAACACTCTCCATAATACGAAGAACATGTGTAGTATCCCGCAAATACGTGGGTAACTTCAATACCAAAGGTTGTAAATATTGATCTACTAGATCTGACAAATTTTCATTTAAAGGTCCAATTCCAGAAACTATGGGCCTACCCACTGGTTGGATAAGTGACTTTTGTGTTTTGGGTAAATGATGGAATATGGGTATAACTGGATACTCCACATTCACAAATTCTGCTTCTTTCTTAGACAAACAACCAGTGAATAGGCCCAAATCTACAATCTCATGCAGATCTCTCTGGAACTCAACCGTAGGATCTCTACATAACAGAATGGATGGCACTGAAATCCTTACATGATAATAGTATAGTTATACGTAATTCTGAAAAGAGTGGAAATGTGGTTTTGGATAAAGAGGAATATCACAGAGAAGCTTTACATCAACTTTCTGACAAAGATACCTACAAAGTGTTATGTAGTGATCCTATGTTTGAGTTCCAGAGAGATCTGCATGAGATTGTAGATTTGGGCCTATTCACTGGTTGTTTGACTAAGAAAGAAGCGGAATTTGTGAATGTGGAGTATCCAGTTATACCCATATTCCATCATTTACCCAAAACACAAAAGTCACTTATCCGACCAGTGGGTAGGCCCATAGTATCTGGAACTGGATCTTAAAATGAAAATTTCAGACCTATAGATCAATATTTACAACCTTTGGTATTGAAGTTACCCACATATTTGCAGGATACTACACATGTTCTTCGTATAATGGAGAGCATTAGGTGGACATTGCGCTGTATGTGGTTAACTGTGGATGGAGTTGCTGTATTCCAGCATCCCACATGATGCTGGGATGCAAGCTATTAGTTTCTTTTTTGAAAGAGAAAGTGGATATTGATTGGAGTTGACCAAAGGCGTGGAGCTGCAATGGGAGCAACATTTGCTCCTTCTTTTGCCAACCTCTTTGTAGGTTGGTGGGATCGGCTCCATATCTTTGGGGAGGGTAACCCTTATAGAGCTTTCATCATATATTTTTTTAGATACATAGATTTAATTTTTGTTTGGTATAGGGGAGAGGAGAGAATTAGTGGCTTTGTACAATACCTAAACTCCAATGAATGTGGATTAACTTTTACATATCGTGCTCATAAGTTATTGATTTTTTGGATGTTCGTTTAATGGGCAACTTAGATACTGGAAAAGTTGATGTGGATGTATCTTGTAAATTAAGTTGTCATCCGAAGCATTCAGTCAATAATTCCTAAGGGTCAATTTATTCGTTTGAAAAGAATTTGTAGCAGTCAAGAGTTGGATTTGAAACAAGCAGCACAACTTGGCAAGAGGATATACTAATTCTCAGATAGCTAGTGATAGAGGTGTGGTGGATGGCATGGATCGAAAAAGATTAATTGAGAATGTTTCTAATAGAGATAAATGTAAGAATATGAAATCTAGACAACAAGATGGTCAACGTGTCACCTTTGTCACAGTACTGTCAAGAGTACAAAAAAATATGTAGAATCATAAAAAACCTAGTGCCCGTTTTTTACGGGTATACAGTAGTAAAAGATATTCTGAACAAGGGTGTGAGGTTTACCAGTCGAAAATCCCCTAGTATTGGCAATAAATTAGCTCCAAGTATGTTTTCTTGGAATAACAGACAGGGAAGTACATGGCTGTCCATGAAAGGTTTTCTTTAAATGTGGAGGTAGGTGCAAATGTTGTAGGTTTGAGGATGTAACAAATACGTTTAGTAGTAGTATAACAAAGAAGGTATATAAAATGGATAGTTTTATTAACTGTAATACTACGAACATTGTTTATCTAATCACTTGCAACATATGCAAAAAACAATACGTTGGCCATATGACTGGACATTTAAAGGAGAGAATCCAAGAACATTTGACATGGGAGGAGGAGGAAGGTTTTGCTACAAATGTATTTAAACCCTCAGAACTTCCGGTCGCAATGCCTATGAGTAAGGACCGTTTAGGTCCAAAACACGTTAGGAGTTGGTAGGGTCAAGTTCCTGTTTGTTAGTCTCCATGTGTTCCAAGTTTTTAGTTTTTCAAATAAATCTGAATTTTATATCAACTTATATTCCAATGGAGTGCGGAGTTCTTTTGTTGGGGTCCTCTTAAGTTATCTGGTTCTGGGGATTCCTATCCTTGTTCCACTTCTGTCTATCTTTCTTTCATGTTTGCTATACTAAACATGTCCAGGCAGGGGTAAAGTGGGTAGAGGAAGGAGTGTCTGCCTCAGACTTTTTTTATTTGTTTTTTTTATTTTGTCGGTGCCCTGCCCTCCTGGAGGAAGGGACATTACCCTTATGGGTCCTGTGTTCCACATGAACTGAGAAAAGGAAGTACACAAAAATCTGCAAGATGATCACATGTCTGCACCCAGTAGCACCAGCTTATGTCAGTTGCTAGTTCTGAAAGGATAATATAAGGTTGCAGGGTTTTTATAGGACATAATTACTTTTGCACAATGACGTCACTGCCCTTTTCTCATTACAGATAGAGCAAGTAAGTCAGCTGACTGTGCTTGTAGAGGCAGCATTAGACTACCATAGACAGTCTGCTCAGATTCTGGAGGATCTACACAGCAGGTTACACAACAGGTGAGTAGTTCAGCCAAGTGTTACGGGGGGAGGGGTGTGTGTGTGCACAGTGAATTGTATACACTGGGGATATGTGAAGTGGTTATGAGCATCCATTTTTTCTTATGGTTGTATGTGTGCTATTTAACCCTGTGGATTGTAGAAATGCGTCCAGTGCAGAGGGAAGCAGTGCCTTGGAAACCTAGCATCCTGGGGTTAACCCTTACAGTGCCAGAGAAGTATGCAACACATTGCTTTGCAATGTGTTGCATACCCCACTGGCACTGAAAGGGTTAAAACAAAATGTACAATATGTTTACGATTTTTCTTTAGCTTCTGCTAAAACACTGATATATTGTTGGCGAAAGACTATTAACCATAAGACTATTAACCATCCATGTTTTATGCCCGATGTGCAAGAGTGAGGAACAATTACTTGAGCTTGTTTAATGAAAGCTTGTGTGAAAGTGTGGCTCTACATCCACCTACAAGTGGTCACTGCCTTAAAATTATGAAAATCTGGATTGCTGGCCTCTTAGTTTTTCTTGTGATCTTGTACAGATAAACTTATTTCTCGGCTTCGGAGCCTGGAACTAGACTGTCAGTACATTCTGATATGAGCCATTATTATAACTAATCTCTGGGTAGGACAGGAAAGTCTGAAAGGACCTCCCATCCCCATCATCGCCAGTTTTTATTTCTGTGCTACCCAGGTCAACCTTATTTTATTACTTTTCAGTAGGTTCCTGCTGGGTCACCCTGGCAACCTCTATCAGTCTCAGATGTCAATTTCTGGTTCCTTTAAACATCCCCAGTACATTTGGGCCACACTGAGAAAGTGCTCAGTGTGGCTACAAACAGAAATCATTTACATACTGTGCAAGGAATTGGCATAAAATGTCACACACTGCATCCAAAATATTAAGGTTAGTTTCTCAATAACAGTAACATGGCAAGTCTTGGGCTCCCCTGTCCACTTTAACTCAATGCGTTGCATACACCTCTGGCACTCAAAGGGTTAAGCATTAAGCAAATTAAGAGAAGAGAATCCCTAGAGTATACTTTCCATTTACTTCTCTTACTGGAGAGTGCTTTCAAAATCACTTTATATCGGTGATGCTCAAACAGGGTGCCATGACACTTTGGTGTGCCGCGGACATCAAATTAGGTTGCCCCATGTTTTCTATGAAGACTGACAAAAATGTGCATATGGTCTATTAAGTTGTAGAAATATAAAAATTGTTATGCACAATAGGTTTATTTTTATTACTTTGATTGTGATACCTAATAATATCTGGATATTCCTGAACTGTACCCTTTATTATTCCCTAGAAAAATTACAAATGTTAGGGGTGCTCTGAAGGTTCCAGATTGTGTTAGGGGTGCCTTGTGCAAAAAAAACATTGAGAAACATCGCTTTATATTATAATAATTATTCGCTAAATTGTGTGTAACGCCGTGACATGCGCAGTAGACACTGCCGCGCATGCTGCAGTCACACGCAGTAGAGACTGCCCACGCCGCGGCTGACACAGAGCTGGCCGCAGGCAGTCTCTACTGCGTGTGACTGCCCCATGACCGGGTGGCAGTGGCACTGTGGCCCGTGTAACGTGCTGTTCAACTAGTAATATAATATTAGTGACCCATTTTAATAGTTGCTTGTGAGAGATGCATGTTGTAGGGTTACATATGGACTTTCCAGGTGGCATTGAACTACAATTTCTATCTGAATTTGCCAATTTCTATGCAGCTTTGCAGTGTGCATCTTGTAAGCATTCAGTATTTTTGCTTTGCAGTGCGTTGCCTACCAATTTGGCACACACAGGGTTACAGGAATGAGATGGCATTCTTAGATGTTTGAGATGATATACATACAAAATGTGAGAGGCTTCTAAGTATGAACAAACGGCACAACTGCTCAGAAGCATCACGTTTTTGCTGTCTAGTACCAGGAGAAATGTACACATACGTATCAGACTAATGCCGCCCCAAAAGGGCAGTCCACTTCCAAAATGACGGGAAAGTCCCCTCTGCACAGGAACACCAGCTAAGTCCAGATGTCTGTTTCGCCTCAGCTGGATTCTCTAGACACTGAGAGCCAAGGGTCCACGTCTGGGTTACCCTTCACTTTTATGGAGATCACTTGCTCTCAGTGCCTAGGGAATCCAGCTGCACCTCACTGACGAGGCCCAACAAGGCCGAAACGTACGTCTTAGGTTAGCCATTGATCCCGTGCAGGAGGGACTTGCCTGTCGTTTTGGAACTGGAATCTGACTTTTGGGCGGGAATAGTCTAATATACACATGGACGTTTCTCTTCTGTAATGGCACTAGAGAGCTAAAAATGTGATGCTTCTGAGCTGTAACTACCTGTAGAACAGGTCATTGTGCTGTGTGTGCGTCCTCAGAAGCCTGTTCATTTGGTTTGTCCCAGAATCACTCCTCTGGTTATTTGTGATTATGTCCCTACTGTGTCTTTGGGCTTTTCTGTGAAGTGTTTTAAGTCTGCTTGTGAAATAATCCAATATTGTAAAACATTTACTAACAGAAACAACCTATTATGTGATGTTATTATAACCGTTAGTGCTGTAGTTTGATGAGAAAGTTTACAGTGTTGAATGCGTATTTGTGGGGCTAGTGAGTTTAACATGTGTTTTTTTTTTTTTTGTTTTTTTTTTCTGCTGGCAGAATTAATGCAGCATCCAATCGCCCTAAAAGGGAATTGCAGCCTCGATCAATAATCTCATCCTTGGAGCCTACTGAAAAGTTTCAGTATAATGGGCTTTCCAGCAATTCATCGATCAAATTATCAGGTAAAGGTGACATGCAGTGCTACACAGAGCAAACGACACCAGTTATTTATAAGGCAATCTTGATTCTTAACTCTACAAGCAAACGGATTTGGTTCTTGAAATACAAACTAATGAAATGGACAAAGACTATGTACCTTAGGCAGAAAGCAAAATATGAACAATTCTGAGATGAAGCAACTGCAGCAAAGGCAATTACTGAAAACTCCCCAAATTCTTACAGATTTTAAATCTTTTTATCATGTTTGATTTAACCCCTTAATGGCAGGGGCTTTTTTTTCCCCATTATAGCGAATTACTTCCTGGATTTACCAGGTAAGTCGTCTGTCACTAAGGGGTTAAAAAAAAAAAAAAAAAAAAAAGTGTGAGTTTATTAAACACAAACCGCAACAGTGAAAGTTCAGTCGGAAACTCTCAATAGTACACAATAGGTGCAGTCTGTTAATGGGGTCCAACCTAACTGCACCATAGCGAACAAAGAAAAAGTTCCCAAAGTCTCATTCATTCAGTGGGACCCTTGACCTTTTGAATGCTGGAAAGGCCTCCAGTGGATTGCTTTGCAATGTGCTGGAGACCTTTCCAGTGCTGCAGGGGCCAAAGGTCCCATGTAAATCAATGCAAATTGTCATTTTCCAGTATGGTGCAGCCGGTCTGCCTTTTGAATGATACAGAAGCATCACTTAAAGTGATAGTAATGTCATTTTAAAATTAAAAAAATATATATATTGTAGTGCAGAAAATAGGAATATCACCGATGGATTTCTTATCTCTGAAACCTTTATGGCTTGAGAGATCATCCTAAAATTTCCCTCTCCCTGATGTCAGCTGTAAAGTCACCTGACTCAAGGAAGCTCTTCAGCAGAGCTGAAAAATAAATATTTTTGGAATGGTCTACAAAGTATGCCTGGTTTGCAAGCACACTCTGTAGACTGTTCCAGTGAAATATTTATTTTTCATTCACGCTGTTTCGCAGATATCAGGAGAAGAGGAGGGAGGAACTTTAGAACGCTCTATCTCTCAAACTATAAAGGTTTGAGAGATAGGAATAGCACCGATGGATTTCTCATTATCTGCATTACAATATTATTTTTTTTTATATCATTAAAGCGAAACTACCACCACTTAAAAACATGGCCCCATCTCGCAACTAGCTGCTCAGTAGTGCTAGTTGACAGAATTCTTACCACGTTCATGAGATTTATGCACTGCTCTGGGAATTACAGGCAGGAAACTGCGCAAACTTCTTTCCATAGTGACGTCTGCACGCCTGCGAGGTCAGTCCCTTTCAGAGCCGAATGGCTCCTAGCAACACCTCTTAGAGCAGGCTGGGACTGACTGGCGCGCAGAGGTCACTATGGAAAGATGTATGCGCGGTTTCCTGCTTGTCATTCACAGAGCAGTGTATAAATCTCATGAATGCGGTAATAATTCTGGCGACTATCACTGCTGAGCAGCTAGTTGCCAGGTGGGTAATTATTTGGGGCCATGTTTCTAAGTGGTGGTAGTTCCGCTTTAAGACATTAAGGGCTTGATTCTATTACCAGCACTAAAAATGAAACAGGCGTTTTTTAAGTCAGTTTTTGCTATCCTATTACCCGACTTGTGAAAGCAAAATCAGCGGTAATTATATTTACCTCCAGTCTAAAAAAAAGCCCAAAGGAAACAACTAAAAACAACGTGCAATTAGTATCTTATTGCCCACGCTCAGTATTACCGCCTGTTTTGTGGTTACATTTAAGCTGGAAATTCTGCGCCTCAGAGTTTGAGGCGTAGAAGCCATAACGACAGTTTCAAAACCATCGTTGTTCGAACAAAAGCAGTGTATAATACAGTATACAGCATAGAAATCACACATAAAGTGCCCCCTCGGCATATTAACCCCCCCTTTTAAAATTCAACTTGCAGTGCTTTCTTTCACCACTTTAATTCGACTAATATTGTTCACATTCCACATTTTAACTCTTCCCCTTCCAAATCTGACTTACAGTGCTTTCTTTCACCACATTAATTCGACAATTTAACCCTTCCCCTTCCAAATTCGCCTTACAATGCTTACTTTCACCATATTAATTTGATTAATATTGTACATCCGACATTTTAACCCCCCCTCCTTTAAAATTCGACTACAGTGCTCCCATGACTTTCTTTCACCATTTTTATCTGACATTTTTATTTTTTTTCAACATGCCCTCGTATTTTGTTTTGCAAGATTAACCCTATGAGTATAATGCATTGCAATGTGTTTGCTACCCATCTGACACTCAGAGGGTTAAAAGAATAAGTGGAAACATACATAAACCTATATCTTGATTCTAATGAGTAGCCTAAACTCTATTTTATGAGATCAGCTCTTAGTAAATAATAGGGATCTAATTTCCATTATCTTTATGAGCCACCCTTACACTGCTGGTTGCTTGTGAGCCCTGGGCTGTAGAAACATCAGAGTTCTCACAGCCAGTGTGTATGTATGGCTTGCTGCCAAAAGCTGATAATAAGTTCCAATCTACCCTTGTAACAAAGTATTCTTGAGCACACTGACTGAATACTCTGTTGCAAGAGTAGATTGGAACTTATTGTAGGCTTTTGGCAGCAAGCCATACATACACATGCAGGCTGTGAAAACTCTGAGGTTTCTACAGCCCAGGGCTCACAAGCGACTGGCAGTGTAAGAGTGGCTCATAAAGATAATGGAAGTTAGATCCCTATTATTTGCGAAGAGCTGATCTCATAAAATAGAGTTTAGGCTACTCGATAGAATCAAGATATAGGTTTATATAACATTGAGGAGCCCTGGTTCCACTAATTTTTTAACCCTTTGAGTGCCAGTTGGGTAGCAAACACATTGCAATGTATTGCTACCTCTCTGGTACTCATAGTGTTAACCTTGCAAAACAAAATACGAGAGCATGTCGAAAAAAGAAAAATGTCAGTTAAAAATGGTGAAAGAGTCATGGGAACGCTGTAGTCGAATTCTAAAGGGGAAGAGTTAAAATGTTAGATGAACAATATTTGTCGAATTAATGTGGTGAAAGAAAGCACTGTAAGTCGAATTTTGAAGGTGAAGGGTTACAATGTGGAATGTGAACAATATTAGTCGAATTAAAGTGGTGAAAGAAAGCGCAGCAAGCCGACTTTTAAAAGTGGGGCTTAATATGTCGAAAGGGGGCACTCTCGGATTTTGTTATGTGGAGCACACATCTAACACTGAACTTGATCTTTCTGTCGTCAAATGTACGCCTATTTCCTTGGACTTAGACATTTTGCATGGTTTTTGTAGGCGGTAGTCGAAAAAAAAAAGCAGACAGCGCCAGTTTTGTTAGTACTCTGAAAAATGCCGTGTACTCCAGTTTTGTTTTACCTTGGTTCTGCAATAGAATACCGACGCAATGCATGTTTGCAAAATTCATGCTACTTGTTTGTTTTTCTTGTAACGCCGGTTTTTGAGCGGGTAATAGAATCGAGCCCTAAAGGGTTAGTAATGTGTTGGAGACCTCTCAAACTATAGCTTGGATGAGAGAGAGAGAGAGAATGATAGAAACATTCAAATATATGAAGAGATTCAACAAAGTGCAGGAGGGAAGTACATTTCAAAGGAGTAAAACATTTTAGGACAAGAGGCCATAGTCTAAAACTAGAGGGGCACAGGTTTAGATGTAATGTAAGAAAGTTTTACTTCACTGAGAGGGTAGTAGATAAGTGGAATAGCCTACCAGCAGAAGTGGTAGAAGTTAATACAGTGACAGAATTTAAGCATGCATGGGATAGGCATAAGGCTGTCTTTAACATAAGAAAAGAAACAAACAGATACCCTGCCTAAATAGCACTCAGATATAAATCAACAATATTGATAGAACCATGAGACATAATGGATAAAACTTAACTTTTATTGTACACATAAAAAAAGCAAAAGAAAGGCGAAATCCTAAGGTTAGAATATCACCTCCCCGAAAAAGTGGACACATAACAGTTATGACTAATGAAAGTCAAATATAACTGTTGAACAGCATTAGGTGTAAAACATAAACCACCTCTAAGTAAATCAAAATTCAAAATGTAGATCTCATAACTAATGTTAGAGAAATACATCAGAATAACAACCTAAATGTCTAAATCTCCAGACTCGGTAAATGCTCAGATGTCACAACTAGAAACAGCTGAGACCACTCTTAATTACCAGCCCTAATGAGGACCATTATACATGGAACTCTAAATTAATGGTAAATATACAGAGCACCTCCAAATGCTCTGTGGGTTCACAATCTAAGCGGCTATAACCACTCTGCTTTAATTACCAGCCCTGAAAAGGGCCATTAAGAGTGGAAAAACTTGCTCAGCTTAAAAATGTAGAGCATAATTCACAGATCTCATGGAGCACATCCAATTGTTTGCTCTAAAAGGAAAAAATACCGGGGCACAATCAGGCTTGCCAAAAATTCAAAGAGATGACAATAACCTGTCTAATACCATACCAGCCCTAAAAAGGGCCTTTGATACCAGAAAAATCATATTACCAGCCCTAAAAGGGGCCATTGATTACCACCCTATTACCAGCCCTTGAAAGGGCTATTGTAAATGGAGGCTACATACAAAGCTAAGCAGTCTATATCATGAATCTGTATAGCAGAAAAATCCCTGCCTATTACTAAAGCCAGAACAGACTGATAGCTACTGACCCCTAAAGGTAATCAAAACAAAAAAGAGACAACCTGCTCTAAAATAAGAACGCCGATGCTCGTTTCGCCCTAGCTTCTTCTTAGGCTAATCACTCGTCTTGTGGCCAGTTGATATGTATAAAGCTGAAGTGTATAAACAGCTCAATGACACTTCGTGTTACAAAAAACTTTTTTTCAATCCCACTATAATGAGCCATCAGGTGTAGAGATTGAGTGCACTGGTTGTTATTTTTTCCATATATGTTCTACCGTTCTACGGTTTCTTTTTCAGTTTGCACCCTTTTCTACACCTGATATGGACACTCTACCTACTTATTCACAGAGAATTAATAAGAGAATAGACAAAGCTAGGGAATTATTCTCAATATCCACCTCTGAAGAATATAATCCATCCAATGAAAGTTGGAACGATATATATAAAAAGTTGAGAGAAAATCAAACTAGACATACTAGGAGTTGGTGGAATAGGGCAACCTATCAAAAATACTTAGAGGCTTCTATAATACGCAGAGGCTTAAGAATACCAGTCCTACCCACTTACAGTTTCTCTGATCCTGCGTATATTAAAAGACGGAGGATTCTTCTAACACATGTTCCAAAGTATTTTTAGAAATTTTAATTGACTATGAAACAGAGATAATTGATCATCTGGATGGAGTTATATCTTCTTTGGAGGAAACATTGAAAGACTTTGACAATACAGAATTTCTTAAAAGTGATTTAGATAAAGTTAATAAAGATCTGGACAGATTGGAATCAGAGATTATTTCCAAAAAGAAACATAAATTTGATAGAGATTCCGAGGAAACAAAAAAGGGATCTATTTATTTATTTATGGTCAAGAAGAAGACCACGATTTATTGAGAAAAAAGATTCAAGAGATACAAGTATAAGCTCTGTTTCTGAGAGAGAAATATCTGATTCTGAATCAGGATCACAAGACAATAGCCAACATTTTTTAGGTCAGCGGAATCATCCCAACAGGGGATACAGAAATCAAAGAGACCGACTAGAAGGGGACGCAAGGGAGTTGAGGGATCGGTCAGGATGGGGATATCGTTCAAGGGGAAGGAATCGCAGGTTCAGGAGATAGATAACAGTTTTCAGATCATCAATTTATTATCTCACACTCTTACCGATTCACATATGAACATTCTTAAAAAAGGGTTGAGCTTTTCACCATCCAATAAGCTTAATAAATTTGAGGTACTTACAGATTTATACAAATTTAATCGGAAATTGTAGCTTCATAAATTCTTTTCGATTAAAGAGAGAAATGTAGTAACATCTTCTATAAATGAAGTTCAGGAATCTGAGGAAGAGGTGTTGATTGATTTGCAAGATTTATTATCAGAAAGTTCTATTTCACAACATAGATTACCTGCTAAGCCTAAAAAGAAGTCTACATTCACCCCGAATTCATCTGTATGCCCACCTACACAGATTTTCACTGACTTGGTTATGAAAGAAATCTTGGCTCTTCCTGATGACATTGTAAATAATAATCTAAGTCTTTCAGAATATAAGGCCTTACAAGAACGTAAGAATTGGGATGATGTTATTATTAAACCCTCAGATAAAGGGGGTAATATCGTCTTGTGGCCAGTTGATATGTATAAAGTTGAAGTGTATAAACAGCTCAATGACACTTCGTGTTACAAAAAACTTTTTTTCAATCCCACTATAATGAGCCATCATGTGTAGAGATTGAGTGCACTGGTTATTATTTTTTCCATGGTTTTAACATACGAAAAGACCAAGGACCAAAAAAGGTTTGAGATTTTTACAGTAGGAAAATGGGCAGACTATCTGTCGTCAAATTATATGTTTCTATTCACAAAAAACCTCTATTCATTTAAACAAGTCTTTTAATGCCTAGAATGCTAATCTATCCCCTGTAGTGCAATTAATTTGTCTTAGAATTGCTCTACATTTTCTTTCTGCATAAGGCCCGTAACGCTTTAAGAACCAGAGGTGTCAGTAATGCGTTGCATGCCATCTCTGGCATTGAGGTCTCATCCAGTATGCAGCGGTAGTACATTATAGGCTCCAGTATTATCAGAAACCTGTAGACTGCTACTACCACAACATACGCCACTAATGTGGTCAGAGTAAAAACGTGCTGAAACAGAAAGCTGGACATTGTCCTCAGTCCTTGCTAAAGCTGGTTCACCTGTACAGTAAAATGGCTGACCTCCATCAACCATAAGTTTCTGCTTTTTCAACTAGAAAAACAAAAGATTACTGTTACAGTGACCAAAGCAAACACCCGCGAGCGAGTCGGCACCGTTTTTCAAATCAAACGAGCCTTGTATAATTTTGGAGTGTGATTTTCCTTTCAAGTGCACAATGATATGACTTCAGATTGGACATAAAACAGGGAAAGCTGTGAAACCATTTAATAATCACAACAAATAACAGCATAAACCAGGGCCAGGAATCCCACCCAGAAATGTGCTTTCAGCTACTATTTTGCTTTCTTAGAAAGCAGAGAAAGTAATTTGTCTTGTTCCAGTGCTCAGTGGCATGTTTCTGGATCTTAAACAAAGTGCTAGCTTGTGAAAACAGACAACACATGTCAGTGTTCTTAATTCTTCACTTTTTCTGTGTGCCATAGGAATCTTGCTTGCATTGCAGCTTGGGCTTTGGTTTTGGTATTTTAACCCATTTGTGTTGCTTTGGAGAACGAAGTTTATTACTACTTCTCTAGCATTCAACAGGTTAAACATTTCTGAAAAATAGCTTGGTTGGTCCAAACAGTCTGATGTGGCCCTCAGAGGCCTCTCCTGTGTCCACAATCTCTATTTTCTGGTACAGAAGAGGGAGAGAAGGTAATTCCCTGTACCAAATCATGCACTTTTCACCCTAAAAAATTCCCTGTACCAAATCATGCACTTTTTACCCTAAAAAGCATACGTCCTGCTCACTTTGATTCAGAGCATTCCTTCCATTACATTTACATTTTCCACATTAACCTCTTGTTTACTAGAGCAGTCTCCATGCATTTTGAAGCAATGCGTTGGAGATCTTTCTTGCAACCAAGGAATTAATCTAATTTTTCCAACCCCCTATTTAGAATTACCCATAATTTATTATCTTTAGGTGGACTTGAGGGCAGATATGCAGCTCTCTGGGTCTGTCACTCTGCTAAAACAAGAACCTGATAATCTGATCTTGGTTAGATAGGAGCACTCCCATTCTTTCCGAAAAAGCTGGTTTATGGTCTGAGTTTCAGTCACAGTGTTACATCTCACGTAGGAACTTCTAAGGATTTACCATCTCAAAGAGGCAGTCACTCCCCATTTTATCTTTAAATATTCTTCTAGTATAGAATATGTAAAATCGAATTGCCTATACTTATCCTTTTCAATTTTAAATGCACTCTTTAGGTAGCCTTCAGGGCTACTCCAGGGAAATGCCACTAGAGGGAGCCCAGCTCTCAACATCTCAGAAAAGCACAGATTGTGGAACAAAGTACCACTCCCCCCACTAAGGAAAAGAGTAGCGTGAAAGTTCTCACCCTCTAATACAATGTTACTCATAGGTTTAACCCTTTAAGCACCCCGTCTCTCAGGTTAAAAAAACGCACACACTTTATTTCAATACCAGTGGGGTGAGCAATGTATTTCAAAGCATTGCACACCTCTGGCACTCAAATGGTTTATAATTCTCCTACAGAAAACTCTGGCTAAACCTGTATATCCTGTATTTTAACCCCTTGAGTGCCAGAACACTGCAAATCAATACTTGCACACTTCTGGCACTTAAAAGGGTTGGACTTTCCTGCTTTACACACCATATCACTCCATGCACTCAGATTGGCTTGCTCTGCCACTACCAGCCCATGTAAAGTCCATGTGTCCATAGTAGACATACAAGGCAAGCTCATAAATAAAGAAATAATTGCCGCTCACTTATCTCTGGTAATTGGAGGTGCTTTGGTCCTGCTGTTGCACATCATACCTCTCCCTTTTTCCAGAGTGGCTCCTGTCCTATCTTAGTACCAGCACAGTGTTCATCTGACATCAGGTACCTGAGCTCCAAAAGGATGTCCTTCTCAGGCACCCAGTCTGTCAGATGAGCTTGGTGATCGCTACAGAGGTAGGACAGAAGCACCTCTGGAAGGAGAGGTATGAGTTTCAGCAGCAAGACTGGATCACCTCTGGCTGGAGGGAGGCGTTTGAGTTATAGCAGCAGGACCGGAGCACCTTCACATAGAGGGAGAGGTTTGAAGAACAGTGGTGGGATCAGATCCACTCCGGTTGCCAGGAACAAGCAAGTCTTAATTTATACAGGCATCCTGCACTTGTACTGGGACATGGCGTTATTACATTACCTTTGCAGGGGGAACATGTAAAGTCCATCTGTACGCTTTGGAGAGCCGCATATTTACTTGGGCAGGCAGTGGAGTATCCATGCCATCACTGCCTGCATGAAACTCTAACCAGATCCAGTTGCAGCAGGGTTCCTCCCTCTACTCTAACAACATCTAGAGAGTATCCATAAAGACCGGTCTAACCATGTAAAATAAAATAAAAATATTAGGTATACAGGGTTACTGTCTCTTTAAGGAGTCTGTAAGAAGTAGTGTCTTGATAACTGTTAGAGGTACATATGACTGCTGAGAAAGCAAGATAATTAAATACAATCCTGTTAGTGGTGGTCAAAATTGAGAACTGTCTGATTTGTTTTAACTAACCCACTAAATGCACAAAGGTATCTGCAGTATTCAAGGAGTTAATAGTCACTTTGGGCTGCTCTGTCTTTTCTCACGTTGCCTGGGTTTTGCAGGGAACACAGAAGAACTTTCAGCCCTGTCAGTCTGTTCTTTTTGGGTGCAAACTTTGGCAGAGGACCCCTGTCAAGCATCTTCTGAGCATCAAAATCAGGTTTCCTTACCTTCCCTACCCAGAATGCAGCAATGGGTGGCCAGGACTGCTGCTTAATCTCAAGTGCTCGTTGTGGCAGTGGGCAGGTCTCATAGACATGAATGGAATGTTTGGATTTTCCATTCCACACATTTTATTCATGTCTATGGGGTGCAGTCCGCTACAGAACACTGCTATAGACAGCTGCAGGGTTCAGTATTCTGACTGCCAAAAGAAACTTTTCTCAATTCACAGGGGCATCAATTGTCGATTATCGAAGCAGGCATAGATAGAAGGTTATTCTATGTGTTTACCTCTTCTTACTTTTAAGTACAGTTCTTTATTTGTATGCATTACCAAAGAAGCAGACACAGAACATTTGTGAAAAAATGCAAGTGTAGTGTAAGGCAGAGAGGAAAGCATGAAGGAACAGTTGGGGGGAGTAGAAAGGTTAGGAGAATTATGGGGATAGACCGATGCAGAACTGGAGGGGAAATTGAATCCGAAACTAAAGGGTGCAGAAAAGAAAGTGGGGAGGGGAAGAGGCATGACTAAAAGATGACTGAGGACTACACTAGGATGCATGCTGGCAGCGACCCTGTCGTATCCCATTACAAATTAATTTAAGCTGGTATCTGTTTATAAGTGTATATGTTGCTTTGAGGTATGGAGTGCAGTCCTGGTGCCTACAGTATACAGCACTGAGGTATCACAAAATTGATACAAAATGTGTGGTATTTTGAATGAGGGTAGAGCTTGTTTAAGAATAGGCAGTTGCCAACTATAATTAATAGGAAAAGTAATAAAGATCTAGCAGATTTATTCATTAAAGTAACAGTAGTGTCCCATAAAAAAAGTTCTTATTTTGTAGAGTTTAAAAAAATAAATTATGTGGCACAAATCCTATCTCTCAAACCTTTACAGTTTGAGAGATATTCGTATCTAAAGTTCCCCCTCTCCTGATGTCAGCTGTAAAGCTGACAGAAGGAGATTCGAGTTGGCCGACTCGAGGAGGCTGTGTAGCAGAGCTGCATTAGCGATATTGGAAAATAATTACTTCATTGGAACGGTCTACAAAGTGTGCTTGCAAACCAGGCACACTTTGTAGACCTTTCCAATGAAGTAATTATTTTCCAGTATGGTGATTTCAGCTCTGCTGCAGAGCCGACGGCTGGTCCCAGATCTCCTGCTGTCAGCAGAGCGCTGACGTCAGGAGAAGGGGAGGGAGGAGTGAACATTAGATGCAACTAGCTCTAACTGTAAAGTTGAGATGTTTAATTTTCCACCTTATTTTGCAGTTGGTTTGCTCCATAATTGCTTGGTTAACCCTTTGAGTGCCAGAGGGGTACTCATTGCATTGCAGAGCAATGCGTTGCTTACCCCTCTGGCACTCAGTGTTAATAAGGTCCTTAGGGAACAACATAAAGGGAGAAAGTGGGGAAAAGTCGGAGAGTAGAAAATGGTGGTATTCTAGAATATAAGAGGAAACTTTATAGAAAAAAACAATACATTTTAAAATATAGTGATACCAATAAATCCAAATATAATTTCACCACCCAAATCTCCCTATGCTTCATTTGAAAAAAATAAATTGCATTCCCTACAAAACACCTCAGCTACTACCATAGGACATACCCACAATTCAACAACCCCGATACTTTCAGCCTTGGTATGGTCCATAACACTCTCCATTAAAAAAACTTCCAGTGTAGTCCGTAACACTCTAATCTATCAATATCCACAATGTCCCATAAATCACTTTACTTGAAAAGTAGTATATAAAATTGTTATGGGAACTCCTTTTCACTGTTCTAAGTAACTCACCAGGTCAGTTGTTCCAAACACCTAGGAGAACTAACCACAGTTCTGTGGATTTAGGCAGCCTCATTTGCTTCTCTCTCTTAATGTAATCCCAGACACACTCAATTATGTTGATATCGGGGTTCTGTGGGGCCATACCACCACTTCCAGGACTCCTTGTTGTTCTATACACTGAAGATAGTTCTTAATGACTTTGGCTGAATGTGTGGGGTCGTTGTCATGCTGCAGTATAAATTTGGGGCCAATTAGATGCCTCACTGATGGTACTGCATGATGGATAAGTATCTGCCTGTACTTCTCAGCACTGAGGAGACCATTAATTCTGACCAAATCCCCAAGTCCATTTGCAGAAATGCAGCTCCAAACTTGCAAGGAACCTCCACCATGCTTCACTGTTGCCTGCAGACACTTATTCCTGTACCTTTCTCCAGCCCTTCGGCAAACAAACTGCCTTCTGCTACAGCCAGATATTTCAAATTTTGACTCATCAGTCCAGAGCCCCTGCTGCCATTTTCCCGCACCCCAGTTCCTGTGTTTTCGTGCATAGTTGAGTTGCTTGGCCTTGTTTCCACGTCGGAGGTATGGCCTTTTGGCCGCAAGTCTTCTATAAAGTCCACTTCTGACCAGACTTCTTTGGATAGTAGATGGATATACCAGGGTTATACTGTTTTCTGCCAATTTTGAACTGATGGCACTGCTGGACCTCTTCCGATTGCGAAGGGAAGTAAGCATGTGTCGTCTGCTGCACTAAGTTTCCTTGGCCGACCACTGTGTCTACGGTCCTCAATGTTTCTGGGTTTCTTTGTGCTTCTTTAAAAGAGCTTGGAAAGCACATCTGGAAACCTCTGCCTTGAAATGTCTACTTGAGAGAGACCTTACTGATGCAGCATAGCTACCTTGTGTCTTGTTTCTGTGCTCAGTCTTGCCATGGTGCATGACTTTTGACAATAAACGGTCTTCAGCAACCTCACTTTGTTAGCTGCATTTGGCTCTTCCTCACCCAGTTTTATTCCTCCTACACAGCTGTTTCAGATAATGATTGGATTTTAACCTACATATTAAATTGATGGTCATTAGCACCTGTTTGGTATAATTGTTTAACCATACATCTGACTGTATGCCTACAAAATTCCAGACTTCGTGCAAGTGTACCTAGAAGAATTAATGCTTTTTTGAAGGCAAAGGGTGATCACACCAAGTATTGATTTGGTCTAGATTTTTCTTCTGTTCACTCACTATGCATTTTGTTAATTGATTTAGATATACACTATTTACCATATCTATTTTTGAAAGCATTTTTACTTTACAGCATTTTTTTCACACCTGCTCAATACTTTTGCACATTACTGTGAGTATATGTATGTATATGTAATCATTGGAAGTGGTTGCACTCGCTATTAGTTATATTACAGTCCGATCTGGGTGCACATCCAAAGTTAAATTAATACGTACGGTTTTTTGAAGGACGGCACACACAGGAGCTTGCTAGACGAAAATAGTGTTGATGTTTTTTGAATCGACTTTTTTTTTTTTTTTATTATTGAATCAAATATTTAATCTATCAAGCTCCTGTGTGTGCCGTCCTTCCAAAAACTGTGTGTGTGTGTGTGTGTGTGTGTGTGTGTGTGTGTGTGTGTGTGTGTGTGTTTATATATACTTATATCTCTCTCTATAAAATGCACGCACTATAGTATAACACAAACACACATGATTCACATACGTAAATCTACGGTGTAAGAGTATATTCTTTTTCACTACAAGGGTATTATAAGGGATCCAGAACCTCTGAAACATCATTCAGCTCATTGTGAATCTGTTGCACAGTCCTCTTGTCCTTGGCCCCTTTTGTGCCAGAGTGGTATATAACACATTGCTTTACAATGCTTTGCTTGCCCCTTTGGCACTTTGTGTTAAATGTTTCATCCACTGTGAAATCTTGTCCACTGTGCAATGACATTTCTACATTTCTACTGTGTTACAGGTTAAAAGCCATGAGCGCTTTCCATGAGTGAGGGATGTTTTTGACCTCTCTAGTAGTCAAGGTTAAAAGACCCGCTTAATTCAATGTGAATTTTTATTTGTTCCATTACAGTAGCTGGTTTGCCTGGGAGTTACTCCACTTTTGTTTTTGTACATATAGCCCTAAGTACTTAATCTCTATCCAGTACATTAGATGATTATAGGCTCTGCCTCCATGTTTTTTTATGGTCAGTCACTTTGAAAGTCCGCAGACTATCCCAGTGTTTGAATTAAAGTAGAAGATTGCTCTTTGTCTAAGACGTTACTTGCATATAGTTAAAAATGTATGAAGAGATAAAGATCACCCAACCCTTCAGGCCACCTCCCACTGAATCTGTAATCGTGTTGTGTGACTCAACGGCTGCAGCGAGGGAGAAACTACATTAAGTGTAAGGAAAATCCTGCTCCTCTAGACTAAGGTGCGTAGGATTTCCCTTAACTTACTGAAGTTTGTCCCTCGCTGCAGCCATCCTGACCAGACTGCAGCTTCTGCATAATGTAGCTGGAAGGGGCAGGCGGGGGATCTTTATCGCTCTAACTTTTGAACTACACGCAAGTAAAGTCTTAGACCTAGTGCAATCTGTTACTTGTAATATAAATCTTCCTTGACTCAGATTCACATTGAAACATTTCGAGACTCCTCCTCTGATAGTGCAGAGATATTTATTTTGAAAGTGTTTTACTAGGAGGAGTACACTGATATTTCATTCATTTTCAACTTCCTGGAGAGCTTTTACAGTACATATTTACACACACAACCCAAAACAATAAAAATTTATAGTTAACCTGTTTTAAATTCAAAGGATTACCGTTAGGGATTTTAGACTGGGAAAGGATCTCCCTTTTTTTTTTTTTTTTTTTTTTAAACAAAAAAAAAAACCTTTGCGTGCCAGAGGGGTACGCAACGCATTGCAAACAATGCTTTGCGTACCCCTCTGGCACCCAAAGGGTTAATATATATTTTTTAGGTAGGTTATTCCAGGCTGTCAGATCTGACGCAGAAGGCATATTAACGGTCTTCTTTCTTTTAGTGTCACCACTATGTAGATCTATGACCGGCATTGACATCTGTTGAACAATAATTTTTCTTACCAGGGGATTAGACAGGGTTTGTTTCTAAACAAAGTGCTGATTTTAGGATAAAGTTTGGATGTTTATCAATATGAAGATAAAAGTAAGGTTGGGGTCAAGCCAAATACGAAGGTATTTGTAGGAGTGGATCGGGGCCAAGTTACAATTAGACTTTGTTACAATTAAATGAGTAGTGTAGAGTTTAAACAATTTGCCCTTTGCACCAAATACCATTCTGACCCTTAATTCCTTAAACATGAAAAAGAACACCTGAGGAAAGGACTTCATAGACCGTACTTGGAGACTGAGTGGTCATTTCCTTTTGTGTTCTCTTCTGTATATTGTGTTTAGCCATTTGTTTGTAATATAGTTTTTGAGAAATTAACCTTTTTTTTTTTTATTGGTGGCACAACGTAACCCTATGCTAATTTAGTTTCTCTTTTGGGCCGTATTAAAACATGCACTGCTGTGAAAGAACCTAGACAGTACCTGCACACTGTGGGAACATTTTATAGCACAGCAAGAGGTAAGACTGGCCTTGAACAGAACACATTATATTTGCATAAGGTGCCAAGCTGTGCTATCAAAATAGGTTGTTTCTCTGCTTATATGTGTTATAGAAGTCACTAGTACATGTATAGGCAGACATTAATTCAATGTGTAAAAATGAAACGCCCACCAAAAAAAAATGATCTTGGGTTGACCGGGGCACTTTAAACAGAATGCCAATATTCTGTAATTGTCAAAACAAGTGACTGATTTGTCTGCCATCCTCCTATACCAGTCCCTTCCAGTTTGCTGTACAAAGTCATGCCACATTTGTATGGAATAAGAGGTGGGATTTGAAGTGCTTTAATGTCTGGGTTACTAGTTCTCAAAATATGCCAGTGACTCCTGATAATCTCCACTACTTGTCTGCTTGCACTGATATCTATATATAAATGAGAGAGGCTCATTGCATAATGTCTTCGCAGAAGACTAGCACACACCCAGGGGCGGCAGTAAGGAGGGGATATTCATGTCTCTTCCATACAGCCAGTCCTGGAGATACAGGGGCCATGATTCTGATAAGACTGGGCAGGGGCAGAAGGCCCCTGACCAATCTGTTCAAAATCTCTGTGTGTGTGTGTGTGTGTGTGTGTGTGTGTGTGTGTGTGTGTGTGTGTGTGTGTGTGTGTGTGTGTGTGTGTGTGTGTGTGTGTGTGTGTGTGTGTGTGTGTGTGTGTGTGTGTGTATATAATATAGTGAGGGAAAAAATTATTTGATCCCCCTGCTGATTTCAGTCTATAATTTTAATGGTAGGTTTATTTGAACAGTGAGAGACAGAATAACAACAACAAAAATCCTGAACAACGCATGTCAAAAAAGTTATAAATTGATTTGCATTTTACTGAGTGAAATAAGTATTTGACACCTTTGCAAAACATGACTTAGTGCTTGGTGGCAAAACCCTTGTTGGCAATCACAGAGGTCAGACTTTTCTTGTAGTTGGCAACAGATTTGCACACATCTCAGGAGGGATTTTGTCCTACTGCTCTTTGCTCCTCTCCAAGTCATTAAGGTTTGGAGGCTGATGTTTGGCAACTCGAACCTTCAGCTCCCTCCCCAGATTTTCTATGGGATTAAGGTCTGGAGACTGGCTAGGGCACTCCAGGACCTTAATGTGCTTCTTCTTGAGCCACTCCTTTGTTGCCTTGGCCATGTGTTTTGGGTCATTGTCATACTGGAATACCCATCCACGACCCATTTTCAAAGCCCTGGCTGAGGAAAGGAGGTTCTCACCCAAGATCTGACGGTACATGGGTCCCGTCCATTGTCCCTTTGATACGGTGAAGTTGTCCTGTCCCCTTATCAGAAAAACACCCCCAAAGGCATAATATTTCCATCTCCATGTTTGTCAGTGGGGATGGTGTTCTTGGGGTCATAGGCAGCATTCCTCCTCCTCCAGACACGATGAGTTGAGTTGATGCCAAAGAGCTCAATTTTGGTCTCATCCGGCCACAACACTTTCACCCAGTTCTCCTCTGAATCATTCAGATGTTCATTGGAAAACTTCAGACGGGCCTGTACATGTGCTTTCTTGATCAGGGGGACCTTGTGGGCACTGCAGGATTTCAGTTCTTCACGGTGTAATGTGCTACAAATTGTTTTCTTGGTGAGTGTGGTCCCAGCTTCCTTGAGAGCATTGACAAGATCCTCCCATGCAGTTCTGGCCTGATTCCTCACCGTTCTCATGATCATTGCAACTCCACAAGGTGAGATCTTGCATGGAGCCCCAGACCAAGGGAGATTGACAGTTATTTTGTGTTTCTTCCATTTGCAAATAATCGCACCAACTGTTGTTACCTTCTCACCAAGCTGCTTGGCGATGGTCTTGTAGCTCATTCCAGCCTTGTGTAGGTCTACAATCTTGTCCCTGATATCCTTGGACAGCCTTTGGTCTTGGCAAAGGTGGAGAGTTTGGAATCTGATTGATTGATTGCTTCTGTGGACAGGTGTCTTTTATACAGGTAACAAGCTGAGATTAGAAGCACTCCCTTTAAGACAGTGATCCTAATCTCAGCGTGTTACCTTTATAAAAGACACCAGGGAGCCAGAAATATTGCTGATTGATAGGGGTCAAATACTTATTTCACTCAGTAAAATGCAAATCAATTTATAACTTTTTTGAAATGCGTTTTTTAGGATTTTTTTTGTTGTTATTCTGTCGGTCACTGTTCAAATAAACCTACCATTAAAATTATAGACTGATCATTTCTTTGTCAGTGGGCAAACGTACAAAATCAGCAGGGGATCAAATAATAGTTTCCCTCACTGTATGTGTGTGTATATATAGTAACAAATGATATATGATCCTCAGTCCTCTTAGCATTGGGTCTCAAAGTCATCTCTGTTTTAGCTATCATATTCTGTTTCTGTGGGAAGCCCTTCTTGTTCAGTTTGATAATTTATTTTTGGACATCTGTAAAAAGAAAGACCATGAGGTCTACCTGGTTCAAACCATTGACAATGATATCCTTTTCTTTTGTATCCTCTAAAATATTGTAGGGTAATCCCTCCAGCTGTTGAATACTTTAATTCCAATCATCCCCAGCCTGGCTGCGGATGATGAGAATTGTAGTCCTTAATAGCTGGAGGGCATCAGGTTGCCTAGCTCTGAGTGACAATGCATGTAAATCTGCTTTGCAAACTAACTGTTAGGATTAGAACCATGTAGGATGTGGTTTTTACAGTGTTTCTTGATCAAGTGTTACAACCATATGCCAGGCTCATGTATTTATCAAGGATACTTAACTTTATAAATAAAAAAATAGCGCACTGAGATTGTACAGCATAACTTGTATGTTGGTCTCATTTGAAGTTCTAAGCTTGTATATGTCATTCACATACACAACTTAAAGCTGAACTTTCAGATAATAGCCAGTCGCCATGCATTCATTAAATGCATGGCGACTAGCTTGAAAATAGATGTCTTACCATAAAAATAGATGTCTTACCATCTAAAGGAATCCGTCCCATTTCGGGACTGACGGGCAGGTTGGTGCGGTCTGTGAGCCTGCTTCGGCAGTCCCTCCTGGTGACGATATGGTGCAAAGCAGTCTACTCTGTGGAGACGGGACTGACGGCGCATGCGCACAGACAAGATGTCTGCACTCTGGCCTCAGTTCTGGTCTCCAAACGGGACGGATTCCTTTAGACACACACATTTTTTTATGGAAGACATCTATTTTCAAGCTAGACGCCATGCATTTAATGAATGCATGGCGACTTGCTATTATTTGAAAGTTCCACTTTATAGACAAAGTTGCTGAAACCTTAGATAGCAACCAGTTTTGATAATACCTTTCATAATACCTTTCAATTATTGATTAGATTGTTTATAGTATATAAGAATTACTTCCTGCTTGATGATTATTTTCTTGTATACAAGCTCTGTGATGAGCATATTTTGTTGTATACATGAATATAATTTTTTCAGAAATTAAATCTAAAAGGTGGGTAGTCACTCGTAAATTTGTATTATGGCCACTGTTGGAGACCACTCTAGCATTCAAGGGGTTCAAAGCCCCGTTTAAATAAATGGTAATTTCCATTTGCCCACTTTTGGTGCAGTTTATTTGCTCCAGAATATGGTAGTTTCGTGTTCTTGGGTCTCTTACCAGCTTGTGTGCATGTGCCCTTGTGATCAGAAATGATATGCAGTGAGCTGGGAACAAATAAGCTTACTTACTTGGTGTTACTCTGTATTTGCAGTATGCCCAATTGAGAGAGCATGCTCTGTCACAACTCTGGACTATAGAACCACTTTGTATTGATTACCTGGATGAATATTAAGATGATGCTGTTGTCTTCTAAACTAATATCACTGGTCAAATGTGTTTTTTCCCTCTAGAAATCTTAACAGCAGCAGTTCTTACTTAAAACTGTGAAACCTCCAGACCTGAACTCTATCAACATCTCCTTATATATTAAAACGTGTTAGGTGGCAGCAGTACGCAGGGCAGGACCAGTCTCTTAACCCTCTGAGTGCCAGAGGAGTACACAATGCGTTGCATACCCCTCTGGTACTCAAAATATTAACATCACCCAGACCTCGGCCCGTGTAAATGGGCTTTTACACTACTAATTCTATATCCAGATACAATTATGTAGAAGCACAATTGTATCTGTCTATACTGTGTTCTCTGCCTTGGTTTTTACATGTCTGAGTCCACTAAAAAAGGTTATTGTATCCGCTTTTTATCCAGGAGTAATGTGGAGACCTCAAGCAGTTGGAGGGTGCAACTCCCATTATCCCTAATCAGCTGTTGCCTGCTTGGGGATGACGGGAGTTGGTCTCTAACAGCTGAAGGTCCTAAAATTGAATGCTAGCGTGGTCTCCAATGAGTTACAAAGCAAAGCATTGGCAGCTTCTCTCCAATCAGAGTTATGAAATAGGTTTCATTTTAAGTTGGTATGCACACAAAAGCAGTTTACTGTTGATCTTTCCTAGGTTCAAACGTGCACTTGGACCAGCCTTGCTGCAGAGCAATCTATGACTTTGACCCAGAGAACGAAGGAGAACTTGGATTTAAGGAAGGAGACCTCATTACTTTAACCAACCAAATTGATGAGAACTGGTTCGAAGGCATGGTTAATGGCGAATCTGGATTCTTCCCTATTAATTACGTTGAAGTAGTGGTTCCCCTTCCACAGTAACCAGCAGACTAAGTCATTTTGGAGATGAATTCACCATGTAAAAATGGTCTCTCAAAACATTTTGAATGTGGCATTCTGTGAACGCCTTGCTACTTGAGTGACTTAACTTTCAGTATGTGTCATCTTTTATATGTATTTATTTTGTATTCATTTTATTTTTATGAAAACATTGACATTATTACATGGAAATACAAATATATTTTCATTTTTACTGTTGAATGAAGAACTCTAAGTTCCATTATTCATAAGTGATGTATGTTGCCTTTTTCTGTAATCTATGTACTAAGGGACAGGGTTTTTCTAACTGCTTTCAAATACTAAGGAGGATTTAGGTGCATTATCACAATACATTGAACGACTCTTACAAACTAATTTTAAACTGAACAGAACAATTTCAGTTTCTTTATAGTAACTGATTTTTTTTTCTTTAAAAAAAACAAACAGAAAAAACAAACAAAAAACCCTTAACTGTGAATATTAATGTTGCACAATATGTTAATAAGAGTATACGACGTTGCTATAGTTGTAAAGTGTCTAAAATAAAATATTGTCTATTTGACCAAATATAATAAACATATTGGAGAGCATATTTTTCATTTCTCTTTAGTATGACTTAGAATTTGCTTAACACTTTCAAGATCCTAATGGTATGCAATGGGTTGAACACCCCACTGGCCCTTAGAGTTAAAAGTATGATGGTACATTCTTATTTACATTCTTGATACTCGGTGTTAATAGGAAATTATCCAAATTTAAGTCTTTCTTGAATTGACAGGTTTACGCTTCCAGAGACCTGCAACTTAGACATGTCCTGCATGTACACTTTGGGTGCCATCTTTGTAATTCCTGTTGCAGGGAGAAGCTTCAAACTTGCCCTGCATGTAGGGGAGAAGTTTTGATGTATAGTAGGGCAAGTTTTCACTTTAAAATATATGCATGGTTCTGCATATTAAAAAATGCACATAGTGCGAGATCTTTTGATCCTGCAACATGTTCCCTTTAAAAATTAAATTGGGCCTTTTGGGGGGATCGGGACCCCTCCTGATGCTCCCATGGCACTGTTTGCCTATCCAGTAGGATAATCAATCACTGCAGTGATCAGGAAGCTGATAATCTCTTTCCTTTCCCTTCCCCCGCTGCGCCTAGAGCTCAACAGAGTGATCTATGAGCTTCCAGGTGGAGTAGAAGGACCTTCTTGACCCACATGACAAGAGTGGGTTTTGAAGGTCCTTCAATTCAACTTGGTCACTTATAGAACACCAGGTCAAGCCCTGGATTCCTCAAGGAAAGAAAGGGAAAAGGTGATCAGCCTCCTGATTGCATCAATGATCACCTATCCTACAGGATAAGCAATCCGTGCAGGGGGGTGGGGGTACTGATTCCCCCCCCCCCATACACGAGGCCTGATTTTATTATATAATATATATATATATATATATATATATATATAAATTTCTCTTTTAATAATACTGATCCCTTTATTTTTTAAGTTTAAAAAAATAAATCCTAGATCAGCATTATTAAAAGAGAATAAATAAATAAATCTTGCTCCCCTGACCTCTGCTAGCCACAGACATCTCTCATACATGTTACGGCTACCAGTGGGCAGGGGAACAAGAATAAGGGGAGTCCAACTATATGTGGGGAATCTGCATCTACCAGTGGGCAGGGGTACAAAGCTGGGGATGTCAGTGTATGAGGGGAGTCTGCGGCTACCAGTGGGCAGGGGAACAAGGCTGGTGGGGGTCAGATCTGCCAACTTACTGTCTGTCCCTACTAATAGCCACCGATTCCCCACATTCATTGTCTTCCCCCCGCCTTGTTCCCCTGCCCACTGGTAGCCACAGATTCCACACATACACTAATGGGTATGTCCATTTTAGCGCAGGCAGGTAATTTCAATAAAGAAAAATGGTAGGTGTTGGTTAGTGATCCTGTCATCACTTATGTAGTATGCCAACCCATACAAATGGGGTACCATTTTTGTCAAGCTGCTGGCAGGTTCTGAATAAAGTAGGACATTTTCAAAGATGTTAGTAACTTTGAAATGGTGAAAAGTGTAAAAAGAAGAAGAAAAAAAAAAAACAGCGCCAAATTATGGAAATATTTGTGTACCCCAGCCTAGAGGTAGAAAGGCAAGCAACCAGGCATTTGATGTGGGTGACTGTCTACTTTACAAAATTATGACTAGCATATCTCTCTAATGGTTAGGACCATTTTAGTAGAGCCAGGTGTCATTTTGTGCTTCTGCCACCCCCTACTGTATGTAAAGCCATACTAATGGGGTAGCTAATGAGTGAATAAGAAATAGTCTTCAAAGATTTCAGTACATTTTCACACGACCTTCTGTAAACCTTTATGCCCATCAATCTAGGGGTAGAAAGGCAAGCGATCCCTTATTTGATGCAGTGTATTGATTTCTTTCCAAAATGGTATAGTCTGTCTACCTTGTTTTCGTTTCTGTACTTGTTGCAACTATTTTAGTACAGGCAAGTCGCATTTGAAAGAAATGTAAGAAAAAGGAGATTGCAGATGGTATAGTTTTGTACTTCTGGCACCCTCTACAGAAGTTCAGCTCATATCAATGGCATGCTATTTTCCTCAGAAAAACAGTAGCTGATTAACACAGTAATACATTTCATAGTTTTCAATTATTTCATTACCTTTGAAGGGGTAGAAATGTAAAATGCATGTTTCTTCCTTTAGCGCCACATTCTGGAAACACTTGTGCCCATCAATTTATGGGTAGAAAAACAAGTGACCCCATATTTTATGCGGGGGGTTATCATTTTATTGCAGACTCTCAGCCTGGGTCAGGGTTAGCAAGTATGTAGAAGAATCGAAAGAAAGAGACATACTAAGCACGGACACTGCGTCGGAACCCTAATGCAGAGTCCAGAAGTCTAACCATAGGACTAAGGTCTAAAGTTTGTCGATTGTATACAGAAGAGGTGCGGGTAGTAGTCAGTACACAGATATTCGAAACACTGGAGATGTGCAGTTAGTCATACGACAACCAATAGTCGATAATTTGACAGTCTGATTACCGGAGAGGTGGGGTAGTTGTTGTACATGCCGGAAGTCAATGTACAGAAGGTCAGATAACTGGAGATAAGTGGGAGATCGATAAGCAGAGCCAGAGTCATACATAGGTCTGTTCACTGGAGAGAAACTGGAGGACAGTGGCCAGAGCTAGTGTCCGTACACAAAATTGAATCTCTGAACAGATGTGGGAAGTTGATAAGCGAGCCAGAGTTGGTACTCAGAAGGTAAGATCACTTGAGAGTAGCGGGTAATCTAAGAGCTGAGCTGGGGTCAGGAAGCCAGAAATCAGGAGCAACGATACACAAACCAGTTCACAGCAGGAAACTGAAGAATTGCAGATCACAGGTACAAGACGCTGAGTATACGACCATCCAAGGGCAAAGATAGTGGGAAGGCCCAGGGTTGAAGTAGACTGCAGCAAGGTGTGGACTCTTATTAATTGGTTCTACCTCCGCCTACGAGCAGGAGCTGGACGGGTTGTGACATTATCACCCCCTCTCAAAGTCCGACCCTAGGGAGGTTGGCACCAGGGCGAGTTGGGTATCTCTTATGGTACTGTTGGACAAGGTGGGGAGCATAGACGTTTAGTAGCTGACAACCAGGATCTCTCCTCGCGACTGTATCCTTTCCAATGTACTAATTACTGTAAAGACCCTCTGAGTAACCTGGAGTCCACAATAGCTCCTATCTTTGACATCCTAGCTTGTCGCACAATGTATAATTTACTTCATGTGAGGCACCATGACAAAGATGAATTTGTTCTGGGGGAAAAAATTACGTTTCCATAAAGATAGAAAATTACCTCCAGGAATCATACCTAAACAGATGGATAGCAAAAGTTTGGGAAAAAAGTGTCCAGACACAGCAGTGTACAAAATTCCCCAAACCTCTAGCACTCAGAGTTAAATGGCATATGTGATAGGCTTTACCATGGCAAAACACGCCTTAAAGTCCTAATGAAATATAATTTACATACTGTGCTACTGCAATGGGTTAAAAAAAAATAATATGTGGATAAATATGCTTGTTGCTGTCTTGGCTAGAGTAACCTAAAATATTATTTTTACCTGTTATATTGTTTTTTTCTTAGTCCATATGACATATAGGTACAATGGGGAGGTGACAGCTCCTTCATGTAGGCTGGAACAGTTCTGCAAAGAAGTTGTGGGTGGAGCCTCCCCTTCCTCCTTATCAGGCTAGTCCTACCCCATATAGACTTGTGACAAGCCTACTAAGTAAGATAGCAGGAAAAAAGAGTAAGTGACCCAAGCAGACTTCCATGTCCAGCACTTGGAGACCAAGTGCACAGTAGCTCAGCAGAGGCCTGATTCTTGGAGGCCCAGGAGGCTCCAACAGACCTGCTGGAGTGTGCTGTAAATCAGAAAGGAACAGGTTTCTTTCTGAGCTCATAAGCCTTTTGAGTGCCAAACCTGCCTCAGGGATGACAAATAAGGTGTCATTCTTACACACAGACTCAATACGATACATGTAGATTTTAAGGCAGCGTACCACATCTAACAAGTGGAGATCCCTCTCCTTGTCAGATTTAGGGTCAGTACAAAAGGAATGCCAGAAAAAAGGGCATCTTCCACGTTGGAAGGAGCAGAGGAATAGTAGCCAAGGACTTAAAGGGAGACCGCTGCTAAAAAACCGATTAAGGAGTGGGAGCCTTATTGGCAGGGAATGTATGAGAGATGCCCTGAAAGAAAACCTTGACAATCGGGCAAAAGGGCAATGAGTCTCTGGAAAAACACAGAGCTGAAGTCTGAACCTTGAAGGAGCTAACACTGAGCCCTTTGTTCACACCATCCTGTACAAAAAAGACAGGATAACTGGGAGATGAAACTCTTGTGAAGACAGGTCCCTGTCAACACACCAAGAATGAAAAATAGAACAAGCTCTACGATAGGCTTTGGAAGAGACCAGTTTCCTTACCTGGATCATAGTTGTGATCACCTCAGGGGAAAATCCTTTTCTCATTAAGACAGAGGCTTCAAGAGCCAATCCGTCAATGCCACTCTCTCCACATCCTCCTTCCAGAAATAACCCTGATCCAGTCTAAGGGGCAGTGGAAATAGATCCGGAATGGAAAAAGGCACAAGCTCTGGAAAGCAGGGCTTCCTGGTCCAATAGGGAGTATTCCAAATGACCGCCTGATTGTCCATCCGCATCTTCTGCAGTACCCTGGGAATGAGCAGAATTAGAGGGAATATGTAAGTCAGATGAAAGTGCCAGGGGATTGCCAGGGCATCCACGGCAAAGGCTAGAGGTTCCCTCCAACGGGAACAGAAGAGTAGAACTTTCGTCTTGTACCTGGTGGCCATCCGATCCGTCTGAGGAAGACCCCACCCTTGCATCAACTGTTCGAAAACCTCTGGATGGAGCGCCTACTCGCCTGAGTCCACCCATTGGTGGCTGAAAAAGTCCACCAGGATGTAGTCTACACCTGGAATATGCACAGCGGAAATGGCCGGAAAGTGATTTTTTTGCCCAAGAGGGATCGCTTCTTGTGTCTCCTTGCTTGTTGATGTAAGCCACGACAGTGGCATTGTCTGACTGGACGCGGACTAGACAGCCCCTCAGTGGAGAATTGATTGTTTGAACATCTACAGAGAAGTAGATCCTGAACCACCGAGTGGAGACTGTGTGAGATCTCCAATAACTTGTCAGCATTTGAATATCCCTTTCGCTGACCATTATCAAATGTGAGTACATTAGAAATCATACTTAATTGTATTAATTTTGTATGAACATACTTCAGTATTGGGTGCTTTTCTTGCCATTTGTCTTTTGGGAATCTTTTTGAGATGATGGGAGAGTGTGTGAGGTGGAACAGCAGCCCAATAATAGGATTTTAGTCTGGTTACTGGTAACTTTGGGTAGGCGATTAGCCCTTTTAATAGGCAGGAACAATTCTCAGAAATGACTGCTGGGTGGAGCCTACCTCCTCTCCTTAGCTTGCAGCTAGCCAATCCACAAACAGTAAGATTTGCAGACTAACTATTGACTAGGAGGTAAGAAGGTAAAGGAAGACTCCTGTGAGCATGAAGCCGAAAGGACCCCCGCGTTCTGCCACAGGACAGCCAAGCATGATCCCTTGACAGGATGGGAGACCAGTAACCTTTATGGACTAAGAGAAAAGGATTTAACAGGTAAAACTAAAATCCAATTTTCTAGTTACTGGTAACTGTGGGATGTCCAACCAATAAGTTCCCCAGGGCAGGAAGAAAGGCAAGGATCAGGCACAGGCCCCAAAGTCACCAGAGCACCAATGAATCTACAGATCATAAATAGCTTAACAGTAGCTGCAAAGTGTCAACGGACACTGAACAGGGGTAAAAACAAACCCCATGAACTGTTGCACAGCACACTGAACTAGAGCCAACAGGGCTCAAAAGTGAGAGTACGGAGAGACTAAAGAGATCCTAGACAGGGAAGGCTGCCTCCAGGATCTTTCTCCCAAAGCTGGCATCAGCCAATGCCAGCACATCCACACGATAGTGTTTAGAAAAAGTGTGCACAGATGACCAAGTGGCCGCCTTGCACAACTGATCAGCTGAGGCCTGGTTCTTGTAAGACCAAGACCCAATAGACCTCGCAGAATGAGCCGTGACCCTGAAGGGAACAGGCTTCTTCCGAAGTTCGTAAGCCTTACAAATCATGGACTTGATCCATGAAGCTGTGGTTACCTTGGAAGCAAGCTTTCCTGCCCTATGAATGACAAAAAGTGTATCCTTAGTCTTGGGTTTAGCCCCAAGGTCTAATGGAGTAGACCTTCTCAGAGTCAAAACGGTCAAAGTATTAAAACACCCACAATAAAGTGTGTATGATAATTAATCTGCCCCAGAAACACTAAAATAAGACTTACTGGTAGGCGAAGGGTTAAACTCTGGAGGAGAGATTGAGAGTCCAAGCCCTGTGTAGGATACTCTATCTGCGAATACACAAAATGGCTGCCGTGACTGGAGTCAATCGGAAATGAGCATGCAAAGTGGGCGCTCATGGGAAACAGTTTCGCTGACAGAGTACCCCAACAGTGCCCAAAGCCCCCTAAAGCCCCCAACATCCTCAGAACATTGACTGGATGACAGAGCAAGGGAAAACCCACAAAATGAGCCATCTCTGACCACGCTACGTGGAGCAGTTGCAGAGATATGTACCAAACTGTAAAGTCCCATAGAAGTGAATGGAGCAATGTCGTCTATGTGGTAAATGCGCACCTTAAAGGCGCAGAACATAAAGTTAACAAGGTGAATACTAAATGTAAACCACTCAAAAGCCCACTAGACCCAATAAACACTGGTCCCAGTAGGAAAAGTGCCCCCCCCCAAAAAAGGTGCTAACCAGCAGCAAAAGGATTAAGTTATCACAGAAACTTGCTCCAGACACCTCACAGACCTACAGATAAACCCAGTGAGTATGTAATAGGAACTCCAAATGAGACCCCTGCGCGGAGGGGAAGCATGGGACATGTGGACCTCAGCACTCAAAGGGTGATCACCTTTTTAGCAGGTCTTCTGTCTTCAGATTACCATATATCAAGAAGAAGCCTCAGTGGGCAACTCCTGAGGAAAGAACTTGCAGCCAAGATTCTCCCCACAGGGCTCGGAATTGTTCCTGCCTATTAAAGGGGCTGATCGCCTATCCAAAGTTACCAGTAACCTGTATTGGACGACAGAGTAAGTTTGTTAAAACCTTGAACTGGGTCAGGAGAATTACCCAGATATTGCTTTTGCTGTTTCTCATATATGTGATTGACAGCCAGTATGTTTGTGCGTACCCACATATGGGGTGTTTATAGTGGAGGAATCCAAATCCATTTACCTTATTGCACTTTGTTGTTACAGTCCTCAGCAGAAAGGACCAGTAAACCAAAGCGTCCCGAATCACCAGAGGTTTCAGAACATTGATGTACTGAAGAGTCTCCACCACAGTCCAAGTGCCCTGAATCCCCAGATGACCCAAGAGGGCTCCTGAGCCTAGCGTCCATCATCACAAAGGTCCAGTCTGGAATTACAAAGGGTTTCCCCTTTTCCAGGTTGGACCTGTCCAGCCACCATAGCAGGTCCTGCCTAACCACATGAGGGAGAGACATGCAGAGATCCAATAGATCCAGTTTCCAAGGCCAAGCCCAAATAGTGAATCTCTGGAGCTCCCTGATGTGACCCATGAAGTATGGAACTGCTTCCATGGTGGACACAATGTGGCCCGTCAGGGTCAAGAACTTGCAGAGTGGGACTGAAGGCCACTCCAGAGCTCGAGACACCAAACGCATGACCTGTTGGATAAAATCCTCTGTCAAGAAAACCCTGCCCTTGGCAAGTATTGAACCTGAGCCCAATGAAAAACAGGACCAGAGTTCTCCATATTCAGAATCCACCCCTGACGGAGGACAATCTGAGCAAAGTCCTGGACATGTTGGTCCAGGAGTTCCCTGGATGGCGCCTTCAGCAGAAGGCCGTCCATGTAGGGAGTCACCTGAATCCCCTGGTTATGCAGAAAGGCAATCAATGGCCCTAGCACTCTGGCAAAAACCAGAGGTAAGCCCAAAGGAAAGAGTGGTGAACTGAAAGTGCCTCAATTCACAGGTGAACCTGAGGTACTTCTGGCTGTCCGGATGAATCGGGACATGTCAATAAGCATCCTGCAGATCCAGAGAGGCCAAGAATAACCCCAGACACATAGCTCGATGAAAGAGCACAAAGACTCACCTTGAAGAGAGCAGTCTCCACAAAGGAACAGAGCTCCTTGAGGTCCAAGATAGCATGAATGCTGCTGTCCCTCTTGGACACCACTAAAAGGTTTGAATAAAAATCCTAAACTAAAGGAGGAACTGGAGTCAGGACTCCCTTGTCCAAGAGAGCCTGAACCACCTCATTGAAAAGACGTAGCTTTTCTAGGCCCGGAGGAGTTCTGAAGTGATAGAATATGTAGGGAGGAAGGGATCTGAAGGGAATCCTGTACCCTTCCGAGACCAATTGCAAAAACCCTCCGATCCACAACAGAGGCTTCCCAAGCTTCTGAAAAAATGATGCAGGCGACCACCCACAGGGAACTACAGACCAGGATTCTGCAAGTCATGTGGATGGAGATTTGCTGGGTTTGGGCTTGGAGGTGGTGTGCTTTGAGTGCCACTGCTATCTGGGCTTGGTGGTCGAGCGTGGGGTGCTGGCCTGAGACACGCTCCGACTCTGCTTTTAAGCCTCATTTTGGCAGGGACAAAGAAGACGCTGTGTTCCTGCCAGGTTAGGGCGCTTGGAGACATAAAAGGCAAGAAAGTGCTTTTGCTGCCAGTAGCCTCACTGATGATCTGTTTCAGTTCTGGCCCAAAAAGAGACTTGCCCTGGAACGGAAGAGAAATTTGTGACTTCTTAGAGGACAGGTCTGCAGTCTAAATTGTAAAGGGATAGTAATACTTAATATGTAAAAAAAAAATCAATGTTGTAGGGTTTATCCCCCTGAGTAAAACAAGGGTACTCCCACAAGGTGTTTTATTCAAAAGTTATTACAGCTCAAAATTGAATTTAGGTGCAATATCACAGTGGCCTGAAATTGTACAGTGGCGCTGTTGCTACACCATCCTATGGACAGCTCTGGTCCCAGGACCATAAATCTCCATAGGTTGGTGTAGCAACAGCACCACTGTACAGTTTCGAGATACTGATATTGCACCTAAAAAATTCAACTTTGAGCTGTAAAAACTTTTGTATAAAACACCTTTCAGCAGTGGGAGTACTCTTGTTTTACTCAGGTGGATAAACCCTACATCCTAACAGGAGAAGTGTCTGAACAGTATAGTAAACCCTAAAACTGTGACCCAGATTCAAATATCACTTCAGAAAACCCACAAAAGTACCTAGCTGATAGGTGAATGGTTATCCTGAGAAGGAGAGTAGGGCGAGACAAGCTTCTGCGTAGGGTACTCCAGCAAAGAGAGAGAGAAAATAGAGTCTGAATCACAGCCAATCAGAAGAGGGCCCTCGAAATGGACATTCTGGGAAATCGTGGGGCCCCCAAGACACTGGGAATGTGAACTGGATCATAGGGCATGAGGAGATGAGAAGAATGAGCCCTCTCTCAACTTTGTATAACAAACGGTTGCAGAGATATGTCCCAAAGCAGTTTGTCCCATAGAAGTCAATGGAGTAAGTGTGGCCGCACAGTAAAGCGTGCCTTTAAAAATATATTACAAGTTTCCAAACATGAATAAAAGTGCCCAAACACTCCAGCAAACAAGTAGGGATATTTAAAAACAACCAGACGGAAAAGCCAAAGTAAGCCCCTTAAACTGGAAAAACCAGCAGGGAAGTGGTTAAATTACAGAATGCAGCCATCTAAGCTCCCAAAACTCCTAGGATCAAACCAAACAATAATACAAAACATGAGTGCAGGAGTTCGACTCCAAAGAGACCCCTGAATGGAGGGGAAGAGTGGGACAGGTGGATCATGGCACTCAAAGGGTTGCTCACCTTTTTACTGGACTTCTTTCTTCAGATTACCATCATGGTTTGTATGATTCTCTTCACAGCACCTGTCAGCTGGACAATCCTCCAGGGGAAGTCAGGAATGGTAATCCTCCTAATGGGGGAATTTGGAAACCCCAAATCTAATAGAAAAATAGTCTTAAAACTAAGCAGAAAGGTTCTCAGACTGCATACAGGTTGTGGAGCAAGTCTATCTAGGGTGGGGCTAGTGGGATAGCCTGATAAGGAGGAAGGGGAGGCTCCACCCACAACTTCTTTGCAGAATTGTTCCAGCCTACAGTGAGGAGCTGTTGCCTCCCCATGGTACCTGTATATCATGTTGCATGACAGAGAGAGTTTATTTTTACACCCTTATCCATCTTCTTTGTAACTGGCTGATTTTAAAATACAAAAGATGTAACCTTGATATCTATGATTTGAGAAGCTGACAAATTACATTGTTGATAACACTCTGTGATCTTTTACAGTAATACAGGGTCAGTATAGCTAAAATGGTGTCTCTTCCATTAAACAGTAGACATATATGTAAAACTTCTGAACTCTAGGGGATTGTTAAGTAATGATGAACCATTACTACCTACCTACTCTAGCTATTGTAGACTACGACTTTTATCATCCCCTGCCAAACAGCAGCTGGCATGGCAGGAGTTTTAGTTAAACCCCTGGAAGGCCCCAGGTGCAAACCTCTGACCCATTCACCCACTGTGTACAGCCATAGTGTGAGAGGTTAACATAAGGCATACTTCAACTGCAAAAGCATGCATTGTTTTCTTAACCTACCCTCCTCCTATTGGGAGCCCACTAATTAGAGTACCCCAGGGTTGGTTACAAGATGCATCACTCAGGCCCCATGATGTGGTAAAGTGGGTGTTAGTCTGAGGAAAACCTGGGAATTCCCATAGCACTAAATAGAAAAGTCCTTTGTTCACTTGAGGAACAGCCCTGCTTGAGAGGGGATATTCTGGTGTCCCACCTACCCCCAATTCCTCTGTGCAAAAACATAAGACCATAATTTTCCATTTTGTTCTTAGATGCATTCTTCATAGAACACACTAGTCCACAAGCCATGTCTCCTGCTTGATTTATGACCAAAGGGAATGCCTTCCTGATAAATTCCACACACACTGTGTGTGGGAGAGGTTCTAGATTTTTCCAGGACCAGATTTCATCACAGGGCTTTATTTAAGAATATATGCAACCCTGGAGAAACAAACTACTCTATAGGAGAGAAGCAACAATCCCTAAGTCGTCTTTGGTGTAAATGAGGCTTGTTTGAAGCGGCTTCTGTTGATACAGCTTGAGTTTGTGTAAACCAGGCACACGTTGTAGACCGTTCCAATGACATAGTTCTTTTTAGATCTCGCGATCTCAGCTCTGCTGAACAGCCTTCGACAGTTCCAAGACCGGATTCCCCTTAAGTCAGCTAGACAATGCTATCCCTTTAAATCTATACTCAATGCAATAGAACATATTCTACAGTAACTGGAACACACGGTAGATGAAGAAATCTTGGAATTTTTTGTTTGCTGTCCAACTTGCATTCATTTTAGTGCTGAAATAAGAATAGTTAGCAAGACGCTTTGCAAGGCAATTCAAACGTTACATATTTTTTGCCTTCCATTAAAAGTGAACAGAACAAGTACAGCAAACAAAAAAAAAAAAAACCTATGACATGACAGAATGGTGCAAAGAAGGATTAGCTTTCAGCTTGGGCACCAGACACTAGTTGCACCTTAACAGTAGTAACAGCAAGAGGCAGATAAATTAGCCTGAAACCTAAACCTGACTGCAAAGCAAAGATGGATGAACACAGGCAGAGGATGGTACAATATAAGCTTACTTAGGCAGGCTCCTCTTCAAAGCAGCTTTTATACAGCTTTTCATGTGATAGAAAGAAGCTCAGGTCACTGCTGGCAACTTTTTAGAAAAGGGAGTATGACATAAAAACGGGGTTGGGTTTTACATTGCAACCTAATACTTTAGTCTTTCTGTGCTACCTGTCTGCTCTTGCAACCAGAAGTCAGACTCAAGAGGCAAAGCTGTGACAATGAGAAAAGGGGCAGTGAAGGGAAGTTTTAATGTAAAATATACCACGAACCAGACTGTTTAAGAGCATTTGAAAGGTAACACTGTACATAACTTTTCAAGACAAGCTTAAAGGGCATTAGTAAAAACAAAGTAGTACTATCCCTTTAGGCACAGGTAAGAATTAAAATGATTGGATCTCTGAGTAACTCTCTTGTGTTCAAGCAGGAAGATGCAAGAGACATGGATGGTTTTTGTCTGTTTACAGTCAACCATGCATATAAGTGGCATTTGTCCTGTTCCTATCCTCACCTGCTCAAGGGAAATGTCTCAACTGCTTAGCCAACCTTGATGTGAGTGCTTACTTGATCTTAAACATTTCACAATAAAAGTAGCTCCAATTAATTTCGTAGTATTTTTGCCATGGTGAGTATTATTTCACTACTGTCAGAGTTGTGGTTCAAGAGTAATTAAATTATAAAGTATGCCCTTCCTGCCCCTATTACAGATTTAATACTCCTCTCCTCAGAGCAGCAAGACTGCCTGGATGGATCACAGAGAGGGACAATGTTTAGTGAGCATAAGAAAAACCTAAACGTGTCAAGGGGGCAGAGATTTCCTTATACACCTAGTAAAAAGATTTTACCTTGCTGCAACCTGTCTTGTTAAGAGACCAGATTCCACATCTAAGGGGAGGTGGCTGACACTAGGTAAAAAGGGCGGGAGGTGGATATTTTATCATTCAATTACTCTTGAACTACAATGCTGACAGTATTGAAATAATACTCTCTATAACCCAAATACTTTGAAGATTAATTGGAGCTGCTGTTTTTCTGAAACATTACTATCCCTTTCAAATCACTGTGCCAGAGCTTGAGTTTAACTTCAGTTCCTCCTTTTGTTCAATTGCATAGGTCAATTATGCTCGCTAGCAGCAACTATATTATTTGCTGCTGGTAATCTTTCTCACAGGTACAAAATGCCCATTGATTGGGAGACTCCAGTCTATACTCTTCTGTCAAGACCACGCCTGTTTTAAAGTAGTGACTGCTAATCTTCTTGTCAGTTAGTCCAGGACATCAGTTCTGTTTCTTGTAAGCCAGTCTCCACACTCAACCTTTAGTATGTGTTGCCAGTACAGAACTGGCTCCAGGTCAGGGATTTGTATTCCTCCTGTGTGATTTAAGTCCATGTGAGTTGTCTGGAAGTCAACATGACATTAATAGACCAATAAAGGTCCAGCCTGATCAAACTTCAGAGCAAGGAATAGTGTATTTATAGTTTTGCTTTTACTGCTATTTAGTATTAATACCAGGAATTCAGCAGCAACAGCATTGCATGGAAAATGTAACTTCAAATTTGGTATTCCACTGAACCATACAAATTGCAAGAAGCTTTGGCCTGGATGATATTGCAATTGATAAATTACTATTGCTTTTCTTTAACAGATCCCATTGACTTCTTTGGAGAGGTTTGTAGACAAAACCTGATAAAAGTTATGAAGGCCATCAACTACAATGTAACCTAGGCCTGGTATCTAGTGACATGCTGAAATACCTACCAGAACAAACAGCCCTGACCATATACAACAAGGTTGAATTTTTTACCCAGGCTAGAATTAGGTGATAAGGTCACATGTGACCACTTCCTAATAGTGTTCTCACTACAGCCCAGGTGAACTATACAAGAATGATCTACTAACTACATATAAGGCAAGAAGATCTTGAATACCTGTACTATTTGTGGTCCAGGGTGGAAACTGACAAGCTAAGGTCTTAAGAAAAGTAGACCAAAATACGATTTGGGGTAAGAGTTGCAGCGTGGGGGGAAAACAAAATATTCCCAACTTACCATTTAAAAGTGGGATATTTAACCCTTTGAATTCAGAGATTCACTGCATTGCTTAGTTGTTTGCCACATAAATACTCCACTTTTTGCACCCACACCCCTCAAGACCTGATCTAGTATATTCTTTGTCTACCAGTAGTCTAAAATACCTCAGAAATAATGTTTAAAATACACCGTGCCATTCCATTCAAGTGTTTCCAGCTCAATCATTTTCCTACCAGTCACCTATCAATCTACCACTCCTTTGTTGAATGTCTAGGTCTATTTCTGAGAATATTCTACTGGTCCCATAATAAATTCCTCATCCTTTATAAAATAAGAGGATTTTAGTCTTACCTGTTAAATCCCTTTCTCTTAGTCCATACAGGTTACTGGTAGCTCTGGGAGGCAATCCACCCCTTTAAGTAGGCAGGAACATTTCTCTAAGTGTATGCAGGGGGTGGAGCCTCCCTTCCCTCCACAGCTGCATCCTAGCCAGCTAGCTCCAGAATGATTTGAGTCACTAATAACTGACCAGAAATAGGAGAGAAGACGACTCCTGTGAGCATGCCCCGAAGGACTCCCACATTTGCCACAGGAAAGCCAAGCATGGTCTCTTGCCAGGGTGGGAGACCAGTAACCTGTATGGATTAAGAGAAAAGGATTTAACAGGTAAGACTAAAATCCTCTTTTCTCTGTCGTCCAATACAGGTTACTGGTAACTCTGGGATGTCCAACCATTGAGGTTCCCAGAGGTGGGAAGAAGGCAAGGACCAGGTGCAAGGCCCCCAAAGTCACCAGAACCTCTATGAACCAACCAGTCAGAGATCCCAACAAGACTGAAGTGTCAATGGACACCAAACAGGGGTAAAAACAACCCAGGAACTGTTACACAGCACACTGAACTAGAGTCAACAGGGCTCAATAGCAAGTAAGCACTAAGAACCTGAGAAGATGATCCTAGACAGGCAAGACTGCCTCCAGGACCTTCCTCCCAAAGCTGGCATCAGCCAAAGCCAGCACATCCACACGGTAGTGCTTCGAAAAGGTGTGCACAGAGGACCAAGCGGCCACCCTGCACAGCTGATCAGCAGACACTTGATTGATTCTTATAGGCCCAAGAGGCCCCAATAGACCTGGTGGAATTAGCAGTGACCCGAAAGGGGACATTGCTTATTCCTCAACTCATAGGCCCTACGAATAGTGGACTTGATCCATGACGCAATAGTCACTTTGGATGCAGGTCTTCCTGCCCTAGGACCCTCAGGAATGACAAACAGAGCGTCAGACTTTCTGAAAGATTCAGTGTGATGAACATAGAACTTGAGACAATGCACCACATCCAACAAGTGGAGATCTTTTTCCTTGTCAGAGGAGGGGTTAGGGCAGAAAGAGGGCACCACAATCTCCTGATTGATGTGAAACTCGGAGACCACTTTAGGTAAGAACTCCTTAGAGGTGCGAAGTACCACCTTATCCTTATGAAACACCAGATAAGGGGGTTTACAGGACAGAGCTTGCAACTCCGCGAACAGACACAATCGCCAGAAGAAAGGACATCTTCCACGTCACGAGACGTAAAGGAATAGTAGCCAAAGACTCAAAGGGAGGACGCTGAAAACTCCCAATACCAAATTAAGGTCTCACTGAGGAGCCGGACTCCGAAAATGCAGGACGCACATAAGCAACGCCCTGGAAGAAAACCCTGACATCAGGAAGGATAGCAATGCGTTTCTGGAAAAAGACAGAAAGCGCTGAAGTCTGAACCTTAAGAGAACTCAGACGGAGTCCCTTGTCCACACCGTCCTGCAAAAAGGCCAGGACAGTGGGAAGATCAAAGTCATGAGGCAAATCTCTGTCAGCACACCAAGACACAAAATGTCGACCAGACACGGGGATTGATCTTGGAAGAAACTGGCTTACGGGCACTAAGCATAGTAGCCACCCCAGCAGAAAACCCTTTCTTCCTCAAAATCGAGGATTCAACCTCCAGGCCGTCAAATTGAGCCGATGAACATCTTCCTTCCACAGATAACCCTGCAGAAGCAGATCTGGACGAGAGGAGAGCGGAAAGGGGTCCGCCACTGATAGGGCCAGAAGCTCCGGATACCAGGACTGACGAGGTCAATTCGGAGCGATCAGAATTACTGGACAACATTCCCCTTTCAATTTCTGTAATACCCTTATCATCATTGGAAGAGGAGGAAAAATGTAGGCCAGGGAGAATATCCAGGGAATGGACATTGCGTCGGCAGCCAGAGCTAGAGAGTCTCTCCACTGAGAGCAAAACGCCGGAACCTTCCTGTTGTGTCTCGTAGCTATCAGATCCAATAGGGGCATCCCCCATCTCTGAGTTAGGAGTTGAAACACCTCGGGATGTAGCTCCCACTCTCGACTGTGTGACGACTAAGGAAGTCTGCCATGACTTGTCTACACCTGGAATGTGCACTGTGGAAACGACAGGGACATGAACCTCTGCTCAGGACAGAATGGCCTTGACCTCTAACCAAGCGGCGAGACTTCTTGTTCTGCCTTATCTGTCAATGTTAGCCACTGCCGTGGCGTCGGACTCCACTCGGACTGGATAGTCCTCCAGTTGAGACTCCCTATGACGGAGAGCATGAAATATTACTCGAAGTTCCAGGATGTTGATAGGGAGAAGGGACTCCTCCATGGATCACTTCCCCTGAGCGCTGAAGCGACCCAGAACAGCTCCCCAGCCCAAGAGGCTGGCATCTGTTGTGACCTTGGTCCAGTAGGGAATCAGGAAGGATTTCCCCTTTAGGGGATTGGAAAGGTCCAGCTGCCACTCCAAGCTCAACTCCACATGAGGAGGAAGTAAGACAGATCGCTTCTGAATATCTGGTCGGTCCCTGCATGTCTGTATCACAAATCTCGGACGTTCCCTGGTGTGTGCCATGGCAAATGGAACCGCCTCTATCGTGGAAATGAACTTCCCCACCAGAGAAGACAACTTCGGAACTGGGATTCGATCCCGGGATAGAATTGTTGAGTCTCTTTGGGCAATTTGTTGGGCTACCTCTTCCGGTAGAAACACCATGCACTTCTGAGTATCGAACAGAAGACCCAGGAAGATCAGTTGCTGGGACGGGACAAGGTCTGACTTGCCCAAGTTGACAATCTAACCATGGTGGGTGAGGATGTGAATGCAGGTCTGGACCTGCTGATGAAGGTGGTCCGCAGAGGAGGCTTTCAAAAGCAAGTCGTCCATGTAAGGAGTCACTCTGATGCCGTCCCGATGGAGGACGGATATCAAGGCCCCCAGAACCCGTTGGAAAACCTGAGGGGCCATTGTCAGACCAAATGGAAGAGCTGAAAATGACCCCTTTTGCAGGCAAACCTCCAGTATCGCCTGCTCTCTAGATGGATTGGGATGTGCAAATACGCATCTTGAAGATCCAGAGAAGCAAGGAACTCCCCCGGAGACATGGCAGCGATAACAGTGCTCAGAGACTCCTGATGATAGTGAGTCTTGACCACAAAGGAATTGAGATCTTTCAAATCCAAGACAGGGCGGCATCAGCCGTCCTTTTTGGCCACCACAAAGAGGTTTGAGTAAAACCCCGAGCCCCTGTCTGGAGGTGGTACCGGCTCCAGGACATCCTTGTCCAGAAGAGCCTGAATAGCGCCTTCGAATAGACAGTTTCTCTCGACTTCCTGAGGAGAATGAGAAAGATGAAAGCAAAAAAAGGGGTGGGGGGAAGAGAAAAGAAAGGGATCTTGAATTCCTCTGACACCACCTGTAAAACCCATGGGTCCGACACTGAATCCTCCCAAATCCTGTGAAAAAGGCGGAGATTACCACCCACAGTGGGATGCGGACCCGGATTCGGTAAGTCATGCCGAAGCAGTCTTGGGAGCCTTGGGCTTAGATGCGGCCCTAGGCTTCCATTGTTGCTTGGGCTTGGAGGAGGGATGCAGAGCTGATGGAACCGCCTGGTTCGAACGCGTCTCAGTTTGAAAGGAATGAAAGGACTGGTTACGTTTAAATGGCAACTTCTTAAAGACCAAGGGTAGAAGTGTACTCTTACCCCCTGTGGCCTCACTAATTAGTTCCTTAAGTTCAGATCCAAACAAGGAAGTACCCTGAAAAGGCAAAGAAAGCAAGACTTTCTTGGAAGCAGTGTCAGCAGACCAAATCTTAAGCCAAAGAGCACGCCTGGCCACCACAGAGGTAGTGGAGGCCCTTGCCATCATGCGGACAGCGTCAAAGGCAGCAGCAGAAACAGTGTTGTGCTTCAGAGATATTAGCAAGAAGATGCAATTTCTCTGAAGTAGGTGCATCTTGACGGACAGCCGTAGTGAGTTGTTCAGTCCAGACTACAATAGCCCGGTTAACCGACGCAACAGCTGGATGCATAGCAGTGCCAATAGAAGCAAAAATGGACTTGAGGGAAACAAAGTTTCTTGTAAGTCCACAATCTTGCAGAGCAGAAGCATCAGAAACAGGTAAGGTGGTAGATTTAGACAGTCTAGATATGGGTGCGTCCATCTTGTGGGGATGAACCCATTTAGCCAGTTCTGATTCAGAAAAGGGATAAAGTTTAGCAAATTTCCTGGACACAGAAGAGGACTTGTCCAGATTCTTCCATGCGTCAGAAACCAAACGGTAAAGAGGTGGGTTAGGAGGAAAATAAGTAAGGGGCTTTGCAGGCTCCTGAAAAACAGAAGGATCAGAAGGGACCTCTTGAACCAAGGGAATGTTGCGTGTGGTCAATACAGCCCTGATCAGGACCTCAGCAGAGAGTTCAGGATCAGACTCAAAAGGATCCCCAAGGGACCTAGAAGACAAACAGTACCATCCTCAACATCCGAATCTTGTAACAATTCTTCCTCAGAAGAATCTGACACATCAGGCGCCCCCTGCGGTTTAGGCAGGGAGGATCTGATAGTAGAGGGGGTCTGCCATAATTGAAGAGCCCCCTGTACCTGGGATGGAAAGAGTTGTAGATTGGACCTAAGGTCCCTAGTCGAAACCTTAAACTCTTGCACTCAAACTGGCTCAATTGCATGGCTGGAGGTCCCTGGGCTGCTGTCAGAAACTTCAGAACATGCTGGGTATAAGTGACCAGAGAATTCTCTAGGTAGCCCTGTGTGACAGGAAGAGCAATGTGCAATGATGGATACGGATACCCCAGCCTCCTTAGTCTTAGGTCTAGCCCCCAGCTCCAGCGGTATAGACATTCTAACAGTGTCAAAATAACCAACTGTACAATAAATCACCTAATTGTAGTGTGTTAGATTAATATTTCACCCCAGAAGTGCTAAATATAGACTTCTGGCAGGCTAAGGGATAATCAGCAGAGGAGAGAAGGAGAGTCCAAGCCCTGCGTAGGATACTCTCTGAGAAAAGCTCACAAAATGGCTGCCGCGACAGGAGCCAATCAGAAAAAAGGCGCGACACAAGCGCTCATGGGAAATGTAGTTTTTCCCAAAAAGTACCCCAAAGCAGTGCCCGAAGCCCCCCAACACACTTGAACTATAAACCGGATGATAGAGCAAGGGTAGACAATTAAAATGAGCCCGCTCTGAAGTTGCTCTGTGAAGCAGTTGCAGAGATACGTCCCAAACAGTATAGACCCATAAAAAGTAAATGGAGCAATGGCGTCTATGCGGTAAATTGCGCCTTAAAGGCACAGTACACAAATTTAATAAAAGTTAAAATATGAGGTAAAAACAAACACAGAGAACATGTGCATATTAAGAAAACACTAACCCAGTAAGGAAAGTGTCAGAAAACCCCACTAAATGTGTCAAACCAGCAGACAAAGGGTTAAGTTACCACATAAACCTGCTCCAAATACCCAGACATACATACACATATACCCAATGAGTGCAAGAGTGTGCAATGAGAACTCCCAAATACAAGCCCAGCGAAGGGGCACTGTGGGACAAGTGGACCTGCAGCACTCAAAGGGTAGCTCACCTCTCCTGCAGATCTTCTGTCTTCAGGTTACCATGCAGTAAGAATTACCTCACAGAGTAATCCATGGGGAAGCAATAGTACCCAAGATTTTCCCCCTCAGGGCTTAAGGTCCACCAAAAAAGCACCTGGACACTGAGCTAGCCACATTGAAGGGCATTTGTCAGTCATGGTAACCCGCCTAATGGTGGTATTAAATATCTGACAGAAAAAAAAAAAAAAAACTATAACGACAAATGTTCTCCAAATCACTCTGAATCTAGCTGGCTAGGATGCAGCGGAGGAGGGAAGGGAGGCTCCACCCCCTGCATACATTTAGAGAAATGTTCCTGCCTACTTAAAGGGGCGGATCACCTCCCAGAGTTACCAGTAACCTGTATTGGAAGACAGAGAAAAAGGAATTATTTTGATCCATTCATGCATCTCCATTCAGCTCTGTAAGTCTCATTCATTACATCCCTGCTCAATCCCAGTGCTCTTCAAAAGTCGGTCTCTCCAAGCCACATGTAACAAATGTGCCGTAACATCTTGCACCCTACAATGTTTGTTGAAACAAACTTTTTTCCAGTTCACAATCTTCTAAAGATGAACTTGCATTTCTTACTGGGACTGTCATTTTGTAATAAATAGTTGATTTTGTAACATAGAAAAGAACCTATATTTACAGTGGTCATTTTATTTAAAATAATCATGTATGGTAGTTCACCTTATTTGCCAGTTAGTACAAATCTGGCAGGAACTGTGACGGTGCTCCCCATCCAAACTGCCAGTTGGTATGAGGAAGTATTAGATTTGAATAAACTAATAAATTAGCTAAAACATCTCAAAATACTTTGCAAAATAAAAAAGGGAAGCATATAGATTATTTTGACAGTGCTTCAGAACAGTGAAAAGTCCGCTTTTATATGCGCATATACTGCTACTCCTCCTCCAGGTTTGATTGCATTTATATAGTGCAAAGAAATGAGCCTCGTCTATCAAATAGAATAGAGAACAGGATCTAATTTTTAATCGTTTGTACACCTCTACCCTATTTTCAGTGTGTCTGTGTGATGGAATAGATTTGTTAGAGACTAATATGAAGCTAATAGGCAGAGTGGAAGGAAGAGAAAGACCAGGGCCTTCCATAATGTATGTGCAGATTTCCCACCAATCCTCCTATATATTAATTCGCTACGATGTTTGTCATGATGCAGTCATGCTCAGTAGAGACTGCCCACGTTTGGGCAGTCTCTGCTGTGCATGATTGCATCACGTGAGTGAGGCGACGTAAGACTATCACGTGGAGCAGTGAGGTAGCAGCCTCTTAACCCTTTGAGTGCCAGAGGGGTACGCAACGCATTGCAAAGCAATGCGTTGTGTACCCCTCTGGCACTCAAAGGCATTACCCGGACCTTGGCCCGTGTACATAGGCTTTTACACTAGTTATAAATAAAAAGACTGACAAAAATGCATAGAAAAAAAAAAAATCTTTATTTATAATAAAATAATCCGAAAACAAAAATCATATGATTTAACATTTTGCCCCTTGGTGATCCTGTACACATCTCTTATTCCAGTAAATTTACAAAAGTGTAGTTAGAGATATTTTTATTATATATATATATATATATATATATATATATATATATAATAAATAATCCCTCTGACACTCAAACGATTAGAATACATAATTTTCATATATCTATAGATGTTTTGTGCAGTTATCCTGCAGGGCTGAAATACACATTTAATATTTTAATTCTAGATTTTTAAACCAGCACTTCAAACAAAATAGCACAGCATACCAAACATGAAGTGCTGTATGTTCAAAGGAACAATAGAATTCGGGGGGCAAACCATTTTCACCATAGCGGAGAACTAAGAATTCCCATTGATTTAAATGGGGATTTTAACCCCTTGAATGCTAAAGAGGTGAAGCAATGTGTCTGAGACCTCCAGTATTCAATCCATGGGAATTCTTACTTCTCCTCTATAGGAGAAATGGTTTGCCGCAGAAGCCCTCCATGTTTCTTCTAAACACAAGGCTTATAAGTGACAAATTAAAAAAAAAAAAAAGAGAAAAGATACAATTAAAAATGTACAACTGGCAAGGAGGAATGATTCAGGATATTATGTTGGAACTTCAGCTTCCTGTGATCAAGGAGAATCATTTTTAAAAAAAAAAAAAGCTAGGGACCATATACACAAAGATAGTGGAGCAATTTATGGGTTAACCAATGGGATAGGGAACACAATGCCCAAAATTCTGACAACTAGCATACTACAAAGGTTTCCAAAACACTACTTCTCAATGCTTTGGAGAGGTTGGAATGTTTGTTCCTTATAGAACACAGCTTGTTTTTCCCTGAACTACTTTTTCCTTTGTGCACATTTCTATAGATTGGCTAGTAACAGAATTGGCTGTATGCACTGGAAGGGACAGTCCTACCCAGAAAGTAACACTAGAACAGCAATTATTAGTTGGTTCAGTACTGTAGAGTAACAAGACTTTGAATGTTAAAGGGATAGTGACAGTTAATATATAGTAACGTTTATATTGTAAGGTTTATCCTCCTGAGTAAAACAAGGGTACCCACAATGCTGAAAGGAGTTTTATTCCAGATGGAAACTTTTACATATAGAATTATGTTGCTCCAAAGGGTGGGAGTAGCAGCAATTAACTAGTAAAAGACTGAGCTTTCAAATATTCTCAAATAGCAATAAGGTTTCACTATAAAACAAAACAACCTATTATAGTGCTCATCTCATGTAAAACAAGGGAACATGCTTCCATGGAAATTTATTACAGAGCAACTTTTATTGGCAGCACAGCCAACTGCTAGTCTATTTTTTTCTCTTCTGATCTCTAAGAGAGCTTGAGAGGCCATAGTAAATGACTGCAACAATGATGCCTGGAAAACTGAGCAGTATTATACACTGCAATACCTTTGAATGAAGCCTAATTGGTGCTCCCTTATTTTACGAGGAAGAAAAAGCTAGACATTTTCCTTTAAAGGCAAATGATCATAAAGCCAAGCAGCAGATATTCCTCACCTCCCAATCTGTAGAAATGTGGTTCGCCCCCATTTCTTTGAATTTTAAAAGTCTCTAGGAGCTAAATTAGATGGCATTTAATTCCCAAACGCTAATGATCATGCAAAATCATGAGCAGTTGCTAGTGTTATTAAACCCATAAGGACAGAGTGGGAATGATGGTCTTCCAAGCACGGATGTGTCCAACACCATCCTTTGATACAAATATGCTTAACCCTTCGAGTGCCAGAGGGGTACACAACGCATTGCAGAGCAATGCGTTGTGTACCCCTCAGACACTCAAAGGGATATTATATATATTAGTGTAAAAGCCCGTGTACACGGGCCAAGGTCCGGGTAATGTTAACCCTTCGAGTGCCAGAGGGGTACACAACGCATTGCTGAGCACCCGAAGGGTTAACTGGATTACAAGGCAAACACAAAACATGCCAGTATTTATAAGGAAATATATTTTATGAAAACCAAAATTTATTCAATGCAATGCTGAATTTCCAGTAGGAAATACAAAAAAATATAATTAAGACAAAGCTAGAATTATTAAAATAAGAAGTACCGATGTGTAAAGATACTTTATGCAAGTGTTATCAATTCTTGGAACAAAAATAAAATAATAAATGTAGACTGGTTGAAGCTATTTCTCTTGCACTCAACTCACTTCCTGTTTTACCAAAGTACACCCCGCCCCCACGCAGGAAGTGATAATGGCAAAACTGCTGCAATCATTATGCTAAAGAGATACAATTGTGGGGCAAACCAACTAGATTCCAATATTCTTACAATTAAAGTGTAAAGATGTTTAAATATGCACATATGTGAATGCTACCGCATGTTTTCTTACGAGGTCCACTTGTATTTTAACAATTTGATCAATATTTAACATGTATATGCTCATCCTCTTGCAATTCTGTGTTATAATATAATTGTTACACATTATGCACGCAATCTCAGATACAAAATGTGTGCAACCACCATGTGAGTTAGTAAACTATTTAACACAAAATATTATATAATTTCAAGTATACTACAGCAGAAGAGATGCCCTTTTTTCCTTAGTCATATGCAGTTCCTGGAATGACCAGATGAGAGGAGGGTTTAGGGTAAGCTGGCAAATTTTGATTTATACAGCCAATGATACAGGTGGCACTACAGAGAGTAACTACAATCATAGGCACTTATCACATTCTGGAAGGATTTGCTACATTTTAGCATTCCAAAATCCCTCCCACTCTAGTCCCTTTACCAAGATGGTTATCCAATAGGAGCCAAGGCTTCAGAGAGCAGATAAATGCATTACTGGGACAGAAGAAAAAGGCCACCGGTAAAATGTAATGAAAGGAATACTCTCTACAGGAATTTCAGCTTATTTACTACTCTAGTCCTTGGGACTGCACCCTTTTCCAACCAGACTTTTTGTTTGTTTTTTTGTAATGAATTGCGCAACAAAACAGATTCATTGACAAAGAAACCTCAAGTTCTCAGTGATAACATTAAAGAAATAGTAATATGAAAATACAACATGCTATGAGAGCGCATTGTAATGTTCACAAGTGTATGTGTTTAACCCTTTGAATGCCAGGGAGGTATCCAGCCCATTGCAATGTGTTGGATAACTCCCTGGCACTCAAATCATTAATACTAATTAACCCCTTGAGTGGCCTCAGGTCTTCAAGGGGTTAAATGTCACATATTGAATGTGCTGGTTTCAGCAAGCTCTACGGAACTCTTACCTGTACATTCTTCACTTCCTGTTGTATTTTACAGCCTCCTGACTAGGAAGTAAGGGGTGCAAAGGCAAAGTTCTACCACAGTTTGTTAAAACAAAGCCAAATGCAATATCCTGTGACAAGTTCCATCTGCTAACAAATATTTTCATATATATCAGAATGTCACAATGCACTCATATGTACAAAAGTATGGGTTCAGGTCCCTTTAAGAGGAGAACCAGCACCTCCTTATAATAACCCGCCCCCCCAAACTCTTACTTTACGATGGCAAGAAATCCCAAATGGCCCCATGAATTTTTAAATTTTCTCCTTGTTTCAAAAGAACATCTCCAATCACCCCACTAGCACTCAAAGGGTTAAGAATATATAAAACTGCCATGTTTGCCTCTCTGGGACATGACACTCAAATTAACTCTCCTCTCACAAGCTCCGAAGTAAAAAATACTTAGGGGTCATTAGGATTCACTTGCCACAGTAAGTTAAGAACATATGCGTTGGGGAAAATGGGGTGTACAGTTAGCAAAACACTTAAGAAAAGGACAATGTTAACACTATAATTGCTGGACTTTCTGCAAAATTCCACTGACACAAAGTAAATTTATTCAGGGAGAGGACATGAATATCCACACTAGGTTTAAAGGAAATATATATGTTGTACTATTTCACAGCAATATTTAGAAAAAAAAAATATTAGAATGTTATGGGAGTAACCGGAAACAATATATAAGAGAGAGTACAAATACTTAAAAAGATTGTGTAATCCAACTTCAGCTACATTTAAACTAACGGTTATTAGCAAAGAAACGTCAGGATAAAGTAGATTGGATCTGTGTGCTGTGATTATTAACAAATGTTTCTTATAACAAACCAATTCCATCTGTTACAAACAGTGCAAATCTGAAAGAACACTGATGCTAAAATGCCATTTTATTGTTTGTGAGTACAGAAGGCAACATCCACAGACCTACAAGCAAAAGTTTTACAGTCTTATTCATCAAGCTAAAGAGTGCAATTCTGGAGCAAACTGCCATATATTTTAAATTAAAAATGTGCAAATCCTCCCAAAATGTAATTGTTTATAATCACCTACAATGTTAGAGAAAAAAGAAACAAAGAAGCACTTCCTCGTGTGATATCTTCTATAGAAAGATGACTGCACCTCACCACCACCTTTAAAGTGATACTCACAAACGACAATGCTGGAAAAACACTTCTGTGCAAACCAGCAAGATAAGCCTAGGGATTGATAAAGCTGTCCCTCATGCAGCTAGATGGCACGATCTTCGGCTGCTCCCCAAAAATCCTCCGCTCATGAAGGGGGCAGACATGCAAAAACACAAAACAGGAGGCGCCAGATAGTGCCTTATCAACACTTATATGATCTCAATAAATTTAAAGTGGTTATACACTCACATGTATATATGGTTATGTAAGCAATACACAGCAATAAGGCATACAGGGAAATCTTACCGTCCCTGTTCGGTATCTCTAGGATCTCTCCGATAGTCTGGACGATTCCAATATTGCAGGGATAAATCCACTATTGTAGGGATTCAAAGACTCTGGACCTTCTCCAAATCCTCAATAAAATACACAAACAAAAAATAAAGAATAAAATAAAAAAGCTTCAAATAACTCGTCCAGTAAAAGTATCGTTTAATAAAACCAATATAATCCCGCTAATAAACGTTTTGCTGCACTTCGCGCTGCTTCCTCAGTAATAGCAGGTTAACAAACAATTCTCACGGACTACAAAGGAGCATTCATTTAAAAGTTCTGAATCAGACCCAACAGGTATCCAGAACGTCCACACAGCAACAGGATAATTAACCCGTTACATGGGAGCGCCGGATCACCAGAACCAAGAAAAAGCGGTCATTTCAAGACAAAAATCAAATAAATAAAATAAACATATACACATCAAGACATTTATTTATTTATATTATGTTTATTTTATTTATTTGATTTTTGTCTTGAAATGACCGCTTTTTGTTGGTTCTGGTGATCCGGCGCTCCCATGTAACGGGTTAATTATCCTGTTGCTGTGTGGGCGTTCTGGATACCAGTAACAACCAATTGGGTCTGATTCAGAACTTTTAAATGAATGCTCCTTTGTAGTCCGTGAGAATTGTTTGTTAACCTGCTATTACCGAGGAAGCAGTGCGCAGCGCAGTGAAACGTTTATTAGCGGGATTATATTCGTTTAATTAAACGATACTTTTACCGGACGAGTTATTTGAAGCTTTTTTATTTTATTCTTTATTTTTTGTTTGTGTATATTATTGAGGATTTGGAAAAGATCCAGAGTCTTTGAATCCCTACAATAGTGGATTTATCCCTGCAATATTGGAATTGTCCAGACTATCGGAGAGATCCTGGAGATACCGAACAGGGACGGTAAGATTTCCCTGTATGCCTTATTGCTGTGTATTGCTTACATAGCCATATATACACATGTGAGTGTATAACCACTTTAAATTTATTGAGATCATATAAGCGTTGATAGGGCACTATCTGGCGCCTCCTGTTTTGGTTTTTTTTTTTTTGCATACAATGCTAGAGAGATCTCCAAAGAATCGCTTTGCCATGTCTTGGAGACCTAGTATTAAACTGGTTCAGCTACTCTGCTCATGAATTTCACCTCTTAAGGTTGATGAATACAGCCCTTAGGGTTGTTCTTTAGCTTGCTAGATACATTCTGCATCAAACTAATGATTTAAATGGGGCTTTTAAAGGTCAGATATCCACCACAATGTGTGGTATTAACATTAAACTGGGACTCAACCACTTGAATCACTATGAATTTGGGAAGTTTTTAATCTTTCTTCATGGTGCATTTAGTTTCCTCCTTCAATACGGCCCTTTACCCTTTGAGTGCCAGAGAAATATCCAACACAGCAAAGTGCTGGATACTTCTTTAGGACTCAAAGGGTTAACACCTTACCCGAAGAGAAGATATAGGATGCAGAATGTGGTATTTTTTCAACCAGCTACAGAAAACCGCTTTCCTATACACTCCTCACTTCCTGGTCAGGAGACTGTACTGCACTGCAAAAGACAGTGAGGAAGGAGTGCAAGGAAAATGGGTTCAACCCAACCTGCAAAAAAACAGCACATGCCATATTATATAATACGGTTTATTAAAGTATATATAAATATATATAAATAATATACCTATGTTACTATATACTTATATCTTATCAAATTGTATTTTAGCGTTAGAATTCCCTAAATACTGCATATTATGCACCCATTTGTTCCATTTCCCCACAGATAACAAAAGTACCATTTCCCAAATTTCAAACCTTCTAAAGTTATGTGAAAATGGTGATGTTCCACCAGTCTTAAAATGAAATACACTGTTCCACACAAGGAATCCTCAAATCTTCAAGCTTTAATGTGTCAAACAGAATCCAGATATTCCAGCAGCAGAGTTCACATTCAGGAAGCCTCCAAGTGATTGTACATGGGGGCACTCCGCTACATGACAGAACAGCTGGGATCCACGGACTGGTGGGACTGAAGAGAGAAAACAAGGATGTAACGGATACACCTTTAGCTGGACCCACAAGACTAAGGGCCCCATTTTGGAAAGTAAACTGGAGTTTTGGGGCAATCCAACAGCATCATAGGCAACAGATACAAAGTCCCAGGTCTGGAGACATCAAACTTGCAAGGGGTTAATTGCCTCACTTGTCTAAATAACACAACATCCAAACAGGATTAAGTCTTACTTTAACCATCTGAGTGCCAGAGGGGTACACACACTCAAAGGGTTAAAAAAAGAATAAAATAAAATGGAGATTCCAATGCATACAAACTGCACTATAGAGGAGAAACCCATTCCAATGTATTTAAATGGGGCTTTTAACTGCTTTTAAACACATTGTGAAGCAATGGGAATTTTTAGTTGTCCCCTATAGTGCAGTTGGTTTGCCCTAGAATGACTCCACTTCTCTTTTGAAAACACAGCTTTAGGCTTGTTTGGATGTTAGGTAACTCGTATTAGAACATGTGAGCCATTTAACCCCTTCAATGCTATCAAGGTCTACAGCCCTTTAGTATCCAAGGGGTTACTTATGATGGCATAATATTTAACCCTTTGAGTGCCAGGCAGGTATCCAGTGCATGGAGAGGAGTTTTATACCTACCTGGCACTCAAAGGATTAAGGCAAGCTGCAAATGGCAAGGCGTCAAATTAAAACCACTTCCAGTCTTTCACTCATGCTATAGTTCACAATGGGAGAAGCAAAACACTGGTAACTGTACTCCAGGGGTGCCTGCACAAAAGATAGGCTAATAGCACAGATCATGGTATTGGCGGGAAAGCACTGATGCTACAGGCTTTAGAGGGCCTAAGTCACAAGGGTTACATGCAAACATACACCAGTTACTCAGGCATCTGCTTGAAGATGAGATTTGTCTCAACTGTCACCTGATGGTAAAAGGCTCCTTAGTGTCCTAAAAGCGCCCAATGTCATGTCTCCGTTATTAAAAATGTGTCACCTTTAATTTGTACTGGTCCGTCTTTCTATTAAAGTATTTTTGCTGTCATCATTATATGGCTAACAGAATACCACCCATTCTCAACAATGGAAAACCCAATTTTGAACTGTTCAGCAGTGGTAGTCAATTGTCAGACCTCTAGCTATGAGGGACTACAACTGCCATCATCCCCAAGCAGCCAATGGCTGAAGGCCTGACAACTGACTACCACTGCTGTACAGGAAATATATATTACTATGCTGTAAATGGTCCAAACCAGGGCTGCAGTTAAATTAATTTAATTTATGGAATTGCTTTCTAGGAAGGCAATACATAGTTTTATTTGCTTGTAAGGAGAATAAAATGCCCAGAGTATCAGAGAGATGTTTGGACTCATCTCTTATCAAAATAACAATTTCAGCTTATTCATTATGTAAACGAGAACACCAATGTATACATGGCATATAGAAAGAACATGGTACATTATTCACAGATGAACATACAAACCTTTTAGTATCTTAGAGATTGTTTTTTTTTTTTTTTTTTTTTTTTTGCTGTATGTTTTTTTGCATTTAGGTTATATACTAAAGGTATTGTCTGCATCAGTGGCTGGTTCTGAAGCACAGCCATGTGAGAACAGAGTGAAGTCATAGATAATGCGAAGGGCACTAGAACGTCTTGCCTAGGGGTGCATGAGATGTAAATCCGACCCTGCATAGAACAGTAATGTATGTCTGCATTAGTCTCTCTCTAACCCCTTACAGTCCTGGCATGTCATGGGTCCAACATGCGATAAGGACCCATGACGTGCCAGAACCGTCATGGATTTCAGGGATTCCCCTCGCGGCTGCATGCTATTTGTGTAGCCCTGAACTGGATCGCATAAAAAATGGTCCGTGGTCATTAAGTACCAGCTACATGCCAGTGACTGGTCCTTAAGGGGTTAATAGAGATAAACCAAATGGTATGGCTGTTGTGGCTTGTCTCAAGTAGTAATTTATTAGAAAATGAAACCATACCCAAGATTTATACCCAAATATGCAGCTACAGACAGTAGTTACTGGTACAAATCGTTTGAAAAACACATTTCAGTTTCAGTTCCCCCTCCCTTTTCCTTGATGTCTTCTTCTGGTTACTAGGAGCCAATGCAGGACATTTCCCTCTCTAAGCCATTTCAGCGCATCTTCAATACCAACTTTGTACTGACACAGCAAAGTATTGACGATGCAGAGAAATGCCTCAGAGGTAAATAACCTACATCAGCTCCTAGTATAGAGAAATTGCCGATGACAGGAAATGGATATTTCTCTGGCATGCAGTGGGTTAAAAACACAACCATAAAGAAAAAAGCAATCGCAAACAATTAAAGTGGACCTGTTAACTACACAGCTTTTACTTTCAATAAATGCATCTGCCTATAGACTGTGCTTTGTTTTCCAAAGAGCTTAAAGGGATAGTAATGTTTCATAATAAAAGCAGCTCTAATTAATCATCATAGTATTTGGACTTTGGAGAGTGTTATTTCAATTCTGTCAGAGTTGTAGTTTAGGAGTAATTCAATTACAAAGTATCCCCCTCCCACCCCTTTTACTGATATAACACTGTTCAGCCAGATCAGAAGGGAGGTGCCCTGGTAGACTGCAGAGAGGGACAATCTTCAAGATTAGGGAAAAACCTGAAAAACTTGTCAAGGGGGGCAGGGCTTTCATTGTTCTCATAGGAAGAAGATTGTCCCCTGCTGTTATCTGTCTGGTCTATGGACTGCATTCCACATCTGAGAAGAGATGGCTTACACTAGGTAAAAGGGGCAGGAAAGGTGGGAAAAGCTCATAAAAATTAAGAAAACAATGCATCTCTGGGAAATAAGACCGTAAAACAGAGTTTTCATTTTAATAGGTATAACGGCTTTCAAAGTGATTGGTCCACTTTAAGAACTACAGTTACCCCTTTAAGGACCTCGATGTGTATAATAGATTACTTTGTAATGCATGCCACACCTAACTGGTGCTTAAAGGGTTAAAAGGCAAGTTCTTTAAGCATTATTACCTCTACAGATAGGAATAAATTGAGAATGGGGTGAGCTTTGAAAAGAGGCAAAAGCATTATAGGAATTAAGAATCTGCCCGATATAAACTCACTTCATGCAGAAATCAGGAAGTGATAAAAAAAATAATAAATAGCATGTGTAATTAACCCTCATTTATCAGACATGTACAGGGGCCACAGTGCCACCCAGCAACGGCCGCGGGTGGCTGATAACGGAACAGGGCACTCCAAATTCAGACCGTTGTGTGCAGAGAGGACTATGGTCTGAATTTGGAGCCCTGCTCAGTTATCAGCCAGGGAGCGAGCAGTCTGTACTGCTCATGACTGCAGTGCACATAGCCATCTCTACTGTGCATGACAGCTTCTGACAAACACACACTTAGCAAATTATTATATAGGATGGGAGTACAAGCAGTTATGTGAAGAAGAAAAAAAAAACAAAAACAACTAGGTGTTAATAGAAAAAGGAGATGCTTATTGCTTTTGTGCACATCATATCCAAAGTTTAACCCCATGGATGCTAGAGAGGTAACATAATAAATTAGGTTGAAAAAAGTAAAGTCCATTGAGTTCAACCTTTGCTTCATAACTTATTCAAAGTATTCCTTCCCAGTGCATTGGAGAAATCTAGCATACAAAGGAGGGTGAAATTATTTTAGCACTCCAAACTTAATTAAATGTATAATATAGCCCCTAGTGAATAGGATTCAATGTGTTGTACATAGATTTAGCTCTTCACACATGGGGCTGGCTTCTTGTGTATGCATTAAATTTATCACAAGATTTTCTCACACAAATTCCCACTGTAGTCTATGAGGAATTAAACCAGTGATTTAGTACCGACAATACAGTTCAGCTGACGAAGGACTATGGGCCGTTTATATATAAACCAAGGGATGCAAAGGAACAAAAATTCCCAGTGGCTTAAAAAAGGGTTTTTAATGAATGCCAGAAAGGTTTTCACCATAGATTCACAATGTGTTAGAGGCTTCGCAATGCGGTGCAAACCCTTCTGGCACTCAAATGGTTAAAACAGGAATGTTGGGGATTTTCACTCGTTCCCAGAGTATGGTTTGCAGTTTTTTGTTATGAGCAGGCCAGAAACTTGTGTTGGAGCACTTAGTTCCTTCGATATGCAGTAAGCGAATACAATATCATGTATATGTATATATATATATATATATATATATATATATATATATATATATATATATATATATATATATATATATATATATATATATATATAGTTGAACTTTATGGACTTGTGTCTTTTTTCAACCTAATTTACTATGTTACTATATATAAATTCCTACGATGCCCTATATGAAATGGTAACTTGCAATGGTGAAATTAATGTTAGATACATGCATGGTAAATCCCCAGGGAAGGCAGCAGGCATGCGAGGATGCAAAACTGCGGGCTCACCTGCTGATCCTTCCTGCTGTATGATGCCAATAGGACATTATGAAACTGAACAACATTTCTTTTTTCTTCTTTTGGTCTGATTTACCAAAGAAAAGGAAGAATATAAAATTGGAAAAAACAGACACTTATTCTAATCTACTCCCACTAGTACTAATGAAAAGGTCTACAGCAGGAGTGGACATTATTACGTCCTTAGAGCTCCCACTATCCTCAGCTGGTCTTCCCATGCAAGTATTTTACCTGTGAACGAAAATGACGCTCTATTTCTTCATCCTCCTCAAATAGTTCTTCATCTGTTTCACCTTCTTCTCTTATTACCCTAAAAAGTGTCCTTTCAGCACATACCTGAAAGCAGAAATTTGAATTTTAAAACAAAGAATCCAAGAGTTGAAGCTCTGTGTCCAAGCTTTATGGTGATGGAGAAGTCCAGCTACCCAGTTTCCAGAAAGATTTGACATGAAATATACCAATTTGGGGCCCCACATTTATTGATCCAGTGCTTCTGACAGAGTGCTACTAGCAGGTACTGGCATTGGGGGGCTAATGAAAGTGGAAGCAACTGGATGATGCTGGTCTCTCAATACAAAAAAGTGTGACAAGATCTTAGAATCAGCACCAGAAGGGCCTCTGTCTGTGACCCATCACTTGAAGGCAAAGCCCCTCATATCACCATGAGCCCTAGGCAGTAGCCTAGACTGCCATAATGAATGATCCAGCTGAGTTAACTGTAGCCTTTTAGACACGGTATTAAGAACTGGATGGGAGTGAGTGTCCAGTCTTGATATTAGAACCCACCTGTATTATTTTCAGAATAGTTTTTCTTACTCACCGATAAATCCTTTTCTCTTAGACATCTGGTGGACAAATTGACCATGGGATAAAAGTTTCCTCTACCAGTACACAGGGCACTTACATATTTCTTTAGATTTTAACTGCAACTCTTCCCTGCTCAACACCTAGTTTACACACACAAAATTATACATCTACCTCCAAATCAATCGCAAAGTAAAGGAAGAGTGTAACTAGGACATTAGCCAAGAAACAGCAGGATACTCTTGGACAAGGTGAACGCATGTAATCAAACTCTATAAAGCCCAGGTTGTGCATGAAAGGAGTAGCTGGAATCTTTAAATCACCCAAATTATTTGTAATACTGAAATACTGCTGCAGGGCAGGAGGTTTACACTGTACACAGGTATGTTTTTGAGCATGAGAAGAGGTGCTGATATACAGAAAGAAGTAGGTGAAAAACAAGCCAATATAAATAGTTTGATCAACAGATGGTGAAATCTCAGTTGAATGGACTTTTACTGCCAGTTTATATGCTGTGCACCCTGTCAAGGTGAAGAGAGGCCATGGCATGATGAGCATAATCATGTTAACTATGTAATTTGCTGCTTTGGCTTCACTCATTTATCTCTTGAGAAATTAACTCCTGCTTTGAGGGTGCACTGCAAGCTCAATAAAGGTTATAAGCCATAAATTAAGGAATATACGTGTGGGCGTGTTGCTACAAGAGGTATGAAAGTTGGGTAAGCGCAATTTATTGCAAGACCCTATTATAGCTAGATTTCTAAGAAAACTAACAGCATTTCCTACTCACTTCACCACTGGATTCTAGTAGTGTCACTTTAATTTCATCCCCTGTTCCCCAGGACTTCTGGGCTTTCCAGACCAAGTCGGTGGGAGGGCTCTGCAAAACACCGGCACCTGCAGCCCAGATCTATCACAAAACACATTGAGATTGGAGGTGTGGCAATCATTGCTGATACTTATAAATACTTTTTAAGTATTACAAAAATATATAGTTATCAAAAGTCACTATTCATAATCTATGTTTTATTGCAGGGGTGTCAAAGTTCAGCCCTCAAGAGTTACAAACAGTCCGGGATTTAAGAATGTGTCTGTTTGAGCACAGGTGGACCAATTAAAGTCAACGAGTCACTGACAAACTCAACTGTGCTTAGTCAGGTAAATCCTTAAATCCTGGACTGCTGGTGGACCTTGAGGATCAAACCTGCAACACTCCTGTTTTTGGTCTACAAGGAACTGGAGGCAGTACAAACCCCTTAGATGCAGTGCATTTGAAATGTCTAACATTCAAGGGACTAAGGAGACAGCAAAGAGGTCACGGTCTAGACTAGATGGGTTCAAGTTCACAATGCAACAGTTCAGGTTTTGCACATTTTCCCAGTTGATCTCACAAGGGTTTTTCATAAGCCCAGGTGAAACTTCCAGATAGACTGAACCATTGATTGATTCAGGAGGAGATTCTGAAAGCCTTGACTGTTGACAATCAATCTTTAACATCCTCTTTTTACCTACCTTTCATCTCCAGACATCCTTGCATTAATCCTCCACCCTTCCTTATTTCCTTACACTTCCCAACCCCTCTCAATTCACATTTCAAACCTAATGCCTTGACCATTATACATATTCCAAAAGTTAACCTAGTGTTATAAAGCAGTGTAAATCCAACCTGGATGACCCACACATAGGCTACTGCATTTTCACTATCTAGTTAGTTCCATCAGTATCCAGATTCCACAGTTAAATCATGAGACCAAGTTTTGTGGACATCTCTTGCTTGATATTGCTGTACTCACAGTGACTTGTTCGCCAGCTTTCAGAACAAATCTGCATGGGAGTTTATACGTTACGTCAGAAAGGTTCTCTTGTTGTCTTTTAAGTACCCAACCATGTAGAGGCTGATCCTGTAGAAAGAATAAAAACAGATTATTCTCTATAAAGAAATTTGTGTTACATAATTCACATGTCTGTGCAGCTAAACAATGACCAAGGTGGGACAGGCCATGTAAAGGCAGCTCATTCTTTCATAAAAACATCTCTATGCCTAGCAGACATTACTGACATCTACACATTTAGAATAGTAGTTACTGGGTCTATTTAAGGTCTCCATACTATAGGACAGGACTCCAACACCAAAAGTATTATAATTACTTTTCTCCTCTCAATCCTTTTGCGTTAATGTGGCAAAAACCTTTTGTTTCAAAACATTCCTAACATTTTAATTAAAAGGTGGTGGTGGTGGGTGGGGGCAGCCTTAAATGTTGGACTACCCCAGATCTAGGAAATGTTTACGTGGCTCAACTGTTGCAGCAGTAAAAATTGCTTTGAGAAAAAGGAGGATGAGGTTACACCAGGGCCGGCCCTTACATGGGTCCCAGTGGATTCATGGACCCAGGCGGCACTCTGACAGGGGCGGCAATTTGCCGCCCCAAGGCATGTTATTTCCTGCAAGGCTTCTCCCCACTAGTGACAACCACGACATGACATATGGAGAAGCTGTGTGGATGCATGCCAGGGTTTTCTTGGTCTGTTCGGAGGCCAGTGCAAGTTTAAAACTGGCGCCCAGGCTGACTAAGAAAATCCCATAATGCACCATGCGGTGTCTCCGCATGTGACAGTCCCGGCTGTCAGTGCGGAGAAGTGGGGAGACTGAGTAAAAAGCAGGAGAAGAGCCAGAAGGAGAAGAGAGAGAGTGATCCAAAAAGAGAAGAGAAACAGGCAAGGGGTGGAATGAGGGAGAAAGAGGCACAAGGGGTGAAAAGGCACAATGGGTGAAGAGAGGGTAAAACAGAGGCACAAGGGGTGAAAACAGGGAAGAAAAATGTACAAGGGGTAAAAAAAGAGGGGAAAACAGACATGGGGTGTAAAAAGGCAAGGGGGGAGAAAGAGGTACAAGGGATGTTAAAAAAAAAAAAAAAAAAAAAAAAAGTTTTATGTGGTTATAGGGGTAGGAGAGGGGTTAATATAATTAAGGATGTGGCGTGTTTTGGTGTGCAGAGGGGTGGCAGCATTTCATCCTTGGACCCAGGCAGCGCAATGTCTTGGGTCGGCCCTGGGTTACACAGATGAAAATCTGAACAGTGGAAGAAGCAAGAGAAGATGTAAACAAGGATAGCTGGTGTGTTAAACTGCCAATAGCAGAGATTCCAGCCCAGCAGAATGTCTCTTTAACCAACAAAATAGCTCGAAAAACTTTTCCTTAATCTTTTGTCAACTTTTGCAGTCACATTCCAGCTATTATGCATCATGCATTTGGGATACATAGCAAATTCTGCTATAAGAGGACCACACATTCAAAACAGCCGTTTTGCCATCATGTCCAACTACATCTCCACACCCTCTATCCCACTATTGCTGGAGTAGCTAGGAATGTATTGCAATGAATATTGCCGTTGCAAAGGTGGGTCTAGTCACTCATCAGATATACAGTTATATGTTGGAGATTCAAGTGTGAGAGCGGAAGACTCTTCTCCATCTACTCTGGGTGAAGTGGAAAACTAGACATGTATTGGGAAGACCAGTGGATGCTGAAGGAGGGAGCGATACAGATACCCGCACTGGGGGTGATCCAGTGGAGGCTTTTACACTGAGAGTCCGGTTTTGCCTCATGCAAATGTGAGTAATCATTTAGTTTACTCACAGGTGATTATATGGTGGAGGATCATTGCTTGAATTACAATCTGCATTTAGATCGTGTGCACTTCTTGTTTTTGTTTACATGTATTGGAAGTCGAATACCAGTGACAGACGTAGGGAAGCAGCACCGTGAGGGGGGGAAAAAAAAAAAAAAAAAAAAAAAGGACAACACAGAAGAAAAGCTATCTAGAGACTAATACTTATTTGTCATTTGTGGAACAGGTTATACCGTTCTTTATTGGCTTGTGTTAGAAAAGCGAGCGCTTGTACATAGAAGGCGCTTCTGACAAACATCCTAGTGAATTATATAGGATTCTCCCAATATATGAAGTTATGAGATGGCTGCTGCCACCAAATGAATATAGCTTACAATTCTAATTGCAGTTTTCATCCAGATATCTACTTTTGTCTATTGGACTCTGCATAGAGGGTACTGTGTAAATTATGCAATTAAGGTAGATACTTGCAGGAACGATGTAAAAAAATTAGGTTGTGAGTAACTAAAATTAGTTAACCTACAACTTCATTAACTGAACTGCAATTGCTGCCTGATTAAAACCAGTGATGAAGCTTCAAATACAAAAATTTGCAAGTGTGATCCTTTATAGTTCTTTATACATTATAATCTGTATCCAAACCTATGTTCCTTAGACTTTGAGCCATTTATTCATAGGTTAAGTTTCTCTTTATTTAAAAGATAATTCACCTTTATACAGCAGTCACGTATATCTCTCAGTATATGTTTGCATTATATCTGTTATATAATCTCTATGCAATCTATTGATGTCTGGCTCTAGATCACACTTCACAGGAACAATTGGCTTCAACAGAACTGAATGACGTGTAAGGGACAAAAGTGGTTATCAGATCATTTATATATTTAAAAACTTAGCAGGGGACCAGAGATCAAATGCACAAAAATAAAATTGTAGGAGAAAAGGACCTTATTCTTCATCAGGTTACATGAATGGAGGAAAAAAAATGCACCTGGTCAAAGATGTGTTTAAGACCTCTATAGCATTGCAAAGGTTAATGACACCATTTAAAATCATTTGGAATTTGTGAATGTCATTTGCCCCCTGTGATGCAGTTAGTTTGGTCCAGAATGTAACCTATTTATCATGAGCAAATGTTAACTGGTTTCACAGCAAAACTAATCTCTAGTTGTACCTCAGGCAAAATACAATTAAAATGCAATGAAATCTGAGAGACAAGAAACATTCCCACTATAAAGCAGGAAAGAGTTAAACGCTGTCAGTGAGCAATGTAGTGATGAGTGACAGCTACTTGTGGAATTTATAGTGCGTGTGTAGAGGACGCATTCCTTACCAATTTAAAGATATGTTTCATTGCTTTTCTTTTATCCAGAATACCACCATTTATCCCTTTGAGTGCCAGAGGGGTGTCCAACACATTGCTATGCAATGTGTTCAACAGCCTGCTAGCACACAAGGGGTTAAAAGAAAATGTATAGCCGCTATGGATACTGGTTCATTGCATGTTCTCAGTCAAGCTGCATGTTCTAAATTCTTCAGCTATAAACATATTAACAAATGACAGTTTAATACATGACTGGGGGTTATAAAAATAAAAAGCAGTACCTCCTCGCAGTTATTCTGCAGCCTGACAAAGTTGCCATCTGGATCTATTTCTTCTATAGATACTGGTCCCGTAGAGGAGCCCTGCTGAACAATCTTATACCTTCTTCTGGTCTCTGTTCTCCCGCCTTCATCCAGCTTTCTCTTCTTACCGCGTTGTGAGCGGCTTGTGTAACTTGTGGAGGCGCGGGACACTGTGCTTCTCTGAGATGGGCTTGGTGACAACTTCAGCCTACATGGCACAGGTGACAGCGTTAATGTCACACATTGATCAGTCTTCTAACTGGACGAGTATTACAATCTTCTGGTGAAAAGGTTCCTTTACTGCTGAGGTACTTACTGGCCTGGAAATCACTGGAATTCTTATTTCACCAAGATGCGATGCAACGTCAATAGAATTTGTGCAAAAAGTACAAACAGCCCTATGCAGTGTTACAGCAGCACAGGCCAACTGAACCATTGAGACAAATGAAAACTCATTCAAATGAAAGGGGCTTTTAACCCATTTAATGCTAGGGAGGCCATCCTCACACTGCTTCACAATGTATTGGAGACCTCTAGCATCCAAGAGGTTAAAAGCCATATTTAAATTAATGGGAATTTGGGGACTTTATTTGCCCCCTATTGGGCAGTTTGTTTGCTCCAAAGTTGCCCCTCTTCTGCAAAAGGCCCTTACTATTTTATGTCTAGGTATTCAACAACTAAATCTGCTACCAATTTAGTGGATTCCATAATAAGGCGGAGAACTGTATAAGGCCCCAGGTACATTTCATGGTGGGTTTGCAGTACAGCTTTCCCACAGAACATATAGTTATCGTCAGCATCAACTGGTGTAGGAATCCATGGTAAAATTAAAAATAGAAGTAAATTAATACAAAACTTTACATGCTGGCACCTGAATCCTTTAGTTTTATGGTTCCATCCAAATGATACATTTCTTAGATGAGAAGAGTGTTTCTACCTACTCATCTCTGAATACCTCTGACAGTCAAAGGGTTAAGGGCATTTTTCACAAAAATGAGGAGCAATTCTGGGATTAAGCCAACTGCATCGGGGGGGCGGGGGAGGGTAAATAATTCCCATTGATTTAAATGAGACTTATTCCCTTGGACACTAAAGCAGTATCCAGCAAATCACCAAGGAATGTGATTTTGATCTCTAGCATTCAAGGAGTTAAAAGCCCCATTTAAAATCAGTGGCGACTCAGGGATTTCTTTAATTGTTATCTATGACACAGCTGGTTTGCTCCAGAATTGCTAGTCATTTGTTCTATTCATAACAGCCTATAGTGTCAGTGTACCCATTACAAAGACCTGGGAATAGGCTTACCTCTGTTCCTCCCCTTCCAGCATCTTTCTGTAAGCGTTTATTTCCATATCCAAGGCAAGCTTCACATCCAGTAACTGCTCATACTCCTCTAGCTGAGCCTGCAGCTTGTGTCTCATGTCAGACACCTCTCTGTCCTTCTCACACATCTGCCTTCTGTGCATGTCTTGTGCACGATCCAGCATCTCCTGTAACTCTCTCACTTTGGCCTCCAGTGCAGAGTTCTAGCATCAAAGCACAAATAGCTTAGTTCATGGTGGAAACCCTTTAAATTGAATCCTATATCTGAAAGCAAAGCAGAGGAATTCTGGGGCAACATATGGTATGGGAGACAAATTCCAGTTGGCGCAGTTTGTCCCAGAATTGTTCCACTTCACTTTATATACACAAGGCCCATGTCCTTAGAATGGAGGGAATATTTCTCTCATAGAAGTATTGAAACATATGAAATATTGTTTTGCATAGGGCTTTTCTTGCAGAGTAAAGTCAAGGGTTTCCCCACTTCTGGAAGATTTTAATTCAAAAACTACCCAGTTCAAACATTCCCCCACCACCAGAAACCCGCTCACTTACAATTTCTCTACAGCTAACTATACAGAAATTAAAATTATTGCATTTGGACAGCAGTTGGCATTATATCTCCTTAATTAACTTTCTATACCACAAATAAGACTTGCTATTTTCATTTAGTACACGCTATACACGATCGGTTACGATCATAGTCAATATTTATATGGTTTTGAAGTTCTCAGGAAAACACTCCATTATAATTCGATAAGCAACAAAACTATAAAATTAAGAGTTAAACCTAGAACTTAAAGGGATAGTAATACTTCATTTTAACTTTATTTTATTTTGTAGGCATTAAAAAAACATGAAGAATGATATAAGTCTTATCTCTGAAACCTTTATGGTTTAAGAGATATTCACAAACAAAGTATCCCCCCCCTGTTCAACCAGATAAGAAGGGAGATGCCCAGGTAGACTGCAGAGAGGGACAATCTTCAATTAAGATAATGGAAAAAGCTGAAAAACTTTTCAAGGGGGGAAGGGCTTTCATTGTTTTCATACAAAGAAAATTGTCCCCTTCTGTTATCTGTCCTGTCATACAACCAGACTCACATCTGAGAAGAGATGGCTTACACTAGGAAAAAGGGGCGGGGAGGGGAACTTTGCTTGTGAATATCTCATAAACCATAAAGGTTTGAGAGATAAGACTTATATCATTCTTCATGTTTTTTTAATGCCTACAAAATAAAATAAAGTTAAAACGAAGTGTTACTATCCCTTTAAGAAGAGAAATGCAGGATTGTAAGCGAGACTGTACCTGTTTTTGATACTGGCTCAGCTGGGATGTTAAGGAATCTACCCTTAGTTTTGTAGACATTATCTCTTCCCGGGTTGCACTGGCATAATCACTGTTCTTTGCAGCAGAAAGCTGGGCGTTCTCTAGCTATGAGACATAACACAAAACATTATTAAAAGTATGAAGGAATTATGTATTTAAAGACACAGAACTGTGTGTGCAGGTGTCCTATTCCAAATATAAAGAAGAAAAGAAAGGAAAACCGTATTTCATCAGGTTCCTCGTGCAGCTTTACACACCTCCTGCCCTATCCATAAAGCAGGGGTCAATCTGTTTGCTTAAGGCACACAAAACCGGAGATTTTCATGGTACCTCCAACACCATATGAAGGAATTTACGATTGTGACAAATCAAAACTCTACCTACTTGTAGGCCTCATTGTCAGAATCAAATCATTGTTCAGAAAATTGTCTGTAGATACACATTTTAGACTCCATATCCACATTTTTATTAAGGACTGCATAGAAAAAGTGGCACCCTGTGCTAATTTCCATAACACACCAAAGTGCCATGGCACTATGGTTCAGAGAAGCCAGTTTGGTACTTTACCATTTTAGGTGGATAGAACTTTCCTTTTTGCAAAAGAGAAAGACAGAAGAATTTGGAGGTGGAATTAATGAAAGAGAGCAAAGTTAATTACACCAGGCACTCTGCTTGTGACACTGGATTTATGGTAGTGTCATTTTCGGTCACTTGGAAGGGCACTACTGGGCCTCGTCTAGGTGGGATGAGGACTAGCTCAGTTTTGGCCATGTTGAATTTGAGGTGCTATGAGCCATAGAGTGAGATACCCAAGAGGAAATGTTTGAATTTAGACTGAATAAACAGTTGCCAGCTAATGTACAGATAAAGAGGTTTGTCATTTGCATAGAGGGGATATTGGAGTTTGAATGAGTTGATAAGTTCAAATGTCAAGAGTTATTGTGTATAGAAAGAACAGGAGCAATCCTAGAACAAAACCTTGGGAAACACCAACAGAGATGAATGGTAGAATACAAAGGGGTGGCAATGAAGACATGAAAGGATCAGTTAAGTAAGAGAATAGCTAGTTACAGATGCCTAAGGAGAGAAGCATTTGGTGCGCATGTGTGCATGTGTCAGGATTTGAGTCCTGGCACAGTGGCCCATGCGAAGTAATGGGGGAGGGGTAAGGGTTACATAGGATGACCAGACGTCCCCGGTTTCCGGGGACAGTCCCCGGATTGAGGGCACGGTCCTCGGACTGAATGTCCCCGGATATAATAATCCCGCCAATATCCGCATGCATGTTCTGATGTGACAGCAACCTGATGATCAGACTAGCCAGCCAATGTTATTGCGTATGTTGTCATTGCTAAGAAGGAAGAGCAACGACAGAGTGACGACGTTGCTGCTTTGCACGGAGCAGGAGAATCAGGGGAGGCAGAGCAGAGAACCTGTCCAGCGGCAGTGTTGGTTGGTAAGGTCTTCTTTTCATCAATGTCTGATGATCATTTTAATGGCAGAGCCAGTCAGATCATTATGGGGAAAGTGTACTTGAAAAGAAATACTAACAGCTCCTCAACCACAAAATATGTTATGAGTGTAAATAATTATAACTCACAAAATCATATAAAGCAGACAGAGGTAAAAAAGTACAAGCTAAAGTTCTATGTCTGAACACACTATATTCAGACATCAAGCCATATTTTGTCATGCAAATGTCCACACAATAATGGATTGCATCTTAAACCACTTATATCATTATCTTCCCAGAGGTTATGATGTAATTCACACTCGATATAGTCAAAAAGGAGAAAAATGTTCTCAGTCAAAGATACATGGCACCAGTCAATCTGCCACTCTGCACCTGTTAACCCATTGAGTGCCAGAGGGGTTTGCAATGCATTGCAAAGTTATGCGTTGTGTACCCCTCTGGCACTATAACAATTGGTTAAAGGGATAGTAATACTTCGTTTTATCTTTATTTTATTTTGTCGACATTAAAAAAAAAAAAACATGAAGAACGATATAAGTCTTATCTCTCAAACCTTTATGGTTTAAGAGATATTCACAAGCAAAGTTTCCCCTCCCGCCCCTTTTACCTAGTGTAAGCCATCTCTTCTCAGATGTGAATCTGGTTGTAGGACCAGACAGATAACAGCTGGGGACAATGTTCTTTGTATAAAAACAATGAAAGCCCTTCCCCCCCCTGACGAGTTTTTCAGCTTTTTCCCTTATCTTAATTGAAGATTGTCCCTCTCTGCAGTCTACCTGGGCACCTCCATTCTGATCTGGTTGAACAGGAGGGGGGATACTTTGCTTGTGAATATCTCTTAAACCATAAAGGTTTGAGAGATAAGACTTATATCGTTCATGTTTTTTTAATGCCTACAAAATAAAATAAAGATAAAATGAAGTATTACTATCCGTTTAAGTAGCCCCATTTGAATTGTAAGATCTGTGCTACAATTTTGTAACCCCATTTCAATTGTAAGCTCCTTGGATTCACTAATTATAAGTGCTGCAGTACATTTATAATACATTTAAAGCATTCATTTTGTCTTTTAGGTTAGTACTAGTCCATCTAAACACAAGGGCAAAGGGTTTTGATGCATGCCTGATTGTGTGTGTGTGGGGTGGGTCCAATTTGGGACCCTGCCTAGGGCCCTGTGGAGTCTTAATCCGGCTCTGCTTGTGACTTGGCAATGTGTAGATCAATGATCACTCCTGTTTTCAGATGGGTTATTGCTTGTGTAATATCTCCATTTCATGTAAATGGATGTTGCTTTTATGCCAGTAAGTTATGTAGACAGACATATCAAATATCAATGGTCAGCTTGTTCTGAGACAGGTGGGCCACAGGCATGCTAAGATGCAGATACATTTTCTCTCAGTCCCAGAATAACAATGATCAGCTTGTTTGTGGACAGATGGGCCACAGTCCTGCTGATGTATTGGCCAATGACTCTGTGTCCTTGTATATTCTCATGCTCTCTATGAGTGGCCAATGAATAAATATGCATTAGTGATAATGGGATTTACAAGTATGGTTTACAGTGCACACGTTATACTGATAATATATTATATATAAAAAAATTATATAGTACCCCCAATAATTGGCGTTCAGATAGCGACCAAAAATTTCAAAACTTCAGCATATGCTGACACTGTTTTTCCTCTCCAATCCGGACACTTCCTTGTCTAATCTCATTGACTTAATCAACGAATACTCTATTCTTTCCCAAGCCCAAATAAACTATTCCATGTCCGAGATCTTGATCAACCTAGATATCCCCACATGCAACTACTTACAACTTAAATTCCAGATCAAATGGTCATCTTCATCTATCCCTTACCTAGGCATACAGCTGACCGCAGATCCTTTCTTGCTCCCTGAGAAGAACTTTACGCCTCTCATCGATTCTATTACTTCCGACATCACCAAATGGAATCATCTCGTCTCCTGGATGGGAAGCGCTAATCTCATAAAAATGGTGATTCTTCCCAAAAAGTTATATCTATTTGATGCTCTACCTATATCCATTCCTCTTATATACTTAGGTAAGTTCCACACCCTAATAACTTCATACAATACAAACAAACATGTTATAGAAGGTTAAGGTATGCCGTGTAGGGACACAGAAGAAATACAAAGAACGTTAAGAAAAATCTAATTTCTTCTGTGTCCCTCCCTGGCATTTAAATTGGGACTTAAAGCAGTACCCATAGTAAGGGAAGGAGCTAAAAAAAAAAAAAAAAAAAAAGGAGATAATACGGAACCCCCCAGGGTAACAGGGCTGGAAAAATCCTACCATGTTCATGTTGGAATGACTGCCACCTAGACCTTCCTTCCATATCTAGCATCTGCCGAGGACTGAACGTCTAGATGATAATGTAGATTATAATTATAATGTAATAAATGTAGATAAGGAAGACCAGGTGGCTGCTTTACAAATAACAGGAGAAGCTTCAGCTTTAACACAGGAGGTGGATATGGCTCTTGTAGAATGGGCCTTTAGATTCTTTGGAGCCTGCAACCCTGCTTCTGAGTATTCTGGCCTAATACAATCAGTGATCCACTTTGTTATGGGAGTTTTTGAGGATAAATTGCCTCTAAGCCTGTCCTGATAATATATAAATAATGACTCTGAAGACCTGAATTCCTCTGTTCTCTTGAGGTAACTGGAAAGGGCCCTCACCAAGTCCAGATTACCGGCTGTTGGGTTAGAACAAAAGGAGGGCAGAATAATCTCCTGGATGAGGTGAAATTTCTAAATGACCTTTCCCCTAAAAGATGGCTTGGGTTTCAGGACCACCTTATCCTGGTGAAAAACTAAAAAAGGACTTTTACAGGACAAGGCCTGCAACTTGTTGATTCTTCTTGCAGAAGTTATGGCAGTAAGGAGAACTACCTTTAGGGTAAGAAATTTCAACTGTATATCTTCCAAGGGTTCAAATGCCTTAGCCTTAGATAATTGGTCCAGAACCACATTCAAATCCCATGGAGGAATACTACTGTGTATGGTGGGTTTAATTTTGAAAATTGCCCTCCGATACCTTTTAATAAGGTCATGGTCTGATAACTGGATGACCAAAATGGCAGACAATGCGGACACCTGTACTCTTATGGATGCCCGCCGCAGGCCCTTCTGAAAACCATCCTGAAGGAATTCCAAAACCTTGGGAACAGTAATGGAAGAATCTTGTGGGGATTTTAACTTGAACCAAGTAGAAAATGGTTGACCATTCCCCTGGGTCTAGGATACTCCTGCTGAGATATTCGGCTATGGAGTTGTTTTTTTCTCCGAAATGTGAGTGGCTGAGACCCCCTTTAAAATTTCTCTTCCCAGTGAAGGGCTGCTGGCATCTGTTAGTACCTCCCAGTCACGTTCTTCCAGACTTGAGATTCTGTTTCCGTTGCCACCATTTAAATACCTTCCATGTGGATTGCAGTAGTGGTATTTTCTGGAATGAACTCCCAGAATCTCTGTTCCAGAATTTTAAGAAATTGATTTGGATTGGGCACATGTGCAACCGAGACCATGGCAGAACTTGAGTTGCTGATGCAAGATTGCCCAGTAACTCCAAGAAGTCCTGAGCGGTAACAACTAGAGACTTCTGGAATAGTCTGTTCCTGTCTGGGAATTCAGGTGTAGGCACAGGAAGGTGCTAGTTGGCTCTTTTCTTCCTTTATCAGCCATCCCAAGTGAAGCAGATGGTCCATGGTTTGTCTGGGGTGTTGAATTGCCTTGGCCTGGGTGTCTGCCAGAAGCATGAGGTAATCTAGGTATGATATGAGACGTATCCCTGGTTTCCGTAAGGGTTTAAGGGCTGCTGCTAGAACTTTTGAGAATACCCTGGGGACTGTGGATAACCCGAAGGGTATAGACCTGAATTGGAAGTGGTCATCTCCAACTGCAAACCTCAGAAACGGTCTGCAGGATGCCCTGACCAAGATGTGGTGGTAAGCATCTTTGAGATCTATTGTAGACTTGAATGCTCCCGGTAAGACAGTCTTCATTATCGATGCAGTGGACTCCATCTTGAAGTGGGACACTTTGGTACCATAAACAGAACTGAAGATGCCAGAATCTTGACGATAAGAAAGCACTGGTTCTATCACTCTGTTCACTAGCAGGCTCCTGATGGATTCCTTGCAGGCCATCTTTTTCTGTAGACTGGCAGGGATGTTGGACCGAACAAAATGTGATGGATTTGGGGCTCTTAAAAACTGTAGCGGATATCCTAACTGTAAAATCTGTTGTATCCAATGATCCGGACTCACCAGCTGCTCCCATGCTGTTCGGAAGTGACCTAGCCTGCACCAGACTCGATCTAGAGTTAGCGCTACTTAGCAGCTAGTAGCCAGATGGGGACTAGATTAAGAGAAAGATTTTGTGGGGTGGTAGTTCCCCTTTAAAAGCACGACTGGGATCAGCTGAACTGTTGAAGCGAAACACTTTAGGACTTGGGTGATTTAATAACCTACAATTAGGTTAGAGATTCTTTATTTAAAACTATAGTGTGACATCTAGCTTTATTTATTTATCTGTCAGTTTATACAAATTAGCAAGTACATCCTGGTAGGAAGTGGCAGTTGAAAGGGAGAATGGAGTGTTAGTGTCTGACACACAAAAGGCTGTGCCAACCAGCACCACCTAATATGCATAAATTGTCAGGTAAGTAATGCTAAATATTTCAAACTAATGTTCTAAATAGAGAATGGCTAACAAAATATACACAATTTTGAAATATATTTCAAAAGTCATCTAAGTCATTATAAAGTATAAGCTCCACTTTAAAAGCCAAACTAATGAATCGAACAATGATTAATCAAAGCGTCATACTCTGCTCAAATCTTTTTTGAGCCATGTCAACGGATACAAAAATGTGAGACGCTCTGAAAACAGAAAGCACCATGGTTTGTTCTATGGCTAGTCCCTGCTCAGAAGCATCATGTCTTAGCTCGCTATTGCCTTTACAGAAGAGACCTTGTTCATTCTCAGAGCCTCTCACATTTTGGTTTATGTTTAGAACACTCTTAAGCGGTCTTCTTAAGAGGAAGATAATCCAGACATGGACCCCTTTGCTCTCAATGCCTAGGGAATACAACTGCACCTCATGAGACCCAACAAGGCAAAACATACATCTGGTGTTAGCTGGTGTTCCCATGAAGGAAGGACTTGCTGTTATTTTGGAACTGAACTGCCCTCTTGGGCAGGATTAGTCTAGTAAGTACGTGGAAATGTCTCCTGTGTAGTGGCATTAGAGAGCTAAAAAATGATGCTTTGGAGCAGTGACTAACCATAAAACAAGCCTCTAGTGATTTTGTTCAATCTCATAGCTGCTCACATTTTGGAACATGCCAATAGATCAGGTTTTAAAGCCATCCCTCATTAAGCACAGGTAGATAAACCACAATGACCGAGCCACTGAATACCAACCTGTGATTCCACAGAGATATCATGAAAACCCAAGCCAATGGAGTGTCCTGATGACTAACATTTTATTTATTTATTTTATTATTGATTGATATGCATCATTTCTCAGATTTCTTCTTAATCTGAAAGCCTGTCATTGCAAAGATTTACCAATTTATCTTCTGTTTCTGTAAAATAAATATCACTGGCAAAGACTAACTTTACTGGACCACATGGTAACATGCCCTCTATGTAATCAAAGTCCCCATTAGCAACCAATAATTCTGCTTTCATTTCACCAATATAATGAACCCTAAATAACTATTTATAAGTGCCTGTCAAAAGTGAAAAATTAATATGACTGGAAACAAAAAACAGAATTCACCTTTGCATTGAATGTTTTTTCCAGCTGGTCCTTATACTCTGCAATCTGCTGCTCATGGTCCTTCCTCAGATCTTGCAGAGCCTCTGCTAGCTTACTTTCAAATTCTATCCTACGGCCAGAATCTATTTCCACTATCCTTGTATCATGGCGTTTCTTCATCTCCTTAACTTCCTGCAAGAATAAGACATTATTAATCCACAAGGACTACTTAACCCCTTGCATGGCAGAAAGGTTTCCAACACATTCCAAAGCAATGCATTAGACACTGGTCTAGCATTCAATGGGTAAATATAAGATGCACCATTTTGGTTTCATTACTGAAGCGATCTTACAGTATTTCGGGGAAAACCAGTCAGGACAAATTTCATGGATAAGACATCACAGGACATTACCAAAAGTCAAGAATGCGCTCAAGGGCTCCCGTCGTCCATAACATATACCAAAAAGAAGAAAAGAATATATCCAGGTGTAATATGTTTATTTCAGCAATATACAGAATATAAAAAATGCGCACTCACAAAAGTCAAAATGACAATAAGTGTCTGGGGGCCCAGACCCACTTACTGGTCACGATGCCACCTTCCTCTCGTCCATTATGTCTCTGCTCCAAAATGTTCCGGACTTCATGTTCCACTCTGCTCTATCCAGGTTAGTCGAAGAATATATAACTTCAATTGTCCACAGATGCGGTTAGAGAAACAAATTATACCATCTGTACTTTTTTACCCACTGTGATAAAGCTTCCTTTACAACCACTAAAACTGATACAAAGTACAAAATAAAAAAAAAAAAAAAAAAAGTTTCAAATTGTGAAAGCACTGTTTACCTTATTACCTGTAGTTGCAAACGACAATATGTTGTGAGAACTAAGAGAAAATTGAAAACAAGGACTACTGAACTCCTTAGGAATATTACAACAGGTCTAATGACACATATTATCCCAACATGTAGCCACTTGCCACACCAGTGAAATAGGAGGGTTGCAGTTACAAGCTATAGAACAAATCGTAAACAGTCACAGAGGAGGGGATAAGCTCCTAAAACTTAGACAAAAGGGAACATTTTGGATATATGAATTTAAGATTAACCCCAAATGGCCTCAATATAGACATTGACCTTGCAGCTTTTATTTGATTAGTGTTATTTATACTGTCCAAATTCTATTATTAACTTGGATTCTATCATTTCAGAAGTCATTTTATTTTACTTTTATCTTATTCTCATCGTCATTATGTAATCATTTATGTGCAGTCATAAGCGGTATTTGTAAGTTTAGTGGTATGAATCTAGTAGGATTCATTATGTTTTATATTTTAACAATTCTGCTTTTAGTCTGTTATGTGCTTTTAGAAGGTGGCCTTGTTTATGTCATTTTAGTTATTAACCCCTTAAGGACCGGGAAAATCTGAGTTTGATTTGACTTAAGGACCGGAGCAATTTTGACTTTTTTGACTATGTCTTTGTTCAACCATATTTTCTCTTTAATTCCTTTTGTGCACCCACATAAATTATATACTGTTTTTTTAAGCACAAGTAGGGCTTTCTTTTGATACCACAATTATATGAATACCTCATTGTTTAATTTGATTAAAATAGAAAAAAAGAGGAAAAAAATTGAAAAAAAACAACATTTTGCTTATATTTTCGTCAGGATTTGCATACAATTAGTTTATGACAAAAAAAAACCCCTAAATATATTCATTTGCTTCTCCTGAATATAAGAATACCCCATATGCCTAGTATTTCAATCACTTCCTCACATTTACAAGGTAAATATTACAAGATGGATGCCATTATTTCCAACTTGTAATTTCTCAACAATTGGCATGTGAGCATCATAGCTTAGCTGACGGTGCCAGAACCAAAAATGTCCCACAAAGGTATATGTTTCTGAAAACTACACAACATAAGGTAAATAATCAGGAGAATTTTGGAGTTTTTCATGCAGCTATTTTTCCAGAAAAAAATTTCAAAATTGTGGTAATATTTTGTTTTTTTGCAGTTTTCACACTTACATTTCAATACTACTGTTGATATCAAGCACATGATAGGTGAAGATTTTTAAAAATGCATTGTTTAGTGTTCAGCTCCTTCTTCTGAGTATGGCAATACCCCATATGCATAGGTTTCTCAAGGTTTGGGAGAGCTACGGGGCCCAAATTGGAACATGCGCGTTTCCAGTTTCACACTTTGAATTTTCACAGCTTGCATCACTGGTGCCATGTGTCATTTGGGGCTGTGTAACAGTGCTCCACTCTAAGATTTCCCCCCAAAAGTATATATTTTTGGAAAGTAGACACCCCAGGCTTTCATTTTATGCATGTTTTCAATTTTTTTACGCAGCCATTTTACCACCAATTGCTCGTAAATCTTGACGTAAGTTAAAAAAACAGCGTTTTTCACACTTGCACTTCAATGTTGATGTGAATTTCAAGCACATGATAGGTGAAGATTTTTAAAAATGCATTGTTTAGTGTTCAGCTCCTTCTTCTGAGTACGGCAATACCCCATATGCATAGGTTTCTCAAGGTTTGGGAGAGCTACGGGGCCCAAATTGGAACATGTGCGTTTCCAGTTTCACACTTTGAATTTTCACAGCTTGCATCACTGGTGCCATGTCTCATTTGGGGCTGTGTAACAGTGCTCCACTCTAAGATTTCCCCCCAAAAGTATATATTTTTGGAAAGTAGACACCCCCAGCTTTCATTTTAGGTGTGTTTTCAAATTTTTTACACGGCCATTTTACCACCACTTTCTCATAAACTTGACGTAAGTAAAAAAACAGCGTTTTTCACACTTTGCCTTCAATGTTGATGTGAATTTCAAGCACAGAATAGGTGAAGATTTTATAAACTGAATTGAATAGTGTTCAGCTCCTTCTTCTGAGTACGGCAATACCCCATATGCATAGCTTTCTCATGGTTTGGGGGAGCTACGGGGGCCAAATTGGAACATGCGCGTTTCCAGGTTCACACTTTGAATCTTCACAGCTTGCGTTACTGGTGCCATGTCTCATTTGGGGCTGTGTAACAGTGCTCTTTTTTTAAGATTTCCCCCCAAAAGTGTATATTTTTGGAAAGTAGACACCCCAGGCTCTCGTTTTAGGTGCGTTTTCCAATTTTATACACAGCCATTTTACCACCAATCCCTCGTAAACCATGACGTAAGTAAAAAAAAAAAACAAAAAAAACAGCGTTTTTCACACTTAGGGTTGGCGGCAGTATACTGGGCTGCATACAAATTGGTTTGGGAAACAATTTCACCTAAAATGTCTTCCCCCAAAAACAAATCAAAAAAATGATCATGGATAAATCCTTCCACATCAATTTGAATCCCTGGGTTGCCTGTGAATTCTGAGATTTGTGGGCATAAATTGATACCCATTCATTAGGATCCGGAGTGGCAGGTGTTGGGGCATTTCTTTGGGCAGATCTTTTGGCAGGTGCTGGGGCAGTTGCCAGGGCAGCTCTTGGGGCAGCACTTGGGGCATTTCTTTGGTAGGTCTTTGGGCAGATCTTTTGTCAAGTGCTGGGGCAGTTGCCAGGGCAGCTCTTGGGGCAGCACTTGGGGCATTTCTTTGGGTAGGTATTTTGGTAGGTCTTTGGGCAGTTCTTTTGGCAGGTGCTGGGGCAGTTGCCAGAGCAGCTTTTGGGGCAGTGCGTCTTTTCTTGACAGAAGGCCCAGCGTCATCACTAGAGCTGCTCTCACTTTCTGAAAACTGCGCTATGTCAAAATCTGACGCAGTGTCTGTTGCCTCAGAGTCAGACGCCAAAAAGGCATATGCCTCTTCAACGCTGTACCTGCGCTGCATTTTGCCCACTAAAAAAGCTTTTTTTTTTTTTTTCTTACGCTATCCCTAAACCTAAATCTAACCCTAAAACTTACCCTAGCCTACGTATATCCTGAACCTACCTAACCCAAGTGAACTACCTATCTAAACTGCACTTATATATATTTTTTTTTTTGGGGGGGGGTTGGGTTTTTTTTTTTTTTTTTTTTTTTTTTTTTTTTCTTACGCTATCCCTAAACCTAAATCTAACCCTAAAACTTACCCTAACCTACGTATATCCTGAACCTACCTAACCCAAGTGAACTACCCATCTAAACTGCACTTATGTATATTTTTTTTTTTTGGGGGGGGGGAGGGTTTGGGGTTTTTTTTTTTTTTTTTTTTTTTTTTTTCTTATGCTATCCCTAAACCTAAATCTAACCCTAAAACTTACCCTAGCCTACGTATATCCTGAACCTACCTAACCCAAGTGAACTACCTATCTAAACTGCACTTATTATATATGTTTTTTTTGGGGGGGGGGGGGTTGGGGTTTTTTGGGTTTTTTTTTTTTTTTTCTTACGCTATTCCCTAAACCTAAATCTAACCCTAAAACTTACCCTAACCTACGTATATCCTGAACCTACCTAACCCAAGTGAACTACCTATCTAAACTGCACTTATTATATATATTTTTTTTGGGGGGGGGTTTGGGGTTTTTTGGGTTTTTTTTTTTTTTTTTTCTTACGCTATCCCTAAACCTAAATCTAACCCTAAAACTTACCCTAACCTACGTATATCCTGAACCTACCTAACCCAAGTGAACTACCTATCTAAACTGCACTTATATATTTTTTTTTTTTTGGGGGGGGGGGGGGTTTGGGGTTTTTTTTTTTTCTTACGCTATCCCTAAACCTAAATCTAACCCTAAAACTTACCCTAACCTACGTATATCCTGAACCTACCTAACCCAATTGAACTACCTATCTAAACTGCGCTTATTATTATATTTTTTTTTTTTTTCCCCTAAACCTAAATCTATCCCTAAAACTTTCCCTAACACACGTCTACACTAAACCTACCCAACTACCTACCAAAATACCTAAACTATATTTATTATAAAAAAAAAAAAAAATTTAAAAAAATTCAAGGGGGATGGGGGGTGTCCCACAGATCAGAAAACACTGATCTGCAGCAAATTGATCACTCCAAGAGTGATCAGATGGGGGGGCACTTATTGATCACTGCAGAACAGTGATCAAAGGGTTAATTTTCTTTATTTAAACTTTTTTTTTTTTTTCACTTTTTTTTTTTACAGGCACACTGGACCATCTCCCTCTGTCTCTCTCCACCTTAGCAGTATGCAAGGTGGAGGGAGGCAGAGAGATCTGACAGGGACAGTATTTACAAATACTGTCCCTGTCATTCAGGTTTTGCAACATGTGATTCGCTTTTGAAGCGAATCGCATGTTGCAACAATGTTTCAGCCGCTTGTTACTAAGTGTCCCGATACCGGGACACTTAGTAACAAGCGGCTTGAACTCCTCCATCGCTCCGTGCGGCCGCGATGGAAGAGTTTAACCCTTGACGTACCAGGACCGTCAAGGGTCGTTCGGTCACATTTACCCTTGACGGTCCTGGTACCGTACTGTAATAGTAGTTTGATAGAAATTAAAATAAGTTTTTCCATTGAGTTTTTAGTTTGATAACTATCACTTTTTAAGAAAAAGTGAAATGTACTCACCGATATTTTGTTTTCCTCTGTGTCCTTCCACTGCAATACTGTGGTACTGGCTCCGCCTTCCAGCTGGTAGGACCAATTAAAAGCTATAAAAAGTCTGCTCCTCCCCACCTCAGTTACACTATTGTACAAGCTGAAAAATACAACAGGTTAGATATATGCATACTTACATTCTGCTTGCTTGTAACATCTAGCAATGCAATGGTTAAGAAGCAACAAGAAGTGAACCACGATACTTTACCAACCGTAAGATAGGGAGGGGTGCCATGAAAGTACACATAGGAAAATAATATCAGCACCTTCCTTTCCAAATTAGAATCAACTGATGCTTGAATACGTGGATTGTAGTATCTGTAGAATGTGGAAATAGGAGGAGACCAAGTAGCTGCCTTGCAGATGTATTCTGGTGTTGCAACAGTTTTTGTGCCAAGGAGCAGCAATTGCTCTGGTCGAGTGTGCTTTATTCCAAAAGTGGATCTGTGTTGGCTGTCTGATAGGCCATTTGACACAGTCTCTAATCTACCTAGCAATGGAAGCTTTAGATGCTGCAGAGCACTTTAAATTTACCAAAAAATGTAAAGAGAGCATCTGATTTTCAATGGATGCAGTTCTATGGAGGTAAAGTTCTAAGAATCTGTAAAAGATCCAGTTTATGTAGAGACTGCTCCAGTTTGTTCTTGAGTAAGTACAAAAGGGAGGGAAGAACTAGGTTGTGACGGAGATGGAATGCAGTCATGACCCAGATCAAAATAGGCATTGGGCTGTAGTACTATCTAGTCTTGATGAAAGATCAAGTGAGGGGGAAACATAGTAAAGCTTGTAACACTCCTATCTATCTTTCTGGCAGAAGTATTGCTGTGAGCAGGACTGCTGAGAGGAAGCTGCTATAATTAAATATTTAGCATAGGTTCAATAACCTGTATGGCTACATACTTGTAGTACTAGATTCAAATCTGCTACAGGGATCATATCACGTATAGTAGATTTAATCTTGTTTACAAGCAGACAACTGTACTTTAAGAGATGTATGTTAAAGCCACTCAGAAACCCTTCTGGAAGGAATTCTAAAATCCTCTCTTTCTACTGAGCTGAGAGATCTGTTTAGATTCTTGCATAGTACCACTTATGAAAGACAGACCAGACTTATAGTAGATCCTAGTCACAGAAAGTTCAAATCCTGCCAGACTGAAGTTAACGGGTTCTGATAAACCTTTCAGTTTAGGGAGCCCTGTTCAGCCTCCAAGCCCTCAGAATCAAGAAGTCTGGATCTGGTTGAAGAATGGGACCCTGGGATAACAAGTCCGGGATCCTAGGAAGCTTCAGTGGGCCTGAACCAACATTCTAGTCAGATCAGCATGTCAAATTCTCTTGCCCAATTTGGAGGTAGCAAAATAACCATGGATCTGTTGCGAACCACTTCCATTCGCAATGGGGTGGGAGGAAAGACGTAAGCCAGAAGGAATCCCATTTGAATTTTAAAGCATCCTGTCCTGATTGATTGTTGGTCTGCTACTGTGACATAAACAGGTGACATTTTCTGTTTCTTACGTCACCTTCAGATCTTTTGTTGGCATACCGAGAACAGACTACATACTGAGAGACATCTCTTCAGGGACCACTTTCTTGGATCTATAGTTTTTGACGAGAGATTCTACCAGACTGTTGAGATACCAAAACTGTAGGATGCTGTCAGGGCTGTTAGATTTTTCTGTGTTCCCTGGAGAATCTGTACTGCCAACTTGCTGAAGGCTGGACTCTAGTTACTGCCTAGTTTAGAAGATACCAGACATCTGTGATGTAGTCTGATCAAATTTGTAGCGCTGTACCTGTAGATTCTTCTGCCGACTTATGGAGAAGAGTTTTACTGTGGCTCCACAGCCCCTGGGCTGACTTCTGTTTCCAGATACCTCCCCAGCCTCTCATGCTAGTATCACTTGATACAATCTACCAAAAGAAATGGTTCATGTAATGGTTTGTCCTTTGCTAAATTGGGATGGCATCTCCACCATAGCAATTCCCTTCTGGTGGTAGGCTAAATCGGATCCTCTGGATCACCTTTTCAAGCAAATGTCCTGCTACAAACTGCTATGAAATATTGGCCAGGAAAAAAGCAGTATTGCTGATGATAGGCACGAACAATCTGAAGACTGTCTAGCTATTTGAACCTACTGCTGTATGCAAAAGGGTGGCTTTCTGGTAGGACATCTGCTAATCCTTTTGATGTGTCGAATTCTATTCCCAGAGGAACAGTCTATGGAGTGGTTCTACATGGCTTTAATGTTTCGAAGCCATCAAGGTTCTGATGCAGATTCAGGCAGTGTGTGCTAGCCAGCCACTTCAAGGTGAGTACTAAAACTTATGTGAAAAACTCAGGGTGCTGATGCCAGCCCACATGGAAGAACTCTGTATAATGTTTTCCGCATTGAACAGTAATTACTGTGTGATGGTCTGATCTGGATATGATATGTATCTTAAATCTACACTCGTCATATATGCTAAAGGTGGACCATATAGACTACTGATCTTATGTCCCCCCCCTCTTTTTTTTTTCTTTTTTTAACAGAATTAAAACACAAGTCCCCCAAAGGTGTTTTTGAATAAACGCCATGGCACTACAGTTGCACTGGTGCCTGTTTTAGGACTTTATTCTGGAGCAGAGCTTGTATAGCAGTCTGCATTCTTGGTCTCAGGTTCTTGTTCCTTACTAGTGATGTTTTGATGATCCATTGGAAGATTCTCCAAAATTGTACATGTCCCTGGAAACCTTTAGTGTTCCAGCTCTGGCAGTCTGAGTTGCACCTCCTTTCTTTCGTCAAAATGTCTGCCAAGTCACATAACGCCTTGCTTCATGAAAGGACTGCCTCTGTAGTTTGAGGATCTAGCTAGCGAATTGTGGAGTCTTCTCCCTGTGGAAGAAATTGATACTTACCGCCAGATGACTGTAATAATGTCCACTAGTTAGTCTCCGAGCGTGTTTGTTTGATCTGGCAAACATCCGAAATGGGAGGGCAGGAGACCAGTAAGTGCAGAAATGGCATACAGACCCACTGAGTTTCAGGATCCATGCAACCCCATAGGAACACAAGGGGTATCTGATCCAGGCAGTGCAGAAATGGAAAACCACCACTGAATTTCAGGATCCATGCGGCCCCATAGGAACACAAGGGTTATCTGATCCAAGCCATTATTCTTATAATAATGCAACCCACATTTATGGCAGAGTGCATAGAAAACCATGGGAAATAAAATAAAGACAGGGAGGCAATCTGCCTCCATGCTCCTGGTTGGTAGGACCAAAATAATTGAGGTGGGGAGGAGGAGCAGACTTTATAGTTCTTATTTGGTCCTACCAGCTGGGAGGCAGTCAATACCAGTCTATTGCCATGGATTGGACACAGAGGAAACAGGTTTTTATTCACTATTATTATTGTTTATTTATAAAGCACCAACTAATTCCACAGTGCTGTACAATTGGGGACAGAGGTATTAAATAGTACAATCAAGTGTGGAGAACAGAAGGATCAGCGGGCCGTGCTCATGAGAGCTGTCTACAGGTCCATCTGATATATTGTTACACCTCTGTTTCACCTTCTACCAGAACACCTGTCTATTCCCCTGCAGGGATTGGTTGTGGTACCTTTATAGGCGTTTCAGGCACTTACCTAAGGGCCTGTTTATCAAGCTAAGTACCTGTACCTTATGCTGAAGTCATGTTCACTGTCTAAAGTGGGAGAGAGTCAGCTCATAAAACAAAGCATATTAAGGTTAGGTACTTACCAAAAATGAGGTACCTTGGCGTTGGTGCCAAGCTTAGCATTCTATGGCCATATGATGTGACTAAATCCTCATCTTTAATACATAGTAGTGATATGCAGGCACAATGCCACAGAGTAAAAGGTTAATGGCAATGAAAATTTGGATGTGCACCAATATTTTGTGCATTTGCTTTTAGCTATTTTGGTCAAAATTGGTTGCACTCCAGTAATTTTAAATGTGTGTTCTTACCAAAACCTGCACTGGCATAGTTTGCTGTTTAAACCTAGTTCTGCATTTGACTACTCTCCTGGATTTCCCTTCTATACCGCAATCTGAGGTTTTACTGGCTACGACCTAGGCATTCCTCCTGACCATTCTTCCTTCTTTTGCTCTTAGGTACCTTCTCTGATCTCCCGTTGCTGACCCGGACTGGCCTTGGACTCCCTTTTCAGTCTGTCCCCTCTGTGGAGGGACGGTGGTTCCCTGTTCTCTGAATCCATCCCTCTCGGTTGTCTGTCCGCTTGGTGGCTGGGTTCACCTTTTCTGGCCCCGAGGTCTCGGACTCTGACTCCCACAAGATGGTTATTTCGTGGAGGAGCACTCTCTCTTTTAGCCCTGCCTGCAGAGGCTGCTTCTGGGGCATAGCCCACGCTATTTTTGTTCTCCCTTTCTCAGACATCTCGGTGAGTCGCTCCGGGCCCTTTCTCATGCTCCGTGTCCTTCTCGGAGCTTCTCCCTCTCTTGCAGCTCTGTCAGCAGGGTTCCTTCTACTTGCAGATCTCCTCCTATTTTGGCCCAGAACCAGTTGTAGGTAGACGGAGGGCTGTCTGGCACCAGTGTTTTTCCTTAGCCCTCTCAGGCTGCATTTCAGCTAACTTGTATAGCTCATTCAGCCTGGAGGCTGCTCCATCAGTCCTTCAGACTGCAACATTGGAAACAGCTCTTTCAGCCTGGAAGCTGCTCCGTCAGTCCTGCGAGACTGCATCCTTGGGTATCCCTTCTGAAGGCCATAGACAGAGAGAGAACAATATCCCTGCCATCTTTCTCTGTCTCTCCGCCAGTTGTGCACCGTACAGAGGTCTTACTTCATCCAGTCAGAGCCCCTTTTTGTTTTTTGATCCTTTTGGTCTGGTTGTGTGGTACCTATCCTTCCAGGGCATATCTGCTCCTTTTAGCCTGGTTTCTAGGGAGTCTTATTGTTGTAGCAGTTCCTTTTTCCCTGGTAGCCTAGCCCTCTCTCAGTCCTTGGTGACTCCGCTGCCCTAGCGGTCAGGTCTGGTTGTGCTGTATCCGCTCCACTGGGGTCCCTCTGTTGGTCTTGGTATTTCCTGATTACAAGTCTGAAGAGTGTCCCTCCCGGTCCAACTGGGGGTCAGACATCTGGCTTTGCGGCCAGCACCTTTACTACAGACTAGGCTGCTTCAAGGACACTCCAATAGGGCTCCTATGATCACTAGCTTCGCTCTCTACACGTCGCTCCCTAGCATCTCCATCCTTGAATACCAAGAACTGCCGCACGTCTAAGTTAGACGGTGCCAACACATTTCAACTGAATACATATGTTTGATATCACATCAATTTTAGAAAGTTATAGGATCGTGCAGATGTTTTACAGCTACAGTCTGCAAGAATGAATACCAAGCCCATCTTTTAAAGAGGATTTTATATGCATGTATCCAAATGGATTGAAGGTATCATAATGTATGAATGAATTACTTTGCTTCTTTTAGGTGTTTAATTTAATTGTGCACTGCATCTGGTTGGGGTCAGTCAGGTCAGCAGATGTGATGGGACTGTCCAATCAAAGGACTGCACACAATTTAAATATTGAATGTTTACGTGGCCACAGTCCTATACTACAGCCAGTGATGAAATCGGCAGAACGCAGATGAAAAATGCATTCGGCTTGTATATTCAGTGCCGGTCCCAGCTCCAGTCCCCCACTAGTGTGTTACCTACCATTTGATCTCTATTTTCTCCCTTTTCCTTTAGCCACCTTGTGTAGTCCAGCTCTATTCTCTAACTAATAGTTATATGTTTTTGGACAAACATGGATAGAGAGGAGCGGAGTGGAGCATCAAGCATGGAGCATTTTGGAAGAGACATACAGGACGTGAGGAAGGTGGCATTATGACCAGTAAGGGGGTGTGGGACCCAGAGACGCTTATTGTCATATTGACTTTTGTGAGTGGAGTGTGCAGTTTTTATATTTAATGGGTATTTTGCTGAAATAAACATATTACACTTAGATACAATATTTTCTTCTTTTTTGTATATGTTATGGATGACGGGAGCCCTTGAGTGCATTCTTGACTTTTGCATTTGTTATTGGGAGGGTGGACCACAAGACAGATATAGAGTTGCTGCAAAGGACATTTTAGAGAGAACTGAGACTATCACTCATCTTCATTTCCATTTCACCCATACCATCACGGTCTCATCTTTATCCATCCATTCAAGACTGTGGACTTTTACCTCATTTTTAATCAGGTGTGACTGTATTAGTCCTTTGACTTCGGGATTTTAGAATTATTTATTTAATGGTCTTGATATTTAGAAGGTCCAGTGTAGTGTTTTTGTGATTACTCATTTGTTCCTTTATCACAGAACATTAGTTTATCAAACATTATTAAGGCTTTATGCACAAAAAGCAGACTAATCTTGGGGCAAACAAACTGCACCATAAGGAACTAATAATGCCCCACTGATTTAAAGATGAAATAATAATCATTTAACATACACTTACATTATTACTTGTCCAGAAACGCCTAATCAACTCAAGGAACATTGTTTTTATTTTTTCAGTTGGTCCTGATTGTCATATCCATGAAGGCAGACTTTTTTTTTTTTTCCCTTTTTAACTGAAGCAGTAATCTTATTTTGGGTTTGTTTTTTTTTTATAAGAAAACACACATACACATATGTTGTAGGGCTTTTCCTGCTTCGTAATTATGGCCTATTAAAGTGAAACTGTGACGTTGCAACAAATTGGTGATTTTGTAAGTGCTTTCAAAATCACATTTTTCTTGGTTTTAAATAAAAAACAAAAAAAAACTGTTTGGTATCTTTAGCTTTACTGTTCATTTATTAAATTAAGATAGCATTTCCTGGTACAAAGTGGCAGTTGGGACTGGAAGCAGAGTCTGCCAGATTTACAGTGAGAAAAAGCTACATATAGCCATTTTAAATAAAACGTTACTTTTTTATTTATTTGAAATGCCTATAATTGTAGGTCATTTTTTTTTTTTTTTTTTTTAAATTTAAAACTAGTTGAAGAGCCGGTTACACGGGCCACAGTGTCACTGCCAGCCGGTCGCGGGGTAGTCATTCGCAGTAGAGACTGCCCCCGCTGCGGCAGCCTCTACTGCGCATGACTACAGCGTTACACATGTTTGTGAATTATTATATAGGATGGCTATATGTAGCTTGCTTTGTTGCAAAGTGGTAGTTCCACTTTCATTTTGCTTTCTGACCGATGAACCTCATTGATATTTTTCCAGCCTTCCCCATTAAGCTTTGGGAAATTAAAAACTAGAGCACTTCTGGTAAACATACTAGACTTTTTTTAAAGTCTACCTTGAACATCACAAAAAAAATAACATGCATCAAAGAGATGTAGTTAGTGTTCTTTTATGCTTTTCCCTTCCCATTTGCATGAAGCAGAATAGGGAGGAACATTAAAAGAAGTTAATTATGTTAAACACAGGTACAATCTGTGCATTAAAATCAGGCTTCCATGGAAATCAGACCTGCTAATACAATCATACCATAAAAATAAATATTCCCTCAAATTTATGTGGGGCTAGTTTTCTTCAAAAAGAAACCTGAACCCCATGAAATAATTTACACCATACACCCCTCCGCTGATCTTTTTGTTGTAGCATTGATTTTGGCCTTGGTTGTTTGTACTCAGGGCCGGCCTAAGACATTGTGCTGTCTGGGTCCAAGGATGAAATGCTGCCCCCCCACTCCGCACACCAAAACCACGCCCACCAAAACGCACCGCATCCTTAATTATATTAACCCCTCTCCTGCCCCTAAAACCACACAGAACTGTCATGTTTTTTGTTTACACCCCTTGTACCTCTTTTTCCCCTCTTTTCACCCCTTATGCCTCCATTTTCCCCTTTTCACCACTCTTCGCCTTTGCTCTCTCTTCTCCTTCTGGCTCTTCATTTTGCTTTTTACTCAGTCTCCCCACTGCTCCGCACTGATGACAGCTGGGACCATGTCACATGCAGAGACGCCACGTGGTGCATGCTGGGATTTTCTGTCAGTCTGGGCACCATTTTTAAAATTGCACTGGCCTCCAAACAGAAAGAAAACCCCGGCATGCTCTACACGGCATCTCCGCATGTGAAGCAGCCCCAGCTGTCATCAGTTTGGGCAGTGGGGACACGTCGCGCATGAAATAGCATGCCTTGGGGCAGAAAATTGTCTCCCCTGTCAGAGTCCACCTGGGTCCATGGCCCCACCTGGACCCATGTAAGGGCCGGCCCTGTTTGTACTGCTTCTTTAATCACCTGCATTTAGAGGGACTTCTCCTTCTACCTCCTCCCTTCCTTACCTTTACCTCCAGTATTCCTCTTTTTACCCCTTTACCTTCCCTCTGTCTCAGCCCTTTTATTTATTTTAGACAGCCATGTGAAATAGGGCATATTTGTGGCAAATTCCTTGTTTTGCAATTTAGTACAGAGTCTCATTCTGTGATTTTCTGCCCTGGTTTGTAAGATTTGAAACATTTCAATAGATGTATTGGAGGAAAAAAATAAGGCTTGTATAAACCATTGGGAATTTGTATTTGTTCCCAACGATGCATTAGATTGCCCCAGTACTGCCACAATTCAGTCTGTGTATACGGCCTTTAGAGCACTGTGTGGTTATAGATACTGCACCATGGAACACACACAGCATTATGGCAAAATGAAAATGTCTTCTCTTTAACCCTTATAGAGCAGAGGGTTAAGCACAAGTGCATGCACACTATAAGCTCTCGCGCACTCTTACCATTGCTTTCTCCATCACTCGAGCCTTCATTTTTCATCTGTTACTAAGGGCCAAATATATTCAAAAGAAAAGTGGAGGAGTTCTGGGGCAATGTGAACTACAGAGGAGAACTAAAAATTACAACTTATTTAAATAGGAATTTTAACCCCTTGAATGCTAGAGAGGTCTCCAACACATCGCTTTGAAATGTATTGGAGACCCCTGGCATTCAAGGGGTTAAAAATCCCATTTAAATCAATAGTCATTTTTTTTTACTTTTTAGTTCTCCCCTGCAGTGCAAATGGTTTGCTCCAGAACTCCTCTTCATTTTAACATATGGCACAAATAACTTCTAAAATACCTGAACATAATGAAACTTCTGTTTTTCCATAATATTTTTCAAGTTTATTTCCCCTAATAAAACCATCTACCAGGGAACTAGTTACAGAGGTCAAACAACTTACCATGAATGCATTAACTGAGCCCTGTCTTAACTCCGCTATCCCTTTAAGGGGTGTCTAGTGCACACCTATGGTCCTTAAGAGATTAACCCTTTGAGTGCCAGATGGGCACAGAATGCATTGCTTTGCAATATGTTTTGTGCCCCTCTGGCACTCAAAGGGTTAAAGCATACAGAACACAAATAGCACTGTGGAGTGTATTAAAATGACAGTTTCCCACATCTGTGTAGCATAATTCACACTATTCCTTCGACACTGGAAAGCATTTCAGTTGTAACATACCTGTGAGTGAACATTATTTTCAAAATCCAGTTGCTCTCGAAGTGTCTGCATTTTGTTTTCCAGGTCAACTCTGCAGAGCATTTCATCGTGAAGCTGTTTAGTGGTGTCCCTTAAAGAGGATTCAAGCTAAAGAATAAAGCAGTGTAGTAAAGCCTGTATTAGAAAGACCTCTGCTTGAAACATCGTTAAGACAGTTGAAACAGTTATTTAACACAAATGACCATATGAGCAGGGAAAGGAGAACACCAACTACATTGTACGATTCAAATAATTCCCCTAATTGTGGTGGTTTTACATAGGACTTTAAAATCCTTTGAATACCAGAGGTCTCACACACATTGAGAAATAAGTCACTGGCAACCATTACAGCAATTTAACCCTTTGAGTGCCAGAGGGGTATGCAAATGCATTTGAAAGCAATGCGTTGTATACCCCTCCTCCCAAGCACTCAAATGTTTACGGTGTTAAACCCCCCCTCCATTAAACTTAATGGGAATTTTTATTGTTCCACAATGGTGTAGTTTGTTGTTAAGCATAGGGCTCAGAGTTCTCATGGTCAGGTAGAAATGGGTTTCAAATTTTTGCAGAGCAACGTGGATGCTGGCACAGCTAGTGGCACCAATATCTAAGGTTCTGCATTGAGCAATTCTGCAAACTGCCCATAAAAGCCTGTGTGGAACACAGAAGGACTATGGGGACTTTGATTCAGATTTATAAGCGCAAATTAGAGTTTCTATAATGTACATATTTACAATAACCATCATAACCTAAGGTTTTGATGGTACAATATGTAAGATTATTGAACAAATTTAAGCCCCCAAAAGATTAAATTGCATAACAAGAATCTATAGCAAACGCAAGTAGTATGTTAAATTTGTGCTACAAGCTTAACCTCTGAATGTACCCAAAAGGATAAACTTGCAAGAAAATCAACTGCACAACCTCTAAAATTATCCCAAGCCACTACACGTGGAAAGAGGTAAAACACAATCTCTCTTACACCAGCTATCTGGGATTTCAGGTCCCGAAGCTGCTCCTCCAGACCTCTTTTGGCACCTAGTGCAGTTGCAAGTTCTGCATCTTTGGAGTTTAATCTAGATTCCAAGTCTCTCAGCTGACCCTGAGCAAGGTTTAAATCGTTCTCTTTTTTGTTATTCCTGGAACGGATGGAAAAAAAATTAGCACAGGTTAACTTTCAATACTAAAATAGCATCCTTGAAAAGCTCTAGCTAATACAAAACATTTTGTTTTCATTGTCTCTTCTATAGTAAATACAAACTGAAATATATTGGCATAATATGAGATAGATATCTAGCCAATGAGAGCACTCCAGCTTACAGACAGCCTCCATCACTGGAGGAAGCTGGGTAGTGGAAAGGGAGCAGAGGCAAAGTGGCAAGAGCAGTGTATGCGGAAGTAGGGTGCAGGGTAACCTATAACTAATACTTTTGGCCCAAACAGAGTTTTTAAAAATAAAACCAACATTTTCAACTTCATAAATATATACTCTACCTAATAAGCCTAACTGTTATAGGGGTGAGAGATCCCCTTTAATAAACTGGGCAAATATTCTGCTGAATGTAAAGGGACCATTCATAAAAATGTGAATTCAAAGAGGTAATTCTTCCTCCTTCTGGGGACTCATAGGGGCATGGACCATGAGATTTTAGATTATGACTCCATTAGCTCAAGTGTGTTTGGTGGGTCCTGCAATTGTGGGAACACTAGGTATTTAAGGAGGTAATTGGCACTGTGTAAGTATCTTGATTAATATTCTACAAACCATTTTTACACAGGCTCACCAATACTCACCACCATTCTTTAATGCAGCCTTTCAAAAATTGTCACTTTTTGAAAATATGGATAAATTGTACATTTCATAGCAGTGTGGACATTTGGTGCTAAAGTAAAGCCCCTTGTCACCATTGGGGGGGCATACCCATGTTTTGGAATCCTTGCTCTAGAAACAAGCAGGTTCACATATCAAGGAACGGTAGGGCGGCATTAACACTGTTCTAAGTTAAATTCACTCTAAGACCACGTATTGTTACTCAACAATTTTGGAGCTAATAGTGCCCCACGTTCAAACATTAGGACAAGACAATGTGCAGCAATGCCTTTTAAACATTTAGCATTTGCTGGGTTAAAATTACTGTTTTAAATAAGCTTATTTGTCCCCTATGGTGCAGCTGGTTTGGTCAAAATTGCACCAAATAATTTGGGCACAATGCCTTAACCTTTTAGCCCTTTAAGAACCAGGACATACTACACACTTTCTGGTCCTTGAAGGATTAAAGGGAAACAAAGCTAACCCGATAGGACTTTTTTTTTTGTCCTGTGCGGAATGGTCCTGTGTAGGAATGGTCTACAACATGTGCTTGCATGCCAGGCACACATTTTAGACCATACCCATGAAGTAATAATACGGAAATATCTAGATAACAGCGCTCTTGCAGAGCCGCCGTCTGGTGCTGGAAGCAGGATCTCATGACATCTGCTATACAGCGGATGTATGAGAAGGGGGAGGGAGCGGAGGACTGTCTTGCCTTACATCTCTCAAACCATAAAGGTTTGAGAGATGGGACTAAGTGCGTTCAGAAGGTTTGAGAGATGGGACTAAGTGCGTTCAGTATGTTTGTATGATTGCTGTATTTTGGTGTCACGTTGTTCGGGGGGTTACTATCCCTTTAAGCTTGGAAGCTCTCTCTCAAATCTAGAATCAGCTGAGGCCAGGACTTTGACTCTGTTTAGAAAACATTTGAAGCCACAACCATGTTGTGTCTTGCACAACTGCTCTGCAGAAGCCTGGTTCTTGTAAGACATGGGTAGCCAACCGTGGTCCTCAAGAGCTACCAATAGTGCATGTTTTTTATAGGTGAATGAATCAGTAGGTCAGTCACTTTAATCTACCTGCGCTGAATTCAGCGTTATCCTACAAACATGCACTGATGGTAGCTCTTAAGGACCAGGATTGGCTACCCCTGTTGTAGGCTCAGGAAGTGTCCACCGCTCTGTTGGAGTGAGATGTTACCCTAAAATAGGTATCCTCTTCTTAACCCTTTGAGTGCCAGAAGGGTACACAAAGCATTGCAAAGCAATGCGTTCCATACCCCTCTGGCAATCAAAGGGTTAGTAATGTCTAGTTAAAAGTATTTTGCCGAGTCTTTATATTAAAGTTAAGAAATTGTTCTATATTTAAGTCCTTACTGTTGTCTAGTTCAAAAGTTATGCAGAGATAAAGATCCACCTCCTGCCCCTTCTGGCCATGTCACCAGAAGCTGCAGTCTGGTCCGGATGGCTACAGCAAGGGGCAAACTTCAGTAAGCAAAGGGAAATCCTGCCCTCCATCGTCAAGGGTGGCAGGATTTCCCTTATACTTACTGAAGTTTGCCCATCGCTGCAGCCGTTGAGTCACACGACCTGATTACAGATTCAGAGGGAGACAGCCAGAAGGAGCAGGCAGATCTGTATCTTTGCATAATTTTCGAACTACACAACAGTAAGGACTTAAATATAGTGCAATCTTTTAATTTTAATATAAAGAAGAATTGGCTAAATACTTTAACAAGACATTACTATCCCTTTAATAACAGGTCTGGTGAATGGTCTCCTTGATCCAAGAGACCATGATCACCATAGACACTGCTTGGCCCGCACCCTTGCCCTCAGGAATAACAAATACATAATAGATTTTCAATAATACAATTATTATATGGCCACATCCATTGCTATGCCACTTTGCAAAAAGCCAGCTGGTTGTCATTAAGTTACATATAAAGTTTTAGTGATATTTTTGGTAACAACTATGGGACATTTCCACAGATACTCTCTTTTGCGCTAGTTTTATAGACCCTCAGCCACCACCAGAATAAATCAATTCTGGGGAAAACCAACTGTACCATAAGGGACAAATAAAAGATCACAATTTTAAACGGGGATTTTAATGCCTGGAATACTACAAGTCTACAAAACACTGCAAAGCAATGTGCCGGAGACCTGCCTAGCACGCAATGTATCCACAGCATTTTCCCAAACGTTGCTTTCCCCCTAGGGTACAGTTGGTTTGCCCCAGTACTGCTCACACGGGAGGTCTCCCTATTGGCATGTGGCGTTTCAGCTCTACTCTAAGACCGGATCACAGACTCTGCAGCTGTCATTGTGGGGTCCCCTGGGGAAAGAGACTCAGCAGCGAGTACCACGAGGTTCTCCAGCTGTAGAGGACTACAACAATTCCCATCATCCCGACCCTCGCCATGCAACGATTAGCGGGGAAGGATGGGAAATAATTCACTAACAGCTGGTGGGCATCAGGTTACAGAGTCCTGCATTAGATGGCCCCATGGCAGGTTCCCACATCGTGAAATAGAGTAGCTCATCTATTCCCATAGTAGAGGAGAAGGGGCGGTATTGGGAGGGAGGATGATGATGCACCTGGCCTGTAGTTGTCGGTGCTCCTCCCGGACCTTGCCCAGCTCCACCTGCAGTCGGGCCCTCTCGTTTGCAGTCTGGTCCAGCAGCTTGCGGGCATCGGCCAACTCGGTCTCATAGAGCAGCCTGAGGTTGGACACCTCTCGGGTGGACACCTCCTCCCTCTCCTCCAACTGGATCTTAAGTAGCGACTTGTCGGCCTCCAGTGATCGCACCCGCTCTATGTAGGCTGCCAAGCGGTCATTCAGGTGCCGCAGCTCCTCTTTCTCCTGCAGCCGGCTTAAGCGGGTCGGGCTACCAGGGGACGGGACTCCAGTTGACGGGTTCCGAGCCGAGCTCCTACCGGGTGTGCACGAAGCCATGTTTGCGTCCTGTGTGTCGCACGGACCAAATCCGGGGCTGATGAGGAGTGTCCCCTTATATTAGCTCCCCAGGAAGCCCCCAGTCACCCTGTGGATTGCCCTTCAGTGCCCGTTAGACGGAGGGAGGCGGAGAGCGATTCACACATATGTCCCTTCCCCGCCCCGCTGCGGTCAGGCCCCGGCCTCAACAGGTGGACAAAACCTTAACCCATCCCTTGCTGTACAACACTGACAGGGATATTTGTGTAAGATAAGAGTAGAGCAATTTCGTGACAAACCAAGTGCGCTATAAGGGATAAATAACGTCACACTAAATGAGGCTTGTAACCTCTTGCCTGTGAACCAATGCTTTGGAGACCACTCTAGCATTCCAAGGATTCCAAGCTCCAGTTAAAACAAATGGGATTTTGTGAATTTGTATGTAACCCCTATGGTGTATTTGGTTTGTTCCAAGATTAATCCGCATTCGTGCATTTGGTACTATGGCATATATTTATAAAATCAAACTGGAGTAAACCAGCTGAATAGGAGACAAAAATAAATGTTAAATTAAATTGAGCTTTTAACCATTTGAATTCTAGGGATTTCTCCAGTGCATTGTGGAGGAATTCAGGGGGTTAAAAGGCTCTTTTCAAGTGCATGGGAATTTGTATTTGTTCCCTATCACGCAGCTGGGTTACACCAGAATAATGGGTTTGCTTTTATAAATACGAGCCTTAGACCCGTATTCAATAAATTAACCCCTTAAGGACCGGCACGCGCGGCCAGCACTTGCGGACCACGGGGCATTTTTTATTAATTTGTGCTTCCGGTTCAGGACTTCCGGAGCGGCGTGCAGCCGCGACGGGAGCCCTGAACTCCATGCCGTGCCAGGACCGTCATTGGTTCTTAAGTGCCGGACCGCCGTGACGGTCCTGGCACGGCAAGGGTACTTAAGGGGTTAAAGACTCACAGTTCAGGAGCGAACCACAAATACACCATAAGGAGAAAATTAAAGGTATAGTAATGCTTGTTTTTAACAAATTTTAATATTGTAGACATTAAAAATATTAATACAATGAGATATGTTCCATCTCTCAAACATGTATAGTTTGAGAGATTGAAGCATCTAAAGTTACCCCCCCCCCTTCTTAGACGTCAGAGCTCTAGCTGACAGAAGCAGATCCTGGAACCGTCCAGCGGCTCTTCAGCAGAGCCAAAATAGTGCTATCTAGAAAGAACTACTTCATTGGAACGGTCTACATAGTGTGCTTGCAAACCATGCACGCTTTGTAGACCGTTCTAATTATTTATTTCTATATAGCTCTATTTCGGCTCTGCTGAAGAGCCGCTGAACGTTCCCAGGATCTGCTTCTGTCAGCTAGATCTCTGACGTCTAAGAAGGGGGGGTAACTTTAGATGCATGTTTGAGAGATGGGACATACCTCATTGTATTAATATTTTTAATGTCTACAATATTAAAATTTGTTAAAAACAAGCATTACTATCCCTTTAAACTTCCTATTCATTCAATTGGGGATATTCATTTGTTGAATGCTAAAGAGGTCTCCACTGCATTGGAAAACAGTACAGAAGCAACCTCTCTAGCTTACAAGGGGTCGAAATCCCCACTGAAATGAATAGGACTTTGGTAAATTTTCATTTCTGTCCTATGGAGCAGTTGGTTTACTCCAAAACTGCACCTCTTATGTAACGAATATGGGCCTTAGGGCAGGGCATACATACACAGTTAAAAGTGGAGCAGTTTTGAGGTGGAGTGCCATAAGAGGACACATAACGATTCATATTAATGCAAATGAACAAGAAAAATCATATTCAATATGACATTAATTTAACTGGAATCTTGTGAATTTCTACATGTCCCCAATGGTGTACAGTCTCAGAAATAAGCTGCTTTTGTGCATATGTCATTAACATACCTCCCAAGATTTCAAATGGACAAAGAGGGACAGTTTTGTTTCTGGGGGCATTACTGAGAATTTTTTAGGTTATTTCATGACCCTTTGACACTTTGTTTTTTTTTTTTTTAACAAAATCAATGATTTAGAGCAAGACCAGCATATATTATTATATATTTTATTTACACAGAATAATTTATAAACACATATACTGAAGTTTAAAGAAACATTCATTTGAGTTTTATTGCTGTGGGGCACCAGGGTGGGACAAAGGGATTTGAGTCTCAAAGAGGGATTGTCCCTACTAAAGAGGGACACTTGGTAGGTATGCATTTAGGGGCATATGTATAATAGAATGTGGAGTAATTCTGGGGAGAATCAAGTGCACTACAGATAACAAATACACATTTCCAGTGATGCAAAAAAGGGTTTTGCCATTTCAGTGGGATGATGAGAGTGGTGTGTAGCTTATGTGCATCAGTCTGCCATTGTAGCAGGACAAAAATGAACTTCACCTCATAGACTACAGCTGAATTAGACGGGTACCTGAGGTTGACAATAAAAATGAATGAAGGAAATAAAAAATTTGAGTGAGGATTGTTTTGTGCAATCACTATATCAAGAGAAAAATAGCTCTTCACCACATACACCCCAACATTTCAAAGTGCCATTCAGAACATTTATGTTTTAGGTGGTGTTGGGGGGTATTACCAAGTGTTTCTATCTTCTTGACATTTTGACAGTTCTTGAATAAATGACTTAGAACGACAACACATTTTATTTTTTACATATACTAATATAGAAATATATACTGAAGTTTGTTGTGATAGGATTATATTTTATTTTGTTTTAAATAAATCTATATTGGATACGGTAACATTTGTGGAGCATCTTTTCTGGTTCTTTATTCTATCCATGCAGGTCCAGGGATCTACCTTTGAACGTGACACGGATTGAGGTATATACAGGAGGAGGAGAACCGGCATGGTGTGGAGGACTTCATTGATATATACACCGAACAGGGGCGGTAAGATACCCCTGCATGCGCAATTAGCTGTGTTTATACTTAAGTATCCATACAGCCATTGTTTAATGTGAGTGCAGTCAAATCACTATTATATACATTGTTGCAGTACTTGTTTGATAAGGTACTATTGGCGCCGCCAATGTTTTTTCTTACTTCCGATATACTGAAGTTTAACTCCTTAAAGTGGCCCTTTCACGTAAATCAGTTACCCCCCATAGTGCTGCATTATGCTAATTCACATTAAATAGCCTAACTAAAACTCACATAACTACTACTACGACTGTTCTCCAATTTGGCCTGTTCTTATCTCCACAGAAGTACAGGGAGAGCGTGTTGCCATTTTAATGATGTGGTATATGATTGTCAGTGTTCCCCTGCCCATGTACGCTTCATCGTTGGTTCTGAAGTCAGGATGAAGGGCTAAGGGAGGGATTTAAATCCCAAGGGGGAAGGTAGTTATAAGCTATGTGGTTTTACTGGCACTGAAATCAAGTTTTTAACAATATGGAAAAAAGAAAAAATGATTCACACATAAACCCTAATCACTACTAGAGGAATAAAGTCAAATAAACTTTACAGAGGTGAAAGTTCAGAATTAAGAACTGAGCTATTTCCATCTTTATGAGCATGAAAAAATTCAGGATTCCAGTATATGTCTGTTAACCACAATTTTACTAAAAAAATAATAATATGAAGGAGCACTACTCATATAATCCAATTATTAAAGGTGCAACCATGAATATCATGCATGGGGCGCCATGGTCCTAGAAAAACTAGAATCAACCCAAACAGAGATAAACAGAATAAGACCTAAACATGCACTCAACCACCATCTATAAATAATTACCACCATATCAAAATATGTAATGTAATGATTAGTAACATCCAAAATATACCATCAAATTAAACCCCACAAAGCTCCATGGATCGCTGCAGCTTCTGCACCAAACAGTCAAAACCCAAACTACTTCTGCCCTCCCGATCCCTAAAAACAATTAAACAATGGCACCAGTGTATCAGGCTGTAAAAAGGCCCAAAAAATAATAATAAATTACGTGATGACAAATGATGAAATCATGAAGGATGGATCATGGATAATGAAATGATGATGGATCCGTCAATAAGTGTCCATGTTAATAACTTCAAATGTCCCAAAAGCTGATGGTCTTAAATGATTATAGACAATGAGTCCACACTCTATCTACTGCAAAAACTCTGTCCGTTGTCAATAATGAACAATTTTACTGATTTATTATCAAAGGGATAGTAATACTTTGTTTTATCTTTATTTTATTTTGTAGACATTAAAAAAAAAAACCCTATTTCATTGCAAGGGTCTAAAAAGTGTGCTTGCAAACCAGGCACACTTTGTAGACTATTCGAATGAAGTAGTCTTATTATATCTTGCAATCTCGGCTCTGCTGCAGAGCCTCAGCCGGTCGGCAGACCGGATTCCAAATCTGACAGCTAGATGGCAGACTTGACCGTTTTGGTCAGTGAGGCAAAACTTTGCTTGTGAATATCTCTCAAACCATAATGGTTTGAGAGGTAAGACGTATATCGTTCTTTATGTTTTTTTAACACCTACAAAATAAAAGTACAGCCATGCAAATTATATATATTTTTTTTGTGGAGGAGGTTAGAAGTTTCTCCTTTTGGTAGTATTTGTAAACATATAGTTATACCTAGGTAGTATTCAGAAATATGCCAGAAAAAGCTGAAATACATTTTTTTCATGATTCTGCCCCAGATTGTTGGAACACAGTTTTCATAGAATGGCCCTAAGTCAATTTCACTATCTCTGCCATTTACAAATACACCCTGTTCGGCATCATTTTTAAAATACAACATTAAAGGGACAGGGTACCATTTATTGCTAATAAAAAATTGAATACAGCTGATGCATTAGTCAGCAGCAGAACGATGAACATACATAAGATAACCTGAGTGTAAGGTTCACCTACACATGCCTTACCCCACCTCAGGGGCCTAAGGTTCACCTACACACGCCTTACCCCACCAAAGGGGCTGAAGGTTCACCTACGCATGCCTTACCCCGTCGCAGGGGCTGAAGATTCACCTACGCATGCCTTACCCCACCACAGGGACTGAAGGTTCCCCTACTCATGTCTTACCCCACCACATTTAACTGATGTTTTCCTTAACTCATCGGTGTAAGAGTTGGCCTGACTTTCTTGGGATTCACCAAACATCCTTACCTCTTCTGAGGCCAAAGGAAGTGTCTCGGGTAAATCCTCAAAATTACTGCCCATCCGCCTCCCTGGAGGTATCTTAGTTTCCCCAGCCTTACCTCTTCGCAGAGGCTGAAGGTTGTTGTCCCTACCTTACCTCCCCGTTCAGAGGTCGAAGGTTTTTCGATTCAGTTGGCCACCTCTCTCAGCACATTGCTCCACTCATCCTCCACCCCACCCCAATCCTTCTATTCCCGTTGCTTCTCTATCATTTACCCTGCTCATGTTTTCCTCAGATTTCAGCCGGCGGACACTAGCCGGGTCTGATGCTTCTTGCTCTCCCGTGCCAGTAAGCCCGGCCTCCAGCCCCACCGTCTACCCCGAGTCCGTGAGCCGTTGCTGGCTCAGCTCCTCCTTCCACGCTTTTTTGCACCCCCTTTTCCCTCCATCCGCTCCGTCTCCGTAGAGTCAAGCTTCTCCTGATCGTCTTCGACTTTCCCAGATGCACCGGCTTCTCACCTATCTGGCCTCGGCCGTCTCCAACGTCCAGGCTGTCCAATCCGGAACAACTCATCGCTCCACCAGCTCCGGTTCCGTGGTGTCTCTCCCCATTTCAGCTTCAGAGATTCTTCAGTCTTCAACCTACTGTGAACTTCAAGCCGGACCGTGCAGCTCCGTTTTCAGAATTGAGCCTACTCTAACTACTCTTCTGAGCCATGCGGACAGCTTCATTTCGTAAGCTCTGGCACCCATCACCCGTCAAACATATGGGAAAGATTGGCAGTGTTTTTCTGCAGTTTATCAATCCTGCATCCCCTTATTCCTTAAACATGTATCCTAGCCTTTAGCTCTTTTTGCCACTCGTCACTTAAGCTCTCTACAGGCACATTCAAACTTTACCTGGCAGAGATTCAGCACCACCTGTCCCTTTTAGGTATATCTTTCCCCGCTCCATTACATTCTTCTCCCCACATCCGTTTATTTCTCAAGGGCATTGCCAAACATTCCCCCTCCTCCCGCCATATCACGTACTTTTGATCATCGTACCAATACAGTTATCTCAACGGCCATTTACCTGCCTTCTTTGGTTTTCTTAGGCCTAGCGAATTTTCAGTTTCCAGCAGGAAAGACAGTTATCTTAGGATAGATCAGGGTTGGTAACCTCTTCATTCTCCATCTGGCCTAGTCGAACGCTGATACCCTGCTAGCCAGGACGGATATTCATTACTTCACTACTGGCGATCACTGCAACCCATTCATGGCACTGGCCAATCTGCAATCCCTTTTGGCCTCCAATCCCAACTCAAGCCTATTACTGCCAATGCCTTACAGCCCTCTTAGCACCCGTTCATTTATTAGCTACTCAAGAATCCTTCTCGGCCGTCTACAGCTAAACCCCTACCTATATTCTGGCCGCTCCTTTAGAATTGGTGCAGCTTCATCTGCGTATGAAGTACCGGGCTATATTATCCTAAGAATAGGTAGATGGCGCTCGTCTTGTTTTACAAGATATGTTCCGGTCCCCAGCCACAGAATAGAATGCACCGTTCAATCTCTAACTCACAAGCGCTACCTACCCTTACTTTTGGCCTCTAACCACTTTACTGCTCCTCACGACCCTTGGGTTAGCTACGGCCCAGGGTTTTAAGTCACTCTTCTGTTAACTTCACATGTTTATGATACATTATCATTATCTGTCTCCGTAAGCCCTGAATACAAGTTTAAGGCTAAAAGCCTGATTTTGTAGGAGGTGCTGGAGGTTTTATAAACCCTCCATCCCGCCAGCACCTCGCGCACAAGGCTACATTACCCAACCCTTAAGGTGAGGCCTCTAACCGCCTTACTGCTCCTCACGACCCTTGGGTTAGCTATGGCCCAGGATTTTAAGCCATACTCCTGTTAACTTCACATGTTTACTATCCATTATCATTATCTGTCTCTGTAAGCCCCGAATACAATTGCCATTATCGTATTATGAGTGTTTGTTTATATGTTAATGTGGCACTTCACCACATTCACTGTACTCCAAAAGCAGCCTCTGCTGTCAGAGTCCACAGTCTCAACTTCACATATCTGTGGCTGGTGAAGTTGGGCTCTCCCTGTAGTTTCCTATGCAGTAACAGCCCTCAATCAGTCATAAGCATGGAGAGTTGTTGAACTGCTGACAGTGTTGAAGGGATGCTCTCCCTCACACATCAGCAGCAGTAGACAACCCTGAAGTCGGATAGCATTCTCTCTGCTTCCCCACTTGGTGAGTAGAGAAGTGGAGAGAATCCTTTCAGCACCACAATCAGCATCACTCCCTTAACCCCTTTGTGGCACTCTAGGGGTTTAAAAAGTACATCAGCCAGTACACAATCATCCCTTCAGCTTTGTATAATTTGTCTTAGTCATATACTACTTCTCATTATCACACCTTGAGCAATGTTTAAGTCAAAAGTTTTTGAATTGCACATTTGCATTTTTGGGGTGCAGTACCTCAATAGCCTGACATTTTACAGTGGCACTGGAAAGAGCAGAAACTACACTCAATTAAAGTCAGCCAACCTTGTACACTGTGAAGTGACACCAGAATTACATTGACTGAGGTTCTAGGAACTGTAGGTACACACATTGAGTCTTTGCACAAAGAGTCCAAATGACTTGCAAGAGTTTGATAGCCAGGAGAAACAATACTACAGCTCAGGAGGTGACATAGCTAATGCTAAAGGAGCAGTTCTCCTGGAAAGGTTGTAGTCGGGATATGCGAGAATCGCAGATGAGTTTGTTCAATTAAAACCTTGGTGGAAGCTATCTTACCCCACCAAGGACCTGACATTCACAAAAACCTTAGGTTATAGTCCGTAATAAAGAAATTCCCCAGTAACTTGGAAACTGCACAGAAAAAGCCCCCCACCGTTAATATTCAACATGCTGGTACTGGTTGATTGGGGAACTTTTTAAACCCTTTGAGTGCCACAAGGGTGCTGAATCCACATCCCTGTGGCACTCAAAGGGTTAAGGGAGTGATGATGTATGTAATGCTGACTGTAAGCTCCTTGGGGCAGGGACATCTCTCCTATTGTTTCTATGAATGTGGCACTTTTATCCCCTCTTATTTATTGTAACATTCGTCTGTTGTAAGGTGCTGCGTGCACTGTGTGGCACCATATAAATAAAGATATACATACATATACATACACTAATAGTGAACAGCATAAGCAGATGAGGGACTCTGACTGCCCCCACTTAGTCTCTGCAAGTTGATAGATGGATGCTGCGTCTTCTAAGGACACCCCACAGTACTTCACTGTGAACCTTAAAATGCAGGAAACAAACGAACAAGAAGAGAGCAAACCACCAGCAAATAGAGAGATATTTGCTGGTGGTTTGCACTCTTCCTGTTTGTTTGTTCACATAATTGAATTCATTATGGTTCTTTGCACGCACTAGAGAGACTATTTAATCAGTCTATTCAATGCCAAATTCCTAGATAACACAGTGAACCCATTTATTCCCTTCCTAGTTACAAAAGGTATCCTTTCCAAATTCAACAAACTACTTACTTCTTCATACCTTGATTTGATTGCTTACCCTCCTTTATGACCTCCTGACATAAAGAATTGCCTTCTGTGTGATAGGATTAGTCTGGTGTCATGATTCTGTAACACCTGTTTCTATTGTACTGTTTTGTTGATTGTATCAATCCCACTGTATTGTCCCATTGTGTTGTGTGTACTCTCTATTGTTCCAATGTCTGGCCCACTGTTTACGGTATTCACCACCATTATTCACCATTGTTGTATTGCCACTGAGTTCTGTATTGTTAGGGACCAGGAACCAGACAGGCACAAAAATGTAAAATGCAAAACACCTTTATTAAACTAACAAAAGCAAATCAAGCAGAATTGTGATCCATAAGCGTAAACCAAAAGACAAGCTGGGGTCAGAAACCAAGACAGGTACTCAGCCAACCCGGGGTCAAGAATACGGAGATCAGCGATGTCAGGAACAAGCCAGGAGTCAGGAGCCAGAAGGGATGTCAGAGGAAGCAGGTCATAAACAGGTAATCAGGAAGTTAGTAGAATGCTCTTTCAGCCATAAGCAGACACAAGGGCAAGGAGGAAGTGAGCTAAGCTGCTTTAAATACCCTGAAAGGATTGGCTGATAACAGGTGAGTAATCACAGAGAGGTCAGCTGATTCAGCCTGACCCAGGAAACGGAAGGTGGCAGCAATCAACAGCAGAGCACTAGATTAGCTCAGGCAGCAGAGTAAGGTGACCACATATCCCTTTAGATCAGGGACACTTATAAAATACACACATTGCAGGGTTGCTTTGATTCCTGTGCTGTCCTGCAATGTGTGTATTTTATAAGTGTCGCTGATTTAAAGGGATATGTGGTCACCTTACAGCAGAATCAAACAGCAGAGTACAGCATCTCAGCCAAACCTTGACACGTATAAAATGTTCCCTGTCCCCTCAATAAAGCAGTAGTCATTTTGGACTAAGAACTGTGCCTTATGTCTTTATTCTTGGATGGTTTAAAGGGTCCCCTCTGACTCCCATTTAGGGCTCCTATGTTTCAGTGTTTCAGCCAGCTATCCAGCTTCAACCGAACCAGCTACCCTTCTGTAGCCGCTTCAAGGAGAGATGACTGTGGAACGACGGCTAAGGAAAACTCAGCGTCCTTAGCTTCCATTACACCAGGGTCCCACTGTTTTCTGTCAATTCTGAGCTGATGGCACTGCTGGACATCTTCCGACTGCAAAGGGAAATTAGCATGATGTGTCTTTCATCTGCTGCACTAAGTCTCCTTGGCCAACCACTGCATCTACAATCCTGAACGTTGCCCATTTCTTTGCGCTTCTTCAAAAAGAGCTTGGACAGCACATCTTGAAACCCCTGTCTGCCTTGAAATTTCTGCTTGGGAGAGACCTTGCTGATGTAGTATAACTGCCTTATGTCTTGTTGCTGTGCTCAGTCTTGCCATGGTGTATGACTTTTGACATTAAACTGTCTTCAGCAACTTCACTTTGTTAGCTGAGATTGGCTTTTCCTCACCCAGTTTTATTCCTCCTACACAGCTGTTTCTGTTTCAGTTAATGATTGTGCTTCAACATACATATTATACTGATGATCTTTAGCACCTGTTTGGTATAATTGTTTAATCACACACGTGTCTATATGCCTACAAAATCCCGGACTTAGTGCAAGTGTACCTAGAAGAACTGATGCTGTTTAGAGGGCAACGAGTGGTCACACCAAATATTGATTTGATTTAGATTTTTCTTCTGTTCACTCACTATGCATTTTGTTAAATGATGAATATAAACTATTAACATGTCTATTTTTGAAAGCATCCTTACTTTACAGCATTTTTTCACACCTGCCTAAAATAAGTTGGATTTTTCCCTTGATGGGCACCCAGGCTAAAACAATTCTTACATATTTGTTCCATTAAACAGTGTACTTTTTGTTTTGGTTTTTAAATGATCCATTTTCATTGCAATGTACTATTGGCCCTTTAAGACTACTGGGTGGAATGTGTCTATCACTATCTATGAGCTGCTGTGAGTGTGTATATATATAGCAACTGGTGTGATAGCAGGTCACAAGATGGGACAAGGAATTTAGTATGGTAATGTGTTTTATTCAGAATACTAACTTCCTAACCCTTTGAGTGCCAGAGGTGCGTTGGATACCCATCTGGAATTCAAATAGTTAATGTAGGTAGCAGTTTCAAAAAGGGGGAATAACACCTTAAAAATACATGATTGTTGTATTTATTTCATTTTATTAAACCTTTGCTAAACCTAAGTAGAGATTAGGGGCTCGATTCAAATGTCGCAGTAAAAAATGCCGGTAGGACAAAATGGATACCGACCGACAAAAGAAAATGTCGGTATTCAAATGTCCTACTGGCATTAAGCACAATGGACGTTAGGCCACAAAACTGGTGTTGTGTCCAAACGTCCGTTTTGTGCATTAAGTTCCCAAAACACTGCTAAATAACGCCAGTTTTGGGAACTTAACAGTAAAAAGTTAACCATCGTTGCCTGACATACTGCCAAGCACCGATCGTTAACTAAAGTGTATTACACTTACCTGTCATCCACTATCCTTCTCCTTCTGTGTTCTCTTCTGTCCTTCTCTTCAGTCTTCTTTCATCTCTTCTTTCTTCCTGTAAAATAAAACAAATATTAGTCTTACAAAGCATTAACATTAATATCATTTAACCTTTTGAGTGGCAGAGGAGTACACAACGCATTGCAAAGCAATGAGTTGCGTACCTCACTGGCACTCAAAGGGTTACCATGTAGATCCATAATATTTGTACAACATAAATGCCTCCATGTATTTTACCAATGTTTAAATATGCCATATAAATAATATATAGAGAGAGAGCAGATAAATATATAATGCAGCAATGCTAAGTAAATCAACTTAGCTTAAATGTTGAAGTCTCCGCCTCGTGGTGTGGCCATGGCGGCAGCGGTGAAGCAGAGCAGCCGCAACAATTGCCCCATTCCTCAATGGGCTGATGCCCATTGCATACTGAGGGAATCAGAAGTGAGTCTGCCTTTATATATGGGCAGGCTCACTTCCATTTCCCCTCATAGCCATTGGCTGGGATGTTCTTATGCACATATCAGCCAATCAGTTTAAAGAACAGCCGCTCAAATCTGATTGGCTGGGATGTACGTAAGAACATCCCAGCCAATGGCTGTGAGGGAAACGGAAATGAGCCTGCCCATATATAAAGGCAGGCTCACTTCTGATTCCCTCAGTATGCATAGGGCCGGATTTACATCTCAGGAGCTTGTAGGCACAGAAATCTGAAGCACCCCCTCCCCCTTGAGACCCAAATCCCTCTTCATCATGACCACTGCGCCAGTCTGCCAGGTAGGTGCCAGTCAGGCCAGCTGCAATTTCTGAAAAAAGAGAGCACCACACAACAACACTAGCAGCCATCTACCCGGGCAGTGGGAGCACTCAGCAAGAACCCTTTCCTTCCTCAGATTCGATCTTCACTCACCTGGGCTGGCTGCTGGTTGTCAGGAACTGTAGTATCGTCTACACTGCAAGAAGGTATGGAACATGCAGGTAATACGTATACAGTACTGCAAGCACAGCTAGGTACACAAATCACAAGGAGACAAGAATAGATTAAATAAAGTTTATTGAAAAAATATATAACAGAAAATAAAATAAGAGCTAGGACAGGGCTAGCTAGGACCTGATCCATGAGGGTAGTCAGACAGGTCAAAGGTCAGAACCAGAGCAGGCAGTCAGACAGGCCAAGGGTCAGTACCAAAGTGGGCAGTCAGACAGGCCAAAGGGTCAGTACCGGAGCGGGCAGTCAGACAGGCCAAAGGGTCAGGGAACCAGTAGGCAGCAAGATCTAAAGGCAAATGGATGGTCAGGCACCAGGAGGAATAGGATACAAGCCAAGGTCAAACCAGCAATACACTGATCAGACACCACGCAAGGGCGACTGCACAGAGCTCAGGACAGGCATAATATAGGCAGCTACAGAGGCGGGGTCCTGAAGTGGGGACCTGAATCAGGCCTGCCGTATGAGGATAAAGAAGGAGATGTGTGTTCCAGCAGAGACCAGACGTGCACACGTACAAGAACGGGCACAGAGGAGAGGAAGTGCTCCAGAGTCATGGGACAGCCGAACTGACAAGCACCCAGTCCCGTCGGCTCTATCGGAGCACTGAGGACTTTGTTGTTGTTTTTTTTTTTTACTTCAAGTTTCTGTGTTGGGTGGTTAAACAGCTGATAAGAGACTCATGTTAAAAAAAAGTAGCTGTTAGCTTTCCTGTGATAACTTGAGTCCCTTATCGGGTTTTCTTGGCTAACGCAGACATTTGAATTGCTATTTATGGTGTTTTAATCATTTTCAATGGATGAAAACACCTCTTAACTTTGACACACGACGGCTCTTTTTTTTTGCCGGTATTTTTTAACAGCACAGGCATTTGAATAGCTTACTGTGCTGGAAAAAAATGCCGTCAGCAGAAAAAACAGCCATCTCCAATATTTGGATGGAGGCCTAGTTCTCTGAATAAAATACCCCCTTAGTCACTAGTGTGTAGTGGAATTGTACCCTGAGGAAAGGATATGGATATATTTGCTTTCGAAAATCAGGGCACCTTGTCTGCTGTCTTGTAATACCTACACAATCAGAAATGTGCAGCTCAATTGAACATTTTCAAGCAGTAAGATAACACTAATTGTTATTATTAAGATTGCTTTAATATAGCATAGTGCTGACAGATTATTCCCAGTCGTGATACAAAAAAAGGCCTTAGCAAGCACAGCTAATAAAATACATGTTGTAGTTTACAGACTGAGATGTTGATACTTAATATAAAACCTTATGGGTTCAATTGTAAGATCACATAGCATGAGCAAAAGAAAATAAAAAAGCCAGATTAGTTTGTGTGTCTTTGGACGAATCACTTTGCACTCTGCATGTCGCTAGACCGATTATATATTAGAAACACACTGGCCTGTAGTCCACACCATGTAAAGCAGTTGGCTTTAGCTCTTGAATTGTTTAAGTTCCCTTTATAAGAATGGGGATTCAATAAGGTGGATGTACTAGGAATGAATGGCTCTGTTCTGCAGCAAACCAACTTCCCAAATGGGACAAATAAAATTCTCTGAAATTCCCATTGATTTAAATGGAGATTTTCACTCGTTTGCAATATATTGGAGACTGTCTAGTATTCAAGGGGTTAAGCCTTTGTGTGCCAGAGAGTTATACAAGGCATTGCAACACATTGCGCTGGATACCTCTCTGGCACTCAGAGGGTTAAAAACTCCATATTAGGGTGTGGCCTGACCAGCAATGGAGCTGGACACATAATCTGAGAGCTTCGAGATTGCCTGAGTTCCTAACCTTATTCGAGGTAGAAATGCTGCTCCAACTGTCCACAAACAGTACACAACACTTTCCAAACGTCCTTAACGAAGGATGAGAGGCAGAAAGAGGCTTGCAGATCGTACTGCACAGCCCATCACACCAATCCTAATACCTGGGACTTCTGCCTCACCTCATTTCCCGCCTTTACTCACAATCTCTGCTCAATCACCTCAGACGCGAGGAAAGACAAGCAAGATACTGAGGCATCACTCCTTGATACGTCCAGAATCTCTTCTGCCCCGACATGTCAGCCCTTTTTACAGCCCTCCCAAAAAACGATGACATAAAATCCATTATGGAAGAGATGAAAACCACTCTCAAAGCAGATTTAGCATTCATACGAGAAGATTTCCAACAGCTAGCTCAACAGATCTCCCTTCTGAAGGAAGACAAGCTCATTGCAGGTGAACACACCACAAACTTGGAACAAGTGCTGGTGGACCAGAAAGAAACGATTCAACAGCTCACTATGTGCATCGATGACCTGACCTCGATATCAGAAGTACATGCAACCTTTGGAACAAAAATCTTCCAGAATCAGTTTCACCAACCCCAGCCAATTTTAGGCTGGAACCCATTTAGAACAGAGACTGGACATATAAAAAGCATTCTCTGTTAAAATTCCCTCATTCCAACTTGGGCAAAGGCCTGAAAGGTATGGAGGTGGGGATGTTTCACTATGCATTCCTGATGCCGCCAGCAGAGACAGTGGCAGGGAAGACATTTTTAACCCTTGGAAGGCCTTTTAATTATTGAACAAACGAAAACCTTACACTTTTTCTAAACAAGAATAGCAGCATATTATTTTTAACAGATTTTTTTTAACTGCATTTAACCCTTTGAGCACCAGCACCCAAAGGGTTAAGTCAGGCATATATTGGGGACATTAAAAAAAAAATCTTTCATTGGAGTTTTGTTTTATTTTAAATGACAGATTTGAATGAAGACAAAGAAGATGAGTAGGAAGATTACAGAAAAAGAAATGTGAAGATTGAAGAAGAAGATGGACAGTGGATGACAGGTAAGTGTTACACAGATCTGGGTGTTAGGCTAGTGTTAGGGGTAGTATTGTTGCACTTTACTGTTCGGAGTAGTGTAGGGTTAGTGTTTGGGAGGGTTACTGTGTGTTTGTGCTAACGGTCAGTGCATGTGTCAGGCACTGATCGTTAGCAATTTTCCTTTGATGTTCCTGTTATTCAGGCTATTTAGCCTGCATTTTGGGAACTTAACACACGCAACAGATGTTTGGCCACAAATCCGTTTCTGTGGCCTAACATCCGTTGTGGTTTCAGCTGGTAGGACAATTGAATTGCTCTGCTAGCACTTTTTTGCTAATGGGCCATTAGCCAATATTGCCCAACTGGCTGTTTTACCGACCTCAGTTGAATCGAGGCCTTAATCTTTCACCTTCACCTTTCCCTTTGAAATCGATCATTGGAAACCCAGATTTTCTAGTTGGTCTGAAAAATCCTTCCTTTCTTCCTCCACCACCTTTTCTCCCCTGGGGGACTTCCCTTCAAATTAAACACTGGCTTACCACTGTAACCCATAACTGCCTTCCCTTTAGAGACTTAACCATCTTCGAAAAACATTTAACTAATCCTCCAACAACACTTCGCCCGCTATCTTTATGCTATTTCCATATGACAACAGCCTCCTCCATAACCAAATACTACTTCTTAGTACTCTGGGACAAGGAACTAGGAGTTACAGTTGATATATCTATCTGATACTCTATATTCAGCAAACTATACAAATCGGCACGACTCCAATACCAAACAAATTAATTACAAACTTCTTACATGCTGGTATATGACCCCCCCCAAAGAATATCTACCTTCTTGTCCTCTTTCTCCCCCCTGCTGGCGTTGTCAACAAGGAACTGGCTGCATGCCTCAGTTCTAGTGGTTCTGTCCAATCGTTAAGAAATATTGGTCTCACCCTCAGTCTCTCTCTCTCTTTGGATCCTTTACTATGTGTATTCTTATGTAGACAACATGTTATTCCCAATATAGGCCCTAAACACTGGTATTCCGTGATGACCCTTCTTACCCTGCTAAATCTTTGATTCCTCTTTGCTGTGGAACTCCTGGCAAACCTATCTTGTCATCCTGGTTCTCCAAAGTTGAATACTACCTCACTAAGGAGAGATGCCATTCAATATCCACAGATTATATTCCCTGCTTTACCTCCACTTGGTCTATGTGGTTATCATTCCATTCACACCACTCTATACCTCCCTCTACAGTCTTACAACCAAAATATCTCCCTCCTCTACTAGGACCCTAGATTGAGTTTACCTTATACATCGGATATACTCTCACATGTGACATCCCTGACTATCTGGGATGCCCCCAGCTGGGTTTGGGATCAGTGTGCTGGGCAATACGGACGGCAACACCTCTTCCACCTCCCCACTTTTTTTCCTCTTTCCTCAATCCCTCTTTCCCCCATCCCCCACTCTAGACCTTTTCCCTTCCTGCACAGGCCCTTCAACTCAACTCCCACTACCCCCAATATCCCATTTATAATTCCCTTAAAGGAAGGTTAAATTAATAGGAAATTTTATTTTCTTCTATGTTGCAGCTGGTTTGGCCCCAAATTACTCCAGTTCTTAGCCTTTCTAGTATTTCTAGGATAATTCAATAACTTTTTTATATGCTTACTAAACGGTTTAATAGTTTAAATGATTCTACAGACATAAGTGCTATGGGAGGGGTACACCAAGAACAGATAAAGCAAGTATCACTGACAATTGTAGCCAGGAACAGGACAACAGAGAAACCACCTGATCTCCTCTTGCCTACAGTTACAGCCACAGATACGAAACTCCATTATACTCACTTAAAAGGATAGTAATATAAAAATTAAATCTATATCCAATTGTTCAATGTAATTTTGTATAATGAATAGTATATTCTGAAAAATGGTTTACCTTCATATTTTGCTTAAAAATCCAATTAAAAGTTTCCCGCTCATGTCCCTTTTCTGCACATCATGCTGTTTCCCTCAGATCAGTCATTCTGGACAACTTCATCAAGGAGAGCAGGATTTTCCTTATACAGACACACACAATATTGTCCTTTGTTGCGATCTGTCCTGTCAATCGACTGGCTTTCAGATCTGAGGGAAGTTAGCATGACGTTCTCAAAAGGGGTGGGAGGGGAAAACTTTTAATTGGATTTACAAGCGAAATAGGGGCGGATTGCCCTATCGGGGGGATCGGGCATCCCCCAGTGGGCTACTCAGTTATAGGCTGGTAGGGAGATAAGATGATCTCACCTCTCCAGCCAATAACTCAGTGGACTTAAGACACAACTAGCTCACCAAAGCCCTGCAACAGTGAAGACCGGGTCCTGTTCTCTGTACCTGTCACACCCCCAAGGCAGACTTAGCTGGCCCAGCTCTGCCTGCAGTGTGTGTCCTGGTGCAGTGCATGATTGATTAGAACTTCTGGGACCTAACTACCTAGCAGATTACATAGGTATTATTTAATTATTTTTAACTAATTGTGCCCATTGTTAGAGAGGCTTAATTTACCTTGTTAACCCTTTAACCAACTGTATGCTTTATAGAGGTATAGCTCAGTTATTAATCATTTGCATACCAGACAGGATTACAGCAATGTTTTATTCTGTTATTAACCAGTTGAATTCCTCATAGGTGCAGTACCTCATGGATTAACCTCTTGCATGCTAGAGAGGCATAATTCATCAGTAATCAACCCCTTGTATGCCAGAAAGTCAAATAAAGTTGTTAATTACTGATGAATTATGCCTCTTTAGCACACAAGAGGTTAATAATTGAGGTATACATTCCTGTGCAGTGTTGTGCACTTATGAGACAGTCAATAGGTTAATCACAGAACACATTGCTGTGCACCTCTCTTGCATGCAAGGTGTTAATAACTGATCATTTATTGCATAGAGTATGTTAAGGGGTTCATAGCTAACCATTTATGCCTCTTTAGTAATGCATACAATGGGTTAGGTTAACCTTCTGAGTGCCCAAGTGGTAAGCAATGCATTGCACTGCAATGTTTTACGTACCCCTCTGGCACTCAAAGGGTTTTAATATAGGCATACAGATTAGAATACCAGCTAGTGGGCCAGTTAAATAAAAAAATCACCTGGGCTTGTATTGCACCACAATCTGCCCCTGAAGCAAAATATTAAGGTATTGGATTTTCAGAACATACTATTCATTAGAAAAAGTTACATTGAACAATCGGATGTACATTTATTTCTCTGTCGTACAATATAAGTTACTGGTAAACGTGACCACCCCTTTAAGTAGACAGGAACAATTCTTGAAGAGATTTGCAGGGTGGAGCCTTCCTCCTCTTCTTAGCTGGTCCCCAGCTATTCCCCATCCAGTAAGATTTGTTCCTTGATGAAGCAAAGCATGAGAACAGTTCTGCTATAGTTTTAGCTTTTTTATTGTTTTTCTGTTAGATATGGAATACCAACCATTAGGCAGATTACCATTACTGACATTCCCAAGTGGATAGAGATGGCTCATTTTGTTTGTCTACCCTTGTTCTATCATCCGTTTTATGTTCTGAGTGTTTTGGGGGGCTCAGGTGGCTTCGGGCACTGTTTGGGGTACTTTTTAAGGGAAACTACATTTCCCATGACTGCTTTGCTTTTCTGATTGGCTCCCGTCACGGACTCCATTTTCTGCCTTCCCTTCATGAGAATCCTACGCCGGGCTTGGACTCTCCTTCTTTCTTCAGCAGATTAATACTTCGCCTGCCAGATAAGTGCATTTTAGCTATTTTTGGGGTGAATTATTTAATCTTAAACACAGTATTTTGGTATACCTTATACTTTCAGATGTTAGACACTGTGAGGATGTCAACACTGTTGGAACTTGGGGCTAGGCCTAAAACTAAGGATACTGGGGTGTCTGTGACCCCCATTGAGCATTGCTCCTTATGTCAATTAGGGCTACCTAAAGAATACTCAGGTCTTTTATGTCCTTCATGCGTTGCTGCCCTTGCTTCTCCCCCAGGGACCTCCAGCCATGCACTAGAGCCACTGTGGATGCAAGAGTTTAAGACCTCTACTAGAGACATATGGTCTACCTTACAACTCCTTCCATCCCAGTTACAGGGGTCTTCCAGTCCTGGCAGCCCCCTACCTTTATCAGGTATTCCCTACCTAAACTGCATGGTGTACCTGATGTATCAGACTCCTCTGCGGAGGAACTGTTGGTGGATTCAGATGAGGGTGAATGTTTTGCGGTGGTATCTTCCCAGTTCTTTGGGGACCCCTTTGAAGCTGACCCTGATCCCTCAGCTGAGGGCCTGATCAGGGCAGTATTCACCATGCTGAACATTCCCCTGGTTTTTGAGACTCCTAAGGACCCTTCCGATGTGTTTCATGAACCTAAGAAGCAGTGTACCTTCTTTCCACCTAACCCCACGCTTGACCACCTTGTGTTTGATGAGTGGAAGTCCCCTGACAAGAAATCTACTGTGTCTAGAAAGTTTGCTAAACTGTATCCCTTCTCTGAAGTGGGCTTATCCCCCTAAGTTAGACACCCCAGTTTCTAGACTCTCTAGTTCCACTGCTCTGCCTTTGGAGGACACATCTGTCCTTAGGGATTGACAGGAAACTTGAGGCCTTCCTAAAGGCCATCTTTGCTACTGCTGGCACTTCATTGCATCCCTCATTCGCTACTGCTTGGGTAAACAGGGCCATTGCAGTTTGGACTGAACAAGTAACTGTGGCTGTAAGTCAGGGTGCTCCCACTGCTGACATGTTGCGGCTTCTGGCCAACATCTCTGAAGCTCAGCATAATGTTTCTGCTTCTATCTTTGATGCCATCCGGTTGGTGGCTAGGGTTTCTACCATGTCTGTGGTAGCCAGACGGGCTCTTTGGCTCAAGATCTGGTCTGCGGACAGTACCTCTAAGAAAGCCTTACTTTCGTTACCCTTTCAGGAAACCTCTTTTTTTGGGCCGGAGCTTAAGAACCTCATTAGTGAGGCCACGAGGGTAAGAGTACCCTGTTACCATTAGTTCCTAAGAAGAAGCCTCCAGTAAAACGGAATCGGCTTTTTCGTCCCTTTCAGGCTGATGCATGTGCCACGAACCAGGCAGTTCCCTAGGCTCTGCGTTCCTCCTCCAAGCCCAAACAACAGTGGAGGTCCAAGCAGTCCTCCACCAAGCCCAAGGCTTCCAAGCCTTCTTCTGCATGACTCGCTGAACCACGGCCCCCACTCGCCAGTGGGTGGCCGTGTGCCCACTTCCTCAGTGTCTGGACAGACACCGTGGTGGATCCATGGGTTTTGCAGGTAGTCTCAGAGAGGTACAGGATCCCTTTCTCCTCTCTTCCTCCATTCAGGTTCTTTCCTTCTCACACTCCTCAGGGAATGGAGAACCACCGTCTCTTCAACGGAGACATCCAGACCCTTTTAGACAAGGAGGTTCTGGAGCCAGTTCCCGAGCCAGATCAGAGTTTGGGTTTCTATTCAAACCTGTTTGTGGTTTCCAAGAAGGACGGCGGTTGTCGTCCATTTTGGCCCTCAAGAGTCTCAATTCCTTTGTGGTCAAGACTCATTACCAAAGTTACCAGTAACCTATATTGGATGACAGAGAAAAGAGGATTTTTAGTCTTACCTGTTAAATCCTTTTCTCTTAGTCCATATAGGTTATCGGTCTTGTCAAGGGAACATGCTTGTTTCTCCTGTGACCGAACGTGGGAATCCTTTCAGGTTCATGCTCACAGGAGTCTTCTTTTCCCTTCTTACTACCTAGTCAATAGTGAGTTTTCAAACCTTATTGGATGGGGATTGGCTGGGGACCAGCTAAGGAGAGGAGGAAGGCTCCACCCTGCACTTCTCTTCAAGAATTGTCCTGCCTGTTTAAAGGGGCGGTCGCCTTCCCAAAGTTACCAGTAACTATATAGACTAAGAGAAAAGGATTTAACAGGTAAGACTAAAATCCTCTTTTTTTGACATTACTATCACTTTAAACTATGCACATTTGGATAATATCAAAACAGCCGGATAATGTGGCTGTTATCCAGAAATATGACTTTTCCTCAACGTATACATTATAGAGCAGTGTTTCCCAACAGGTGTATGACAGCACATTTATGTGTCATAACACTATGCTTAAAGGAGAACTAACTCCTCCCAATAATAACCTCCACTTACTTCACTCCACTTAGTTCAAGGGATAACATCACTTGTGGATAAAACAACAGCCAGAAGGGCCGCAATCCACAAAATACTAAACATAGAATATCCTGGAATGATACTCACAACTTAAGGCACACTGGCTATATGTCTAAAGCCGGTAAAGATAACGTGCGGGGATAAACTGCCCGCTCTGCTCGGAGTTCCACCTCCAGTGAATCCAAATAAGTCCCCTTGTTGAAAAATGTAAAATGTATTTTTCCAAAAATTGTAAAAACAATTACAATGTAGAAAAAATCAAACCAGAAACGCCCAAGGCATTTCAAAGCTTTAACCCCTTAGTGACAGCCGCGTTCGTACGCAGCTGTCACCTTAACGTCCGTGGAACATTTTTTTTTCTTTTTTAAACAAGTCCAGAGTCTCCGAACGGCATGCAGCCGCACGGAGACCCGGACTTCCGGGACTTACCGGGTACGTCCTCTGTCACTAAGTGACAGTTTTTGGTAAGTCAGTTGTCGCTATGGTGTTAAGATTCTTTTTCAAGACCTACCTGGCTACATGTAAATAAAATAGAGAAGCTTCTTGTTGTGAGTATCATTCCAGGATATTCTATAGTTAGTATTTTGTGGATTGCACCCCCTCTGACTGTTGCGTTTTGTTCTTTAAGGATCCTGTGAGAGATCTTCCTTAGGTGTTGGAGAGTTGCAATCTGTTCCAATCGTGGGTTGACTGAGTGGGGACAGTCGTGAGTCCCTCATCTGTCCAGTTGACCACTTTTAGTGCTCTTGATTATTGTAAGTATGGTGGTGAACTGGTGATGGTGTGTTTTACCTCAGGATATATTACACTAGGAGCGCCCCTCCTGTCTTTCTTCTTATCACTTGTGGATGTCATATCCATTGACGAGGACATGACAGTCTCTAACAGGACCACAAACTGTACACATAGTAATCTTAACCCTTTAAGGACCAGGGGCTGTACAACACATTGTTTTGCAATGCATTGCTCACACCTATGACCTATAAAGGGTTAATTAAGCTCATGCACTCTGCCTGCTTTAGTTTGAAAAAGCTGCAAGCAACTATCATGTCTGCCTCCATGGACATGACATCCAGAACTAATTTAAGGCACAAGGGCAAAATTCAAAGACGCTATTATTTTTTTCTGTTCATATTAAGGTATGTGAGGCATTATTAACAGGAGTGGTTAGTTTTCCTTTAAGGACCAATGACCAAGATAGTCACAGAATTTGGCCCTTTAACCCCTTAAGGACCGCGTGGTCCAGGGGTGGGGTGCGCTAGAGGACCAACGCACTTTTTTTTTTTGGCCTGCTGGGTGATCACTGTGTGCTGTGCAGGTGCACTGTGCTCACAAAATTCCATGATCTGTCAGCACCGTCACTGGTCCTTAAGGCACAGGCAGAGATTATGATCCTGGCACGTCATCAGTCGTTGAGGGGTTAAGGAGTAATGATGGTCCTACCACATCATATGTTAATGATCGCAGCACACCTCAGTCCAGAGCAGTCAGTTTCAGCCTTTCTCCGGTGTCTGTGTACATGTGATCGCAACTACAGCACCCGCATGTGCTGGTTAAGCAAATGACAAAGGCAATGTATGTAAACTTTCCATCTGTCAATGTTCCCTGTATCTCTCCTCCTCATTGTGATTCTGAGGAAGAGAGAAGCAGAGGACACGCATCCCCACAAGGAAAAATGGCAAAAGACGGGGTCATATAGGTGCTGGGGGCTTGATTAGGGGTAGAGCAGGTCTGGTCATTTGAGGATCTATTGCCACCTCCTTGGGTTACTAAATAAATGATTTAGAGCAACACCAAATTATTTTATTTACACATACTGCTTGTCATGGTTTTACCAATAACGTTCAAGGGTCAGTACGGTATAGTTAAATGCAAAATGTATTAATAATAGAAAAGTAGAGCACATGATATACACAAGTAGCAAGCAGAGGGTTACAAGCCAGAGAGCACTGCTATCAGGAACAGTAGGCTGCCAAGCTTGACCACTCTGCAGGACACTAGGCCTCAGCCACTGGTAGTCTCGGCAGGAACAGGAGCAGGAACAGGAACACAGGAACACTGGATCTTGATCCGACGAAGCGAGAGTACTGACTCACGCCTGCAGTCAGTAGGGATCAATATCTGACTCACGCCTGCAGTCAGTATAAGGAAATGGATAACTGACTCACGCCTGCAGTTCATAAAAGGAAATGGATAACTGACTCATGCCTGCAGTCAGTATCGGAGCTAGTCTACTAGAGCCCCAGGTCCGCACTAGATTAGGTGTCTGCTAGGTACAAGGAACAAACATAAGAATAGTCAGACAGAGCCACAAGTCAGCACCAGAGGGGGTAGTCAGACAAGCCAGGTTACACACAGTTCAGGTAGTCAGCCAGAGCCAAAGGTCTGCACCAGGTTGGGTGTCCTCTATAGGGATAGACAAAAGAATAGTCAGACAGAGCCACAGGTCAGCACCAGGTTGGATGGAAGTCTAGCCAGGTCATACACAAAGCCCAAGGTAATAGAACTGCTATGAACAACAACACAAGGGCAGCTGAGTCAGGACTCAGACTGCCCTTTAAACCCCTCCTCAGGAAGTAGGTATGAGGAGCTGCTGAGAGGAAAGAAGTAGGTAGGAGGGGACTACAGGAAGCATGGCACATAAAATAGAGGCCTGCTGCATGCTTGAAGCCTCGTGCCTGCAGATGACTCTGAAAACAAGGTAAGCTGTAACCAGGGCTGGATTTACATCTCAGGAGCCTGTAGGCACAGAAATTTGAAGCGCCCCCCCCCCCCCCGTGGACCATCTGCACTGGATACCTCCACAATGCCCCTAATCTCCACTTTGCCCCCCATCATCTCCATATTGCCCTCACATTGCCCCCCTTCAGCTCCATATTGCCCTCACAATGCCCCCCCTTCAGCTCCATATTGCCCTCACAATGCCCCCCATCAACTCCATATTGCCCCATCAGCTCCACATTGCCCCCCACCCCATCAGCTCCAACTTGCCCCCACCATCTCCACATTGCCCTCCATCGGCTCCAACTTGCCCCCCATTGGCTCCAACTTGCCCCCCATTGGCTCCACATTGACCTCTATCGGCTCCAACTTGCCCCCCATTAGCTCCACATTGCCCTCACATTGCCTCCCCCCGCTGTCCGTTTCCTACCTCCGTGGTAGGAGATCTGTATGTGCCTCCTTTGGCACAGTCTTGCACCTGATGGAGCTCCCGCGCAGTCTCCTATTCAGGAATGCAGTGCGCTGGGAGATGATGTCATCTCCCAGCGCTCTTCGTTCCTACAGAGCCGACGAGGGAGCTCCATCAGGTACAAGACTGGGGGGCGGGCAATGTGAGTGGGTGCCGCCGGCGCAGCCAGAGAGGCAGCTAGTTTTTTTTTGTTTTTTTTAAGAATATTTAAAAAGAGAAAAAAAAACCAAATGGCAGGCGCCCCTCGTTGGCGTGCGCCTGTAGGCAGGCGCCTACTTTGCCTAATGGCAAATCCGGCCCTGGCTGTAACACTGCTTCAGAAACACACATACTGAAGTTTAAACAAACATTATGTGAGTTTTATTACTGTGACAAAATGTGATGCACTTATATACATACCACATAGTCTGATCTCCTAAAAGATGGACACCAAGGAGTGAACGAATTTCAGTTCAAGATGTATTGCAGCCAGGTGGCACTGTTGCAACTACTGCCTATGAAGAGATGAGTGTGGCAGAGGCTAGCTTTCTATAGATGTCTGCAGCAAAAATCCAACTGGCAACAAAGCCTCTTGAATTCAAGTTATCAGAAAAATGCAAGTTGGCTCTGTAATAACACTTGAAAGAAGCATCTACCATCATTGTGTTTACACATTACACTTGTTGTCCTCAGTAACAAATGTCCTACAAATATATATTTTCATAAACAGGGTTTGATATCCCTCTATACCAATGATAGTTTTAAGTTATCACCTACGAGGCAAATATTCTGCTTCAGAATTACTGTACTTTTGTTTGTGCACAAGGCCCATTGTAGCTATCCTCATAGCCAGGAATGTATCTGGTATAGTGCAGGGTTAATGGCAAATCAGACTGTGTGGAGAGCTTTCATACAATCCCTATACCTGATCTAAACAAAGTGAAAAAAGAGAAAAGGGCAGAGTCAAACTCATCTTCTGTGTTCTCCGCATTCGGGGGAAAGCATTGCTCACAGTCACAAGGGAGCAGGAACCTTAGACTAGATGGGACCAAGAGTAGACCCCTAAAACCGGATACCTGGGGCCCCAGTGGGAAGGCAACGGTAGGTAGAAATCCTCCTACCAGCGGACCGGTCACTGAATACTCCAGGCTCTGAATGGACTCAAGGTCCAATGGAAGTTGGATAAGATGACTAATAACCCAAGGCTAGGTCCAGACCACCAATCCAGCCCACCTCCACAGGCACCAACAAGAGAGCCAGAAAGCTCAAGGGAAGAGACAAGCCAAGGCAAGTGCCCTAATTCTTACTCCCAATACCAAACTCTCAAGAAACGGCCAATAATGGAGCAAAACCCCAGACACTGGAAGAAGGACCACTGATGGGAGAAATAACCCCCTAATAAGGAAGGCCACAGGATTGGTGCAAGCCGGCAGACTAGGACAGCTACACGAGAGTGAGTCTCTCGCCCAAAGCACTGGTAGGATTCCCAGGCAGGGAAAGCCCTACTAACTACTTCTGCAAACTTTTGGCCAAAGAAACTGCAGACAGTAGGACAAGGGCACAACAGAGGGAAAGGAAAGACCTACTCTCTCCAGCACCAACTAAGAACCCAAACCTGCGGTGTGCCTCCCAGGCAGCAGAACACCCCCAGGAAGAGATTGTCACCAGCTGAGGCGGGACCCCGCCAGTCCCAGCGGGGAATAGCCCGCGGCCGGAGCCCAGGATAGGCCAGCAGGAGAGGTCTGGACCCGTCGAGGCACACAGAGAAGAGAGAGAGGGTGAAGCTGCACAGAGCGGAGACCAGATGGGCCGCAAATGCCAGCCGCAATGGAGCCCCAGGAAGGAGGATGCACACTGGCAGAGACAACACCTAGGAAGGCAGGCACCCGGTCCGAGGAGAAGCTGAAAACCACGGGAGAAAATTGGAGCCGGAGCGCCAAGAGGAGTAGACTGAGCAGAGGTACCGGGGCAACCAGGAGTATCAGAGAGGGAGTCAAAGAATAGTCACACAAGCCAAAAACTTAAGGTGAGCAACGGGAACCACAGAGGGCAGGCAGGAAATAGTCAAACGAAGCAGGGCGGTCAGAAACCAGAACGGAGACAGAATCCAAGTCAAAACAAGCTGAAGTCAGGAACCAGAAATCTCATACAGGAACAAAACAGCTACTGAGCATGAGTAATCGCACAAAGAAGGTTGGGGCAGATTGGCGGATAAACTCTCAAGCACCACTAGAGCTAATGTGAGGTAAGGAAACTGAAAGGTATCAAAAGGCCAGGACTGGCGAGAAACCTTGACACAGGGATGTTTCCCTGGCTTGGATAGCTCTGATTCAGCCACTGACCTTGGCATTACCTGGCTGAAAATCACAGAGGAGGCCACTATGCATAAATTACAGTGTTCAAGACTGGAGAGGACAAGAACATGCATTAGCTTTTTATTTGTGGATGCTCAGAGAAATATTTGAAAGTAAGTTTTATTAAAGTAGAACTGATGCCTCTTAATAATAACCCCCCCAATTTACTTTACTATTGCCAGAAAATCCTTATGGTCCTATGAATTTTGGCCTTGAGGCCTTTGTTCAAGAGATAACATCCCCAGTCAGTCCTAGATGTCATGTCCATGGAGGCAGACATAACAGTTACTAGCAAGAACACAGGACCTCAAACTCTCCTCACTGCACCTGGTAATCTTAACCCTTTTAGGACTAGATAAGTGTGAAACGCATTGCTTTGCAATACATTGTGCACCCCGATGATCCTTAAAATATTAAGTAGGCTCATGCATCCAGGCTCAGGACATCCAGGGCTAAGTGAAGATGATATATCATGGTCAAAGGCAAAAGGGTAAAAATCATAAGGGGCTTAGGATTTTCAGGCCACTGTATGTCAAATGGAGAGTTATTATTCTGAGTTTTTAGTTCTCCATAAAGTTTTGGTGGGGAGAGGACAAGAAGTGTGAAGAAGAGGAAGGATTGTGGTGTTATTGACTTTAATTCTAAGCTTCTTCATTGGGTGTTAATGCTGCACCTCAAACTGGCAACCATGGCCTTATAAGGCTTAGAACATGACTGTGAATCTGTTATGATTCACTATAATTAATTGTCCTTGTGAGATTCTCCAAACTAGTAACACCTTCTGGTAATTTCTTATCCTCTGTGTCAAATTAGATGATTGTCAGTCTTTATATACCCCTGTACCCTAATGTGTTGTGAGTTTCTGCCACAATTCCATAATTACTTGATTTAATCTTGTCTTATTATTCAAGAAAAATCTTGGCCTGTCTGATTTCAGCTTTTCCTTCCTTCTGCCTCTGTGACCTCTTGCTTTACCTATGTCTTTGTTTGAAATCCTACTTTCTGACACCAGGCCCAGTTATGTAACTCTTAGGTCTTGCAGCAAATCTTTATCCTAGACCAAATATGTTGATTTTCGGCTTCCCTTTGCATCAGCTCTAATGTAGAGGGTTTTCTTTTAATGGGTTATATGACAGTCTTGAGAAGGGGGGACTTTCTCAAATAAGCCTTGGGCATCTACTCATTTTGCCCTGTTGCTAAAATGGTCGTGATATAATGGCAATGGGCTGTTGGTTACGTATCAAGAAGAGACATTGATAGCTTGTGAAAATACAATGTTAGGCTTTAGTAGTGTGGATAAAACAGCAAACAGTTAGAACACATCAGTTACTTGAAACAGCAGCCAGCAGAGAAAAAGAAAAAATAAAACAAAGAGCAACTGAAAAAAACAGAACTTCCTTCCTTCAGTGTACCCACAAGTTCACATGCATATACAAAACAGTACTCTGAACGTCACAGTGCCACCTACAGCTCAAGTGCTATATACATATTATACAGTAGATGCTGTTGTATTTCCCAACATAGGCAGCAAAAAGTGACGGAGATCTCCTTTAAGTTGGATGACTTTGAGAACAGGCCCTGGAGAAATAACCTAGGCACAACTGGTATTTCAGCACCGGAAAAAAGTTATAGCTTTCTCTACCTCTCTATATTTAAAACCCTCTCAAAATTAAATGAGTGTCCTTAAAGGGGATGTATCACCTAAAAATAAAAATTGTCCATAGGTTTGGTTATTAAAGTATTCCTAAGGAAGCTGTTCTTTTGTTTTTTTTTTAGATGTAACTCATTTTTCAGATATTTAGTGCACTGTGTTGTGCACTTCTGCATAATGTGCACAGCACAGATTGTCTTCTTCTCCCACCTCCCTCCCAGCTGCCCCAGGGAGCGCGTTCACGCTTCCCTTCGGTGTGCTGTCAATGTCTCCTATCATTATAGCAAGCTGCGGTAAGCATTAGCCTGAGGTTGCAACCTCAGTATAAAGCTTACTGGAGCTTGCTGTAACGATAGGAGACATTGACAGCACACCGAAGGGAAGCGTGAACGTGCTCCCTAGGGCAGCTGGGAGGGAGGTGGGAGGAGAATTAAGCAGTCATATAGAGCTGTGCTGGTCAGCATAATGCAGTACGCTGATTCTTCGGCACAGCTCTATCTGACTTTAAAGTACAATATCTGAAAAACAAGTTACATTTAAAAAAAAAAAAAAAAAAACAGCTTCCCTAGGAATACTTTAATAACCAAACCTATGGGCAATTTTTATTTTTAGGTGATACAGCCCCTTTAACACTGAGTGGAAGTGGATCATAGAAGACCATATTAGCAAACAAAAAGAAGAGCATTTTGTAAGCGAACCAAAGGCACCTGTGGTAACAAATAAGCATTCTCAAAATTTAAAAGTAACCTTAGTATTATTTAACCCTTTGAATTGTTAGAGAAGCCAACAATGTATTATGAATTGGTTAATTTAAATCAATAAGAATCAATAAGATTTCAAATTGTTCCCTGTGGTGCAATTCGTTTGCTCTAAAATTGCTTCTCTTTTATTTGTGCATACAGCCCAGATCTCCAAGATTTGACTGAGAAAACACTCAACAAATTGTTCTTGACTTCCAGGATAAGATTTATTTGATGTGGACTTATCATCAAACTAATAATGAAATTTAAAGAATACAACACAATACAAATATTTTAACAAGTAAGGACTGTTTGCAATTTCAGGCTTAAATGTTTATTTTCAGTGGAAAAATATTTCTTTAATACACAGGAAGAATTATAGGCTTTCCTGGCAAACCATGGTCTTTAACCCTATGAGTGGTGGAAAGGCGTCCAGTGCATTGCGCTGCAATGCACTAGATGACTGTCTGGCACTCAGAGGGTTAACCCCTTACTGACAAGGTATTTTTGACACTAGAGGACAAGAGCAATTTTGGCCTTTTTAATATGCCTTTGTTCAACCATATTTTTCCACTAATTAATTTAATCTACCCGCAGAAAGTATATACCACTTATAAGCATAAGTAGGGCTTTGTTTTTATACCTCATTTATATGGCTAACCCACTATTTCTTTTAAAACCCCACAACTTTTTATAGGTTTTCACAGATAAAAGGTATGAACGGTCATTCATATCTCCCAAATGTCCCTATTTAGGGGGGTACTGTCACTCTGAGGTGAAAATCCCTATAGCCCTCATTCCCTCCCTGGTGTCCCTCTTTTATGCAATCAGACTGCGTGGTGTATATAAGTTTATCATATTGCTCCACACAAGGGCTTAAAATTTGAAATCGTTTGCTACTAGCCAGACCTGAAAATTTACTCGCCACTGCAAGCCATAACATACCCACCAGGGCTGAATTTCTACTCACCAGGGCTAAATTTTCACTCGCCATTGGCTAGTGGCGAGTGGAAATTTTGAGCCGTGCCCCACAGTAATAAAACTCAAATTAATGTTTGTTTAAACTTCAGTATATTTGTTATAATTTAGGTTTTGTAAATAAAATACTTTGGGATTGATCTAAATAATTTATTCAGTGACACAAAGCTGTGGCAGTAGGTCATCATGTGACCAAACCTACTCTACCTCTAGTTCTGTTACCAGAACCTATAATTTAATTAAAAGTGCTCCCAATTGTGGCCATTTTCCCTGTGGGGATGTGTATACTCTGCTTTTCGCTTCCTCATGATCACTGTGAGGAAAAGTGACAAATGCAATGTATACTATACATTACCTTTGTCATTGACTTATCTGGCACATATGTAGCAGTGATCACATGTACCGAATCGCCGGGAAAAGGCTGAAACTGACTGCCCCTGTCCTGAAGCAGTCAGTTACAGCCTCCCTGGAATGATCACAGCTGTCCTTCTCCCTGAGGCTTTGACGTGCTAGAACTGTCACCTGTCCTTAAAGGAAAGAAATGTGTGGCAGTCCAGGTATATCACTTGTCATGAAGGAGCTAAACATGTCCTCTCCAGTTCACTCCAAAGTAGGTCACTGATCCAAAGTGTCACCTTCCACAGCACCTACAAATTGCTTTACTACTGGACCTGTGATCAGTAGAAGCTACAGAACTGTTGTACTAAGAAGAGCTGGAGCAATTATGGAGCAAACCAGCTGCACAATAGGGTACAATGAATCTTTCCTATTGATTGGAAATGGGCTGTTAGCCCCTGCAATGCTAAAGAGGTCTCTGACACATTGTTTTGCAATGTATTGAAGACCTCTGCAGTATTCAAGGCATTTAAATCCCCATTTAAATCAATAAGAATTTGGGGATTTTGTATTTATTCCCTAAGTTACAGTTGGTTTGCCCAGAAGCTGGATTGTCTGGGATGGGACCATTCTGATATAGACATGGAAATTTCCTCACTCTAACAGCCCACAGAGGTGAAAAACATGACATGAGTACCACTGAGAGGCCACTATGCCTTAGAACAAAACAGTTTATTTTGTTCATTTTCAGTGGTGTTTATCACAGTCATTCTTTGTAGATCTCCCTAAGTTTAGATTGTAAGCTGTCAGGCAGGGACCTCATATCAAGTGTTTCACTCTACAAAGCACTTGTAACCCTGTATTGTCTAAAGTCTTTAAATTGTAAAGCACTGAGTAGACTTGTGGTGCTACATAAATACACATATTCATTATTCAAGTTGGATGTGTACCTTAGGCATGAACCCTTACTCTCCACATAGGCCAAAATGTGTGTGGTTTCTCTTGTGTGGAGAGGGTTTGACTGACAGTTTGGAGCTAGACAGTCTGTTGGTAGGACCAGTGTGATGTGGACATGAAAACATGACATGAGCACCACTGAGATGTCACCATGCCTTAAAGAGATAGTATTGTTTCACAATAAAAGAAGCTCCAATTAATCTTCATAGTATTTGGGCCATGGAGAGTGTTATTTCAATTCTGTCAGAGTTGTAGTTCAGGAGTAATTGAATGATAAAGTATCCCCCTCCCACCCCTTTTAGTGTTGTAACACTGCTCACCTCAGAGCAGCAAGGTGTTTTCCAGGTGGATCGCAGAGAGAGACAATCTTCAATTAGCATAAGGGAAAAACCTGTCAAGGGGGCAGGGTTTTCATTCTTCTCACAGGAAGAAGATTGTCCCTTGCTGTGAGCTGTCTGGTCTTAAGACCAGATTCCACATCTGAGGGATGGGGCTTACACTAGGTAAAAAGGGACAATAGGGGGATTCTTTATCATTCAACCAGTTGAAGAGCCTGTGTACATGGGCCACAGTGCCAGACGGTCACGGGGCAGTCATGCACAGTAGAGACTCCCTGCGCCACGGCTGATACAGTACCAGACGGGCGCAGGGCAGTCATGCACAGTAGAGACTTTCTGCACCGCGGCTGATACTTTGGAGTGCCCCGCTCCGAAGTATCACCCGCTTCACCGGCAGTCTCTACTGTGCATGACTGCGTTGTTACAAACATTTTAACAAATTATTATATAGGATTACTCTTGAACTACAACTCTGACAGTATTGAAATAACACTTTCTATTTCCCAAATACTATGAAGATTAATTGGAGCTGCTGTTTTTTTTTAAACATTACTATCCCTTTAAATCAAACCCTTTATTTTGTTTGTCCTCAGTGGGTGCTCCTCAAAATCTTTGGAGTTCTCTTGAAATCACACATATTTCAGGGTTTCACAGGTTTCTGTTCAGCCCTACAGAATGACAGAATACCACTTTCATAATACCCCTGCATTAAATGGAAGTTCTGATTACCCTGAGAATGAATTTTCAAGGACCCCAAACAGCAATATTAAGAGCAATCTAAGTAAGCCTAAGCATTTCTAAGACATGCATTCCATAAAGATGAAACAATACTACAAAAGAATTAAGAACCTTAGCAAACAATATAATTACAAAATGAAAGAAAAATATTCAAATCAAAAATATCCCCATCAAAATATATATAAAAAAGCGCTAAATCGTAGCTTTACAGCTCCCCACAAGGCCAGAAATTAAATAGAAACATCAATAACGTCTAGATAATCATAAAGAAAGTAGAACCAGTATATACTGTAAGTAAGCAATAAATAAAACACATGGTTAGCAGACATGCAGAATGTAAGTAGATAGGTGGTATGCACAAAATAATGTACGTCTGAAAGTAGGATTCTAGTATCATGAATTAATTACTGTGCATGTGTGGTTTTGCACACAGGAAGCTTCGCTGTGAGCCGTCTGGAGCTCCCCGCTAAGGATCAGCGCATTCGGTGAGTATCTACGGCGCATGACTGCAGTCATGCACAGTAGAGACTCCCCGAATGTGCTGCCCCGCTCTGGACGGCTCACGTCCTGTCTCTCTGCTCCCGGCTCTGGGGCAGCTGGGTTCACTTTAGCCCATGTATACGGGCTTTCATACTAGTTTGATAATAACCCAAGACTTGTTATACAAAAGATTATATAAATTGAATACAAACGTAAATACGTAACTGCAATTAGTCAAGCATTAATCTGAGGAAAATTTAGCAGCATAAATTAGTAGCATGAGGTAGCACATCATGGAGCAACTCAAAGCTAAGACAGGTGATGCAGTTATGGAGAGGGATTACAGGGGTTGATCTTTCATGATCGACTCCTGTGCAGCCATCCTGTAACGGTTTTATGGACACTCAGACACGTTAGGTTTAGGTTAAAATGCAATTTTATTAATGAATCACAGTAAAAGAATAACCCACACGGGTCCAGTAGGTATGAAGACAGAATACACTGACACAGGTCAGGTTACAGTATAAGTACCCACACAGGTCCAGTATATACAATACACAATATAATACTGACACAGGTCAGGCACAGTTCGTGTGAATCCAAACTAGAGAGATAAATGTGGTTACTATTAGGCCGGGAGGACAGATAGGCCCTAATAGTGCAATGGCCCTTAGTACACTCTCTACGCAGGGAATGACACAATGGCGACTAAGGTCACGAAAGCAATGGAGGCCCTGGACAAACTGTAGACTACCGGAGCTGTCAAAGGAGGACTGCCACAGAGGCACAAAATAACGCCAATCAGGAGCTGTAACAACTGTACCCAACGTGCCAGGCACCAACTCACAATGGGTTACCAAACGCTCAGACCTGCCAGAGTTGACTGCCAGAATAGATAAAGCCTGAGGTGCCCAAGATAACCCAACCTCAGCTAGGGCAGTATAGGTCAAGCGTACCGTGGTGCTACCAAAGGGGTGCTACCAGCACCGGATGAATAACGATGCAAAATACTGGTTGGGTAACAGTACAAGACTGCCGGAACAGCAACGGAGGCAACAACGGATCTGTCCGTGGACACAAAGATCGAAGACAGGCCCTTAACCGGATACCAGATGGAACAGTAAGCAGGCCCGGGTTGGCACACAGAGCAGGAGCGACAGCCAGGTCGGGTTGGTACACAGAGCAGGAACGTCAGCCAATCCAAGTCGGTACACAGAGCAGGAACGTCAGTCAATCCGAGTCGGTACACAGAGCAGGGACGTCAGCCAAACCGGTTCGGTACACAGGGCAGGAACAATACAGGTAGAGTAGTCAGGCAGTCTGGGTCATACACGGGAAACACACGAATACTGGAGTCAGTGCTTAGTGACGGGAACACCACGAAAGGGCAAAGCTGCAATGACAGTGCTCAGTATTTAAGAGTTATCACTGGGCGGAGCAACACCACGTTAGCCAATAAAACTGAATCAGGAAGAAGCACTGTCAAAATGTTGCCAGTAATAACACAGGCACCGTGCTACATCCTCTCACTCATAGGGTTATGATAATAATCCAGCCAACATGTTTCACCCAATGGAGAAAGGGATTTTTCAAGGCACTTCTGGTTCAGCAGACACTCAAGATTTCATATTACGCAGTGTATAATATTTTCAAACAAAATCATAGAAGGATGACATAGGTTTCCGATACCTCCAAATCTCAACCCCTGACAATGAGGGAAAATCACATATGTAACATAATAAATTAGGATGAAGTTCAACCTTTCCTTCATAACCCAGAGAAATGAGAATTATATAAGCTTTCCTGCTGCCAAATAAGTTAGTTTTTATCTGAACTTCCTGTTTTACATAATAATACAGAGTATAACCCTGTATGTTCCCTCTTGAAAGGAATGTATCTAATCTTCTCTTAAATGTATCTATTGTATCTGGAATTACCACATCCTTGGGCAATGAACTCCTCAGTTTAGCAGACCTTAATGTAAAAAAACTCTTCCTTTACTGAAGTTGAAACCTCCTTCCCTCTGATCTCAAGGGGTGGCCCCTGCTTATTTAATCAGGCCTTGGAATGAAAAAGCTCACCAGAGGGATCCATTTATTGACCTCTCATATACTTGTACATTGTGATAAGATCTCCTCTTAGTCATCCTAGAGTTAACAAAACAAGTTTGTGCAGATCCCAAATACAATAGAAAAAATAAAAAACAAACAAGAACGCCCGATAATGTAATATGATAAACAAAAATATAGATAATAAATGAAAATGTGGAAATGCACTCACATATACAGATGGTCAGAAAGCTGATATCAGTCAGTCTGAATGAAATGCCTGTGGAGAAATTGCTTCCGCCTCCACTCAGAGGGCTGGTAATCAGCAACAGAACTGCTCCGGACACATAGACAAACGGCTGGTTTCCAAGTAGCAGAATTTAATAAATTGAACTCATATGATAAAAACAATGGTAAAACAATAAAAGAGCATGAACACTCTGGCACTCAAAGGGTTAAAAAAAAAAAAAGAATATGGGTGCAAGTGCAAACATAGGAGGGGAAAAGAAAGAGGAAAAGCAAAGGACAAGTCAGTGACGTTCAAAGGGTAGATGACTATACTCAGAATGGTGTGAATGACAAACTCATAAATTGAAACAGCTAAACAATTATTAATCTTAAAGACTTGCGATTGAATGGGTCATGTCAGTCACTATTTGAAAAACAGCTTGTTTTTTTCCCCTGCTCACAAGGAGTATGAATTTGAGGTAGTCAAAGATCTCCACTGGTTCTCCTGTAATATCCTCTTGAGACAATACACAATGGCGACTAAGGTCACGAAAGCAATGGAGGCCCTGGACAAACGGTAGACTACCGGAGCTGTCAAAGGAGGACTGCCACGGAGGCACAAAATAACGCCAATCAGGAGCTGTAACAACTGTACCCAACGTGCCAGGCACCAACTCACAATGGGTTACCAAACGCTCAGACCTGCCAGAGTTGACTGCCAGAATAGATAACGCCTGAGGTGCCCAAGATAACCCAACCTCAGCTAGGGCAGTATAGGTCAAGCGTACCGTGGTGCTACCAAAGGGGTGCTACCAGCACCGGATGAATAACGAGGCAAAATACTGGTTGGGTAACAGTACAAGACTGCCGGAACAGCAACGGAGGCAACAACGGATCTGTCCGTGGACACAAAGATCGAAGACAGGCCCTTAACCGGATACCAGATGGAACAGTAAGCAGGCCCGGGTTGGCACACAGAGCAGGAGCGACAGCCAGGTCGGGTTGGTACACAGAGCAGGAACGTCAGCCAATCCGAGTCGGTACACAGAGCAGGAACGTCAGCCAATCCGAGTCGGTACACAGAGCAGGGACGTCAGCCAAACCGGTTCGGTACACAGGGCAGGAACAATACAGGTAGAGTAGTCAGGCAGTCCGGGTCATACACGGGAAACACACGAATACTGGAGTCAGTGCTTAGTGACGGGAACACCACGAAAGGGCAAAGCTGCAATGACAGTGCTCAGTATTTAAGAGTTATCACTGGGCGGAGCAACACCACGTTAGCCAATAAAACTGAATCAGGAAGAAGCACTGTCAAAATGTTGCCAGTAATAACACAGGCACCGTGCTACATCCTCTCACTCATAGGGTTATGATAATAATCCAGCCAACATGTTTCACCCAATGGAGAAAGGGATTTTTCAAGGCACTTCTGGTTCAGCAGACACTCAAGATTTCATATTACGCAGTGTATAATATTTTCAAACAAAATCATAGAAGGATGACATAGGTTTCCGATACCTCCAAATCTCAACCCCTGACAATGAGGGAAAATCACATATGTAACATAATAAATTAGGATGAAGTTCAACCTTTCCTTCATAACCCAGAGAAATGAGAATTATATAAGCTTTCCTGCTGCCAAATAAGTTAGTTTTTATCTGAACTTCCTGTTTTACATAATAATACAGAGTATAACCCTGTATGTTCCCTCTTGAAAGGAATGTATCTAATCTTCTCTTAAATGTATCTATTGTATCTGGAATTACCACATCCTTGGGCAATGAACTCCTCAGTTTAGCAGACCTTAATGTAAAAAAACTCTTCCTTTACTGAAGTTGAAACCTCCTTCCCTCTGATCTCAAGGGGTGGCCCCTGCTTATTTAATCAGGCCTTGGAATGAAAAAGCTCACCAGAGGGATCCATTTATTGACCTCTCATATACTTGTACATTGTGATAAGATCTCCTCTTAGTCATCCTAGAGTTAACAAAACAAGTTTGTGCAGATCCCAAATACAATAGAAAAAATAAAAAACAAACAAGAGCACCCGATAATGTAATATGATACACAAAAATATAGATAATAAATGAAAATGTGGAAATGCACTCACATATACAGATGGTCAGAAAGCTGATATCAGTCAGTCTGAATGAAATGCCTGTGGAGAAATTGCTTCCGCCTCCACTCAGAGGGCTGGTAATCAGCAACAGAACTGCTCCGGACACATAGACAAACGGCTGGTTTCCAAGTAGCAGAATTTAATAAATTGAACTCATATGATAAAAACAATGGTAAAACAATAAAAGAGCATGAACACTCTGGCACTCAAAGGGTTAAAAAAAAAAAAAGAATATGGGTGCAAGTGCAAACATAGGAGGGGAAAAGAAAGAGGAAAAGCAAAGGACAAGTCAGTGACGTTCAAAGGGTAGATGACTATACTCAGAATGGTGTGAATGACAAACTCATAAATTGAAACAGCTAAACAATTATTAATCTTAAAGACTTGCGATTGAATGGGTCATGTCAGTCACTATTTGAAAAACAGCTTGTTTTTTTCCCCTGCTCACAAGGAGTATGAATTTGAGGTAGTCAAAGATCTCCACTGGTTCTCCTGTAATATCCTCTTGAGACAATACACAATGGCGACTAAGGTCACGAAAGCAATGGAGGCCCTGGACAAACGGTAGACTACCGGAGCTGTCAAAGGAGGACTGCCACGGAGGCACAAAATAACGCCAATCAGGAGCTGTAACAACTGTACCCAACGTGCCAGGCACCAACTCACAATGGGTTACCAAACGCTCAGACCTGCCAGAGTTGACTGCCAGAATAGATAACGCCTGAGGTGCCCAAGATAACCCAACCTCAGCTAGGGCAGTATAGGTCAAGCGTACCGTGGTGCTACCAAAGGGGTGCTACCAGCACCGGATGAATAACGAGGCAAAATACTGGTTGGGTAACAGTACAAGACTGCCGGAACAGCAACGGAGGCAACAACGGATCTGTCCGTGGACAGAAAGATCGAAGACAGGCCCTTAACCGGATACCAGATGGAACAGTAAGCAGGCCCGGGTTGGCACACAGAGCAGGAGCGACAGCCAGGTCGGGTTGGTACACAGAGCAGGAACGTCAGCCAATCCGAGTCGGTACACAGAGCAGGAACGTCAGCCAATCCGAGTCGGTACACAGAGCAGGGACGTCAGCCAAACCGGTTCGGTACACAGGGCAGGAACAATACAGGTAGAGTAGTCAGGCAGTCCGGGTCATACACGGGAAACACACGAATACTGGAGTCAGTGCTTAGTGACGGGAACACCACGAAAGGGCAAAGCTGCAATGACAGTGCTCAGTATTTAAGAGTTATCACTGGGCGGAGCAACACCACGTTAGCCAATAAAACTGAATCAGGAAGAAGCACTGTCAAAATGTTGCCAGTAATAACACAGGCACCGTGCTACATCCTCTCACTCATAGGGTTATGATAATAATCCAGCCAACATGTTTCACCCAATGGAGAAAGGGATTTTTCAAGGCACTTCTGGTTCAGCAGACACTCAAGATTTCATATTACGCAGTGTATAATATTTTCAAACAAAATCATAGAAGGATGACATAGGTTTCCGATACCTCCAAATCTCAACCCCTGACAATGAGGGAAAATCACATATGTAACATAATAAATTAGGATGAAGTTCAACCTTTCCTTCATAACCCAGAGAAATGAGAATTATATAAGCTTTCCTGCTGCCAAATAAGTTAGTTTTTATCTGAACTTCCTGTTTTACATAATAATACAGAGTATAACCCTGTATGTTCCCTCTTGAAAGGAATGTATCTAATCTTCTCTTAAATGTATCTATTGTATCTGGAATTACCACATCCTTGGGCAATGAACTCCTCAGTTTAGCAGACCTTAATGTAAAAAAACTCTTCCTTTACTGAAGTTGAAACCTCCTTCCCTCTGATCTCAAGGGGTGGCCCCTGCTTATTTAATCAGGCCTTGGAATGAAAAAGCTCACCAGAGGGATCCATTTATTGACCTCTCATATACTTGTACATTGTGATAAGATCTCCTCTTAGTCATCCTAGAGTTAACAAAACAAGTTTGTGCAGATCCCAAATACAATAGAAAAAATAAAAAACAAACAAGAACGCCCGATAATGTAATATGATAAACAAAAATATAGATAATAAATGAAAATGTGGAAATGCACTCACATATACAGATGGTCAGAAAGCTGATATCAGTCAGTCTGAATGAAATGCCTGTGGAGAAATTGCTTCCGCCTCCACTCAGAGGGCTGGTAATCAGCAACAGAACTGCTCCGGACACATAGACAAACGGCTGGTTTCCAAGTAGCAGAATTTAATAAATTGAACTCATATGATAAAAACAATGGTAAAACAATAAAAGAGCATGAACACTCTGGCACTCAAAGGGTTAAAAAAAAAAAAAGAATATGGGTGCAAGTGCAAACATAGGAGGGGAAAAGAAAGAGGAAAAGCAAAGGACAAGTCAGTGACGTTCAAAGGGTAGATGACTATACTCAGAATGGTGTGAATGACAAACTCATAAATTGAAACAGCTAAACAATTATTAATCTTAAAGACTTGCGATTGAATGGGTCATGTCAGTCACTATTTGAAAAACAGCTTGTTTTTTTCCCCTGCTCACAAGGAGTATGAATTTGAGGTAGTCAAAGATCTCCACTGGTTCTCCTGTAATATCCTCTTGAGACAATACACAATGGCGACTAAGGTCACGAAAGCAATGGAGGCCCTGGACAAACGGTAGACTACCGGAGCTGTCAAAGGAGGACTGCCACGGAGGCACAAAATAACGCCAATCAGGAGCTGTAACAACTGTACCCAACGTGCCAGGCACCAACTCACAATGGGTTACCAAACGCTCAGACCTGCCAGAGTTGACTGCCAGAATAGATAACGCCTGAGGTGCCCAAGATAACCCAACCTCAGCTAGGGCAGTATAGGTCAAGCGTACCGTGGTGCTACCAAAGGGGTGCTACCAGCACCGGATGAATAACGAGGCAAAATACTGGTTGGGTAACAGTACAAGACTGCCGGAACAGCAACGGAGGCAACAACGGATCTGTCCGTGGACACAAAGATCGAAGACAGGCCCTTAACCGGATACCAGATGGAACAGTAAGCAGGCCCGGGTTGGCACACAGAGCAGGAGCGACAGCCAGGTCGGGTTGGTACACAGAGCAGGAACGTCAGCCAATCCGAGTCGGTACACAGAGCAGGAACGTCAGCCAATCCGAGTCGGTACACAGAGCAGGGACGTCAGCCAAACCGGTTCGGTACACAGGGCAGGAACAATACAGGTAGAGTAGTCAGGCAGTCCGGGTCATACACGGGAAACACACGAATACTGGAGTCAGTGCTTAGTGACGGGAACACCACGAAAGGGCAAAGCTGCAATGACAGTGCTCAGTATTTAAGAGTTATCACTGGGCGGAGCAACACCACGTTAGCCAATAAAACTGAATCAGGAAGAAGCACTGTCAAAATGTTGCCAGTAATAACACAGGCACCGTGCTACATCCTCTCACTCATAGGGTTATGATAATAATCCAGCCAACATGTTTCACCCAATGGAGAAAGGGATTTTTCAAGGCACTTCTGGTTCAGCAGACACTCAAGATTTCATATTACGCAGTGTATAATATTTTCAAACAAAATCATAGAAGGATGACATAGGTTTCCGATACCTCCAAATCTCAACCCCTGACAATGAGGGAAAATCACATATGTAACATAATAAATTAGGATGAAGTTCAACCTTTCCTTCATAACCCAGAGAAATGAGAATTATATAAGCTTTCCTGCTGCCAAATAAGTTAGTTTTTATCTGAACTTCCTGTTTTACATAATAATACAGAGTATAACCCTGTATGTTCCCTCTTGAAAGGAATGTATCTAATCTTCTCTTAAATGTATCTATTGTATCTGGAATTACCACATCCTTGGGCAATGAACTCCTCAGTTTAGCAGACCTTAATGTAAAAAAACTCTTCCTTTACTGAAGTTGAAACCTCCTTCCCTCTGATCTCAAGGGGTGGCCCCTGCTTATTTAATCAGGCCTTGGAATGAAAAAGCTCACCAGAGGGATCCATTTATTGACCTCTCATATACTTGTACATTGTGATAAGATCTCCTCTTAGTCATCCTAGAGTTAACAAAACAAGTTTGTGCAGATCCCAAATACAATAGAAAAAATAAAAAACAAACAAGAGCACCCGATAATGTAATATGATACACAAAAATATAGATAATAAATGAAAATGTGGAAATGCACTCACATATACAGATGGTCAGAAAGCTGATATCAGTCAGTCTGAATGAAATGCCTGTGGAGAAATTGCTTCCGCCTCCACTCAGAGGGCTGGTAATCAGCAACAGAACTGCTCCGGACACATAGACAAACGGCTGGTTTCCAAGTAGCAGAATTTAATAAATTGAACTCATATGATAAAAACAATGGTAAAACAATAAAAGAGCATGAACACTCTGGCACTCAAAGGGTTAAAAAAAAAAAAAGAATATGGGTGCAAGTGCAAACATAGGAGGGGAAAAGAAAGAGGAAAAGCAAAGGACAAGTCAGTGACGTTCAAAGGGTAGATGACTATACTCAGAATGGTGTGAATGACAAACTCATAAATTGAAACAGCTAAACAATTATTAATCTTAAAGACTTGCGATTGAATGGGTCATGTCAGTCACTATTTGAAAAACAGCTTGTTTTTTTCCCCTGCTCACAAGGAGTATGAATTTGAGGTAGTCAAAGATCTCCACTGGTTCTCCTGTAATATCCTCTTGAGACAATACATTTGGATTATGGTAATAAATCCATTAGTGCAATCAATGTACAAGTTTTAAAATCTTCAGGCCAGACTGTCATCTGGGAAGGATGAGTATGATGTGCATCAGGCACTTGTTCCTGTAGAGTATGCTATATGCTCTGGCAGGCTAGTTTCTAATTTAGCAACTCTGGCTCTTTGCAAAATTCATAGGGGCCATTAGGATTTTCTGGTCATAGTAAGTGTACTTGCAAACCAGACACAGTTTGTAGACTGTTCAATTAAGTATTTGTTTCTACATAGCACTATCTCAGATCTGCTGAAGAGCCGCCGGCCGGTCAAATGACCAGTAGCTGCTTCTGTCCCATAGAGCGCTGACATCTCTGAAAGGGGCAGGAGGGGGGAACTTTAGATGCTTCGATCTCTCAAACTATAAAGGTTTGAGAGACAGGAGGTAGGATATTGTACTTCTATTTTTAATCTCTACAATATAAGAATTTCTTAAAACCAACTATTACTATCCCTTTAATACTGGTTTAAGCAGAGACAAAAACAATCTTTGGAACACCATTATCCAATATAATAATTCGCTAAAACATGTGTAACGCCGCAACATGCACAGTAGACACTGCTGCGCGTGCTGCAGTCATGCGCAGTAGAAACTGCCCACGCCGCGGCTGATACAGAGCTGGGCGCTCCAAAGGAGCATCCAGCTCTGTATCACCGTGGCGCGGGCAGTCTCTGCTGCGTGTGACTGCACCGCGACCGGGTGGCAGTGGCCCGTGTAACGGGCTGTTCAACTAGTAGCTGATAAATTACTTTTCTCCTTTATCACTCATAGAAACTGATGAAGACCTAGTGGTGATGCATTAAATTTTGATAAGGGTTCAGGCTGGTGACATTGTAGCGTATTTACATTGATTTAAATTTGTCATTTGCACTAAGATGTCTTTGCCATCATTTCTGTAAATACACCACAAATAAGCCAACATTTACATGCTTTCCTGATACCTTCACCAGGTTTATGATTTAGCAGTGTCTACTTCAATTCATTTTCTTAATGAATTGTAGTTTAATGGCCATTGTTGTATTTCTGTGGGTGAGTTTATACATACTCTATGCTCTGATAGCTGGCTATGCTCTCAGAGTGCACAGTCCCAATTTCGCAAATCTGAGATGGTAAAGTTGGGGCTCTTTTGATAGCTTTCTGTGGAGCCACAAAGGACAATTTGCTGTCTCAGCTGGGAGCAGAGACAGTAACTGCTCTCCATAAACCCTTGAGTGCCATAGGGATGTGAAATAAATTGCTCTTCAATGTGTTGCACCCCCCCCCCTCCATGGCACTCAGTGAGTTATAACATGAACCATCCTCTTCCCTGCTTAACAGATCCTTCAGATTCACCCAGCACTGGCATAGAAGCTGCTACATGTAATAGTTTCTTGGCTAGTTTAGTGTTTAACTGAACTAGATGATCAGCTGTTTCAAATCCACAGCAATCTATCCAAAGACCAGCTGATTCATGTAAACAGAAAACTCTGCTGTACTCTGCAAGGCAACTGGAGTTGATGATTGTTGCAGTCTGGTAGCAGCTGGAGGCTCACATTGCCAGTCCCTGCCTTAAATGCTAGAGGACTCCAGTGCATTGCAAAACAATACATTAGAGACCTCTCTGCATTTAAGAGCACAAAGCCTTATTTAAGTCAATGGGAATTCTAATTGCTTCCCTCATGGTGCAGTTGGCTTCAGCCACAATGTAATCCTTGAAGGCATTTGTGTATAAATGGCAATAATCAGGTAGAGATGCTGAACAGTATAGGAATGTCTGGGAAAGAAACTTTAACAAAATCCATCCTATTGTAAGACTGACCATTATAGATGAAAACAAAATCACTATTAGTTCAAAGGACCAAATCTATTCCACCCAGGATTTCACACTTTGACAATTCAGGACAAAGATTTTATTTGAAAAAGTGGTCTCTATTTTTTTAAGAAAATGCCCCCATCAATACAAATGCAAACAATTAAACCTTTATGTATGCAATCTGTGTAACCGAGAAATCCCTACATGCTGAGTGTCTAGGACACATTCTTTGTAAAACTGGCTCAGTGATTGTGCATTGGTTTCTTATTGTTAAAAAGGAGGAGGAGGAAACTGAGGAGGTGTGGTGCTGTGTGAACATTTGAAATACTAAGCACTATGTAAACTAGATAGCTTTGCAATGATTTGAAGACATTTCTAGTATCTAAGGGCCCTATGTAGAATGCAAAGAATCAGCAATTCTGGAACATACCAACTGCACCATAGGAGGTAAATAGAACTCCTGCAACTTTTAACCCCTGGAAAAACTTGTCAGAGGCCTCTATAGCGTTCAAGGTCTTAAACTTTTTTTAATCAGTTTGCGGTCCAGTTGACGTGTTCATTTGTTGTTTTATGAATAAGGTCCTATAGCAGGGCTAGCCAACCCTGGTCCTCAAGCGCTACCAACAATACGCTTCAAGAGCTACCAACAGTGCATGTTTTAAGGACAATCCACCTGTAGCACAGGTGCACTGATCAGTGGCTCAGAGGCTTAAACTGGTCTGCTTGCACTGATTCAGGGATACCTTGAACCAAGGTTGGCTACCCCGTCCTGAAATTTGTCTGCTTCAGGAGTTGGCGACCGTAGAGGAAAATGGCATTTTTTTGTGATCGCTGAGTTCTGGGATGGCAGAGCAGCGTGCAGCCTCGCTGCCTTCCAAAAATTCCATGACGTGTCAGGATTGTCATCGATTCTTAACGTTCGGACCAGCGTGACTGTTCTGACACACCATGAGACAGGAGGGGTGCTGATGGTCCACACAAATAAAAACAAAATAACAAAAAATAAATACAATTTAAAAAGTGTGCAAGAGGGATGTCAAATGCATTTGCATCCACTGCCTCCTATTATTCACAGACTCTTACTTAAACATTCTGATCTACCCAGTCTTGTTCCACTAGTAGTCATGGAACAGCACATATACTGCCTGCTCCTGGCACCTGCTACAGTATGTCAAACCATACCAGTGGGGTATGATTTTTCTACGGTTGGGATTAGGTACTGAATACACTTGGAAACTTCATGGTGTTAAAATATCTTAGCATCTTTGAAGGGACTAAAATGTAAAAAAGCATGTGTTTTCTCCTAAAGCACCACATTCTGGAAAGAGTGGTGCACACTAGCCAAGGGGTAAAGAGGCAAGTGGCCCCTTACTTTATGTAGGGCGAATGTCTACTTTCCAAAATTGTTTGCCTTACTGACCATTTCTTCATATCTCTAATGATTATGACCATTTTAATGCAAGCAGGTAATTTCAAAAAAGAAAAGTGCTAGGTGTAGGTTAGTGCATCTTGCTTCCCCTATGTCAGCCCATACCAATGGGGTATAATTTTTCTTGGGCTAGTAGAAAGTACTGAATACAGTAGGAACGCCATGGTTTTCAAAGATTTTTGTATTTTGTATCTCTGAAGCGAGGAAATGTAAAAAGAAAAAGAAAACATTTTCTATAGCGCCACTTTTTATAGAACAAACTGTGCACGCCAGCTTAGAGATAAAAGGCAAAAATACTGTAATTTGTTGAAGGTGAATATTTATTTTCCAAAAAGGAATGTCGTGCATACTTTTCCATCTTATCTATAATAGGGGTGTGCAAGCATATTTTAATTTAAAAAAAAAAAAACAACAAAAACCAGAAAGATGAAATTTTGTGCTTCTGGTACCCCCTGTGGTATGTATACCCATACCAATGGCGTACTATTTTCCTTGGACAAGTATTAACTAATAAGTGCAGTAAGAAATTACATAGTTTTCAAGATTTTTGCACATTTGAAGGGGTGGAAATGTAACAAAAATTCCTATTTTTTCATTTAGCGCCACCTTCTGGAAACATTGTGCACACCAGGTGGGTTATCTTTTTTCCAAAATGGTGTGATTTGTCTACCTTTTCTTCATGTCTATACTCAGCGCAAGCCAAGTCACATTTGAAAGAATATAAGAAAAATAAGAGGTAATATAAAGTAGTAGGCCCCTTAACCCACTACTAGTGGACATTGGATACCTCTCTAACATCCAAAGAGCTTAATAATAGCTATTTTTGTTTTTACCTCTATCTAAAAACAAGTGTTCAGTCTTATCCTTGCTTTACATAACATAGAATGTTGTGTGCTCACACCTAGGTACACTGTGATAAGTACTTACATCTACAATAGCTTGACACAATCCTGATCTTTCAATTTTTCTTCAAACAATGCTGAAATTTCATACATTGATCAGGTTGTGTTGTATTCCCCAGATCACTGGGGAGAGGGGTATCTAGATATTTCTAAACTGTGCTTCAGTCAGCTGCCTACTTTGTCTTATTGTTAAAGGACAAGTAAACTTTTTAAATGCCATACATATAGTAGGACTTTTTCTAATTAGTAAAACAAGGCTACTCCCACTGCTGGGAAATGTGTCATTCCAAAGTTATTGCAGTTTGAATTATTGTCTTATTTTACATTATCCGTTCCCTCTGGTGTCCAGTTCACCTACAGTTCACAGACAGTTATTCTATTGCATTCCATGGGAGCTGTGGAATTACCATTCACTGTTCTCTAGTCCATAGAATGTGATAGTAACAGCTTCATCATTTTGTGACAGTTTGGTTATAGAGCAAATGCCAGCAGTGGATAAACCTTGTTTTGCTCAGCAGAAAAACCCCTGCTGCAGGTTATGAAATATGTTTACTGTTCCTTTAAAATGGCTCTGATCATTTCATACCAACTGCCTTCAGCTGAAGACATCCTCCCAATAGTATCAGCAGGGATGCAGCCAGGATGACATTTCCAGCAGGTCATTTACATGTTTTAGAAAGGTACACCTAAGGTTAGTTTCTACCTGTCAGGTCAACCCATAATTACAGTGGTATCAGTGTACTGATGCTATCATTGCATGCAGAGGACTGACAGTCTGTGTATGAACAAGGAACACAGTAGGGCAAAAGAATGCAGCCTCATATAGAAGTTCAGAATGAAATGATTCACTGAGGGCCATGTTGGCACTCAAAGAGTTAACCCTTTGAGTGCCAGAGGGTTATCCAATGCATTGCTTTGCAATGCATTGATTACCCCTCTGGCCCTTTAAAGAAGTCCACTTACCTGAGTACTTCAAAATTTGTAGGTGCTGGAAAACACTGCACATTAACCTCTTGGATGCTAGAGACATTTCTTCATAATGCGCTGGAGTTCTCTAGAGTTCAAAAAGTCCAGGGGGGTTAGGCACTAAGGTATAAAAAAGAGGTGATAAAACGGAGATGTCTTCTCCAGTCCTATCACTTCTCCATTTCCTATGTTGTTCTATAGTGCCTATGCATTTACATCTCCAAAACTGGTGAATTCTTAGTGCGTTGGCTCCATAAAATAACATAGAACCTGCAGAAGTGATATCACTGGATAAGTCATGTCCACATTATCACACCTTAGTGCATCTGCCCCATGAACTGTTAACCGTAATAATGGCGGCGGTTGGCTAGTCCACCCAAAGCCACATAAGGTGTGTTGCCCTCCCCCTCAGTGTCAACCCCACCCTCGCACGGCATTGACCAGTCAGAGGACAAAGGACTGGGCTGGCCATTGCTGTGCGGAGGGAAACTTGGAGAAGTGAGAGGTGGTCCCTCTCACCTTCCCCAGGTAAAAGGGGCATTAAGGGGGGGGTTTGTTAAAATAAAAGAGTGGAAAGTTACCAGTTTAAGTTCTAACCTGGGTTTCTTTGTTCCAGGTTGTAGGATGTCGAGATGGAGCCCCACAGAAAAATCAGAAGATCTCTCCTCTTCAGGGACTATGAGGAGCTCTTCCTGGAGAATGTGCAGCACAGAAGGAGGATCTGCCAGCTCACAAAAAACAGATAAGTCCTCCTTCTTCCTAGCACATTGATTCTGCTGCCTTCCCTTCCCTATGCACTCCCTCACGAGTCACTGCTTCTCCCGTTAGCTCCATTGCCCATGCTACAGTCTTCTTTGCCTCTCTGTGTACCCGTTGCCTCCCAAGCATTACCTCTTTCCTCTGCTCTGTCCCCCACTCTGCCCATCCCTGAGCCTTCCTCTCTATCTCCCCTTCTGCTCTCTTTCCCTGGTCCCCACCTCGCACCTCCCAGCCACATTGGACTTGTCTGCAGGGTCTCGGGGAGCTATGAGTACCTCTTGCGAGACTTCAGAAGTAAGGCGCACGCAGAAGTCATTACGGAATGCCAGTACATATGCACCTGCGCCCAGTCAGTTCCCTGCGCCTGCAGTGTTGTCCCCGGAGGGGGTCATGGAGGCCACGCTAGACCGCAGGTAGTGGGGCACAGCGTCGGGCCTCAAGCAACGGGTCAGTTGGCCCACAACAGACACACTTCCTTTCGTGGTGGGGGTGGAAAAGGTGCAGTCCCCCATCAACCTCAACAGGCTAAGTAAATGGTTTGTCAGCTACCCAGACGTAGGGAGGACTAAGTTTTTGTTGCATGGGTTTCAGTTTGGGTTTCCAATCCCTCTTACTAAACAATTGTTGCCACGCAAGCCAGGGATACATTTGCGCTCAGCTTATTCATATCCAGAGGTAGTGAGGGAGAAGCTGAGGAAAGAATTAACGGCAGATAGAATGGAGGGTCCCTGTAAAGTCGCACCAACTGGAGATTTGGTGGTGGCATCAATGGGGGTGGTCCCAAAAAAGGAGGTGGGAAAATGTCTCCTGATTCAGCATTTGTCTAATCCAGAGGGGGCTTTGGTCAATGATGGCATTGGGAAAGAAAACTGCAGGGTGTAGTATCACACATTTAACAAGGCTTTAGGATTGATTGTTTAAAGGGATAGTAATGTTTTAAAAGCAGCTCCAATTAATCTTCATAGTATTTGGGCCATGGAGACTGTTATTTCAGTACTGTCAGAGTTGTAGTTCTTCCCCTTTTACTGATGTAACACTGCTCACCTCAGAACAGAAAGGTGGTGTCCAGATGGCTTGCAGAAAGGGAGAATCTTCAATTAATATAAAGGAAAAAACTGTCAAGGGGGCATGGTTTTCATTGTTTGCACAGTAAGAAGATGGTCCCTTGCTGTGAGCTGTCTGGTCTTAAGACCAGATATCACATCTGAGGGGAGGTGACTTACACTAGGTAAAAGGGGATCTTAAACTACGACTCTGACAGTATTGAAATAACACTGTCCATGGCAGTGCTGTATCTTGGCCTAGGCCGACTAGGAGCGGCAGCAACACACAATCTTAAGTAGGCAAATTCACCCTGTGAAAGTTCCTCCCCGGGTTAAGATCCTCCCACTTGGTGTCACAAGGTGGGAGGGGTTCCGGCTTTTCGCTCCCATCAGCCGCAGTCTGGATTGGGCACTGGAAGATCAGAAATGGGCACACACACACGACATAATGGTGTGGGAAATAAACTTTATACTAATACATACAGTAAGTGAGGGGAGAGAGAAAGAGACAGAGAATGTGTGAGAGAGAGAGAGTTGAAGGTAGAGAAGTGTTTATGGGTATGATGAAGTACTGCATAGTGGCTGATACCATCGTTGTTCACTGTATATTAAGGCACGTTTGACTTGAGTGCCGAAACGTTTTACCAATCAATCTCTATAACCTGGTAGCATCTTTAGGGTGCCAGACGCCTTTCATTTCCTCTTCTCATTTGTGGCCAGAGATTCCGGTACATTGCCAAACCTCATTACAATAGTCTTATCTGCCACATCGGCTCCCAGCCCCAATATACACTGATCCTGGGGGTAGAGATCTTATACTGGACAGACGTTCAGCAACTCCAGCAGCCAGTCTGACTATTCATTATACATAGACACACAGCTTAATAACTGTAGTTATTATGGGGAAGTGTATGTGTGGAATTATGTACTCAGTTATTTTAGTCATTTAGAACATTTATTTTATTTTACTTGAGCATGAAAAATAAATATCACATATAAATATCAGCCTTTCATCAACAGAAATTTAGTCTGTTTATTAACCCTTTGAGTGCCAGAGGGTGTAGAATGCATTGCTTGAAATTCTGGCATTCGGATGATTGAAATAGGTTTATTGCTTGTCAAAGACATTATCATACTTCAAGTTGATAGCTCTGTGGTATTATTAGTGTAGCTCCATTTCAATTGTAAGTTCTATGGTATCACATATGTAGCTGTAATTCAGTTGTAAGTTCTGTGGTATCACTGATGTAGCTGTATTTCAACTGTAAGTTCTGTGGTATCACTAATGTAGCTATATTTCAATTGTAAGTTCTATTGTATCACTATTACAAATACCCACTGATTTACAAGGGTCTATTAACCCTTTGAATGCAGAGGATGTCTCCCTAGCATTCAATGGATTAAAAGATACATACAAATACATGGAAATGTTTGTTTGCTATGGCACAGTTGCATTGCTCCAGAACTGAATCAATTCCTTTTCGTACATAAGCCCCTATATCTTCAGAACATGGCAGGCATGATTTTGATGGGGGGTTGCAGCATTTCATCCTTGGACCCAGGAAGCCTGAAGTTGAACGCAACATGGTCAGTAGAGGAAGGGGTGGGGTTTACAGGTGCAGGGGTGGATCCTAAACAGGAAGAGGTGTGGCCTAGACAAGAAGGGGTGAGACAAATAAAGATTAGGGGGGGGGGGTGCGTTTAGTCAGGCCTAGGGCAGCACAAAACCTAAATACACCACTGCTCCATGGCCCAAATACTATGAAGATTAATTGGAGCTGCTTTTATTTTGAAACATTACTATCTGTTTAAGGAGTCAGGTCAAGGCCGTCTCATGGCTTAGATTGATGTTGAATCAGCATTCAGGTTGTTGCCCATCCACCCTAGTAGTTTCAGGCTTATGGGGTAGAAATGTCGTCCTATGGGGTGCTCCATCTCTTGCGCCAGCTTTGAGGCTTTTAGTTCATTTTTACATTGGGCAGTGGCTCAGGCGGCAGGTGCAGGGGATATAGCACACTATCTGGATGGTTTCTTGTTTATAGGCCCGCCAGGGGGCAAGAAGTGTCAGGAATTGGTAGATACAGCTGCCAGGGTTTTTGGTGAACGAGGGGTCCTGGTAGCGAGGGAAAAAACGGAAGGCCTCTCCACTCATTTGACATTCCTTGGCATTGAGATAGACTCAGAGGCACAGTGGGTGAGGTTGCCTAGGGAGAAGGTGGAGAGGGCTAGGGAACAAGTGGCATGGGTTTCCCAGCAGGCTAAGGTGTCACTAAAGGAACTCTAATCGCTGTTGGGGTTGTTAAACTTTGCTTGCTGGGTCATACCTATGGGGAGGGTGTATAGAGACCATCTACAGATAGCAACCATAGGTGTCAGGAAGCCCCACTTCAAGATAAGGTTGTCACACCAGTTGAGGGAGGACCTGGAGGTCTGGGATACATTTTTGAGGGAATTCAATGGCAGTCGCCTATGGGTAGGGCACACGAAAAGTAATTGCATCTGTGGGGCTTTTCACAGATGCGGCTGGCACAATTGGTTTTGGGGCCTACCTGGCAGGGAAATGGTGCATGGTCACATGGCTGCCAGCCTGGCATACCCTGGGGTTGACAAGGAATCTTGCCTTTTTGGAGCTCTTTCCATTAGTGGTGGCCTTAGTATTGTGGCACAAGGAGTTGGCTAATAGATAAGTTGTATTCTGGACAGACAATATGAGTGTTGTTTATGCCATTAACTTGCTGACCTCCTCCCTGCCAGTTATGGGATTACTGTTGTACCTAGTTTTGCAATGCATGCATTTTAACATCACTTTTAAGGCCAAGCATGTCCCAGGAGTTCAGAATGGCATAGCAGATGCATTGTCCAGGCAAAAGTGGGAGGAATTTTTAAGTTGGTTTGTCTGTCTGTCTAACCTTTGGCAGTTGGCATCGTCCTCCTAGATGAGCTAGTATGGAAGTCACTCGTGCCTAAAACTTGGGCAGCATACTGTAACGGTATTATGGACACTCAGACTCAGAAGGTTTGGGTAAAAACACAGTTTTATTGAAAACCACAGAAATTAGAATAACCCTCGCAGGTCCAGTATACTCATATACAAATATGATATTGACACAGGTCAGGTTACAGTAGAAATCAATAACCCACAGGGGTCCAGTATATACATAGACAAATATAATACTGACACAGGTCAGGTTACAGTTCATGTGAATCCAAAACGAGACAGTGGAGAAATGGTTACTATTAGGCCAGGAGGTAAAGACAAGCCCTAATAGCGTAAAGGCCCACAGGACACTCACTACGCAGAGTGACACAATAGCGTCTGAGGCCACAGGAGTAAACGAAGGCCCTGGACAAGTAAGGAGGACTGCAACTGCAGGCACAGAGTAACACCAAACCGAGACTGCAATTGACTGTGACCCAATGTGCAATGGCACCAACCCGCAAGGGGTTAACGAAGCTCAGACCTGAAGTCGACTGCCAGATAGTGGAAACAGCCTGAGGCGCCCAGGAATAGACCAACCTCAGCTTGCAGCAGTAACAGGTCAAGCGTACCATGGTGCAACCGGATGGACCTCCAACACCAGGGTGTAGGATCACGAGGCACAAGCTAGGTGACCGGGTCACAGTAACAAGGCTGCCGGAGAAGCAACGAGGCAACTGGAGGATCTGTCCGTAGACAGAGAGGACACCAGAGGACAGCCCCTAACCGGATACCAGATGGAGCAGTGAGCCGGGCCTGATCGTTACACAGAGCAGGAATGTCCGCTAAAACTGGGTCGGAACACAGAGCAGGAATGTCAGCCGGGCCAGGTTGATACACAGAACAGGAACGTCAGCCAATCCGGGTCGGTACACAGAGCAGGAACGTCATCCAGGCCGGGTCGGTACACAGAGCAGGAACATCAGCCAGGCCGGGTCGATACACAGAGTAGGAACATATACTGGCAGAGTAGTCAGGCAGTCTGGGTCATACACAGGAGTCACACGAATACAGGAACAAGCGCTTAGCAACGGGAACACCAAGAAAGGGCACAGCAGAAGTGACAGTCCTCAGTATTTAAGGGCTAGCACTGGGCGGAGCAAAACTCCGTTAGCCAATAAAAGGAAGCAGGAAGTAGCCCTGGTCATAATGTCGCCAGCGATAGCACGGGCACCGTGATACTTACACCAGCTCTTGGAAGCAGAGGGGTGAGTTTATAGGGCAGCCCAGGGTAGCCAGTTTGCCAGCTAGGGAGCATATGCTGCATTTCTTAAAGGAATTGAAAGAGAGAGGGTGTTCCAAAGCATCAGTGACAGCAAGGTTGGCCGCTTTGTCCTTTCACTTCAGGTTGGAGGATCTTATGGTCAGGTTTGTTGTAATGAGGATAGTAAAGGGTTGGGCCAGGCAGGAAGAGCAAGGGGAGGGTAAGCGGAGACCGGTGGATGAGGGTAGGTTGCAAGCTTTGCTGAGGATTTTGCTGCAAGTATGCACTAACCACTATGAGGTCAACTTCATTGTTGCTGAGTTTGCTATGGCATTTTATGGGGCTTTTTGCATAGGGGAGCTAGTGGCGCCTGAGAAAGGCGCAGTTGAGCCAGGGCTGCATGAAGTGGAGTTAGTTCGGTGTTGGCTAGCAAAGTGTAAGACAGATCAGGAGGCAAAGGGGCAGTGGGTGTTGTTGAGGGCAACAGGGCCAGACTCTTGTCCTGTGCGGTAGGTGAGGCAGTATGCCCTGGTGATGCCCCCTGGAGCAGGGGGGTTTCTAAAGCATATGGATGGGTCAGCGTTGTCAATTTTCCAATTTAAGGCAATTTCAAAAAGGCTCTGGTAGCAATTGGTGTGGATCTGAGGATTTACAGGATACATTCATTTAGAATTGGCACCGCCACTGAGGCAACGGCAAAAGGCTAGCCAGTGGATGCCATAAAAAAGTTGGGGAGATGGCGGTCCATAGACTACAAGCATTATGTTACGCCATATATAATTTTTTTTTAAAATTATATATTGATAGGAATTTTATTGACACGGGTTGGGTGACATTATTAAATTTGTGTTGAAAGGTTGATTTATTTTGAATTGTCATTGTTCTGCATGTTTACAGGCTTGTCTTATTTGTTATAGGTATGCGGAGAAGAGCTGCACGGGCTTGGATTCTTGTCCATTGATTCATGTTTTGAACAGGAAAACAGGCCGTCGGCAACAGCAGGGCGACACAGCTGGGACTTCCGAAGGAGTGCATCAGGCTGCAATGGCTGGGTCAACGTGGTCTTCTATGGGCCGGTGTGTTTCAGAAGTTTATGGATGAGTGGGCCAGGTGGGGGGGAGCTGAACATAGTAATCCTGCACGCAGGAGGGAATGATCTCACATTCCTAAAGTCCATACAGTTGATCATAGATATACAGGGCATGTGCAGGAGAATTGTGCAAAGGTTGGATTAGAGGGGGGCCAGATGTCCCCAGGCCATTAACACATATAGGAGAAAAGTGAACAGAGCTATCGCGAGGTTTATGCATTCCATCGGGGTTTCACCATCACTAATAAGGAGCTGGTAGCTAATGACACAGGGTGGATGGTGTTCACTTGTCTTCTAGGGGCATAGACATCTTCAGTTCGGCTAGTTCCCTAGGCTTATCCAAGGTAATGGGGTCACAGTTGTGGGGGTAAAAGAGGTCCCTTTAAGTTTGTTTCCTCTTTTTGGGTGGCGGAATGTGGCTCTCCTGGGCTTCGTGCCAGTGTGGTATGCCTGAAGGTTACTGTGAAAGTCAGGGCACTGGTTGTGCGTCTGGTACGGCCTGAGGGGTAAAGGTGTTGCCAACTGACAACCAAATTGGTACAAAGTGGTGAGCCACAGCGGAGGGTGGGGAGGTTGGACTAAGAACGTCTAGTAAAAGGCCTTCCCACCTAGGTGGCTGCCCTGAATGGGGGTGCTGGTTGTACCATTCCCATGCCAGGACACCATGGTCCAGGAGTGCCAGATTATGAGAGTGGGTCGAGGGCTTTACATAGTTAAATAGGCCTTAAATAAACCGCAACCTCCATCTTCCCACAAATTGTTGTCTGTGTCTTTATTTAACAAGAACTTGTTAGGCAGGATGCATGTGATGTTTGGGGGGTAAAGCAGAAAAGGGAGGGGTTGCCCATTCACACCTTATCTGCTTAGAGGTACAAGCAACTAGTGCAAACTTGTTTTCTCCAGGACTAATAAATACAGTAGCATGTACTAGTAAGCATTTTTTCCTTCCTCTAGGGGGAGCTCCATGCACAACAAACTGCAAACTTCTATAATTGACAATATGGTTATCAGGACATTATGCATTGTGAATTCCTGAAGAAACTATTGAAATTTATTTAACCCTCTAACTGCCTCAGGCCTTGTTGAGATCAGCAACAGAGCTATTGCAGACGACTGCACAAGTTTTGACCCCTGAGTAGTTCATTCACCTCTCTCCTGTGTTCCATTGCTGATGCAGAACGCAAGAGGGTGTTGTCTTCTAGCCGGCTCCCATGAGTGAGCTGATAGTACTGGTTGTGGCACACTTGGGTAGCCATTTATTTGAGCTTGTGATGAACATCACTACCTCCAACTCAGTTTTTGCGAAGGGTCTGCCTGCTGTCCCATAAACTGGATAAGCTTTGTTTACAGCAACACGTTGCAGAATGCGGGCCTTGGTGGAATCACACAAGCCAATAGTTGCATGTTCACAATTCACAACAGATCCAATGCAGCAATGCTGCATTGTTGCCTGTCTGAAAAGGCATAAGGCTTTTACATAACATTTCTCTGAAATGCAATGCATGTCCCTCTGGCATTCAAAGTGTAGGAACTTTCTTTGATTACCTCATCTCACAGTTATAAGGATATACATTGAATACTTATTACTAAACAGAAGTTCACTGTAATTCTGAAGTTGCTTAGTGGAGTGATGTATAAAACATTCTTAGTGGTATGTTAAATAATTGTCAAGTACTGATAGCAATGGGTCATATTTATAAAGAAGTAAATCCATGTTTGTAATTATGTTGCTATCTAAGAAAATTCTATGGGCCGTTTGATCAGAAAAAAAAGTGGAGGAATTCTGAGGCAAACCATTTTCACTATAGGGGAGAACTAAACATTCCACAGATTTAAATGGGTATTTTAATCACTTGATTATTAGAAAGTTCTCCAAAGCATTGCAAAGCAATGCTTTGGAGACCTATCTAGCATTCAAGGGATTAAAATCCCTATTTAAATAAATGGCATTTTTGTCATTTTTAGTTTTCTCCTATAGTGTAAATGCTTTGCCTCAGAATTGTTCCACTTTTCTTTTGAAAAAATGTCCCTGTACTGAGAATTTTTTCACATATCATAACATCAGATATATGTCCACTAATAATAGGTTATACTTGGAGTTAAGATTTCACCACTAAAACTGTGTTTATATTTGTTGCAATTAGTGCATGTATTTATAAATATGTATGACACAATTCTTATTGGACCACTCCCATTTCTACTGCAGTTTTCCATAAAGTCAACCAATTGTAGGGTGTTTTCTGTTGAGTAAAATAAGGGTACTCTCAACGCTGAGAGATCCATATTTCTAGAGTTATTACCATTTAAAGCTGTGTTTTTTTACATTAGCAATGCCCTTTGGTGGGCAAATCGCAATTAGATGTCTGTTACATTCTAATGGAGATGAAAGTCAGTGACTTACAGTTCTCCATAGAATGTGATAAAAACTACCAGGTCACTTCCTGTCAGTTAGAATTTCCAGGAAGTAAACGCGCAGTAAATTTACTTCCTGATTATTTGAACTGTTATATAATTTGAATAAAACAACTGATGGCAGTGAGAGTGACCTTGTTTTACTCAGCAGGAAAAGCTCTGTACAGTATAGGTTTCATAAAAAAGCTTACTGCTCATTTAAGTTATGCATGAAGCAAGGTGCAGAAGAAGTGGCATAACTTTACTCCTCCTAGAAGATTGGCATTGAGGGCTTGCTGGCATTTAAAGGGATAGTAATACTTTATTGTACATATGTGTAAAATAATGTAATAGCCCCCAGGTTCATCTCTCAAACCTTTATGGTTTGAGAGAAAACCGAAGGCAAAGTTCCCCCTCCCTCCACCTTCCCTGAAGTCAGCGTTGTGCTGACTGCAGGGATATCCGGTCTGACTTTAGTCATGCGGCTCTGTAGCAGATCCGCAATCGCGTTAGTGACAAAGAATAATTTCACTGAAACGGTCTTCTACATGTGTTTGCAAACCAATCATGTGCTTGCAAACCAACCGTTTCAGTGAAATAATTCTTTGTCACTAACGGGATCTCGGCTCAGCTGCAGAGCCTCAAGCCTGTCGTACGACAGACTTCCCCTGCAGTCAGTACAACACTGACTTCAGGGAAGGGGGAGGGAGGGGGGAACTTTGCCTTCGGTTATCTCTCAAACCATAAAGGTTTGAGAGATGAACCTGGGGGTTATTACATTATTTTACAAATATGTACAATATGGAGGTTAGTAATAATAAAGAATTACCATCCCTTTAAGTCTTATTGATAGTGGTGTATGTACCAGAATGAATTATAGAGATCAAACACTGTCATGCTGGGGTATCCAGTCCTTGTATCCTTTTGAAACGTCGTCCACTATTGGGCGACAAATAAAATGACGCAATAACCCAATGAAAAAGGGTGAGATTATGATATTGCAGGCTTAAAGTGTTCCACATTTTATTAGTGTATTAGTCTAACCTTATACAAGGAGCCATTTTGGGTTCTTGGATTTCATCTTGCAGCTCGTATACACAGCGCATGTAGGAATCACACATACAACCTAGTGCTTACATACATATATGTTAACCCTTTGATTGTAAAAGTGGTTCAGGAGCAAGCATGCCCCTTTCACACTGAAAGGGTTAACATACATGGATGTAAGCAATAGCAGTGGTTGTATTTGTGATTCCTACACGTGCTATGTGTACGAGCTGCAAGATGAAACATACGGACCCAAAAAGGCTCCTTGTGTAAAGTTAGACTAACACACTAATAAAATGTGCATTGCTTAAGTCCGCGATATCAGAATCTCGACCCTTTAATGCGGAAGAGATTCTTATATCGCCCTTTTCATTGTGGTGACATGTTTAATATGCTGTTTTCTTTGTCACCCAATAGAGGGCAAAATGTTGATGGCGGACCTCCAATCCTAGTCCTCAAGAGCTACCAACAATGCATGTTTTCAAGCTATCACTGAATGAGCACAGCTGGACCAAATACTAATCACTCCACTTGTGCTCTACTCTACTGCATACCCTGAAATACAATTGCAGGTCAACAACAGTGGACATGAGCGTCTGCTGTACATTGTTCTACTTAATGTGCCCTTATTAAAATTATAAAATAGAAAAAGTTTGAAAATATTAATAAAATGTTATTTTATGGTTTATTTCCTTTTCACTACCATAACAAATTAACCAGTAGCAGGAGTTTAATAAAGAAAAGAGTGAGACAAGCTGTCCTGATTGCCTGAGTTTTCAGATCTGCAAGGTTTGCAGAGATATCTGTGTCTATCACTAAAACAAAGACCTATGTGGAAATAAAGTATTATTTGTATATAACATTGTTGCCTAAGTAGCATGTAACAAGCAGGAACATGTCTAAATCCCCCAAAGACCTGGGTCTTAGGCCTGCCTAATGCATTATTAGTGTTCTGTGCAGCCCAGCTGTACTATTACCATTTGAAAAATTGGTGAGAGACCAGGGTCTTTAGTCCCTTTAGTTGATACCCAGCAACTGCCCTGGTAATAACATAACTATGGCATATTGGAACACGGCAGCAGGCAGATGTACATGTTCATCTCTGAGTAGGTGGTGGATGCTTTCGTACTTAGGACAAATCCTGCTCTGGGATTCCTAAGAATTTTCTGTGAATCTGATTCCATCTAAGGGCTGGATTCCATTGCAAGTGATAACTTTATTACTGGGTTAGATCCGCAAACTTTGCCATGTACTGCAATACATATCTGTGAGATAACATTAATGATAATATATGTTTCCTTTAATGGAATCCATTACAAACCTAAGAGCATACTGATATTCATGATTGCACTCACATGAATATTCAGGTCTGCTCACACATGAATATTCAGCATTTCAGTCCTTTGGAGAATGGGCAGCTGTTGGACATTCATACTGCCCCAATAAATCAAACGTGAACTATATATCCCATGTACTCTGCTCCTGTTGCAGTATAACCTTAGTGTAGATTATTTATATATGCCAAATATTCCAATGATAAAAGAAAAAAATCAGAGACTAATCAAACTTGCTCTCTGGTTATACTGTTTATTCAGCTAAATGCATAACAAAATGCATACCAAAAGCTAGTGACAATGTAATAAATAAAATTAGGTTCTTCTGTCTAGAATTGGGCAATTGATTTGCCCTCCAATTTCTCCTCCTTTTTTGTGCATTTTTCTGAAATATCTGTGCCATGCATTTTTTATACCATAACAGCATCTGCCCCAAATATTTTAATACTAATGTAAAAGCCCATTTACACAGCCCAAGGTCTGGGTAATGTTAACCCTTGCAATGCGTTGCTTACCCCTCCAGCACTCAAAGGGTTAAGAGGCTGCTACCTCACTTCTCCACACGATGCAGCTTGCGTCGCCTCACTCACGCGATGGCGATGCAATCATGCTCAGTAGAGACTGCCCAAAAGTGGGCAGTCTCTACTGTGCATGGCTACATCATGACAAACATCCTAGCAAATTATTATATAGTATTCCCTTACAGCAGTGGTTCTCAATCTAGCCCTTAAAGACAATCCACTACATAGGAATATCCCTTCTTGGAGTCAGTCAAAACGACTGCCTTAAAGGTCAGGCTTCTTCCACAATCAGGGTTGGTTTTATCATAAATTAGAGGACTTGCTACAAACATGATGCTGAGAAAGGGTTCAGAGTTTGGCAGGCGTGGCATTATGCAAAGGCCATGATATTGCTGCCAACCTACATGGTTGTAGATCACAGATGGTAATCTGCACATGAGATGTACTTTTTCAAAAAATATTATTCCATCAAATGTAGTGTAACGTTGAATCTTTTATACCAGGCATAATGCACAAATGTTACCACTGCATATGTTGATGATTCAGTTGTTATTTCAAGGCAAGGAATAAGAGTTCAGTGCTAGATGGGTGCAATCAAGGAGTGTCCATTCAGACTCCCAAAAATACAACATATACACAAAATTTCATGCATCACCATCATAAACACAGAGAACTCAAAATAAAAGCATCAATCTTTATTGAAACATTAAAAATACACCTGTATCTTCAGACCTTATACAGAGACAAGGGGAGACTCAAATGAGGTATGGCATACACAGCTAGATGTGAAGCAGCATGCTCAAATAGATCCACTAGTTTCGCATACAACACGCTTACTCATGATCTCTGAACCAGGAAGGGTTAGGACAGGTTTGGGAAAACTGGAGCAACTGTCATGTACACCTCGATAAACAAGACATTCCTGGCTGATAACATTCAGATGTAATTTCTCAAGCAAAGGCAGGAGATTCAAATTAATTAGTGCCATTAGGATTTTTTGCCCATAATAAAGTAAGCGGGTTGGGGTGTCATTAGGAGGTGCAATTTCAAAGCTGGTCTCAAAAGCTATAATGCCATGGGGTACCAGTACCTACCAACTGCAGTAATATGATATACTAGGTGGTCCTCCCTACCACTGAACTTGTTTACTATGTATGAGAATAGAAATAATATGCACAGGCAGAGTTTAAGATCTATATTGCTGTTTTTGTTTTCATTTAGAGGTGGTTATCCCAACGCACAATGTTTTAGGCATTGTCTTTCCTCAGATGAAATCTTACCTGAGGAAGGGCATTGCCTGAAATGTTGTGTGATGGGATATCTATCTAAAAAAAGAGCATACAGCATCATAAACCTTAAAATCTGCATGTGTTTGTTAGTCATACTTTCATACATTATTAGGAGGAGTTAGCTTTCATTTAATTGATATTCAAGAGCATTAGATTGCACATTAAAATAAATATTGGCAAAGAATATCTAACAAGTGCATGGTTCTATCCAGCCGAACAAAGTGTTGTGACTCATTCACAAAGCTGGGTCCTCTCCTGTGAGAGAAAGATATGTCAACCACGAAGGTGTTTCCCCTGGCTTTCGTACAAATTTCACATTTAAAACTATATTATTATGTATGGCAGCACTGAGTGAAAGGGGAAAAGGGGATTTATCAGGGTTTCACTCCACTTTTAATCCAACGAAAAAGATATTTTCTTGTTTCTAAATTTTCCCCCTTATTTTACAATGGAAAACATTAAAGATTTCCAATGACAAATGAAATGGCATTTTTACAAATGTCCACATGTCATGCTTCCGCTCCTTTATTCTGGCGCAAATGAACAAGTGATGACTTCTATGAATGTTATTTTTCCACCCTGCATCAGATTGACAATGGCTTATTGTAACTCAAACACATTTTAGACAGTAAAGCTAAATTAGAGCATCACACCATTGTGTGCATCGTTTAGGGAAGAACTCATTAGTCTTTATCATGAGAATGCTGGTGTCTGATGTTTTTTCACAGTGTTCCAGAGCTCAAGGACTCAGTAGGACTCATTCACATGAGCAACTGTGCTGCTGGCCGGCAAGCAGTCACCCAAAAACAGATTTCTTTTTTTTCCTATGCGGCTGTTTAACAGAAGACTGTGATAATATCTGGCATTTTAACAATATGAGAAAATGGGCAGCTGCCTAGGACTCACTGATGGAAAGGGCCCACAGTCAATGTGAAACTCTTCTTGCTCTGCCTATCTGCTCAGTGTGCAAAGCCAAGTATAAAAACTCAGAACTGTGTGAACATAAATGTGATAATAAAAAAAAATAAAATAAAAAATACCCCAAGTATATACATAGTTGATGAGGCTGAAAAAAGACAAGTTCAGCCCATGCCATGTCACCCCTGTTGATCCAGAGGAAGGCAAAAAAAAATCCATTGAAGCCATTTCCATTTAAGCCCTAAGTGGATAAAACAATTCCTTCCTGACTTGAAATGGCAGTCAGATATTTCTCTAGATCAACATCCTATCTACTTTGATCCCAACTGTCATAATATTGTGACAAGCTACTGTTGATTTAAGTATTTAGCATTGCGTGAACCTAGGTGTGAGCTCACAATATAGAAACATTGAAACATAGAATTTGACGGCAGATAAGAACCATTCGGCCCATCTAGTCTGCCCATTTTCCTACTGTAAAAATCTCAAATCTTATTTGGTCCTTGGTCTTTTCTTATGTTCAGGACAGCCTTATGCCTATCCCATGCATGTTTAAATTCTGTCACTGTATTAACTTATCAACTTATCTACTACCTTCTCAGTGCAGTAAAACTTTTTTACATTACGTCTAAACCTGTGTCCCTCTGGTTTTAGACTATGGCTTCTTGTCCTAACATTTTTACTCCTTTGAAATGTACTTCCCTCCTGTACTTTGTTGAAGCCCTTAATGTATTTGAATGTTTCTATCATATCCCCTCTCTCTTCTCTCCTCCAAGCAATACATGTTCAGATCCTTAAAGAGATAGTAATACTTCGTTTTATCTTTGTTTTATTTTGTAGGTATTAAAAAAACATGAAGAACGATATAAGTCTTATCTATCAAACCTTTATGGTTTGAAAGATATTCACAAGCAAAGTTTCCCCTCCCGCCCTTTTTACCTAGTGTAAGCCATCTCTTCTCAGATGTGGAATCCAGTCCATAGACCAAACAGATAACAGAAGGGGACAATCTTCCTCCTATGAGAACAATGAAAGCCCTGCCCACCCTTTGACAAGTTTTTCGGGTTTTTCCTTTATCTTAATTGAAGATTGTCCCTCTCTGCAGTCTACCTGGACACCTCCCTTCTGATCTGGCTGAGCAGTGTTATATCAGTAAAAGGGGCGGGAGGGGGATACTTTGCCATTGAATTACTCTTGAACTACAACTCTGACAGAATTGAAATAACACTCTCCAAAGTCCAAATACTATGATGATTAATTAGAGCTGCTTTTATTATGAAACATTACTATCCCTTTAAGTCTATCCTGATATATATTTTCCTGTAAACCAGTCACTATTTTAGTAGCCCTTCTCTGAATTTTGTATAGAGTATCTATATCCTTCTGGAGATGGTGTTTCCAGTACTGCACACAATACGCTAGGTGAGGTCTAACTAGAGATCTGTAGCGTGGCATGATCACTTCCCTTTTTTCTGCTACTAATGCCCCTAGCTATATAACCCAGCACCCTGCTTGCATTCCCCACCGCTTTGTTATATTGCCTGCCTACCTTTAAGTCATTAGAAATAATTACTCCCAAATTCCTTCCCTGTGTTGTCTCTGACAGCATAGTACCCTTAATAGTATATTTTGCCTTTGGATTTTTCCATCCCAAGTGGATTATATTGGTAATATAAAGTAAGCTCAAAATATAGTGTAGCTATTATAAGCACTCACATTAAGAAGGAGGAGATAAAAGTTGTAAACGTTATGAATCAATGCTTTGGAGACCTTTATAGCATCCGAGGGCATAAGAGGTCAGTTGCTTTACTAACGGCCATTGGCTCAGTATTGTCTTAACACTTTGAGTGCCAGAGGGGTACGCAATGCATTGTGTACCCCTCCGGCACTCAAAGGGTCACTATGGCCCTGTGTTTGCCTGATGTCCCTTGCTCCCATTCACACTCACCTCCCATCCTACAATGGTCCCAGAAACTATTCATAGCAATATAGTAACATAGTGGATAAGGTTGAAAAAAGGTATACATTCATCAAGTTCAGCCCATGTCATAACACATTTGTTGATCCAGAGGACTGCAAAAACCCTATTCAAGCCATTTCCAATTATGCCCCAAGTGGTTAAACTTCTTTCCTGGCTCCAAATGGAGATTGGATACTTGCCTTGATCAACATCATGTCTGCTTTGAAACCAACTGTCATAATTCTCAATATTGCTCTGAGCTAGTAAGGTATCCATTACGTTTTGGAAAAAAACTATAGTATCTGTAAACACAACATCCCGAGATAAAGAATTCCATAACTTTGCTGGCATTAAAAAATCCCTGCCTTTGTTTTAGTCTAACGTACCTATCCTCTAGTCTTAATGGATAACCTCTTGTTCTTAGATCAGCTATTTGAGTAAATAGTTCCTTAGAGAGTTCTTTTATTGATCTTGAATATATTTGTAAATGGTATTCATATCACCTCTTAGATGTCTCCTCTTTAATGTAAACATACCTAGTATGGCTAGTCTCTCTTTATAACCCCAATCCCTTTATCAATTTTGTTGCATGTCCCTGAACTTTTTCCAGTTCAATAATTTCTTTTTTAAGAACTGGTGCCTAAAACTGTAGTCTCGATGAGGCCTCACCAAGGATTTATATAGGATACAATTATAGTCCCATCACATGCATCTAGACTACGTTTTTACAAAATAGTACCCAACTGGCTTTTGCAGCAGCTGAGTGAGTGACACTGTACATTGCTGTGATGTCTGTTTTCTGTCAGTACTTTCTCCAATGAATTTCTCATTTAGTATATATGTAGCATGTTTGTTTCTGCAGCTTAAATGCCTTATCTTACATTTATCTATATTAAACCTTATCTGTCACTTTTCCACCCATTCTGTCAGTTTATCCAGATCTTTCTGCAGAGAAAAAAGCATCCAGCTTTGTATGTATTTCATTACACAGCTTAGTGTCATCAGCAAAGATTTAGATGCTACTTTCAATAATATTAGATTATTAATACACAAGTTAAAAGCATTGGGCCAGGACTGAATACAGTGTCTCCCCACTTACCCCTTTAAACCAACATGAAATGTTTCAGTTATAACAACTCTCTGCCAACTCTCATTTAAGCAGTTCTCTATCTATGCACAGATTTCACCTCCCAAATCAAAGTCTATTAATTTATGCAGTAACCTGTTGTGAGGCACTGTGTCAAAGGCCTTTGCAAAAATCCAAGTATACTACATCAACAGCAATACGGTATTCCAAATTTCTACTTACCCATTGATAAAATACAAGTAAATTAGTCTGACATGAACTATTAGTCATAAAACCATACTGGCTTCTACTAATAATAATGTTGGTTGTCACATAGATCTGAATTCTATTAATTAAAATCCCTTCTAATATCTTACCCACTCTGGAAATCAAGCTCACAGGTGAATAATTTACTAGTATAGATCTTGACCCCTTTTTAAATAATGGTATTACATCTGCTTTCCTCCAATCACGGAGCACTATGCTTGATTATAGTGAATCAATAAATATTGACCCCTTAAGAACCGACCATGCAGAGCCCGGCCGGCAGTTAAAGACTACGGGCATTTTTTTTTTGCTGCATTGGAATCAGGGGTCCTCGAATGGAGTGTGGTCACGCGGGGATCCCTGAGTTCCATGATGTACCAGGACTGTCACTGGTCCTTAAGTGCAGGACAGCCGTGACGGTCCTGGCAGATCATTGGTCCTTAAGGGGTTAAATGTAATGCTCTTGCTATTATTAAACTAAGTTCCTTATGTACCTTTGGGTGTATGCCATCAGGCCCAGGGGCTTTAACTCCATAACCTTTCCCAGTCTCTTTTAGAGTTTGTGCTCAGTAAGCCATGTAGATGATGGAGGAAATTCTTTGATTCTCTGTTTGCTCGTAGCCTGCCATTGTTGCTTGATTTGTATTTACAGGAGAAAAGAATGTGCTTATAGGGTCAGTAATGCCAGTATTTAACTTTATTTAATATTGTAGAGGTTACAAAAATAAAGTATTTGGAGAAAATGTCATCTCTCAAACCCTTACGGTTTCCCTTTTCCTGCTGACAACTGTAAAGCTGATAGCGGGAGATTCAATTCAGCCGACTCGGGGAAATTGCGTTATTTACAAAGAAGTACTTCAATGGAATGGTCTACAAAGTGTGCTTGCAAACCAGGCACACTTTGTAGACCGTTCCAATGAGGTAATTCTTTTTAAATAGCGCGATTTCGGCTCTGTAGCTACAGAGCCACCGGTTGGTGCCAGGACCAGGATCTCCTTCTGTCAGCAGAGCGCTGACGTCAGGAGAAGGGGAGGGAAATGGGAACTTTAGTGGCGAATATCTCTCAAACCGTAAGGGTTTGAGAGATACCACTTTCTCCAAATACTTTATTTTTGTAACCTCTACAATATTAAAGTGGAGCTTTCACCTAAGCACAAGTTTGCTTTAATCCATTTATTATACCGAATGTAACAGTGTTGGGTTTTGTTTTAAAAACAGACCAGCGGGGAGGAAGATCTCCTGTATTCTCATCGGCAAGATGGTGCCGATCAGAATGATTAGAAGAGGGAAAAAGTTAACCCTCAAACTTCATTTCTATCTCGTTTTTTTTTTTTAAAACAAAACCCAGCACAGTTAGAATCGGTATAATAAGTGGATTAAAGCAAACTAGTGCTTAGGTGAACGTTCCGCTTTAAATAAAGTTAAATAAGGGCATTACTGACACTTTAAGGTGTCAGCCATAGCCTTATCCTCACTAATTAATTCATATGTCTGCTGTTTTAAGAGGACCAGTACAAATCTTAATCTTTTTGCCATTTATATGCTTGCAGAATTGTTTTGGATTTTTCTTGCTCTATTTTGCAATACTTTTCTCATTTTCAAATGTAGCCAGCCTAATTGCTTGTTTGCAGATTGTATTACAGTCTCTATATATTTTTAAATGATGCATCTGACCCTTCTGACTTAAACTATTTAAAAGCTTGCTTCTTATTGTGAATTTTCCTGCTGACCATGTTTTTGAGCCTCCCTGGCCTTATATTTGCTCCTCTTGTATTTATTTCTCAGTGGTGCATATTGACGTGTATTTTTATTTAACAACACTGTAAACAAATTACATCTTTATGTGTATATTTTACTTTGAAGATTACATTCCATTGAATGTCCTTTAATACTGCTTTTAGCATTATAAAATTAACCCTTGTATAGTGGAATGTATTGGTTAAACCTTTGTTATTGGGTTTCTCATAACACATTTCAAATGACACCATATTATGGTCACTGATGTCTAAATGTCCCCATACCTGCGTAATGTTTATCATTTCAGAATTGCTTGAGACCACTAGGTCAAGCAAGATCTCCTTTGGAGAACTTATGGTCAAATCAGTGCTGCAGCATTGTCCTCAAGGCACAGCATGAGCCTTTTTAGTGCTTTTTTTAAAAAACATATCAACATTTGGACATTTTCATTTTTACCCGCCCATGTGTGTTCATGCATCAGCTGTTAGGGGTCCTTGAGAATGGAATTGCCTCTGCAGCCAATGCTCCCATCCATTCCCAAATTGATTACTGCTTGAGATTTGTTTTGCAACATGTGAATGTGAAACACCCAAGGAAATAATTGCCTGGCAATCTAAAAATGTTGTCAATAGATCAAATATCTACATGTTTCTTTTTATTATTATATGTTGTGGGGTCATCAAACAGCTAATACCGAATGCACAAGGAAATCAGAGGAGGTCCTTGCATACTAGTAATTTGCTAATGTATCAATTGTCAGAATCAATCTGGCACTCACTCATTTTTCAATAAGCAAGTGCCAGCTAGATATGCCAATGTAATATACCATGTGTGTGTATGTGTGTGTGTATAATACCACAACTGCACCATTTACACATATATTCATAATTTCCCTGCCTCTCATACACAAGGTAGGGAAATATGATCAGTCTTTAACCCATTGCACAGCAAGTCGTTGGGTACTCCACTGGCACTCAGTAGGTTAGTAAACACCTGAAGGCATCCATCAATGATCTTGGTGAAGAGCAACATGTCTGCTACACAACTCTTCCCACAGCTTGATTAGTCCAGTCCTTTATCATTAATATAATGGGGTAATGCACTAATGAGTGATAAAGACGTGATAAGGTAGAGCCAATCCAATAAGATTTCGCCAGCACTGGAGATGTTAGTGCATAGGCTCTATAGAATAGTAACAGGCCTGGACTGGCCATCGGGCATACCGGGCATTTGCCCGGTGGGCCGGTCCGGGCATTTAAAAAAAATTAATCATTAAACGAGTTTGGGCCGTCTTTCACTTTCTGAAAGACAGCCAGCTCGTTACAAGTTTCCTGGTGGGCGGGCAATCAACATGCGGCCGTGTGGCTCACTGCACGTGATTATAAGCTCCACCCATGATGGGCACCCATGGGCTGCTCAAAAAATAAAAATGCGATGCTCAGTCTTAAATGCCTGGGCCTATTTTTTGTCCCAGTCTGGTACTGAATAGTAACATAGGAAATGTAGAAGTGATTTCACTGGAGAAGTTATCTCTGTATTATCACCTCTTTATCATGTATTAGTACATTGTGCTTCAAAGTTAGAACTTTCCAACCAGCACCTGACTACCTGGAATTACCAATGAAGTGATTTTTGATGGTCCATTATCTGCCTGGGACGGTATTCTTATATTGCATTGTTTTCTGACAAAAAAAGGTGAAACATTGACAGCGCAATACCAATATTAATTAAAGCTAAATGTAATTAAAAATGAGAGTTTAACCTCTTGAATACCACATAGGGTCTCAAATGGCATAACCCTTTAAATTCCAGAGGGGAACGCAATGCATTGCCCCCCCCCCCCCCGGTGCTGAAAGGGTTAAAAATTAGATGCCCAGGAATAGCAAAGGAAAAACAGTAAACTGTGCTACTCATTCTTTAGGTTCATACTTTGTATTAACCCTTTGAGCGCCTGAGGGGTGTGCGACGCTTTGCTTCGCAAGGCATTGCGCACCCCTCTGGCTCTCAAAGGCTTACCCAGCCTTTTCAGTACGTTGTATCCCCTTCAAACAGTGAATGGTAAACATCATGGAAACACTTTAAAGAAGCTGTGATGGAAATCCTTCAGATCAGGTTGCCCCGGGGCCTCTTAAAGTGTAAGAACTACCAGGAATCCTGCCTCCTTTTTTATTTTGGCTTCTGCTACTGTATTACAGGAGTATGTCTGTCTGCCTGCAGCTGCTTTTCCATAGGGAACCCATAAAGCAGCACCTCCCTGCTTTTGACCCTGACGCCCAGTAGGTGGTGCTAGACGGTGTCTGCCAGCTGTTCCCTCTGTCACAAGCAGACCTGTTGCATTTGCATTCAACCGCTTGACTGGTGCAGCAGGGAGCAGCTTCCAGCTGTATCCAGGAGCTTGTGCAATCTCCCGCTGCGGGTTACAAGCCACACTCTGTGATCACAATGATGTACCCTGCTTCCAGCCAGACCCTACAGGATCACAAAAGGTCATGAATATATGAAGACATCTATTTGTTTAATTTCATCTTTTCATTGGGCCATTTCTCTCTGCTAACGATATATATGTGTGTATGTGTATAGAGTAGATTTATGTGGAGTGGACGTGGGAGCTACAATCCTAAAGAAGGTGAGTAATTATTATGGGTGAAATTATGTAATCTAATTTTAACCCCTTGGATGTTAGTAAAGGATCTCGTTGGAGAGCGCATTTGCGCCCAAGGTGTTAACTTGTTAAAGTCAATCTGCATGCTATTTCATACATTTTTTCTGTTTATTTTTTAGCTATAAACGTAATTTCAAATGATCAGTAATATTTTCTGTAATATAATTATGATAGGCAATTAAGTTATATCAAGTTGGAGCTCTTTTTTTAATAGCATTTCAGTCTGCATACATTGTGTAGATTGTTTTTATTCTGCCTGCAGATAGATCATGCATTTTTTAAAAATATGTAGAAGTTAACCCATCAACTTCCAGTGTGTCAGCTTTGCCTAGCAGTGATCTGGTTAATTCAGCCACCGCTTGGAATCCGTACAGCTGCTGTTATGAAATGTAGGGATTGTGCCCATGAGTTGGATCTGTGTATTTCCCTAAGGGACGTTTAACCCTTTGAGTGCCAGAAGTGTACGCAACGCATTGCTTTGCAATGCGTTGCTTACCTTTTTGGCACTCAAAGGGGTTAACTAGTTTCCGGATGGATGAAGTTAAATTGCTATACTGATAAACTAATTTGTTGTGGTCTTGGAACAGCCACGGGATATAGAAAGTGGTAGAATAGCAAATCCGAGAGCAATGCTCCTGCGTTTTAACCCTTTGATTGCTAGATGTATCCAGCTCTTTGCGTTGCAATGTGGAGTGGTAGAAAAGCAAATCGGATAGTATTGATCTGTAGTTTAACCTTTTAATTGCCAAGGATGTATCCTGTTATTTGCGTTGAAATGCGAAGTGGTTATTTGCGTTGAAATGCGAATAAGACAGCACTGAGCTGTGTGTTAACCTGTTGAGTGCCAGAGAACTATCCAACACATAAACAGTTAACGCAATTTTCTGTGACCTTCGCTAGCTGACCTCTACATTATATTATTACTCTAGGTCTCCTGGTTCCCATTATACTATATATATATATATATATATATATATATATATCGCAGCATTTCCCGATTATATGCACTGTCATATCCAAGAAAAGTAGTAGTAAGAAAAGTATTTTTAGCTGTAGTTTACACAGTTATTCTTTACCCAAATAACCTGTTACAGATCTGTGATACTTTAAATTATATTGAAAGATCATGTAATATGTACACTTGTTATTTACTGCACCGGCTATGTAGTCATTTACTTATTAACCCGTTAAGGACCACAACGTGTTGCTCACCCCTCTGATACATAAAGGGTTATCTCATTGCTAATCCGGTATATGCTATCATATATATGTCTGTGATAAAAGTAACTATATAATTAGTGTCACGCTACAGCATATTGTTTTGTTAAATAAATTACATCTTTAGAGCATTGTTAGATTTCATTTTATTTAACCCCTTGGGTGCCAGAGAGTCAGTCCAGCAACATTTTCAGTAGAGCAGTGGTGAGTAACATGACGACCTCCAGCTGGACAGGACTACAATTCTGGCTAGGGATGATGGGAGTTGTAGTCCTGAACAGCTGCAGGTCCTCAGGTGTCCCATCACTAGCCTAGATAGCTCTCACAAGTAGTGCTTAGAAGACATCTTCAGCACATGAAATGATTAAGGTAGTTATATAAAGTAATTTGATTCTTAACCCTTGAGTGCCAGAGGGATTTCCAACGTATTGCGAAGTAATTCATATCCTGGACACCACACTGACAGTCAGAGGATTAACACCATTTGCGGTCAGTGCAATGCATTAATCATGTCAGTGTATGAGCTTTGTGCAATACCGTTACCACCTCACTGACACTCAGAAGGTTAAAGGGGTCTTTTGTCTGTAGAGAGGTTATGATACCAAGACAGATGTTAATTTATAAATAGGCTTTTAACTTCTCATTGACAACAGTAGAAAAAAGCCCAAATGGCAATATCCCCTGGCTAGGCAAGGTGGCTGACAGGTACATTGCATTGGTTTGTGTGAACAGAAATCATTTCTATACAGACGTCTGAGGCGAACAAACATGCCTTGCAATGTGGGGGCTGCACTTAGAGCCCATTGTTGTGTGCAAATAGTTATAGAGAAACGGTACGGCTGAGGAATGTTTTAATGTTTGTCAAACACCTTCAGTGGATTCACTGGTACAGTACTCATTTGTGTTGCTTTCAGTCATGAATAGCTGCTGCGCTGCCTAGGTAGTCAGTTGTCAGAGTCTACATCTCCCATTATTCCCAACCAATTGTTGGCTGGTTGGGGATGATGGGAGAAAGGTTGTAGGACAACTCATTCTGTAATGGTGCAATTCAGCAATGGACAATGTGTCGCCCTCCAGCCTGTTCAGACTACAATTCCTATTAACCCCAACAAGCTGGCTGGGGATGATGGGAATTGTAGTCCTGATCAGCTGGAAGACCTCGGGTCCACCCCCCACACACACACTGTGTTGCTAGCTGCATGTAATGGTGTACTGCTCTGTTTATCTCACACGATACTGCACTTACTCCAGTGTCCCAACTACCTTCCTCTAGATTGTACGCTCTCACAAGCAGGGCCCTTTGATCCTATTGTTTTCTATGTTCCATTTGTACTGCTTAATGTCTCTGTATGTCTGTTCCCTATTGTACAGTGCTGCGGAATAAGTTGGCCCTATAAAAATAAAGGGTAATAATACTAGATAAGAAGATATTGGACTGAAAATCCCACCTGGAAGCCACACTATAAAATAAATCATTTTTATGTCTGGTAAGGGACAGTGGGAGTTGTAGTGCCCAAAAGTTGGAGGTCTATCAGTTGACTATCCCTGCTCTAATTCTGGTTCAGAAATATAAGGCTTGACTGTTTAAGTGCCAGAGTTAATGGACTATCCATTGCTTTGCAATGTGTTGTACACCCCTTGGACATGTTTAACCCTTTGAGTGCCAGAGAGGTAAGGAACGCATTGCAAAGCAATGCGTTTTGTACCTCTCTGGCACTCAAAGGGTTAAAGGAGATCTTTCACCCCTATACAAGTTAGGTTTATTAAGAGTATATAGCGATAATATATAAAACTTTATTTATTTAAAAAAAATGCTAGTTGGGCTAAAATTATTGTTTACAGAGTGCCCTGCACACCACGTCCGCATACACTGCTGTTGTCGCAGTTTGCTGCACCACCGCTGCTCCCTTCCCACTACCCAGCATCCTCCGATGACCAAGGCTTTCTGTCTGTAAGTTGGAGTGATCTCATTGGCAGAGATCGATATCTAGGAGGAGGCTGGGTAGTGGGAAGGGAGCAGAGGCAGAGCGGCAAATTGCGGCAAGAGCAGTGTATGTGGAGGTAGGGTTCAGGGCACTCTGTAACCAATAATTTTAGCCCAAATAGCATTTTTTTTTTTTTAAACAAATAACATTTTAAATATTATTGCTATATACTCTACCTAATAAGCCTAACTTGTATAGGGGTGAGATATCTCCATCAATGAAACATAGGGACATATATTTAAAGACACAGTGGAGCACTTTTGGGGCAAACTATTTGCAAAATTGGAAATGCATCAGCATTCCATTTGTTTTCAATTGGAATTTTAACCCCTAGTATGCAGCAGAAGTCTCCAATGCATTGAGAAGCAACAAGGAAGAGATCTCTCTAACATTTAAATGTTAAAAGTGCAGCTTTTTTTGGCTCCCTATGGTGCTGTTGCTTTTCCTACATAATCTCTGATTGAAATGCGTAGCGTACCCCTCTGGCACTCAAAGGGTTAAAACCCACCCAGGAGAATTTTGAAAATCTCCATTGGTGAAAAATCAATCTGACATCCCTTCTTTCAACGATTAAGGATCAGAGGATTGTGCAATGCATTGCTCCCACTGCTTGTCCTTAAAGGGTAAAGAGCCTACAAGGTTAGTTCAATCAATGGGTAAGTTGCAGCTCTCTAATTGATTTTGGATTACCAGTCCCATAATTATCTATATTAACCAATGGCTGGCTGAGAATAGTGAGAGTTAAATAAACAAAAGTGAGTCATAACTTGGTAACCCCTGACCTATGATATGTCTTACCCTCTCATTGCATTGTTTCTTTGTCTCCATAGTAATTTTGTTCTTTACCTACTACTCCAATAAACCAATTTGCTATGTGCTGTAGAGATGTCTTATTGATACTATGGAAACAAGAGAAAGCAACAGAAACTGCAGGGAATGATAATGGATCTGCCAATATGTTGAAGGAAGTGATATAACAGCACTAGGTGACTGTCTCCACTGTGGTACTCTTCAATGTCATGGAGGTGCATATGTCTACACAGTAGTTGGTTAATTCATTTGGGTATATTTCACTTTTTCCATCAGTTATTGGACTCTACAAAACATTTTCCAGTTTCCTTAGAGAAAATGTGTGAAAAAGCAAACCATTTTTGAAGGTTGCCTACAGAAGAGGCTTCATGAAGCCCCCAGGGTGTATTTCTTTAATGGCTTAATGGTTAGGATTTCCAGATTATTCTATTAAAAGAGGATACAGGAAAAATGCCTACTGCATTGATCTGTGGGAACCATTACAACCACATAATTAACTACTGGAGCCCTGCAGCAGGTGTTTTTCATAGGTGTCCTCTTGTAAAGGATGACCTGGCAGCCCCAGTAATGGTATATTGCTCTGCTGGTCTCACATAAAACATAGACATAAATGTACCAGGCTGGAAGTCACATGTGGAAGCCTCACTATAAATATTACTGGTTTATTCCATAGCTTGTGGGATCCTCATATCCCCATGGATGCTGTGGAGGTCTCCCTACATGGACCTCACTAGCATCCAAGAGGTTAATATACATGACTGACATCTCAAGCCCAAAAGATGATTTCCTGTGGGTGTTGAGTAGAGGATTTGTTAACAGTCTGACAAGTTGTTTTTTTGAATGAAAGGAGGCCACTAAGATCATATGTTTCCATTTCGCTTGTCTAGACGGTTCAGTTATCTTCTTTTTTTCTTCTCAGCAGTAGACTACACTAGATTTCAAGATTTGATGACCATTTTCCACAATAGCTTGAGTATAAATAAAAGAAGCACTGCTCTTTATGGTTTAAGACTAGAGGAATGTGAAAAAATGGGAAAAAAGTACAGTTGCATATGGCTGTCTGCAACATTAAATCACTCAATTTTGGCAGTCTTGATTTTCCTGTTACACTTGAACAATCCCACTGGACGTGATTACATTGACTTGAGGTCATGATCAACAATTATGAGCCTTCAGCAGGAGTATATGTTGTAATACCTTACTCTGCTTTGTAGCACCATCAGAATTAACCCTGTAAGGACCAGAGGGCTGTACAGCACACTATTTTGCAATGTGTTGCACACCCCTCAGGTCCTTAAAGAGTTAAACAAATGATTAGTTAATACAGTATTTGGAGAGGCTATTTCTGCCTCGTTGAATGTATGCACTAGAGTTTGTAAGGAGGAGTGAAGACTGAATAGGCTGTTATGCAATATTTGCTTAAACCACTTAGGCTCTTCTTAGAGTGCAACATACAAGAGATAAACTCAAGGGGCTCTTAAATGTGTTATTTTACGGACACTTCATCGTTGATAAATGATTGGAGGGCCACCACCACAGTGGAACTTTGTTCGTTTTATTAGTGTGTTTATATGTAAGTGCAGCCCTGGTCTCTCAACAGGTGTAGCTCTGTGCTCTAGGCCATCAGGCCGTCACCCTAAGACATGTTTGCTTTGTTTTACAGTTAATTATCCCTTTGAATGCCAGAGGGGGTACGCAACACATTGCGAAACCCTTTGTGGCACTCAAAGGGTTAAAATCTGCCTGCATGTTATACTAGCCATTGTCCTGTAAAATAAATCATTTTGAGAAATTAAGCTTTATGTTGTGGTGGCAGTCCATTCTAATTTACTGTAACGTATACTAATCAGTTCTGTTTGAGGCCACAATTTTCATGCACTGTGTGATGTACCCATTGTGTGGGCTCTACCTAGATTCATTCACAGCATAGTATGTGGTAATTTTGTCCAGCAGAAACAATCTAATTAGCATAAAGTGCCACCAACAATAACAATTAAAGCGGAACTACCACTCCTTAGAACATTGCCCCAAATAATTACCCATCTGGCGACTAGCTGCTCTGTAGTGCTAGTCTCCAGAATTATTACCGCATTCATGAGATTTATAGACTGCTCCAGGAATGACAGGCACTGCGCTGTCAGTCCCTTTTGGAGCCGAACGGCTCCTACCAACACCTCTTAGAGCAGGTTGGGACTGACAGCGCAGGCACACAGACGTCACTATGGATAGATGTCTGCACTGTTTCCTGTCTGTCATTCCCGGAGCAGTCTATAAATCTCACGAACGAGGTAATAATTCTGCTGACTAGCGCTACTGATTCGCCAGATGGGTTATTATTTGGGGCCATGTTTCTAAGGGGTGGTAATTCTGCTTTAATGTCTCAAAAAACATTTGTATTACAAACAAATGGCAAATGCAAACTATCTGTAGTTTTTAATTCATTTTTGAAGTCGCTTAAATGTATCTTAGGGTAACAGGTCCAGAAATGTAACAATGCTGGGCAAACAAAGTACACTCTTGATTCAAACAGGGATTTTAACCTTTTGAATGTTAGAGGTCTCCATTTAATTTCTACTCTATACACTGGAGGCCTCTACATGGTATCCTTTTAAAGTGGAACTTTCATCTTATATAAAGTCGCCCTGCAATAATTAAGCAGGTAGCGACTAGCTTTATAATATACTAGTATCAAAGACCGTATACACGGGCTAAAGTGCACCCAGCGGCCCAGGCTGCTGCCCCGGCATATTATACTGATTTTAAATGCAGATTTTAACCCCCTAAATGTTAGAGGAGTTTCCAGTATTTTTACTAGCAATGCATAGAGGACTTCTTTACCATTAAGGGACATAATAGCTCCATTTAAATAAATGGGAATTTTTGTTTCTCCTCTAAGGTAGTTGGTTAGCCCTAGAATTGATATGTATCTTTATGCATATGGCCGTTGGTGGCTAAGTTGCTGAATAATGTTATTGTTAGTAATTCTGCATTTTCTGCTTTGGAAATCTCTCTCTATATAAAAGGGACAGTCACATGACAAGCTTTTGTGTTTATGCCAAACATGGAGAATGCATACCTCCCAACATTTCAAATGGCCAAAGAGGGACACTTGTGTTTTAAGTGGTGATGCTGGAGGCATTACTGAGAATATTTAGATTATTTCATGATCTATTAACACCTCTTTGTGTAACTGAATAAATGATTTAGAGCAAGACCAACATATTTTATTTACACAGTCTAATTTATAAACAAATACTTAAGTTTAAACAAACATTAATGTGAGTTTTATTGCTGTGGAGCAATATGATACACTTTATAGACATACCATGCAGTCCGATATCTTAAAAAGCGGGACACCGTGGTGGGAGGGCTGGAGGGCATCAGTTGCTCAATACTGAACTAGAAAAAGCAAAATAAATATAAAAGCATGTGCCATTAATTGGAGGAAAAAAATCCTCACTAACTACAAACTTTTTTTAAAATGTTTTTATAAATCAACATGTTTATAACATTTGTTAAATAACACTTTACTTTGCTGAAATTCCCAAAAACCCCTTTAATTAAGTAATTTACTATTTCTGTCAACTTCCCCTTCCTTCCAGATCTTTACTGCCCTTATTGTAAAGAACTATTTCCTGCAGATGAACTTCCTTTCCTCTAATCTCATGAAATAACCTTATGTCATCTGTATTCCCCTATGGATAAAAAGATCCCCAGAGACTGATTTGCACTGACCTTGACTACTGCAATAACATTCCCTTGTAGGCACCTCTTTTCTAATATAAACATAAAGTATTTAGTTTTTCCTCTTTACTAAAATCTTCATTTATTAATTGTCTCTGACCCCTTTTTAGCTTCACAGAGCTTTATTCATCAAGCTAAAGTGGTGTAATTCTGGAGCAGACCAACTGCACCATTGGTGGGAAATAAAATGCTCATTTATTTAACCATTTGAGTGCCACAGGTACCCCTCTGGCACTCAAAAGGTTAACTCTTTGAATGCCAGAAGGGTATGCAACACACTGCTTTGCAATTCGATGTGTACCCCTCTGGCACTCGAAGGGTTAAATGTGACTTTTAACCCAGTGAATGCTAGAGAGGTCTCCAGCACGTTGCGTCACATTGCTTTTCAGGCCCCGCTAGCTTTTAAGGGGATAAACTCCGAATTGAAATCAATGTGAATTTATGGAATTTTCTTATGAACCCCTTTGCTGCAGCTGGTTTGCTCTACAATTATACCTCTTAGCTTGATGAATAAGCAAAACAATGTATTATTGGACCAAATGAGGTTTGGGGTTTTCACAGTGGAAAATGGGGAGGCTAGGGCCTTGTCAATTTCCCCTATCGCAAAAAAAATACCCACCAGCATTTTTTCAAGCATGGTAAGCAATTCAATTACCAATGCTATGAAAACATAGTGGCAGAAAAAACTCATGTAAGGTGCTAAAGTTAGCACCCATTGGGACCCATTAAAACAAGTCTCCATTCCCCCATTCCATGCGTTAGTCAGAAACATGAGTTAAGGGACCCAAGTTTATCACAAAAAACCTAGACCTCATTTTTTTGTGCATAGTCCTTTAACCCCTTGAGTGCCAGAGAGGTACACAACGCATTGCAGAGCAATGCGTTGCATACCTCTCTGGCACTCAAAGGGTTAAAGGGATAGTAATACTTCGTTTTATCTTTATTTTATTTTGTAGGCATTAAAAAAACATGAAGAACGATATAAGTCTTATCTCTCAAACCTTTATGGTTTAAGAGATATTCACAAACAAAGTACCCCCCCCCCCCCCCCCCCCGTTCAGCCAGATCAGAAGGAAGGTGCCCAGGTAGACTGCAGAGAGGGACAATCTTCAATTAAGATAACAGAAAAAGCTGAAAAACCTGTCAAGGGGGGCAGGGCTTTCATTGTTTTCATACAAAGAAGATTGTCCCCTGCTGTTATCTGTCCGGTCTATGGACTACATTCCACATCTGAGAAGAGATGGCTTACACTAGGAAAAAGGGGCGAAAGGGGGAAACTTTGCTTGTGAATATCTCTTAAACCATAAAGGTTTGAGAGATAAGACTTATATCGTTCTTCATGTTTTTTTCATGCCTACAAAATAAAATAAAGATAAAACAAAGTATTACTATCCCTTTAACGCATGATTTAAACCGCCAATGCAGGAATTGAAGGGGAAAAGAAGCCAAAAAAAGTGACCAGTGGATGTATTGATATGGGACCTTAAGTCCCATATCAGTACATCCAAAGTATGTAAAAAATGTGTCAAATGGTAGTAAAATTAATCCTATGAGTGCCAGTGGGGTATGCGGTAATAGGAACATTGCATAATAAAAATTCACCTTTTGTCAGAGGCAAGGGACACAGATATTGAACCCAAAGGGTCCAAACATAAAAATGGAAGAGAGCAAATTTAAGGAGGCCAAAACTTCTTCAAGACCCCATGACAGTGGGGTTCACACTGGTCAACAGGGGGGATACTGATGCTGATATGGTCATTGCTGGAGTCTTACCATTATCTTCTGGAGCAGTACCTCTGGTTATGGAACTGGATTGGGCCAGAGCATTATCAAACGCCTCACTAGATAGAGTATTTAGTAAATGGCTAGTGGAGTCTCCACATGGCCCGGCTAAACAATCTAGGCTGATGACCCTTCCTCAAGAATAGATATTTCATCTTTCTCGGACCCTCCCTTCATCTGTGGATGATGGGGGAGTTCTTAGTGACAGTGCTGACATTTCTCAGTTGATTTATCATCCAGAGATGAGGATGATTCAAAATCAGCTGAACCTCTAATTAGGGATGTATTGGGAGTTCTACATGTCTCTGAGGGTGTAGACAGGAAGGGTCTATGGTTTATCTTTTTAAACCTAAAAATAAATCATCAGCTTCCTTTCCTGCTAATGAAGAATTGGTCCATATTATTCTGGATGAATGGCAATTTCCTGACAAGGCTCTGTCTGCACCAAAAAAAGTTTCCAATCTTTATCCCTTTCATATGGATAGGGTTGACCTTGGGTCTGTACCACAGCAGTGGATTTGGCGGTGTCCTAGCTTTCTAAGCATACTACCTTACCTTTACATAAAGCGACTGTTCTTTGGGATTCCAATGATAAAAACTAGATTCCCTTACTAGATTAATTTTTTTAGGCCAAGGGGCTAAATTGAGATGCAACTTTGCATCGTCTTGAGCTTGCAGGGAGATGGAGCCTGGCTGTGTCAGATACAATATGCTATCTAGGATGAAGTACCTAGGGAGGAATTTCTGACATTGGTCAGTTTGCTTCTGGATGCCACAGTTTATACACTTGAGGCAGCTTTAGACATTGCCAAGATGACAGATAAATGCTCTGCCACTTCTGTGGCAGCTTGCTGCACTCTTTGGCTCAGAATCTGGAATGATGATTCTGATTCTAAGAAAGCTTTAGTGGGTTTACCATTTAATGATTCACTTCTATTTGATCCTAACTTGGTAATATGGTCAGTCAGGCCACAGGGGCTTAAAACATTTTACTACCTCAAAACAAACTTTGTAAGTTTAATTTCAGGTAAAATAGTTCTACCTATCTCTCTAGTGGTGACTTTCAAAGTTCCCCACTTCTATCGAGATCTGCAACTAATGGATCTTCCTGGCCTCTGAAGTAGGCCATAGATCCTAAGTCCATAGATCCCAAGCCCTCCTCTGCATGAAGGTGGTGGTCCTGACACTCCCAAACACCCTCCTTTGGGGAGAAGACTCAGTCACTTCATTCATCAATGGAGGAATTCCATCTCAACTGGGTACTAGAATTGGTGGAAGAAGGTTATCTCATATATTTTCTCAAGATTCCACCATCTTGCTATTTTGTATTATGAGTTCCTACAGACCGCAGTCTCATTCAGCTTTTCATCAAGCCATGAATACTCTTTTAGATACTGGTATAGTGGTCACTGTTGCTCAAGAACAGAGATTCGAGGGATTTTATTCCAGTCATTTCATTGAATCTGAAAAATGAAGGAAGATTTACTTCGTATTAGACCTCAATTATTGTTCCGGTCGCTGCTTATTTCATTTAAGGCAGTCCCGCTGTGTATAAGCTGTCTCATCCTGTTTCTCCTTTGGGCAAACTTGCCAGTTGTGGTCCCAGCCTGCTACTTCATCCAGCTGCCAGTAGAGGAATCGGTCTCTGAATCACTGGGCAGTAAAGCTGCCACTTGCAGTCCTATTCCACATATTTTCTCTGGGTAGTCTTGTTGCCATTAACTGGTCCCAGGCCACTGATCCCTGGGAAGACAGCTACCAGTAGCAGTCCCAGCCTGCTTTTACCTTGGTAGTCCTGCTGCCATTTACTATCAGTCCATATCCAGCATTTCTACTACATATAGTGGTCCTAGCCCACTGATTCGTTCAGGCAATTTCCCTGCCAACTACAATACCAGTTGCTATTCTACTAGCCAGCTGCTACCTTGCCTGACTCCATACCCTCTGTCAGAAGTTGTTCTTTACTGTTGCTGTTGCTCTTTCTGCATTAGGGATTCACTAATAATTAGTCTAGATCTATCCACACAATTATTCCCATCCTGGTAGGGTTCTGGCTCAACTGCAGTTGGACATCTGGCTTCGCGGCCAGCACCTTTACCCAGCTTCGGCCACAGTAAGGAAATCATTTTGGCTGGCACCAATCTCTTGCTTCGAACTCTAGTGTTGCTCTCAACTTTAGATCCATACCATATCTCCCATTGGCATGACAGTTTTCTTGAGAACTGTACTTTATTTCAACCTACGGTTGTTTCTGATTTCCACATCAATGAAGAAATTATTCTTCTGTCCTTTTGTCCTAATCCTTCTAATCCAAAGGAGGAAGTTCTCCATACTTTGGTTGGGGTTCGCTGTCTCCATCAATGGTTCTTTGTACCCGATGTTTTACACCCAGTTTTTCCTTACTGAGTGGGAGAAGCTTTTCTTGTAGTATGCACTGCCTCCTTAAAGAAGTCTCCTGTATACCCATGGTCCCTGCAACCCTCTATGGACTATGAGAAAAGGATTTATCGGTACGTATTAAAATCCCATTATCCATTAGCAAATGGCCCTTAGGCTGGTTCACCTGTCTTCAGGCCTGACCTGTTAGACCACACTTCCTCCATCCTGTGCAAATGCTGTATTTGCTCTTCCTTGTCATTGTGATTAAGTATAAATCATAGGTGCCAGGGGAATTTGTACAGCTCTCTTAGCCTTTCCCAGCACAAACCCACACATACTTGCTATTGTTGTTAAAAGGAAAATGATTCTCCTTTTCAAGTCTTGTGCAGGGGCAACTGAGATTTGTTATGAGAACCATGCCACTGCACCTACCAAATATAATTCTTTCAGGGAAAGGTGTCCACTGCTCTCTGGTGGCCAGTGCAGCTGCAGTTTCTATTCTGCACTAGAAATAGCCATTCTCATAAGTGGTAGTGCTGTACTGACTGTAAATTAGATGAGATAAGTTAACAGCCATTCTGAGTAGAAGAGCTGTTGGCGTTAATCTAGAGTAAATTAACCATATTAACTCTTCTCTCTCATTTCAGAATGCACAAGCACAATTAACCAAAAGGTGTCTATAATGCAAAGCAATGCATTCCGTACCACTCTGGCACTCAAAGGGTTAAGGAATCTAACATTAAATATATGTATACATTTATAGATGCCAGCTGGAAATACAGGATATTTAAAATTAAAAAAACTAATTTCGTTTTAAGGAGTTAGTGTTCCTTTAATACAGTATTTACTGATTACCTTTCATTTCTTTTTTGCCAGAGTGAATAGAGAGTGAAACGATCCCATAACGCCAAGATGGCCACTGTGAGATTGGCATTGTGGATGATAATATCGGTTGCAGCAACGTGTTTTAGTGACCAGGTAAGTTAACAGCTTGTTCAAATGTTGCAGCAGATGATTGCACCACTGGGTAGGGTGACCACATTTCTTTTCTGCCATTAAGGGATGAGAGCAGCAAAGAACTTGTCCTCGGGTCTAGTGCAGCTGTGTGGGGGGAGTCACTATACATCACTAGACAGCAGTGAGCAGCCTGCTCTTTCTCTGGTGCACCACAGACTTCTAAACACTAGAGGGAGAACTGCCCACTGACTGCTGTGATAGAAAGCGATAGAAGCTAATGTACATTATGTCCAAAGTCTTAGAGTAGCACTTTACACTATAACAAAATTGCACCGTTGCTCCTGTTTGATGTCAGAGTCAAGGCTCAGTTCTTTCTCTAGTGTATAGAACTATGTCTGGATGCCATTTTTTTGTAGCCCAAGCATCATTTCCTGTCACAGTAAGCAATGTGCAGTTCTCCTCCTAGTGTTTAGAACTCTGTGCTCTGGAGTCGTTATTCCAAAACTTTCTATTGTCCCTGAAGGTTGCTGCCTGGGACATGGGACACAGTTAAAATCCAAGACTGTCCTGGGCAATTCGGTCACCCAACCACTGGGTCATATGCACACAAAAATAGTGGATCCAGTTGTGGAGTAAACCTTCTGTACCATGTGGTGGAAGACAGATACAAGTTCTCACTGGAGATTTTAACCCCTTGAATGCTAAAGAGGTCTTCAACGCACTGCGGAGCAATTAGTTAGAGACTTGAATGTTTATTTTTCTTCCGTGGTCAGCTGGTTTGCTCTAGAATTACTCCACTTTTGCATTTGCGCATATGAATCTGGGCATAAAATGAGTTAGTAATGTTTTCCAAAATGTAAAAGTTGAAATAATATGGGGCCAATTCATTTATGCATGATTCTATTTAACCTCTTGGCTGCCAGAGAGCTCTCTAAAGCATTTCTTGGCAAAGCGTTGGAGACTCCTTCCAGAATCTAAGGGGTTAAAACAAAAATTGCTGCACTGTAAATACAAAGTTGAGCATTTTTCTACCCTTCTGTAACAGTGAAGTCCTTTTCAGCCTTCCAGAAAGTAGAACTCGCAGAAGCCAATAGACACAGTTCTTTGCCATATCTTTGTGTGGCAATTTCATTGCTGTCCATCAGGCTGGAGTAACAGCCAAAAAGAACAGCCTCTGCCCACATTAAGAGTCTGCAGCTGTAATTACAGACAAAGCTAATTTTATGCCTTGAATCGTTTATTTCTCAAAGTCAAAAAATACTTTATACAACGGCTTCTGAAGGGATAAAAACTCTTATCGGCCTAGCTGAGGTACTGGGGAATACTGAAGGGTGACTTTGGAGGGGATTTTTAACTTTTTAACCTCCTTGAATGCTAGAGGGGTCTCAAATGTATTGTGAAGCAATTGTTAACCCTTTGAGTGCCAGAAAGGGTACTCCCCTCTGGCACTCATAGGGTTAAAGGACATTGAGGCTGATGTACTAAGAACAGATAAACATTCTACAAATTCGTATTGATGCAAATAGTTCTTTAAACCCCTTGTGTGCTTTGGATCCTATGCTAGCGTTCAAGGGGTTTAAAGTCCATTTAAACAAATAGAATTGTATTTGCCTCATATGACACAATTAGTTTACCTCAGAATTACTCTAGCTCTAATTAGTAAATTATCCTCAGTATCACCTAAACAGAAAACATCTCATCCCCGTTTAAATATCAGGTATTCCTGTCTATCATCTGCACAATCCTGCCTGTGGTTTGAGAATCCTGAAACCTGTCATGTACTTTACCCATGAACCTATATCTGAGATTTGATTCTCAACTAGTTAAAAAATGGCTAAGATCTAAAACTGATATTTAGTCTGAAATAAGAACCCTTCCCAATTCAGTTCTAAGACAATTAGAGAAACAGCCAGAAGGGGAGCAAAACCACTCTTTCTATATAGATAACCAGTAATAGACAGGCCCAGGAATTAACAGTAAGCAATGATACTATTGTTATTATTACTGTTGTAATATTGAGAATTTATTAAGTTACTGTTTCCATTTTGCTTCTGAGGAAGAAGCTGTCGCTTCGAAACGCATTGAGCTTTTTGGGCTCCACACACAAATAGTCATAATTTCCATACCTGGGAACTTATGGTTGTATGCTCCCCGGAGAGGGAAGTCCTGTAATACCACTAAGGGAGATAAAAGATACAATGTGTGTCAAAAAGGGGCAGGGCTTAATTGTGGGTGGGGGCAGGACTAACAATGTAAAGAAATAGGCTGGGGAAGGAGGCGAAACCACTGAGGAGTAGGGGGAAATCTTGGAATGCACAGATGTGAGGAGTTTGATTAGAAACTCCCCACATCCGGAGAATCAACCTCTTCCCCGGACACCCGGGGGCAAATCCGGAGAGTTCTTTTAAATATTTTTTTATAATAAATTTGAATAATTTTTGCTACTTATACAACGGTTCCAGTATTTTTTATCCTGAGAGGTGTATATCAGAAGCAGGACAGATTATTTATTCCCTGCTTGCCTTACCAGTTGGTTATATCAACCAGTGCTACAGCTGAATTGTGAGTACTAGTTCTATTACTAGTTATCTCAATTGTATATAGAAAGAGTGGTTTTGCATCACTTCTGGTTGTTTCTCTATCTTTTCATCATGGATTTTGGAGAGGTCCCTGGTTATTGGCTGGGCAGTGGAATCCGCATTCCATCTGCGGAGTGACTGAGTGGGGGCAGTCTGGAGTCCCTCATCCATTCAACTGACCACTGTTAGTGGACCTATACATTGTGAGTGTGGTGGATTACTGGTGGCGGTATTTATTACTTAAATATATCACACTAGGAGTGCCCCTCGTTTTGATCTAAAACAATAAGGGCTTGAAACTACTAGATGTGCCAGAACTGGAATTACAGTAAAAACAAGCAACGTGTATTTTGAAACATGTGTTTTGCCATTTTTCTATTATAGAACCACAGTAAAACAATACCGGTGTAGGCCGCACATGTCGCCATACTAAAAAATGGCTCTGTCTGCTTTAATCCAACTACGCGTTAAACTACTGCCTAAAAAACGTGCTAAACGTCAAAGTCCAAGGAAATAGGCATACGTTTGATGACAGGTCAAGTTTGATGATAGAAAGGTCAAGATTCACTAAAGGTCGATGCTGTGGCAATGTGATTTAGTCAGTGTATTCAAAACACTTCTACATTTCATATACAAGGAGGGCAGCGTATGTCTAATAAAATTATAGAAGGAAGAATGTCGGATGGGAGCACTATATGTCAAAATACAAATGGAGAAAGTTAGAATGTCGAATGGGAGCAATATATGTCGAATTACTAAGGGGATTGTTAATACGTCAAAGGGGGCCACTGTATGTTGGATTTCTAACATGTTGTGCAGCATGGAGAACAACACCATTGTTGTCAGGCAGTGTCCCATATACACTGCCTGACACACCCAGCCTTCTTTTCTTACCCAGGCAGTGGTCATGGAGATCTGTGGCTAGCAGTGGGCAAGTGAAAAAAGCTGGAGGGGGTCAGACAGTGTACATGGGGATATGGGGCCACTAATATGTACTAATGTAGGTTTTATTGCTATGAAGCAATCTGATACACTAATATACACATCACATAGTCTAATCTCCTAAAAAGTGGGACACCAGGGTGGGAAAGAGGGACAAAGGGATTTGGGTCTCAAAGAGGGACTGTCTCTCCTAAAGAGGGACACTTGGGAGGTATGCTTCTCCATTTGTTTTGTTCTTAGAAAGCATGTGTGAATGTATTCTGATCTGCTGTTGGCAAAACAAAGACAGTTTAAAACCATTGTTGTGGCTTCTATGCCTCAACACTGAGGCGCAGGACTCCAGGCAGAATATGTAACCACAAAACACGCGGTAATACAGACCATAGTTAATAGTATGCTACTTGCACGTTGTTTTTAGTTGTTTCTTATGGGCTTTTTTTGACTGGCGGTGTGTATAATTACCGCTGGTTTTGTTTTAACAACTTGGGTTATAGGAAATAGGTAACAGGAAAACAAAACCCTCCTTAAAAAACCTACCTGTTTTTTTTTTTTTGTTTTTTTTTTTTTTTAGCGGGGCTAACAGTATCGAACGTCTACTCAGTTTTCTTAATTATAGCAGATATTATATTTATTAGAAGGTAGTCAGATTGTGTCAGATTATTATACATACCTACCTACACATCCATAAGAAAATCAAGTTTATCACAGATTTTAGGGTTTATGCACACTATCAATTTGTAACAAATAGTGCGATTTTGAAAGAGATTTCTGAAGCGCCTATATTTATGTTGAACATTTTCATTTGAACCAATATAAATAAGATATTTAGCTTTATCTGTGTATTTATGGAAATGAGCTAGTGCTGGCCAGCAAGGAGTGATAATTGTCATGGGGAGCAGTCTGTAACATAGTAGTAACATAGTAAATTAGGCTGAATGAAGAAACAAGTCCATCAAGTTCAACCTTCTCCTCATACCCCAGTAACTGAGAATTTTATAGCTTTCCTGCTACCAATTAAATTAGTCATCAGACCTTCCTGATCTGCTTACTGATAAACAGTATAACTCTGTATGTTCCCTTTTGAAAGAAATGTATCTAATCGTCTCTTAAATGTATCCATTGTATCTGCCATAACCACCTCCCTGGGCAATGAATTTCACAATTTAACAGACCTTACCGTAAAAAAGCCCTTTCTCTGCTGAAGTTTAAACCTCCTTTCCTCTAATCTCAAGGGATGTCCCCTGGTCACCTGATCAGGCCTTGGAATAAATAGCTCATTGCAGAGATCCTTGTATTGACCTCTAATATACTTGTACAATGTGATAAGGTCTCCTCTTAGTCGTCTTTTCTCTAGAGTAAATAAACCAAGTTTGTCAAGTCCTCCATTCCCTTAATTTATTTTGTTGCTCTCAGGTGTACCCTCTCTAGTTCTAGTATATCCTTTTTCAGAACCGGTGCCCAAAATTGCACTGCATACTCAAGGTGAGGTCTTACCAATGATTTGTACAATGTCAAAATAATGTTATCCACTCTTGCTTCGATACCTCTTTTTATGCAAGACAGGATTTTGTTTGCCTTTGCTACTGCTGTTTGACACTGGACACTGTTTCCAAGTTTGTAGTTGACAAGGATACCCAGGTCTTTCTCTAGCAATGAGTCCCCTAAAAGGATTGTTTCCTCCCAAATGCATGACTTACACTTCCCCACATTAAACTTCATATTCCATTTGTTTGCCCAGTCTGACATTGTATGTACGTCCTTCTGTAGAGAGAAAATATCCTGTTCTGAATTAATGACCTTGCATAATTTAGTATCATCTGCAAATATTGATAGTTTGGTTTCTATATCTATTTCCAGGTCATTTATAAACATGTTAAAAAGCAGCGGACCTAATACTGAGCTCTGAGGTACTCCACTCTCCAACTTTAACTGTATTGGAGAATGGTCCATTTACAACCACACACTGTTCCCTATCCTTCAACCAGTTTTGTATCCAATTGCAAAGGTTATCTCCTAGCCCCAATTTCCTTATTTTATACACCAGCCTTCTGTGTGGCACTGTATCAAATGCCTGGAATGATAGTATCTGACAAGCATGCAGGGCAGTACTGTTTAATTTGCAGAAACTGACAAATAAAAATGTTAAATATTTCATACACCATGGCTTTAAATAAAATATCTAATTAAATATAAAACCTTGCCTTCCTCCCGTGATCACGCTCTCTCAAACTCTTTCTCACTTTATCCCTCGATCACTCTCGCTCCCTCATAGAGCATAGATCAAAGAGCTAACCTGGAACAAGATTGGTCTGGTGGACAGCATGTTTGAATGGACATCCACTTGCCTGAGCACTGAAAAACAGCTCCACGCAGGATCTGAAAGAGAACTGGGACATGGGCAAGAATTTCTGTGGCAAGTTCAAACATATCAGCTGCAGGACTGATCTTGTACCAGGCTGAGCAGGCAACTGCCCAGAGCTCAAAATTTTTGACAGGTGCCTCAACTGTGCTGGATACACCCATATTCTGGATTGTGGGTGTGGCCAGAGCAACCTTAATGTCTTTGTGTCAGCATTATTCCACTTTACATGCTATTATTTAACTCCTAGGTTGCTAAAGAGATCTCCAGTGCATTGGAGATCTTTTTAGGGACAAGGGTTTAACATTATTTTGGGGCTTTGCTTGTTATAGGCCATGGATATTTTCTGTGCCAGGAAATATTAGATGGGTCTGGAGGGGTGCGGCCATGTGAGGAATAGAGGTGTGACCATGGGTGAAGCTAAGGCCACCTAGGGGCACCTGGGATGTAAATCTGGCCCTGAGTGAATCTCATCTATTGCCCGGAGATGTTGGCTTCCTGCTCATGCTTGTGCACTTTGGGGTATGTACTAGATACTAGAGCAGTGATTCTCTGATCTGGTCCTCAGGTCATACCAACTGGTCAGGTTTTAAGGCTATCCCTGATTACGCACAAGTGGAGCAATTACAGTGACTCAGGAACTGATTACTCACCTGATAACAGCAGGTATATATTGAAAACCAGTGCTGTTGGTGTTGGCAAACGTTGACAAACACTGTACTAGAGAATATGAACACTTTAGTGCCGGGCTGTCCAAGTTCAGTCTTCAAGAGTCCCTTGAGGACTGAACTTGGACAGCCCTGCTTTATTGTATACTCGCACACACACACACATACTCCTCCTAGACTTTAATACAAGCAATCCCCAGACACCTTTTCTATAGAAAATAGAGTAAAGTTATCCCGCTTCTCTGAGTTTTGTTAGCACTAAGAAATCAGTTATAATGGCTAGTTTATCATGGACTCATATTAGTACATCCCCTTATTGTCTGTTGTGAGGAAGGATGAAATGAAGGCAAACTAAAATAGAGCTCTATAAATACAGGAACTGCAAATACAATGCAAAACTATATATCTAAGAAAGTGCTTCTGTCCAGCACACTGAGTCATTTATTTCTAGAGGTGTATTTCCCCTTTAAAGGAGAACGTCATTATAGAACCTGGTAGCATCCAAGTGATACAAGTATAGTATATCTGAGTTCTGTTCTGTCTTGCATCCAATGGGTGAAGCTGGATGGAGAGTCTGACAGTGTAGTATGTGTTCTGAATAAGAAGGGAAAAAAGCATTACCAGTTTATAAGGGAAAAAACATGGTGAAGAATCTCATTAGGACTCGATTTTTATTGTGGGCTTTTGTTTTGACTTTTTAAATCCATTTTCCTCCCCCTGAATTGTTGACTGTCTGAGTTTAAGCTTCTGACATCATTGCCTTTGAACACTGTAATAAATGCAGACTCTTTTTCTGGTTGGTTGGAGTGTTGAGCTCAAAGGAGCCCCAGGATAAGTTGCTTGCAGTATGGCTCAGAACACAATCCAGATATGATGTCATAAATTGAAATCGCAGGTGGTATGAAACTGAAGAGCAGGGGCTAATGAGAGGGTACACAGCATTAAAGAGAAAGGCAGTGATTATATTGACTTTGTGCAAGTGAAAGCTGTGAACTTCCTATGTGCACCTGCTCACTGCCACATCTGCTCAGGTTACAGTTTAAGCCCTGTAGAAAGCGTTTGCAGCAGACTGTGCTGTGATACACTTAAAATATCAGTATTGCAGGGGTTATTACAATGATTTTACGTTTGCCCAGCTATAGTGATTGACATCACTTTACTATGAAGAACTGGGTAAACCAGCTGCACCACAGGGGACCAATAAAATACACATTGATTTAAAATGTAGCTGTTAACATAAATTAACTTATTTACAATGTTTTATTATATATTGAATCCACTGTTTAGGCAACTTATTATATAGTAGTAATTAATATCTACACACTTAAGTTACGGCTGTGGCTACTTTAAATATTTTTCACATTATATTCATTTTTCATTAGTTATGTTTATTTTTTAAACATTTGGAATATTATATTTATTTTTAATTTTAATAGATTATGTCTCATTTAGTTTTTTTTTTTATCCGTTGCATTAATGTCAATGGAGGGATGCCGATAGACACCCATGAAGCATGTCTTGCACTGTATTTTATTGTTGAGAATGTTTATTTTGCATCTATTTGGGTAATTTCCTTCTTTAATTTTTTTCTTATTGGACTGACATGAAATGTCTAATCGCTATGCGGTAATTAATTTTCCGATTAGTATTCTCCCATGGAGGTTGGGATTGTGCTCTCGTTTTAGTTGTGTTGCCGTAGCATCATGGTTAAAGCGGAACCTTCACATAGGACGAAGTCGCCCTTCAATAATTAAACATGTGGCGACTACGTGTATTACCTCTCAAAAGTGCCAGATTCTAAAGAAATCCTTAATCTTCGGAGACCAGAAGCCAGGCATCAGCGCAGACATCTTGTTTGCGCGCCTGCGCTGTCAGTCCCGGTCTCCTCTAAGAAGTATAGCAATGTGCCACAAGGTAACCGGAAGCGACTGACGGCACAGGCGTGCAGATGGCGTGCCGATTTCTTTAGAAACTGGCACTTTTGTGTAGTTAGTTGCCCTATGTTTAATTATTGAAGGGCGACTTTATCTTAAATGAAAGTTCTGCTTTAATTATTATAGCCCTTGGACTGGCTCACTATCTGGATTTGCCTTATAAGTAAACTGATAGTTTGTCAGGCCGGCTTCTATTTTTTTTTTTAATAAAAGAAGTCTGTAAACCTAAATAAAAGATCCTGTAAACCTAGAAACAAGTTGGTCATCCAGACCTAAGACTATAATTTATATATTGTTCTATTACATTTTAATTTTTTTTTTGCAATGTATTCCTTATTGAAGATTTCATTATGAGGTCGAACAGGGATGAACGTTCTTCCCCTGATGCGCATTAGCTGGTGAATATAGGCTTCTTCATTCGTCCAACATCTGTGAGTAAACACCTATTATGGTGCAGGATCAGATCCTTGATATATTGAAGCGCCTTCCTTCTACTCTTTGCATTAGATTGAAATAAATTTGCATTTTAACACCTGGATGGCTATAGAGCTGTACAGTGCTTCATAATGCATTGAAGACCTCTGCTATAGTCAAGAGATAATATCACCATTTAAATCAATGGGAATTTTTATTTGTTCTGTACCGTGCAGTTTGTTTACCCCAGGATTTTTCCACTTTTGTTGTGCATATGGTCCCATGTTTAACTGCATCTCAACTGGCTGCTATTTTGTTTGATCCCACTCCTCGAACAACCTCCATGATTCTGGAATATTGGTCCTACAGCACTTCATAGCACCTATCATGTTCCTCTCTTTGTTGGGTCAGGCAGGATCACACAAGCTCCATTCACTTAGACCTTTGGTATCAAACTCCCTCATTCATTAAAGATCATGGGTGGGCAACATAAAGCCCTTCAGCTGTTGATGGACTACAACTCCCATCATGTCATTGACTGGCAGGGGATGATGGAAGTTGTATTCTGGCAACAGCTAAAGGACATTGCTTTGCCCCACCCTGCCACAGAGTGTAAACTCTACCGAGCAGGACTTTAGTGTCTTTCTTGCTTCTGTGTTGATACTTTTGGATGCATTGTCCTCTAGACATTTTACGTCTCATTCAGACTTGAGGAGTTTGCTGGTGTTTTATAAATAATCAATGATAATATTAATAATCTGGCTATGTTTATTAGCCCCTTTTAAGCCAATGAAAAATGTAATTTGTTCCATATGGTTTAGATGTTTTCCCTCAGATTTGCTCCAATTTTCAATTTTGTACCTATGACCCAAGATGTGTTATCTTCTGGGATCCAGTTAGTTGAGAGCTCTGTTACCAAGAGTTTAAAACTTTAACTTTGTTTATTTTTTATTCTTATATTATTTGATCCTAAGCAGATGATACTTTGGAGCTAAATCATGCAATTTCCAGCCTCTGTTTCAACGTACCTAACTCAAGGATTGCTCGGCAGTAGAGGTTGTCAGGATCTCCTCACATGAGCACAAGAAAATGATCAACCAGTGATTTAGTCTCTGTAACAGATCCACCTGTGCTAATGACATTCACCTGTCCTCATGAGGTGAGATTCTAAACACCTGCAATGGTGGTGTATCAGGTAGACTGCAGTCGGGAACCCTTCTGTAGTGCAATTATTAGGAGTGCTGAATCTACATTTCAGACGCCCCTAGGCAATGCACAAAAAGTGCCCTTAGTCCCACCAATACCTAAGCCATCTGACAGAAAACACCCTAATCCTATAATGCAGGGATGTCTAACACGTGGCCCTTGGGCCAAATGAGGCCCGTCTGAATCCAGTTTGCGGCCTGCCTGTAATTTTTTAAAAACAATTTTGTTTCCTCTTTACTAGCGCACGTGAAATGTTAGGCCAGTAAAGACTAATCCCGTGCTTGCCAGTACCAGAATACTAGGTACCAGGTACAGTTCAAGAACAGATGTCTGCTATATATCAGTACCATCACTGACTTGATAAATAAATAAATTATTATTATTTGAATAGCTGACAGGCGATAGTTCACCATTGTTATCAATAAAAAATAATAATGCGGCCCTCACACTTATGGCTTTCTGATTTTATGGCTCATGATTGAAAAAACATGGATGCCCCTGCTATAATATGTATGAAAAAATGTTCTTAACCTCTTGTTTGCTAGGGGGTCTGCAACACATTGCCTTGTGATGCTCTGGAGACCTCTCTAGCATCCAAGGTAATTAACCTGCTGAGTGTCAGAGTGGTATCCAGTGCATTACATTGCAGTGAGTTGGGTATCTTTATAGCACTCAAAGGGTTTTACATAATTGGCAGGGCAGGGGTACGTGAACTGTCTTCCAAAACCAGGAGCATGTGCAGAGGCATTGCTGTGGCCACACTCACATGTTAAGACTGTGGGAACAGCCAGCACAGCTGAGCCTTCCTGCCAAACCTGACTTTCTAGGTAAGTGCCTACTGCTGCAATTCTACTTTAAGCCTTTCAGTGCCAGAGGGCTATCCAATGCATCGCTAAGCAATGCGTTGGATAACCCCTATGGCATGCAAAGGGTTAAAGTAGAATTGTATTTCTCGGGAAATGATCCAGTTTGGCACTAGATGCCTCTCTCTGTTCTAAACTGCTTTTCATTAACACAGTTCACTGGCCGACCATTGACTCATACTAACAGCAAGATGTTTTCAGTTGTATGAAATATTCTTCTCTTACAGGATAACCGCTTTAACCCTTTGGGGAGACGAGGAATGTGCAGCATATTGCTCCAGAATGAGCTGCACATCCCACTGTTCTTCTTCAAAGAGTTAATCTAGCAAAAAAAAATTAAAGGGATAGTAACCCACTCCAACAACTTGACAGCAAAATACAGCAATCATAGAAACATACCGAACGCACTTAGTCCCATCTCTCAAACCTTTATGGTTTGAGAGATGTAAGGCAAGACAGACCTCCGGTCCCTCCCCCTTCTGCCTGACGAGCTGTAAAGCTATCAGAGGCAGAATCCGGTCGGCCGACTTTTGCCTGTTCTGCAGGAGTTCTGACATCTCTGTATAATTACTTCATAGGAATGGTCTACAACATGTGCTTGCAAGCCAGGCACATGTTTTAGACCATACCCATGACGTAATAATAAGGAGATACCTAGATGACAGTGCTCCTGCAGAGCCGCCATCTGGTGCTGGAAGCCGGATCTCACAACGTCCGCTATACAGCGGACGTATGAGAAGGGGGAGGGAGCGGAGGTCTGTCTTGCCTTATATCTCTCAAACCATAAAGGTTTGAGAGATGGGACTAAGTGCGTTCGGTATGTTTCTATGATTGTTGTATTTTGCCGTCAAGTTGTTGGGGGGGTTACTATCCCTTTAAAAAGATATTGAAATAAATAGCTCTGAAGACATGAAATTCAGCCTGTTGATTTGTTGGCTATTTTGCAAGTCATTTTCACACTTATTTCTTTAAGCTTTTAACCCTTTGATTGTCATAGCAATGCATTGTGCACCCTTCTGACACTCAAAGGGTTAAAGAGGAAACTTTATCCAGGAGTAGTTGGCTCTTAGTTTGACTTACATTACCCAGGAAGGTATCCATCAGGTGTGTCTTGTTTGTGTATTATATCTATATGTATATTAAAAGTCAGAGATGCTCAACTAGGAACAAACCCGCAATACAAATTTGCAGGCTCTATAGGAATAGTGTCCTATCCAGGGTGCAATCTCTTTTAGCCCACTAGTGCCTTTCACAGAGAGGAAATATCCTAAAGCATATCATATTGGTCCTGCCATTACAGCAGTCCAACCATGAAATGCCAGGCAATTCCTCTCTGAACAAGAGAAACAGCCAACCCCAGACGTACTATCAGCCTTGTGTACTTGTGTATTATATCTGCAGTTTCCTGTAGTTAAACATCTCTATTCATGAAGACCTGAATGGATTGTAAGGGACACACATTATTATTTTTTTTTTGTATCAAATAGTAAGAAGAAACAACTACCAGTTCACTACAATAAGAGTGACGTTTTCCTATGGTATAGTTCTTCATTAAGGGGAAATCTACCCTAGTAATAAGTGACCCTTAATTTTAACAGCTTGAATTGCCTCACAGCAAACAATGACCTCAATAAACCTGAATTGCTTGTGAGGATAAATTCTCTTTTTCAGATTGTAAACTGAAACAGATAGTAGTAGTTTATAACATAGATTGAATGCAAAAAAAATGATATAGGTGTAGCAGACTGCTGTGTGAAAGACACCTACCTAGTTAAGTCCCAGGTTGGTTTTAAAAATGTCCCGTAGTGAACTGTGTAAAGAGGCCCCAAATAAAGGATTTTTATAGCAGTCCCTTTGACCCCTTGGAAGTTTGATATGTTTACAGTGCATTGCTTTATAATGGGTTGGAGACATCTGTAGCATCCAAGGGGTTAACCTGAGTAGAGTACATTCTTATGGTATGTAATATTCATAGGTAATACAGTTACAGTGGTAATTTCCCCACAAAGGACCACTTCACTCCTCCACATCCATTTGATCACTCAGATTGGTTCCTTGTGAAAAAAAATGGACAAATGGGAACCCAAGGTGAAGCCCCCTGAAACAAGAGGGCCCTGGTGTACATCAGGTACGCCAGTGCATTAAAATGCTTCTTTTAGTCATTCTGTTAAACAAATTAAGAATAATTTTTTCAGGCATATAGTTCCCATTTAATTACTGTATTAGTAGATGCATCTCAACAAGTTGCTAACCGCAATGATACTCAAGAGGTTTAAACATTTTTACTTCTCCATACATCTTACTTCTTGAAAAGAGTTCAGTGTAAGATGAGCGCTCCAGAGACAGAATCCTGCTTAGAGCAGAAAAACAAATGTCCGGCACCATTCCCAGTAAATATGTAAACTGCAGTATTTTTGTAAGGGATTCAAGCTATGCACTTGCGTCAGTCCCTTGCAAAAAGGATTGCTGTAGTCACAAGCACAGCTTGGGCTCGCAACACTCAAATACCTGTACAAAAATAACTCCTCATCTCATCATTTTCTTTTGAACATTACTGTGGGGATTTTAGCAGTTGAGATCTGGGAAAGTATTTATTTACTTTTAGGTTTTGATTCCTGAGGGAGTTATGCTTGAATATTTGTTCGTGCTAAGACCAAATAACGATGGCAGATTCCTCTTGAGTATTATTGGCATCCAGATGAAAACACTCATTCTACACTCACTGGAAGTTTAAAATACATATAGGAAGTGCAACACTTTTTGGATGGCAGAGAGATGCCCAGAGCATTTTTCCTCAATGCACTGTAAGCTTCTGTAGTGCCCAAAAGATTGGGATAAACTGGGATTTTGTATTTCCAGTCGTTTTCCATTAGCCACTCCTTTTCTAAATCGTTCTGCAGTCTGCCTTTTATGTAATTAGACCTTATTTACTATATTTCTAACAATGCTGCCAAGTATCCCTCTGCAAAACTGTGGCAAATATTCACATTAGCGATGAGGTTAAAGGGATAGTAATGTTTCACAATAAAAGCAGCTCCAGTTAATCTTCATAGTATTTAGGCCGTGGAGAGTGTTATTTCAATACTGTCCGAGTTGTAGTTCAAGAGGAATTGAATGATTAAGTATCCCCCTAACTCCCCTTTTACTGATGTAACACTGCTCACCTCAGAGCAGCAAGACTGTCCAAATGGATCGCAGAGATGGACAATCTTCAGTTAGCATAATGAAAAACCTGTCAAGGGGAACAGGGTTTTCCTTATGCTCACAGTAAGAAGCTTGTCAGTTGCTGAGAGCTGTCCGGTCAAGGGACAGGATTCCACATCTGAGGGGAGGTGGCTTACACTAGGTAAAAGGTGGAGGAAGGGGATACTTTATCAATCGATTACTCTTGAACTACAACTCTGACAGTATTGAAATAACACTGATGAAGATAAATTGGAGCTACTTTTTTTTGTGAAATATTATTACCTCTTTAAGTCATCAATTCCTATTCCCAATGGTAATGACTGTGTTCGCTTCAGCACTCCCATCAATGAAAATGTTTTCCTGCTGTTGTCCGTATATGTTTGTCATGGGTAGGAAACCTGTTACATTCTATCTTTTTTTGGACAACAACCCCCATCATGGTGATGTGAGTTGTAGTCCTGCTCTGCTGGAGGAGAACCACAGGTTCCTCACTTCTGGTCACAAAATTGATTCTACATATTGTAAGTACCGTACATACTTTTTTACTTTCTGGAAATCCCGATAAGGCAATTGTGTGCAAATGCTCAAATCTCCCAGCGTAGAAGATTTTATGCACTGGGATGTTGGCCTCCTACTGTATGCATTTGCACTGGGGTAAGTACTAGTGCAGGGGAGCTTAAACCTGTCCTCCATCCCTCTGCCCAACAGTGTATGATTTTAGGATCTCCTCAATTAACCCATTGAGTGCCAGATGGGTATACTAATTGCAGAGTAATGTGCTGGATACAAACATGTGACTGTAGTTATCTCAGGCAAATCAATTGACCATTGATTGATTCACCTGGTTTCTTGTGAGGAGACCTGAAAACCTACACCATTAGGGAGGCCTGAGAACAGGCTTGAGTTTCCTTGCATTAGAGCATATGATCACTTACGACTTTAATGCTAGCAGTGCATTCCCTATAGCTGCACAGGAAAAAGAAATAAAGTTCCTCCATTTTCCTCTGCGTGACACTAGTACATGGCATTTAACACTTTGAGTGCCACAGGGGTATCCATCGCATAGCCATACAAGGCATTTGATACCTTGCTGTGATGTAAAGGGTTAACAAGGCGAAGAGAAATGTAACACCCCAAAATCCCTATGCACTTTACATTATTGAGGTGGGCGGGAGGGTAGGGAGGCTCAAAATATAATATTGAGGTTTAGGGTGAGGGGATTGAAGGGAAACCAGCGGCTTAATTTTATTGTGGGTAGAGGGATGGAAAGGGTGTGCATATTATACATATGTATTATACATTTGTAGTTACAACTTTGTCACTTTGAATTAGAGGCTGATCTATTAAGTTGCTAAGTTGGCTGTTTGCTCCTTGCAATAGTTTTTCAATTTGCCTCTTCGGTGTGTGTCTGAATTTGCTCTAGCACCACATAGTCTACCCACTCTGACTCCATGACAGGTCAATGCAGGTAGGCAAAATGTGGCTCTGTAATGCAGTCTGTCATAAACAAATTCAGACAGACACTGAAGAGGAAAAGTAGAAAACTATTAACAAGGAGCAAATAAGATATTAAGGGTTAACTCTTTGAGTGCTAAAGGGGTGTACAACACCAGGTCTGTATTAGCCACTAGGCAACCTAGGCTCGTGTTAGGACCCTTGGTTATGTGAGGGGCCCAGCCATGACCTTGCCTACCCATCACTTTAGAACCCCTGTAGGCGCTGAGATGATTGCCATGAGTGGTTTCTGGCAGCATGGATCACTGGTCTGGTGTGCAGGAGAAATTATAGGTCCTCCCTGCAACAAGAATTAGAATAGACCAAGGTTTTCATTTTAAAGAAATCGCTGGGATCCCCACGTTTCAATCCAGGTTCCTCTTTCTGCAATGTGCTGTCCACTGTGTTTCTTCCTGGTTAAACATTTTCTAAATAAATAAATGGAGGAAGGACCTATAATTAGGGCCAACATCAGGGTAGAAAAGGGTCAGGGGTAACTGTTGTCTCAGATCCAGGTCAGAGAAGGGGCATGAAAGACAAAAAGCCACTTGGGTTTCCAGAACCTAAAGTTCTTCTCTTTCATGTCCCCACAAATCATTGCATTTTTGTACCATACGCTGTCGTGGTGGGAGGAGGTAACCATGCACCAAGGAAGGAGCTACTTCTTCCTACATATTGTTAAGAAGAACAACAAAAATAACTCCTGCAGGTCTGAGGAGAACTACCGAGCATTTTTTTTTTTTTTTTTTTAAACCAGTGGAAGAGAAGTACATTTTAATAATGGGGTACATTGGGGTGGTATTCTCTAATGCTTGTGTTGGTTGTAAATTATTCTGGATCTGATGAGAAATTATTTATACTGCTGGTGGTTAGAAAAGTTCCAGTTTTGCTGAGGTATAATGTCTGTACAGGAGGAAGGTGGAGAGGTAGTCTGGTGATGATAATATGCTGGTAATTAGTAAATACAAAATTTTACTGGGGGGGAATTGGAGACAGAGAATGTTGCTATGGCGAATCTTATAATTCATGTGGGAGAATGTGATGGCGATGGAGGGGTTTATGGTCCTGCAGATGAGTGCTCTGGTAATGCTTAGGGTCATTTACTGCAGATGAGTATCCAGGTATTTGTGGGGTCAGGTCCTGCAGATGAGTGTTCTGGTAATGCTTGGGGTCAGGTCCTGCAGATGAGCCTGCAGATGAATGTTCTGGTAATGCTTAGGGTCAGGTCCTGCAGCTGAGTGTTCTGGTAATGCGTGGGGTCAGGTTCCTTCAGCTGAGTGTTCTGGTAATGCTTAGGGTCAAGTTCTGCAGCTGAGTGTTCTGGTAATGCTTAGGGTCAGGTCCTGCAGATGAGTTATCTGGTAATGACTGGGGTCAGGTCCTGTAGATGAATGTTCTGGTAATGCTTAGGGTGAGGTCCTGCAGATGAGTGATCTGGTAATGATTGGGGTTAGGTCCTGCAGACAAGTGTTCTAGTAATGCTTAGGGTCAGTCCTGCTGATGAGTGTTCTGGTAATGCGTAGGGTCAGGTCCTGCAGGTGAGTAATGTGGTAAAAGACTGGGGTCATGTTCTGCAGATGAGTGTTCTAGTAATGCTTAGGGTCAAGTCCTGCAGACGAGTGTTCTGGTAATGCTTAGGGTCAGGTCCTGCAGATGAGTGATCTGGTAATGATTGGGGTCAGTTCCTGCAGATTAGTGTTCCCTTAGGGTCAGGTCCTGCAGGTGAGTGTTCTAGTATTGCTTAGGGTCAGGTCCTGCAGATGAGTGATCTGGTAATGATTGGGGTCAGGTCCTGCACATGAGTGTTCTAGTAATACTTAGGGTCAGGTCCTGCAGATAAATGTTCTGGTAATTCTTGGGGTCAGGTCCTGCAGATGAGTGTTCTAGTAATGCTTGGGGTCAGGTCCTGCAGATGAGTGTTCTGGTAATGCTTGGAGTCAGGTCCTGCAGATGAGTGTTCTAGTAATGCTTGGGGTCAGGTCCTGCAGATGAATGTTCTGGTAATGCTTAAGGTCAGGTCTTGCAGATGAGTGTTCTGATAATGCTTGGGGTCAGGTTCTGCAGATGAGTGTTCTGCTAATGTTTAGGTTCAGGACCTGCAGATGAGTGTTCTGGTAACTCTTAGGGTTAGTTACTGCAGATGAGTGTTCTGGTAACTCTTAGGGTTAGTTACTGCAGATGAGTTTTCTGATAATGCTTAGGGTTAGTTACTGCAGATGAGTGTTCCGATAATGCTTGGGGTCAGGTCCTGCAGTTGACTGATCTGGTAATGATTGAGGTCAGGTCCTGCACATAAGTGTTCTAGTAATGAATAAGGTCAGGTCCTGCAGATAAGTGTTCTGGTAATGTTTGGGGTCAGGTTCTGCAGATGAGTGTTCTGGTAATGCTTGGGGTCAGGTCCTGAAGATGAGTGTTATAGTAATGCTTGGGGTCAAGTCCTGCAGACGAGTGTTCTGGTAATGCTTAGGGTCAGGTCCTGCAGATGAGTGATCTGGTAATGATTGGGGTCAGTTCCTGAAGATTAGTGTTCCCTTAGGGTCAGGTCCTGCAGGTGAGTGTTCTAGTATTGCTTAGGGTCAGGTCCTGCAGATGAGTGATCTGGTAATGATTGGGGTCAGGTCCTGCACATGAGTGTTCTAGTAATACTTAGGGTCAGGTCCTGCAGATAAATGTTCTGGTAATGTTTGGGGTCAGGTCCTGCAGATGAGTGTTCTGGTAATTCTTGGGGTCAGGTCCTGCAGATGAGTGTTCTAGTAATGCTTGGGGTCAGGTCCTGCAGATGAGTGTTCTGGTAATGCTTGGAGTCAGGTCCTGCAGATGAGTGTTCTAGTAATGCTTGGGGTCAGGTCCTGCAGATGAATGTTCTGGTAATGCTTAAGGTCAGGTCTTGCAGATGAGTGTTCTGATAATGCTTGGGGTCAGGTTCTGCAGATGAGTGTTCTGCTAATGTTTAGGTTCAGGACCTGCAGATGAGTGTTCTGGTAACTCTTAGGGTTAGTTACTGCAGATGAGTGTTCTGGTAACTCTTAGGGTTAGTTACTGCAGATGAGTTTTCTGATAATGCTTAGGGTTAGTTACTGCAGATGAGTGTTCCGATAATGCTTGGGGTCAGGTCCTGCAGTTGACTGATCTGGTAATGATTGAGGTCAGGTCCTGCACATAAGTGTTCTAGTAATGAATAGGGTCAGGTCCTGCAGATAAGTGTTCTGGTAATGTTTGGGGTCAGGTTCTGCAGATGAGTGTTCTGGTAATGCTTGGGGTCAGGTCCTGAAGATGAGTGTTATAGTAATGCTTGGGGTCAGGTCCTGCAGATGAGTGTTCTGGTACCGCTTAAGGTCAGGTCTTGCAGATGAGTGTTCTGATAATGCTTAGGGTCAGGTCCTGCAGATGAGTATTCTAGTAATGCTTGGGGGTCAGGTTCTTCAGATGAGTGTTCTGCTAATGCTTAGGTTCAGGACCTGTAGATCAGTGTTCTGGTAACTCTTAGGGTTAGTTACTGCAGATGAGTGTTCTGGTAATGCTTAGGGTTAGTTACTGCAGATGAGTGTTCTGGTAATTCTTAGGGTTAGTTACTTCAGATGAGTTTTTTTGGTAGTTCTTAGGGTTAGTTACTTCAGATGAATGTTCTGGTAATGCTAGTGTCAGGTAATGCATATGACTGTTCTGGTAATGCTTAGGGTCAGTTACTGCAGATGAGTGTTCTGTTAATCCTTAGGGTCAGGAAAGTTCTGGTACTGATAGAAGGATGCAAAAAGCATTCGAAGTGCAAAACATATCCCTTCCATATTGAACTGCAATTGCTAGGTTCCCAAGAGATCCAGGACTTATTCAAGCAACAGATATTAGGACCCTCATAAAATGTTCTCCTATTCTGGGAAAATAAATCCCCTCCATTGGTAATCCCAAGGCTAAAATTATCCTTTATATAGGATAGTGAATTTCAGGCTCCAACCCTGTTTTGAATTTGTCCCTGATCCACCCTCCTCAGCTCCTGCCACTTTTAATCCTTCAAACCAAAGGCAGCCAAACAATTGATTACAATTTAAATGTCAATTTTAATAACATCTGCTAAAGTAATCTATCTGTTTTGGAACTTATATTTATGACAGGCTGAGAAGTTTCCATTGTACAGTTCTCTCTGTCTTGCTAGCACATCATTATTTTTCCCTCTTTTGTGCATGGGAATATTAGGTCTTATCAGCTGCTTCTACAATCTAGTTCTGTGTAAAATAAATAAAAAAGTCAAAATCTATTCAAAGTTTTCTGTGAACAATTTTATTTCTCTCAATTTAAAACAGCTACATTATCTGTGGAAAAAAAGCCCAAGCTGGCCTTCCCACATGTGGATTGTATAGAGGTGTTTTATATTTTCAGCTTCTGTTCTGGTAAAACAGTAAGAACAATCTAGTGCCGGTGCTGGATTAACTAGTGCTATGTTTTCTTCCTCTCTCATTTCACACCGGAAAGGCTGCTGTTTTCTCTATGTACACTATGCTGGCTTGTTTCCCATAACCTAAATACAGAGGGCACGTCTAAGGACCATTTTGGGAATAAAAGTAAAACTTTTTAGAACTTTTATGAAATTCCCAAAAAAACTGAGGCTGATGTGCTTATAAAGACTGGAGCATTTTCTGGGTCAAACCAGCTTCATCGTAAGGGGCAAAAATTGCTATTGATTTTAATGGGGCTTTTAAACCTTTGTATGCTAGACATGTCTCAAATGCAGTGACTCACCTGTCTCACATTCAGGGGCTTAAAATACCCATTTAATCCAATGGGAATTGGAGATTTCCTTGTAGTTGGTGTGTTTCACTTTCTTGATGTACTAATATATATATATATAATACAGTACTGTGCAAAATTTGGATATGTTGCGGCTTCTTGCCAACATTTCTGAGGCCCAGCACTATGTTTCTGCCTTATTTGATGCCATCCGTTTGGTGGCAAGGGTTTCCACCATGTCTGTGGTTGCCAGATGAGCTCTTTGGCTCAAGATCTGGTCTGCTGACACTGCTACCAAGAAAGCCTTGCTCTCCTTGCCTTTTCAAGGCACATCATTGTTTGGGCCAGATCTTAATGATCTGATTAGTGAGGCCACAGAGGGTAAAAGTACCCTTCTGCCTTTGGTCCCCAGGAAGAAAACGCCTCTCAAGTGTAATCGATTTTTTTCGTTCATTCCAGACTGAGACACTCCAGGCGAACCAAGCAGTTCCCCAGCTCCGCGTGCCTCCTCCAAGCCCAAGCAGCAATGGAAGCCCATGGTCTCCTCCAAGCCCATGACTTGCCGAACCCAGGTCCCCACTCAGCTGTGGGTGGCCGTCTGTGTCACTACCACAGCGTCTGGGAGAATTCAGTGGTGGACCCGTGGGTTCTACAGGTGGTGGCGGAAGGGTACAGGATCCCTTCCATCTCTCTTCTTCCCTTTTGCTTTTTTCCCTCTCATATGCCCCAGGGCTCAGAGAAACGCCGTCTGTTCAATGGCGCTATCCAGGCCCTTCTGGACAAGGATGTTCTGGAGCCTGTTCCAGTTCAGGACAGAGGTGTGGGTTTACGCAAACCTCTTTGTGGTCTCCAAGAAGGACAGCAGTTGTCATCCCATCTTGGATTTGAAGGATCTCAATTCCTTTGTGATCAGGACTCTTCATCAGGAGTCCCTAAGGACAGTGATTGCTGCTATGTCCCCGGGGGAATTCCTTGCCTCTCTGGATCTTCAAGACGCGTATGTACACATTGCCATTCATCCAGAGAGCCAGCAGTATCTCAGATTTGCCTGCGACCAAGGGCAGTTTTCAGCTCTTCCCTTTGGTCTGACTACAGCTCCTCAAGTCTTCAACCGTGTCCTGGGAGCTTTAGTATCCGTCCTCCATCGGGATGGCATCAGAGTTACTCCATACATGGACGACCTGCTTTTGAAAGCCCCCTCTGCGGAACTTCTTCATCAGCAGGTTCAGGACTGCATTCATGCTCTCACCCATCACGGGTGGATCATCAACATGGACAAGTTGGATCTTGTCCCATCCCAGCTTCTGGTCTTCCTGGGCCTTCTCTTCGACACTCAGCAGAGCATGGTGTTTCTGACGGATGAGGTGGCTCACCAGATCGCCCACAGGGTTTCTGCTGTTCTGGCTCACGATCCAGTTCCAGCCAAGAAGCTGTCCTCTCTAGTGGGGAAATTCATCTCCACCATAGAAGCGGTCCCATTGGCCGTGGCTCACACCAGGGATCTCCAGAGGTTCGTGATCCAGGTATGCAGGGTTCAGCCGGACCTTCTGAAGACGTCGGTGTCATGTGGAACTGAGTTTGTCATGGTGGCTCGACCTCTCCAATCTGCTGAAGGGCAAGTCCTTCCAAGTATCCTTAACCACGGTGACAACAGATGCCAGCCTCTTCAGATAGGGAGCGGTCTTGGGTCACCTCAGTGAGGGCCCCAGGGCAGGAAGACATGCATCCAAAGTGACTATTGCATCCTGGATCAAGTCCACTATTCGTAAGGCTTACGAGCAGAAGAAGAAGCCTGTTCCCTTTCGGGTCACGGCTCATTCTAATAGATCTATTGGGGCTTCTTGGGCTTACAAGAATCAGGCCTCCGCTGATCAGTTGTGCAAGGCTGCCACTTGGTTGTCTGCGCACACTTTTTCAAAGCACTACCGTGTTGATGTGCTGGCATCGGCTGACATCAGTTTTGTGAGGAAGGTCCTGGAGGCAGTCTTGCCTGTCTAGGATCTTCTTTGGTGCTTCCCTCACTTTTGAGCCCTGTTGTGTTGTTGAGCCCTGAGGTGTTGTTACCCCTGTTCAGTGTCCGTTGACACTTCATTTCTTTTGTTGGGCTATCTCTGATCTGATGGTTCATATCTGCTCTGGTGACTTTGGGGGCCTTACGTCTGGTCCTTGCCTTAGTTCCCGCCTCTGGGAAACTCAATGGTTGGACATCCCAAAGTTACCAGTAACCTGTGTTGGACGACAGAGAAAAGAGGATTTTAGTCTTACCTGTTAAATCTTTTTCTCTTAGTCCATACAGGTTACTGGTCTCCCGCCCTGTCAAGGGACCATGTTTGGCTCTCCTGTGGCAGACTGTGGGGGTCCTTCAGGGCCATTCTCACAGTAGTCTTCTTTCCCTTCTACTATTTAGTCTAGCTGCAGCCAAGGAGGGAAGGTAGGCTCCACCCCCTGCATTCAATTCTAGAATTGTTCCTGCCTAATTAAAGGGGTGGATCGCCAACCCAAAGTTACCAGTAACCTGTATGGACTAAGAGAAAAGGATTTAACAGGTAAGACTAAAATCCTCTTTTATCACTTAACAAAATGCATAATGAGTGAACAGAAGAAAAATGTATATCAAATCAATATGTGGTATGTGGTGGGACCACCCTTTGCCTTCAAAACAGCATGAGTTCTTCTAGGTACACTAGTCAGAGATTTTGTAAGCATACAGTCAGGTGTATGATTAAACAATTATACCAAACAGATGCTAATGATCATCAATTTAATATGTAGTTTTGAAACACAATCATTAACTGAATCAGAAACAGCTGTGTAGGAGGAATAAAACTGGGTGAGAAACAGCCAAACTCGGCTAACAAAATGAGGTTGTTGAAGACAGTTTTTAATGTCAAAAGTCATATACTATGGCAAGACTGAGCACAACAAGATACAAGGTAGTTATACTGCATCAACAAGGTCTCTCCCTAGCAGATATATCAAGGCAGTTGGGTTTCCAGATGTGCTGTCCAAGCTCTTTTGAAGAAGAACAAAGAAACAGGCAATGTTGAGGACCGTAGATGCAGATGTTTGGAACAACCTGCAGAGTTCCTTAACAAACTATGTGCAAGGGTACCTAGCAGAATTGATGCTGTTTTGAAGGCAAAGGGTGGTCACACCAAATATTGATTTGATTTAGAATTTTGTTCTGTTCACTCACTATGCATTTTGTTAATTGATAAATATAAACTATTATTTATTTTGAAAGCATTCTTACTTTAGATCATTTTTTCACACCTTTGTAGACTTTTGCAGATTATTGTATATATATAGATGCAGTAAAAGGAACTGGAGCACTTCTGGGGCAAACCAATTGCAAGATTGTAAATTATTCTGATTGATTGAAAGGAGTTTTTATCTCCTTGAATGTCACAGAGGTCTCAAGTGCCCTTCTCTCCTCTACTCCTTCTTACATTTCCTCTCTGATGTCCACCTATACCCCATCCCGCCACTTACGTTCAGCCAGTGACTGTCTTCACTCCGCTCCTTTTGTGTCTACAGCCCTGTCACATATCAAACCTTTTTCCGTCATTGACCGCATCTACCATCCAACCTGCGCCACTGCACCTCACTGATAACCTTCAAATCTCACTTTAAAACACACCTCATGGATAAAATCTCAACATGCTAGAAGGCAATGATGTTGTACAAAGAACGGTCTTATAAATTATTTAATTTACTTGTGTCCCCTATCATCAGCATCAGAACTCTAGCACTGTATGTACTCTATATGTCTCCCATTACCATTTTAGATTGTAAGCTTTCGGGCAGGGACCTCGCACCCAATGTTTCACTCTACAAAGCACCTGTAACCCTGTATTGTCCAAAGCCTTAAATTGTAAAATGTTGCATACACTTGTGGCGCTATACAAATAAACATATTCATTCATTCATTCATTCATTCATTCATTCATTCATTCATTCAGGTGCAGTGTTTTGCAATGTATTGCACATCTCTAGTGGTTAAAAGACAGATTTCAAACAAAGAGAACTTGGGGAACCTTTGTAGGTCCCATATGGTGCAGTTGGTTTGCTCTCATTGTCCTTTCCTTTGTACATCCTTCTCACTGTAGGTTATTGTATCTCCCGTATTGAGGCTGATGTACTAATTTAACCCTTTAAGACCCAGAAGCGTGACAAAACAATTCTGTGTAATTCTTTGTGGATCCTTCATGTCCTTAAAGGGTAAAGTGTGGTTTTTAATCTCTTGAATGCTATTGAGATCTCAAATGTATTGCAAAGCAATGGTTTGGGGACATCTTTACCATTCAAGGGTTACAATTCCAATATAAATAAACCAGTGTAAAAGCCCATGTACACAGGCCAAAGTCTGGGTAATGTTAACCCTTTGAGTGTCAGAGGGTTATGCAACGCATTGCTTGCAATGTTTTGCGTACCCCTCTGGCACTCAAATGGTTAAGAGACCGCTACCTCACTGCTCCACGCGATGCAGTCTTGGATCGCCTACCTCACGCAATGCAATAATGTGCAGTAGAGACTGCCTGAACGCGGGCAGTCTCTACTGAGCATGACTGCATCGTGACAAACAGCCTAGCAAATTATTATATAGGATGGGAATGTTTATTTGTCCAATATGGTACAGTTAATTTGCTTGAATTATTCTTAGTACATCAGTATCATTGTGTGTGTAAATAAGATATTGGTAGCAGGAGTTTTGTTTGACACCTGCTAAACCTTTGGCTGCTGCTATTAATAGGTTAATAATGAGGTTCTGGTTATACATCATGGCATCAAATGAGCAAGAAGAATGAAGCAGTAATTGTGCAGCTGACATGTAGTTGGATGGTTCATAGTTAAAATTAATAAGAAAAGTTAAAGGAGCAGTAAACTTTTTGTATAAAACATATATATTGAAAGGTGTTACCTGTTAAGTAAAAGAAGGATACTCCCACTTCTGGGAGATGCATATTTCCAGCGTTATTACAGTTTAAGCTACTGCTTTTTTACATTAGCAGTGCCCTGGGGTGATTAAATTCTAATTAGTTATCCTATTACTTTCTATTTGAGAGGAAAGTCAGTGACATACAGTTCTCCATAGAATGTGATAGAAACGCCCAAGATACTTAATGTCAGTTAGAACTATCAGGAAGTAAACACACCGTAAATCCACTTCCTGATTATTTGAACTATTATAACTTTTGAATAAAACAACTGACAGCAGTGGGAATTACCTTGTTTTACTCAGTAGGAAAAGCTCTATAACATATATAGGTTTTCATTAAAAAAAGGTTTACTGCTCCTATAAAGATAACAAATATATATATCCTTGTGTTGGATTTGGTTAATTGCAAGTGGCCCAGTGTTTCAAAAATTGGTTTGCCCATAACTAACTTTTAAGTTCCACTTGATGAAAACTGTATCCGTCTCAATAATAACACATTAGCTTCTTTTTTAACCCCTTGGATGATCGAGAGGTCTCCAGCATATTTCTTCCCATTATATTGGACCACTCTAGCATCCAAGGGGTTAACTATTACGATTAAGTTAATAACGGGTGTGTGTTAAGAGGCCAGCCAACCTGGCATGATGAAACCCAGGTTATTATTTTACAGGGATGATTAACTTGGCCGTTGTACAGTTCAACTGAAAACAAATTAAAGTGTTGAATGTTTTTTTTCACATCAAAGGGAAGTGTTTTTTTTTTTTACAGTATTTGTAATCTAGTTTACATTTGAAAAAAAGCCTTAAATATTGCAGCATGGTTTTCTTTTAATAAGTGTGTCTGTTTGCATAAAATCCTATGTGTTGAACTGATGTATTATGTTTCTGTTTGCTCTTAAATACTATGCTTACTATTCCCACACTAAATCAATCCATAAAAGCTTTGTCTTACTGCATTGGAGCAAGCAATAGAATGCCTGTATTTTCCCATAAGGCTGTGTTCACACTGGTGACTTCAGTGGAGCTGTTAAATAGCTCAGTTAAAGCTACACTCGAGTCTTACCTGTGATGTCATTCCCCCAGTGATCTTGCATCACAGAGGATTGCTGATAGCCAGCTGACAATAGCATCAGGCATACAGATGTATCCATACTCATTGCCCATCATTTTCTTCTTTTATCTGAATTTTCTGTGCTTAAGTAAATAAATATGCCCATGCAAGTTATTGAAAAGTGCAACAAAAGTCTGTGTGGGTTGTCCACATTTTGGAGGTTGACCACAGCTGCTAGTGTCACTTGTCTATATGATCTGCATGGCCACCATGCAGATCAGCACTGCTATAATTTGGATGTTGAAAATGGATTTTCTTTTGTATGGTCAGTTGGTTAGCCCCAGAATTGCTCTAGTTTTGCTGCATGGATGTGGCCGTATAGCTTAAAAGAAAAATAGGAAGAAAAACACATTTTTGATACAATTTTAATTTCCCTTTAATTCATTTGTATGCAAGTTTTCATGTTTTGAGTTTGATAAAAGGATTGATCATGCAAAGTCAAGCTAAGCAAAGTTGCAGCTTTGGCCTTCTCACTAGTTTTCGTGACGGCCTCTTTCCTGTACTATGAAGCGATGCCACAGAGGAAATATTTGGGAAAAGGGCTCAGCTCAGATGAACATAAATCTTTCTAAGTTGGTCACAAAAAAACACAAATAGTATTTTCCTGGCTTCTGCAAAGAGTTTAAGGACAGCAGCTGTGTAAAGTACAAGTTATCTCTCTTTAACATGTCCTAAATAGTAGGAAATGTCATTTCAAAGACCGGAGAAACCATAACAGGCCTCTACTCACTCTCCTAATTGAACTTGTCTGGGGAAGTAAGAATCTAAACTTTTGCAACAAAGTGCTGGTTGTTCTGTCCTGAAATCAATCTGAATCTGTCTAATATATCTAAGGGTACTAGGAAATACCAACACAAATGTATTTTAACAGTCTATTTCAATTAACAAAAATGCTAAAGTTACTTTAGAATATTGTACCTACCACATTAATTTTTATATTCACGCAGTCCCGGATAAACCAATAGATAATTTTACAGTTTTGGCTAGGGGCCTTTAATAAGTGGCCATGGTTAACAGATAATGCTAATCAAAGGCAGTCTTGATGCATACTGTGGGGAGTGAAAAGTAGAACTTCACCTAGGCCATGGGCAGTAGGTAGCTGATGAGACTACAGCTCGTACTACTTCAAGAGAAGGTGTACCTCTTTGCAGAGGACAGTAAGATCTGTAATAGGGATTATATTACTAAAGGAGAAATCAAAAAGTAATTTTAAAAGCTAGTGGAATGGACAAATGTAGGGGTAAAACACTTTCTAACTAACTAACTAACTAAGATAAAGATTTAAAATTTAATGCCACAAGTACAAAATAATGAACAAAGGACACAAAAATGCAAATGCAGAATTAAGACTTAATGGTACTCTTCTGACAATACAAACGGAGGAAGAGGACTTGTGTGTAATTATAGCTGGTGATTTATAGGTAGGTAAACAATGCATCAAAGCCATTGAGAAAGCCAGCTAGGTTGTATAGGAAGAGACATTTACAGCAGAAATGGGAGGTCGTCATGCCATGGCATTGCCCGTGGGATTTGGTATTCCGTGTACATTGGGGAATCGCTGCAGTGATTTTCACATGAATGGCCAGGCGGGACTTGGCCCCCGGCCTCTCCATTGAATATTGCCGCCCCTGTATGTGTTTAGTGCAGTCCAACTAATATGAGTGCAAAATATCTGCCTGGGTTTCAGAACAGTTGAAACCCAAATAAGGCATCTGAAAACCAGACTGTCCTGGTCAAAAACCATGTACAGGTGGCTATGTCTCTTCCCCAATGGAATGATGTTAAGAAAAATAAGTAATTCGGTATTGGGAGCAAGGTGGCTCAGGCAGTTTAAGTCTACAATTGCATCTCTGATGCAATAGGGTGGAGCAACACGGACCACTCCTTCTATTTCAGAGTGGCCGATTGGTGCCACTGATGTTTGTGAAATGAATGTACTGTATTTGTGTTTAAGGGAACATTTGGGCCTGAAAAATATTTTCAAAGCCACTTACTTCCATGGTAAACTTTACCTTTTAATTCATTTGTGCAGTATAATGGGGCAATAAACCGTAATTATGGAAATACATATACTAAGTAAAACAAGGGTATGCCCAATGCTGGGAGATGTTTCTTTCAGATGTTATTGGTTATTATATATATATTTAACTTGGCATTTTTCTAATAGTTTGAGTTTTGCTGCCTCTATGGAAAGCTGGTGTCAGTGACACTCAGAATTTCAGAAGCCATAATAGCAGCGCCACCACCTGGCTGCAAAATGCAAGTTAGTCTGTAATAAATGTTTCCAATAAACATCTCCCAGTATTGATAGTACACTTGTTTTACGCCAAAGGAAAAGCCCTACAACATATATTGTCTAATACTGTTTTTGTGAAGCTGCAATGTGTTTGACACTCCTCTGGCACTCAAAGGGCTTTTAAACACTTAATATGTTAAATATATATATCCATAAACTTAAGACAGACAGTAGCACTCACTATAAGACTGAATAAAAATATAAATAAGAATTGGTGCACGTCCATAAATATAGAATAATCAAGTATACTCAGCCTGGGGATGAATCCATTGAAGAGACAGCACTCAGAGATGATGAATCAAATTAATTTATTGTATTCATGGTGGCCAAGAGCTTCCTCAGGGCAAATGGCCTACAACATATTTATTACACACTTATATACTAAATCAACATACCCACAGGACCTCAACCCCTGCTTGTGACAAGGGTGCCAAAATTTGGTGTACCCAATCTGCTTAGCAAGCCATGATGTCCCCTGGGTACCCCGATTGGTTGCTAAGCAACCAAAAATGCCAAATACACAATATCACCAATGTCGGCTGGAGACCATTCGTAGCTGATGACATAATGTAGAGTGCCAGATGAAAACTAATATGGGTCTCCACCGCATCGAGCTTCGCGAGATCTGAGAATTCCCATTTATGTAAATGAGGTGTTTAACCCCCTGAATGCTAGAAAGGTGTCCAGCGTATTGCTTCCCACTATACTGGATGCATTGTTCATCCACCTGGCACTCAAAGGGTTGAAAGCCCTCATTTAAATAATTGGGAATGTTGATTGGTTCCAGTTAGTTTGGTCCATAATTGCTCCAGTTTATACGTCAGCCTCCCTGAAACTGCAATATATAATCCATTTCTTTAACTAGGTAGTACTTATGTATTATGTAGTAAATTATTAGTCTACATTCCCTCTTCACGGACATATTACTCCTCAGACCAGACGGTTTTAATAGAAGGTAAACGTACAGTGAGTAAGAATTGTGTAAACCACAAAAGATAGATCCTATAGTTTTCTCTGTGGCAAGCTACACTGCAGACAGCTGATTTAACTGTCACTTTCAATTGCAAGTAGCTACGGTACATATAGGGAGATGTATAAAACTGGAGTTACCAAAAAAGTGTCTGTAAATTTGTCTCAAAGTGACATAACTGTATGTATAAACATCTAAAGACATTTTCTCTAAATGCTAACTCCAGTTAGTTCACTTTTTTTGAAAAGTGAAGTAGAAATGGTCTTGGCCAAATAAGAATTCTGCCCCACTTTATTTATAAAGAAATACGTTAACTGCCCCAAAAATAAAGCCAGTTTTAGGGATTAAATCATAACGCCAGGTATAACCTGTTCTTATTGGAAGTATATACTACTGCTATGTGTGCGAATATATATTCGCAGGTGCGAATATTCACAGAATATTCTCAGATAGACATGTTTATAAATGGGACTTTATTTCTTTATAAGTATGACTAGGCATTGTGAATTTTAGCGACAATTCTTAAGAATACATTAAGAGGGCTTTTTATACATCACCCCGAATTTGTTCCTAGTGGAGCTGAGCAGCAGCTGATGTGCGAAGGAGGATTGGTTCAGTTGTTCTTAATGGAGATACTCTGAGCAGCAGCTGCTGTGCGAAGGAGGATTGGTTCAGTTGTTCCTAGTGGAGATACGCTGAGCAGCAGCTGCTGTGCGAAGGAGGATTGGTTCATTTGTTCCTAGTGGAGATACGCTGAGCAGCAGCTGATGTGCGAAGGAGGATTGGTTCAATTGTTCCTAGTGGAGATACGCTGAGCAGCAGCTGCTGTGCGAAGGAGGATTCTTTCAATTGTTCCTAGTGGAGATAGGCTGAGCAGCAGCTGCTGTGTGAAGGAGGATTGGTTCAGTTGTTCCTAGTGGAGATACTCTGAGCAGCAGCTGATGTGCGAAGGAGGATTGGTTCAGTTGTTCCTAGTGGAGATACTCTGAGCAGAAGCTGATGTGCGAAGGAGGATTGGTTCAATTGTTCCTAGTGGAGATACTTTGAGCAGCAGCTGATGTGCAAAGGAGGATTGGTTCAGTTGTTCTTAATGGAGATACTCTGAGCAGCAGCTGCTGTGCGAAGGAGGATTGGTTCAGTTGTTCCTAGTGGAGATACGCTGAGCAGCAGCTGCTGTGCGAAGGAGGATTGGTTCAGTTGTTCTTAATGGAGATACTCTGAGCAGCAGCTGATGTGAGAAGGAGGATTGGTTCAATTGTTCCTAGTGGAGATACTCTGAGCAGCAGCTGATGTGCAAAGGAGGATTGGTTCAGTTTTTCCTAGTGGAGACAGGCTGAGCAGCAGCTGCTGTGCGAAGGAGGATTGGTTCAATTGTTCCTAGTGGAGATACGCTGAGCAGCAGCTGCTGTGCGAAGGAGGATTGGTTCAATTGTTCCTAGTGGAGATACGCTGAGCAGCAGCTGCTGTGCGAAGGAGGATTGGTTCAGTTGTTCTTAATGGAGATACGCTGAGCAGCAGCTGATGTGAGAAGGAGGATTGGTTCAGTTGTTCCTAGTGGAGATACGCTGAGCAGCAGCTGATGTGTGAAGGTCTGCTTCAATTCTGCACCATAGGTGACAAAGATTCCTATTTATTTAAATGGTTCTTTAACCTCTTGAGTGCCAGAGAGGCACGTTATGAAGCTATGCATTGGAAACGGTATGTGGTGGATACCTCTCTGGCACTCAAAGGGTTAAAATGAGACTCTTGGGGATTTTTAGTTGAACAAGAATGACTTTAAATCGCCTCAGTGCATGAGCTTCATACAGTATGTGCCAGTAATCCAGTGCCACGGAGGTATCCAATGCATTGTGTAGCAATTTATTCACTCACTATCTCCCAAGGGGTTAAAAACCTTAGAGTGCCAGAGGGGGTAACCAACGCATTGCAGAGTTATGCATTAGATACCCCTCTAGCTCTTAAAAGGTTAAAACCAAGCTGTTATTTTATGAAAAAGCATGAGATATCAATCACAGACATGTATATAAAACCTTGTTCAGCTTCACCGAACTCCGTCATTTCTAAACGGTTTCCTTTTCAAGCATGAACACCCTGCTGACCTCCTCTCTGTATATCTCTCTCCTTCCAGTGATATCACAACCAGACTCTCTGGAATAGTACACTAATATACAGGGTCAGTTTGCCTAATTTAATAACTCATAAATATTTTGTTTAGAAATAAATAGCTGTTTTAAAGAAACTGAGATACCAATTAGTGAGAAATCAAAGGTCAATCAGACAATAGAGGACTTTTATAGACTAACATTTTTAGTGATATAAATAATCTATAAGATGTCTGGAAAGGTCAGAGTACATTGAAGATATCCAGGGTACCATAAAGAATTGGAAAGTTTTCCATAAGTCTGTTATTACAAATGTAGTGTGATCTTTCATATAAAAATAAATTTATACTGAAGTCATATACAAAGTATGAAATAGAACAGTACTCATAGGACTTGTATCACGGTCGAAAAAATTTAGATTTAATGGTCAACATTTTAGTTCCTTTCTCTATGAAAGGTCCATGAAGGAAAAAAAACTTGACCTTTAAAGTAGAAGAAAAATATATATAATGAAAAATATATATTGTAGGTCTTTTCCTGTGGAGTAAAACAGTTATTACAGTTTAAAGAGATATTAATGTCCAACAAAACTATACGATTTTTCATAGTAATTTGCTATAATGTACAGCATATTATAAAAACGAAAGCCAGTCTTAATGGATCGCAATGGGGAACAATATTGTGTTAGTATAAGGAAAACCCTGCCCTCTTTATCAAGGGGGGCAGGCATTTTCATATTCTGACCGACACAGTATTGCACCTTGCAGCAATCCATCCAGTCACGTAATTGAAAAGGGCAGGGGGGGAACCTTTTAAATCAAATTTGAAGTAGAATATGAAGGTAACATGATTTTAAAATATATTATGCCTTATAACAAAATACTATGAACAATTGTATACATAGTTTTTATGGATATTACAATCTCTTTAAACTCATGGCCAGTGCCCTCTAGTTGTCAGATTACAATTAGTTATTATGTTGCATTCTCTGGGAGAGATGGATCACTGACAAGCAGTTCTTTAAATAATATGATAGACACTGCTGAGTCATGCTGTCAGTTTGAAATTTTAGAAAGTAATCATTCAGTAACTCACTTCCTAACAATTTGAATTGTTGTAACTTTTGAACAGCTGACAGCAGTGGGAACCCCCATGTATTACTCAGCAGGAAAGGCCCTAAAACATAGACTTTCCACAAAAAAGTTTACTGCTCCTTTAAGGCTTCACTTTTTTCCCCAACATGATACAAGTCCTATGAGTGGTGTTTTTTCTACAAAAGTGCATGCTGTCTCTCTCTTACGTGCCTGCGTTCATTCTTTCTCGCAACTACTCACTTGCTGTACTTTCTCTCTTAAAGTGGAACTACCGCCTTTAAAAAAGATGTCCCCAAATAATTCCTCATCTGGTGAGTAGCTGCTCCGTAGCACTAGTCGGCAGAATTATTACCTCCTTAATGCGAATTATACCCTGCTGTGGGACTGACAGGCAGGACGGAGCGCAGACATCTTTCCATAGTGACGTCTGCGTGCCTTCACTGTCAGTCCCTTTTGGAGCCGATCGGCTCCTAACAACTCCTCCTAGAGCTGGCTGGGACTGACAGCGCAGGTGTGCAGACATCACTATGCCTGTCAGTCCCGGAGCAGTGGATCATTCGCATTAAGAAGGTAATAATTCTGGCGACTAGCGCTACTAAGCAGCTAGTCGCCAGATGAGGAATTATTTGGGGACATCTTTCTTAAAAGTGGTAGTTCCGGCTTTAAAGGGATAGTAATACTTCATTTTAACTTTATTTTATTTTGTAGGCATTAAAAAAACACGAAGAATGATATAGGTCTTATCTCTCAAACCTTTATGGTTTAAGAGATATTCACAAACAAAGTATCCCTTCCCTGTTCAACCAGAGCAGAAGGGAGGTGCCCAGGTAGACTGCAGAGAGGGACAATCTTCTATTAAGATAAGGGAAAAAGCTGAAAAACTTGTCAAGGGGGGAAGGGCTTTCATTGTTTTCATACAAAGAAAATTGTCCCCTTCTGTTATCTGTCCTGTCTTACAACCAGACTCACATCTGAGAAGAGATGGCTTACACTAGGTAAAAGGGACGGGGAGGGGAACTTTGCTTGTGAATATCTCATAAACCATAAAGGTTTGAGAGATAAGACTTATATCATTCTTCATGTTTTTTTAATGCCTACAAAATAAAATAAAGTTAAAACTAGGTATTACTATCCCTTTAAGTGCTCTGAATTACTGGCATGTGTGAGTTCTCTCTTGCATGTCGTCTCTTGCTACACTCTGTCTTGTGCGTGTGCACTCTGTCTTGTGCTCTCTCTCTAACATTTGCTGTCTCTTCCATGCACTCTTATACTGTCTATTTTGTGTCTTTCTGTTTTTGTCTCTTTTTCTCAATCAGTCACTTTAGTCTATCACCCAAAAGTACTTTAACCCCTTTGATGCTAGTGATGCCTCACTTTGGAGACATCCCTAGCATCTTAGGGGTTAATGTTTTGCAGTGGCTTCAGCATCCTTTATATGCATTGTTACATTCCAGAGTACCATTAACACTTATAGCAATCTTCTACTTCCTCTTTTTTCACTAATAAGACTGATTATAATAACAAACGTTTCTAAAGTGGATGTTATTTTAATTTAACAACTACCGCTTTCTGATTCATGAAAATCCTTAATGGCAAAAAAATCCCCCAAAATAAAAGTGGATTAAAAAATTGTATTATTACTTTAGATGTGCCAGTTCCACAATTCGGCTGTGATTCATGAGTAAAAAAAAATATTTATTTACAGCATAAGTCCCTCTGGGCTAGTCTAAAATCCATATATGTTAATGAGTCATGTCTGCCAGCCCCATAAACAGATTTCACATGTCCAGGCAGTCAGAAAGAGCTGTTAAAATCCATACCATTGATGATATCTTATGCTAGTGATGAGGCAGGGTGGCCTTTTGCTCTGTGTGCCCAATAAACATACTGGGCCTTGTGCTCTAAAGAAAATAAGATCAGTTCTAGAGCAGTCCAACTGCATCATATAGGGTAGATAATAATAGTGACATTTCCCACTGCCTTAAATTGGGGGAGATTTATAAAACTGGAGCAATAAAGAAAGTGTCTATAAAATTGTCGCAAAGCGACATAAGGATATGTATAAAGTGTTTATTGATGTTGAAGGAGATGTATAAAAGTGGAGTTAATAGAAAAGTGTTAAAAAAGGCTGCAAGATTGTGTCTGGTAGTTAAAAATTAGGACCGTTTAGGAGGACATAACACTGTGTAGTACATTTTTTTTTAAACAGTGGAGAAGCGTATGTATTTGCGTTATTTGTGACAATTTAGTGACATCATTTTCTCCAAATAATTAAGGCCGTATCTGACCTGTTCTTATTCTGAACTGTCACCACATTTATACATGTATCTAGAATACTTTATAAATACCCACAATCATAATAAGCAGTTAGGACAGTATAAGAATCCGTTCACTAACACGAATATCTACCCTAATTTCACCTTAAAGTGATAGCAATGTTTCACAAAAACAGCAGCTCCAATTAATCTTCATAGTTTTTGAGCCATGGAGAGGGTTATTTCAATACTGTGAGTGTTGTAGTTCAAGAGTAATTGAATGATAAAGTTTCCCCCTCCCGCCCCTTTTACCTAGTGTAAGCTCCCACTCAGATGTGGAATCCAGTCCATAGACCAGACAGCTCACAGCAAGGGTCAATATTCTTACTGTGAGAACAATGAAAACCCTGCCACCCTTGACAGGTTTTTCAGCTTTTTCCCTTATTTTAATTGAAGATTGTTCCACTCTGCAATCTACCTGGGCACCTCCCTGCTGCTTTGAGCTGAGCAGTGTTACATCAGTAAAAGGAGCGGGAGGGGGATACTTTATCATTCAATTACTCTTGAACTACAACTCTGACAGAATTGAAATAACACTCTCCATGACCCAAATACTATGATGAATAATTAGAGCTGCTTTTATTATGAAACATTACTATGCCTTTAACTGCTAACTCCAGTCAGTAGATTTTTTTAAAAAATTGGAGTAGAAACGCTCTGGTCCAAATAAGAATTGTGTTACAATGTTTTTATAAAAAATGTGCTAATTGTTCATAAAATAAAGGCAGTTTTAGTGATTGAATCTTAACGGCAGGTATGACCTGTTCTTAATGGACGTATATAGTGGCAGCTATGTATGAGAAAAAATTATCATTTGTGAATTTTCTGCATTTTTTCTCAGAATATCCTCAAAAAATTCTCTGACATATTTATAAAATGGATTTTACTTCTTTATAAATATTACCTGGCTGTGATCTTTAGTTGCATTTCTTAAAGTGGAACTACAACGCCTTAGCAACATGGCCCCAAATAATTACCCATCTGCTGTAATTATTTGGGGCCATGTTGCTAAGGGGTGGTAGTTCCGCTTTAAACACACTAAGGGCCGCATGTTCAAAAGAAAATAGTTCTGGGGCAAACCATTTGCGCTATAGGGGAGAACAAAAAATTAAGTTAAATGTTGATTTTAACCCCTTGAATTCGCAATACATTGGATACCTCTCTAGCATTCAAGGGGTTAAAATCCCCATTTAAATCAATGGAAATTTTTGGAATTTTTAGTTCTCCCCTGTAGAACAAGTGGACTGCCCCGGAATTCCTCCACTTTTGTTTTCAACATACGGCACTATGAATGCTGTTTATAACCCTTTCAGTGCCAAGGGGTAACCAACACATTAGAAAGCAATGTGTTGGGCCCCTCCTCTGGCACTGAAAGGGTTAAATCTCCCCCATAGTATCTTATGCAGAATGTAAAAGAAGAACAATTTTGGAGCAACACAACTTTATGACAGGGAACAAATAATAAAAAAACAAATTACTATTGATCTAAATATATAGTTTTTAATCTATTACATTCTAGAGAGGTTTCCAATTCATAGCTTCACTGTTTGTTGCAGACCTTTCTATAGGCTGACCAGACCTCACCTTTAACCGGGCACACATAGGAAAGAGACATATTTCAGGAGTGCACCAAAGTCAAAGCAGCCCTGCAGTATGCATTTTTCATATGCGTCCCCGATTAAAGGTGAGGTCTGGTCACCCTGCCTTTCTAGCATTCCATAGGTTAACATCTCCATTTAAATTACTGGGAGTATGTATCCCCACACACAAGGTAGAATCAGTATTCTAAATGGTTTATCATTTATTTTCTGTATAAGGCCTTATTGATTTTCTGTGTTAGATAGTCATAATTCCCTTTTTCTATATTTCTTAGTGCAGACCAGAGCTAGTTCTCTTCTTTTATTATATGCAGGTAAAATTAAACGACTTCCATGAAAAATGTACGTTTAATGAGGATTGCATGTCTGCTGGCAATATATATATAGCATGTCAGTATCACCTGGGCTCTTTAGCATGCTCCACAATCCATTTAACAGGCCTGTGCGGCAGATATCAGATGGAACGGGGAAACTGTCAGGGGTGTGTGTTTTTTTTTTTCCTTAACTTGTCCAATCACCCTCAGGGGAAGTTGATTAAATAAGATGAGCACGCGATGTGAACAAATACTAGTGCTATTTCGGAAAGAAGGGGCTTATGTTTCACAGCTCCTGGAAAATCCACCACAATCAAGTGAAGGTTTAACTCTTTCATTTGATTGAAGTGTAAGGATTGCCCTGGAGCCAGATTACGAAACATGCATCCCTCCAGCTGATTTAGACTTCAACTCCCATCATCCTCAGCCTGTCAGCAGTTGTAGCTGGATGGGGGGGCAGGTTGTTAATAGCAATGGCATTATTTTAACACTTTGATTGTCAGAAGTATGTGTGGTGCCTGACCTGTTAAGGGTTAATGATTTGGGTTGTCATCTGCTTGTACACCAAAAAGGCATTTAAGTCCGCGACTACTACTAATCCCCTCAGGGAAGCAGAGCTGTTTAACACAGTTGTGCTTCATGAAGATGTGCGACAGGATAGTGTTAGCAGCACTCTTTTACAATAGGCTGATGAGACTTCACTTTAACTGGGGACACATAGGAAATAGGCCTATTTCAGGACTTCACTGAAATCAAAGAAGCCCCTGCAGTATGCATTTTCCATATGCGTCCCCGGTTAAAGGTGAGGTTTGGTTAGGGTGACCAGACCTCGCCTTTAACCGGGGACGCATATGAAAAATGCATACCTCAGGGCTGCTTTGATTTCAGTGAAGTACTGAAATATGCCTATTTCCTATGTGTCCCCGGTTAAAGGTGAGGTTTGGTCACCCTAGGTTTGGTCACCCTATTTTACAAGAGCTTCTGCAGAAAAGCAACAGGTTCCCTTTAATGGAAGGAATCAGCAAAGAAACATCTAGTCTGCTCATTTTCCAATCTATTTAAAAAAATCTCAGCTTATTTACTATTCTAAGTAGCCTTATATCCAGTGGCGTAACAATAGGGGTTGCAGGGGTCACACCAGCGACTAGGCCCGTAACTCCAGGTGTCTAGCCGCCCCCTACAACCCCCCTCCTGGCATCCACAACATTCTGATCGCTGAGGTCTGTGCCTGGCAATGTGGAGAGGGGGGCAATGTGGAGCCAATGTGGAGATTGGGGACAATGTGGAGATGGCCAATGGGGGGGCAATGTGGTTGAAGGGGGGGGCAGTGTCATCAGGGGGGGCCTGGCAATTCTTGCACCAGAGCCCAGTGGCTTCTAGTTACACCTCTGCTTATATTCCAGGCACTGTTCAACTGTACCATTAGACTCTACAACTTCCTTTGGTAGGCTTCTACTACTTCTCCTGGGAGGCCTCTACCACATCCTCTGGTATAGGTTGACCAGATCTCACCTTTAACGGTGGACACATAGGAAACAGGCATATTTCAGTACTTCACTGAAATCAAAATAGTCCTGCAGTATGCATTTTTCCTATTCGTTCTCGGTTAAAGGTGAGGTCTGGTCACCCTACTCTGGTAGGCTTCTACCACTTCCTATGGGCTGCTCCTACAACCACATATAACTAACACCCTCCCATCACATGCTACCGCTGAGTCTTCTACCTTCCATTTTGCAATTATGTCTTCTTGTTCTAGCGTTACATTATTCCTCTTGAACATTATTAAATTCCTTAATATATTTACAGATTTCTTTCATAATCACTGTTTCCCTTCTTCAAGATTATTAATATTTTGGGGGAGATACACTATGGAGCTTATGCATTAAGGGCTCTATTTAGGAAGCTAAACAGGTGCAGTTCTGGAGCAAACCAGCTGAACCTTAGGGAACCATGGAAAATTGCCTAAATCTTGCTGAGTTAAAGGGATAGTAATGTTTCCATATAAAAGCAGCTCCAATTAATCTTCATAGTATTTAAATACTGTCAGAGTTGTAGTTCAGGAGTAATTGAATGACAAAGTATCCCCCTCTCACCCCTTTTACTGATGTAACACTGCTCCTATCAGAGCAGCAAGACTGTCCAGATGCATCGCAGAGAGGGACAATCTTCAGTGAGCATAAGGAAAAACCTGTCAAGGGGGCAGGGTTTTCCTCATGTTCACAGTAAGAAGATTGTCCCTCGCTGTGAGCTCTCTGTTCCAGGGACCAGATTCCACATCTGTGGGGAGGTGGCTTACACTAGGTCAAAATTACTCTTGAACTACAACTCTGACAGTATTGAAATAACACTTTCCATTGCCCAAATACTATGAAGATTAAATGGAGCTGCTCTTTTTTGTGAAACATTACTATCTCTTTAAATTGTCTCCATAATCTTTGTAGACCTTGCTAGCATTGAAGCGGTTAAATGTCCTATTTGAATCAATGGGGATTTTAATTTGTTCCCTTTGTTGCAGTTGGCCTGCTCCAACTTTGCATCCTCTTTAGTTTGCTGAATATGGCCATTTGATCTCTCAACCTGGATAGAGCTCAGTGGATTGACTCCATAGACCAGGGCTGTCCAAGTTCAGTCCTCAAGGGCCACCAACAGGCCAGGATTTAAAGATTTCCTTGATTAAGTACAGGTGAGTTAATCAGCAGCTAATTCATTTTGATGGGCCCACCTGTGCTTAATCAGTGAAATCCTTAAATCCTGGCCCGTTTGGGGCCCTTGAGGACTGAACTTGGACAGCCCTGCCATCGACTAACAGAAACTGGAGAATTTTCATTTCTGTTATCCCACCATAATGCATACACACCCCAGGAATCTTTCATTTTGTCATTTAGATCAGATATAGGCAAGAAGTATAGAGCAGGCAGTTTATTTCATGGAAAAGTTTAAAGGGATAGTAATATTTCAGAATAAAAACAGCACCAATTAATCTCCCTAGTATTTGGGCCATGGAAAGTGTTATTTTAATACTGTCAGAGTTGTAGTTCAAGAGTAACTGAATGATAAACTATCCCCCTCCTGCCCCTTTTACTGATGTAACACTGCTCAGCTCAGAGCAGCAGGGAGGTGCCCAGGTAGATTGCAGAGAGGGACAATCTTCAATTAAAATAAGGGAAAAAGCTGAAAAACCTGTCAAGGGGGGCAGGGTTTTCATTGTTCTCATAGTAGAAGATTGTCCCTTGCTGTTATGTGTCTGGTCAAGCAACCAGATTCCACATCTGAGGTGAGCAGTGTTACACTAGGTAAAAGGGGTGGGAGGGAGATACTTTATCATTCAATTACTCTTGAACTACAACTCTGACATTATTGAAATAACACTCGCTATGGCTCATATACTATGAAGATTAATTGGAGCTGCTGTTTTTGTGAAACATTACTATCCCTTTAACCTCTCCATTAGATAATTATTATCCTCAGAAGCTTCTCACATTTTGTATGTTTATTTTGAATACTCTTAGGGGGTCTCCCTAACAGTGAAGGGTAATCCAGATGTGGACCCATTGCTCTCAGTGCCTAGGGAATCCAGCTGCACCTCCCTGATGAGGCCCAACAAGGCCAAAACATACATCAGGGGTTAGCTGGTGTTACCGTGCAGAGGGGACTTGCCCATCATTTTGGAACTGGACCGCCCTTTTGGGCGGGATTAGTCTAATATGTACTTGGAGATTTATTTTCTGTAATGGAACTAGAGAGCTAAAACATGATGCTTCTGAGCAATGACTAGCTGTAAAACAGGCCGTTGTGCTGTTGTTCATCCTCAGAAGCCTCTCACATTTTGTAAGCTAATTATCATCCTCTCTTGATAGGAAAGATTTAAAATACAACTACTAATCTGTATTACAGGTAGAAGACACATAGCTATCTAGCTACAACTACCTAAGGAGAATGGGAATTGTAGTCGTAAACAGGCGGTGGCTCTCTCGGAAGAGAGGCACAGTTTGCATAACCCTGATTTAGACCAAACATATGTGGGACAGTACATTTGTATCATAAAAAATAACAGTATTTATTGTAGACGCTGTCCTGCGTAGTAAAACATGGCTATGTCCAATGTAGTGAGAGGCTGTGTTCTAAAGTTACTACAGCACAGACTGTTGTTTTTAATATATCCTCAATCTTTCTATTTATTTACTAAGCTGCTAGAAACAGTAACACATGTTCAGACAGTTTTTCTATTGCATTCTATGGGAGTATGGCGCCTCTATAGTTCTCCATAGAATTTGATACTAACAGCTCCCTTACTTCAGGATAGTTTGAACTGTAATCAATTTTAGACAAATCATCTCCTTTCCTCCTCCCATCACACAGTAGGAAAAGCCCTACAGTATATGTTTTACATAAAACTTTACTGATCGCTTTAATATGGTTTCTGTTGATTTCGGTGTTTTAGTTTTATTTTTGTGTATATCTCTTGCCTCATCTGTAACCGTGTGAAACCATGAATTTATATTTTCTCAGCATCTGTTCTCTTTTCTATACCATAAAAAAAGCATTTTATCAGGTGTACCAGACCATCTCCCTTGGCAAGGAGTTTGCTTAAAGCTGCTGGCCTGCTTACTCCTTCCAAAAAAAAAAAAAAAATTGAAATTGTTTTTGCAAATTGCTTCTACGTCTCTTTCTTTCACCCTGATCTCATACTTTGTAGTAAAATCATCTGTGATAACTGCTCAGGAGGAAATATGCGCAGAGACATATTTTTATGATGTGCTTTATAAATTAATGTATCATATCTGCTCACATCTGAGCTCTAGATTGACTACTCCTAAAGGAGCACACCCGTACGTTCCTGTAATCCGGAACCATTTTCAAAACAGACATTTTCAAAAAATGTTTCAAACATTTTTAAATAAAATCTTTATTATAATAGTTTATATTTATACTAGTTGAAGAGACTGTTACATGGGCCATAGTGCCACTGCCAGCCGGTCTCGGGCCAGTCATGCACAGTAGAGACTGTCCACGCTGTGACTGATACAGTGCCAGTCAGTTACGGTGCAGTCATGCTCAGTAGAGAGTGCCTGCGTCTGCTCCTTCGGAGCGTTCCACTCTGTATCAGCCTCGTCATGGGCAGTCTCTACTGCACAAGACTGCAGCACGCGCAGCAGTCTCTACTACGCATAACTGCGTCGTTACAAACTTTGTAGCGAATTATTATATAAGAAGATTTATTATAATATTATAATCTGACAGAACAGATTCTGACAGGAAATAACAGCAACAGTAATTGGTTTTGAAAATGGTGCCGGATGACAGGAAAGTACCAGCACACCTATTGAGAAGGCATTATTATTACAATAGTTGCCCTTTAACCCTTTGAGTGAAAGATGGGTACACGACACATTGCACTCACGTGGTTAAAAGGCTGGACACACAACTTGAGAACTAAGGATCAATCTGTACAATGGAAAAAGTGGACCAGTTCTGAGGCAAATCAGTTGCACCACTGGAAGCATATAATACATTTCCATTAACTTAAATTAGACTTTTAACCCCTGGATGGAATATCGTAGGAGCCTGGTAGCCAGGGATCTTAACCCTTTGAGCACCAGGATTACTCAACACATTGTTCCTCAGTGTGTTGTGTAACCCTCTGGCACTCAAGAGTTAAAACTATAATTGTGACTACAAATTGTTGAAGTAAACATTCTGTCTGGCTCTTAAGTTTAACCCCTAAACTGTTAGGAACATTTACAGTGCATTGCAGATCAATACACTGGAGATATAGGCAGCTTTCAAGTGGTTAAAAGTCCCATTTAATCAAGTATAACTTTGGCCAATTTTTCATTTGTTCGCCATGATAAAGATGGTTTACTCCAAAACTGCATCATTTTTATCAATAACTAAGAAACCAAATCAAACACGATACAGAAGGTGTTGCCCGTTAGTGACTCCCACTTAATTTCATCTGCCATACAACATGCCAAGTGAACCAATTCCTAAGGCTTTTGGTATGGAAATGCCTGTAACAGGACCCAGAACAGCTTTCTTTGTGGAGAACACCATGGAAATTCACTTTAGGTGGATGTCTAATGTGGCAATGCAATTAATGTTAAAGAAGTAAATAAAAGAAGACAGAAGAACACAGAAAGAGTCAAGAAAATGGTCTAGGTTTGTGGCCAGGAGAAGGAGAATTTATTAGGCAGGAATTCTGGCAGCGTTTTACCATTTTGCTGCCTTTTTCTGGAAAGGGCGTTTTCAAATCTCATACACTTTTCTCTTTTTTATAATAGTGTGAAATGGGGATAAGTTGGAATTCAGTGAGGGCTCGGAGATGGAACAAAAAGTCCCTTGGGTTTTGTTAGGCCCAAGGTCTCCAGTGCATTGCTTAGCAATGCATTGGAGACCTGTCTAACATCCAATGGGATTGAATGTCTTTGAACATAACAACATGTCTAAGTTCTTAAGGTCAAGACACTTGTCTAACCATTTGCATTGCATACCCCTCTGTCACTCAAAAGGACAGATATACTAATATGATTCAAAGTTAAAACAGGAACAGATTCTTTAGTGCTACACCTGCCATAAGCCAATTTTCTAAGCTATTGAAGCCAAAAATGGACAACACTGTATGCAATTTGCTTCCAATGGAGGGAAGTGTAAGAGCATTTTGAGGTTGTCTATACTTTGTTTAAAGCTACACTGACAAGGCATGGAGGAACGTGATATAACGTTACTCTGTTTTCCTGGCCATACTATGGGAAAATCAATCTGGAACTTGCAACCCCAATAAACTGTATCACAGTAGGTGTATCTGCTCAGAATACCTCCAAGTTGTTTAATAATTAATATTTTTAAAAAATGTCAATGGTTTTAGAGAGAATGGTTACTAAATAACTGACCTGGCGACTCTCAGTGTGGTATAGAATGTGCCGCACCGCTCTATGGTATGCCCTCTTTCTGAATTTACCCAACTACTGCCCATCCCAGTTACCCCTGTGCTCCTTGTCTGTGTAATTCACCTGCCTCCAAGTGAAGGAGCAGGCTTTGAGAAAAAGACTGGCAGTTACTCGAGAAGGAGAGCTCTGCCAATCAACGAAAACATCGTGAGGATGGCACCGCTCTCCCTCTCACTATCGTTCAACAGAAATGCAATTTTTTATATTTAAAATAAGTAGTTTATAAGAATTAACATGCTGTTTGGACATTTTTATTGATGAACAACGAAATGGACTGGGGAAGTAAATGCCTGACAATTCCGCTTTTAAGGTCTTAGCAATGGCAGCGTGTGTACTCAGGTATGCACTGAAGTGTTCATATTCTAGGGTGACTACATTTCCATTCTGCCATTTAGGGGCACTGTGGAGATGAGAGCAGCAGTGAACCTGTCCTCCGCTCTAGTACAGCTAAGAGGAAGGAGTCACTATACATCACTGGACATCGGGGCGCAACCTATTCCTTCTCCGGCACACCACACTAGAGGGAGAACTGCCTATTGACTGCTGTCACAGAATAGTGATGACTGTGGTGACTACAAGAAAAAGGCTCATGTCTGTCTCTAATGTCTATAGCTCTGTCTGGAAGACATTTTCTTGTAGCCCAGCAGAGGAATCACTATCTCTGTCACAGCAGGCAAAGGGCAGTTCTCCTAGTGTTTAGATCTCTGTGCTCTGGAGTCCTCATTCCAGGACTTTGTATTGTTCCAGTAGGGGGCTGCCTGGGACAAGGGTCACACATTTAAAGTCAGGGACTGACCTGGGCAATCAGGGACAAGTGATCACTCTATCATATTCTCTAGTACATACGGTAAACTACAGGAGCAAAAGCAGGGAGCAAGTGTCCCAGCAATACAGAAAATTAACTGTTCTGGGGGGATTTGTATATTTCTGCAAAACACTATATCAAAATATCTGTGTATGCAATACATTATACAGCTATCTTATTGTGGAAGGGGTTAATTATAGAACATTCTTCCCCCACTGGGGTCCAGGAGATTTGCCAGTGGAGTGAAGCTGCCTTACATGGGATCTCAGTCAAACCCAGGCCAAAGAGATAGGCCTCTTAGGAATATCTATATTTACAGTGTTGGCCTTGTCTGGCTTAAGAAGGGCCTGAAATAGTGTTCACAGCGTGTCTATCTAAGAATAGGTAGTGGTTCTCCTGATATAATAATCTTATGGAACTCTTACCCTCAGTGTGAACTCCTACAGTTAGTCTTTTCCTCATCTTATAAAAACAGTGTCTTGTTCCAGAGACTGTTGGAGTTAGGAGATGTGGCCACTAGTGTCCTAATTTAATAAAGTTTCATTAACACATTATAAGTGGAAGCTGGTGTTCATTACTGATTGTGTCCCTTCTCAGTTTTCCTTACAATGGCCCATATTTATAATGAGGTTATTCTGGAGTAAACCAACTGTACCACAGGGGACAAATACAAATTCTTAAATTCCCATGCACTTGTATACAGCTTTTTAACCCCTTGAATGCTACAGAAGTCTCCAATGCATTAAGACCTCTCAAGCATTCAAGGGGTTAGAAGCCCAAATTCATTTAACAGGGATTTGTATTTATCCCCTATGGTGCAATTGGTTTTCTCCAGTTTACTTTCATAAATATGGGCCATTGGGATTTATATAAGTGGAGTTAAGCAAAAAGAGCATTAAAATGGCTGTAACAGTGTCTCTTGATAGTTATGAAATTAAAAACACCAGTTTAGGAGGACTGTATGCCGTGTAGTATGATTTGTTTTTTTTTTAAAATGTCGTATTGACGTTTGTGAAAAGTTGCACAACAAATAAAGAAATGTTGTTATATGCGACAGTTTTGCAGCAGAATTTTAGCAAGAATATCAGCGTCAGGTATATTCTGTCCTTAAGCATTCCAGGCGTTAACATCAGAGTAATTACACCATATTTATAAAAACACCTTTACTAAATTAGAAATCAGACCTGATGGTATCTCCTGTTGCCATGACTTAACCCCTTAAGGACCGGCGGTCATGGGACATTTCCGTCCCATAATGACCACATAGGGGCACTTTGACGCGCCGGTACACGTGACCTGTCACGTGTATCGGCGCGTCACTATGGGGCTTGAAAGACATTGCTCCGATCTTGGAGCGGTCTATTTCAGGCCCTATTTTTGCTTACAGCGCTCCCGGTAGAGCGCTGTAAGCAAAAAGTACGTGACATAGTTCAAGGACCATGACGGTCCTGGTACGTCAAGGGTCCTTAAGGGGTTAAGGACAGTACTTTAAAAATACTAAGGACTTTTTATAAATCTCCCTCAATGTACCTTATGTATGGAAGTAAAGTGAAGCAAATCTAGGGCAAACCAAGTGCAAATAATAATTCTTTTGCAGACTTGTTGGGCAAGATTGTTCTTTCCTGCTGACAAAATCAGTTTTCCTATTAAATGCGTTATGTGCTTTATGTGTTTAATCTTTTTCTAATGAGATTCCATCTTGGAAGAATTTGCATGATTATTCCTTCAATCATTTTATCTCATCCCTGTGGTAGAAACTGATAGGTTTGGATTAGACGCACTAACTATTAAATCAAAATATCTAAAAGTATTACCTTGTGTGGAAAATAAAAATATTAAGTTATATGCAGTTTAATTAGATACCTATACAGCTTTAAGTTTTTTAAAATGTAACAGGCCCTCTTTATAAAAATGTTTATCCTTCACTGCATTGTATCATAGTAACATAACACAGAATATAGTTGATGAGGCTGAAAAAAGACATGTGTCCATCAAGTCCAACCCATGCCAAAAACACCCTTGTTGAACAAGAAGAAGGCAAAAAAAGCCCTCTGAAGCTATTTCCAATTTAGCCCCAAGTGGGCAAAAAAATTCCTTCCTGACTCCAAATGGCAGTCAGATAGTTCCCTGGATCAACAACTTATTTGTGTTGAAGCCACCTGTCATAATTTTCAATATTGTTCTGTTCTAGATAGGCATACATTGCTTTTTTGAAACATTGCATGTCATTCATACTTTTCAGTAGTCACTAGTTTTGGAGTAATTAATTCATTCTAGAAAAATCTTCTCTCCCATCCCTTTTCCTGAAACAGACAGATCTCCTGAGAACCTGCTGAATGGTTAGTCAACAAGTTGCAATGGCAGTTTGCCTGGCAGATCACTCATACAGATACATTTACCTCTGTGTCAGTCGTTTTAATGGGGGCAAACAGTATATATACATGTCTGAAACTATTATGTGGTTTAAGAATGTGGTTGATGTCGGTTAAACTCTTTAATACTTGCAATGACAAAAATATGAACTTCCTATTATTTCTAAAAGGGTATTTTATACCAAACAGAAATTGTCTTCTGCTGTCCATAATTGCATTGTCTTGCTTTTATTCATAAGGCCCATTGTTACTTTTCTCCAAAGAGTATTAGTCCAATTTGGCAAAGCTAATATTATTGCTAATGTGTTGTAGCGTAAAGCTAGATAATAGCAATTAATTATGTAATAATCTTATAATGGTCTACAGAATCATATTAACCCTTTTATTGCCAGAGAGCAATCCATCGTAGTGCATTGCAATGCATTGGTTATCGCTCTGGCACTCAAAGGGATATGGGGATTTGATCTATAGTATATCTCATGCTGCCTTTTGAAGCATATTGACTGCTGTCAGGAAATGTGAACTAAAGGGGATGAAATCCTTGATGACCAGAAGGGTGAGCAAATACATATAAAGTCAATGGCACTACACTAGGGCGATGAGTAGAAATCAATTCTGGGCTCTCGTGCCAAACAAGACACTCACCACCTCAATTCCAGTCAGCAGTGCAGGTAAAGGAGACCCGTCCTTGAGAATGCCAATGAAGAAAGACAAATACTGCACAAGATGCATATCGTCTGTGGTCATGTCTATAATTAAGCAGTCAGGTGCAAAACGCATGAGATTTCTTGTCTAATGTGGTGTCTGTTTGATCTCATCGAATAAAGCTGATTTTAGTTTCTCCACGTCTTGTGCGGTATTTCTCTTTCTACAGCAGGGGAGCAATGCATGGATCTCAGTAAATACAAACAATTGTAAATACGATACAAAGTAGATATAAAAGTAGATGGACAGACAAAAAGATGGTCTGATGAATGGAGAACGCCAGATGGATGGATGGAAAGTCACAGACAGACTTAACTTACTAGGTAGAGAGAATAAAAATACAGGAATGGTTGCAAAGGATGTGTTCTGGGTTTAAGAACAATTTTTTCAACAGGACTGTCCTTTAACAGGAAGCCACCTCTTTAACCCGTTATATGGTAGAGATGGTTCTAACATCTGAGAGGTTAAAAGAATGGGAATGCTCATTAAATGGGAATGCACATTAACTGTGATGCACATCATGAAAACCTTTCACCATCACGTCTATCCCACTTCTGGGATTTATGGTTTTGTAAAACAGAGTCTATAGCAGTGGTTCTTAACCAGGGTGCCGTAGCCCTTTCATCATCCACTTTGATTGCCCCTTTTTTTCTACAAAGATGTTGTAAATAATTTTAAATTAATTTTGTATGCAAGAAGTTATGCACACATTTTTTATTTGTAATATTCATATTGTGAAAACTATGGATAACTATATATTTATGTATTTTCTTCCACATTACACCCTAGACAAATGACCTCTAATATGTTAAGTGTACCCCGGAAATCCCAGATTCCATGTTAGGGGTGCTTTGAGCTAGAAAAGATTGGTCTATAGCAAGTCTACATGTTCCTTCACATTACTGTGTCTTGACATGTTAGAACAGCTGTTAGAAAATGAAGGAAAGAGAACGCATTCTTATGCTTCAGGCAAACTGTGTTAAGGTAGCTAGAATATTTGCTATGTTTTGTGCATCATTTCTGTATCGCTGTCTCAGTGATTGATAGAAGACTTGAATAATAATGCAGATTCACCCAGTATAGATCTGCTGATAGAAAGCAACAAATGTGGAATAATTTCCTCTTACAAACAGGTAACAAAAATGTTTTATTTTATTACAATGAATTACATATGCTAATCTCAAGTGAGCAGCCATGTTGCTCTGTGATGTCATCCATTCAATCAATTACTAAGACTTTAAAGGAACAGTAAACTTTTTTTATGAAAAATATATATTGTAGGGATTTTCCTACTGAGTAAAATAAGGGTACTCCCACTACCGAGAGATTTATATTTCCAGAGTTATTACAGTTTAAACCCATGTTTTTTTACATTAGCAGTGTCCTCTAGTGGTCACATTCTAATTAGATTTCCTGTTGGATTCTAATGGAGAGGAAAGTCAGAAAAGTCAGAGACATAACAGTTCTCCATAGAATGTGATAGAAACTTCCTGTCAGTTAGAACTATCAGGAAGTAAAGCACAGTAAACTCACTTAAATTAACTTCTTTTTGTTAGTTTATATACTAACTGTTGAAAGATATTACAGCAAAAAATTACCGAAATGTGAGAGTCTCTGAGGATAAACAAAAGCACAATGGCCTGTGCCACGGCTAGTCACCGCCCAGAAGCATTGTGTTTTGCACTGTAGTACAATTACGGAGGAGAAATTTCCATGTACGTATTAGACCAATCTCACTCAAAAATGCATGTAGCTTGGAAATGATGGGCATGTCCCCTCTGCACAGGAGTACCAGCAAACCCCAGATGTAAGTTTCAGTGTTGTTTGGCCTCATCATTTAGGTGCAGCTGGATTCACTAGGCACTGAGAGCAAAGGGTTCACATCTGGATTATCCTTCACTCTTTGGGAAACCCCCTAAGGGCCGTATGTTCAAAGAAGTAGCGAAATAGCTTTTGTCGTTTGTGATGACTTTTCAAAGTACAGTGTCGTTGGGATCATTAATATTTTCAGAGTGTATCGGTTGTGATTGGAAATATGTTGTTTGTCCTGACTGAAATTGTCGTATGGAACGACAAAAAAAAGTCTTAACTAAAGATAAAAATGTCTTTAAAAATGTCTTAACTAACGACAAAAATGTCTTAACTAAAGACAAAAATTCTCACATTCTGAACACATTCCCTCCACTTTTTTCTTAACGTACGAATTTTGTCTTTTGAAAGACATTTTTTTGTCGTTCGTTACGACAAATTTTCTTTTCCTCTATATGACATTGGAGAATAGTTTAGCCACGCCCCTTTGCCCGTCAATTCTGGAGTTGTGTCGTACACAACAGACATTACTAGTTTTTTGTTGTATGTTCTATAGAAAATATGTCGTTCATGCATTCAATTACTTATTGTTGTCTTTCATACGACAATTTTATGTCGTTATCCCTTTGAACATACGGCCCTAAGTGTGTTCTTTGTGAAAGAATAAAAGCACAGTGGCTTGTTCTGTTTGCTAGTTACAGCTCAGAAGCATGACATTTTTAGCTGTCTACTGTCATTACAGAAGGGAAATTTTCATTTATATTTTAGACTAATCCCACCTTAAAGCGGAACTTTCATCAACATTACATTTAACCCCAAATCCTTAATATGTTGGCAATATACATAGAAATGCAGTATAAGTCTGGCATAAGTAAGAGAGAGAATGTTTGGCACGTCTGGGATCTTGCAGGAGGAGCTCTCTGCACCTGCGCTGTCAGTCCCTTCTGGTGCCGTTCGCACAAAGGCATTCAACTTCTCAGTTGTGGAGTTGAAGGGGATGGACCGCGCAGACGCAGAGATGCTGTCTCTGCAACATGTCTGAGCTGTTCCCCTCTGCTGCCTTCCGAAAACCTTCTCTCTCTTATGTCGGACTTATTCTGCAAATGACAGGTATTTCTATGTATATCGCTACCATATTAAGGATTTGGGGCTAAATGTAATGTTGATGAAAGTTCCACTTTAAAGGGTGGTCCAGTTCTAAAATGATGACTCTTCATGGGATCAACATTTAACCCCAGATGTATGTTTCGGCCTTGTTGGGCCAGACCAGTGAGGTTTTCCTAGCCACAGAGAGCAAGAGGTCCACGTTTGGTTTACCCTTCACTGTTAGCGAGACGCCCTAAGAGTATTCAGAGATGTTACATGCAAACGAGGTTGCCATTGAAAGGCTGGGGATCACACATTGATGTTAGTGCACCATTTCTAATGCTGCAGTAAGGTTCTCAAACACAGAACAGCTTGCTGCCTGTGAGGCTGTTCACACAGGTGACGACAGCAGAAAGCAGTGAATAGTCAACTGAGGTGATCTGCATGGCAGCATGTGTGGCCACCGTGCAGATCATTCACATAGGCAACTGTATCTTTGGGATCACCACGGGCACACTGGTACATCAGAGGTGATGTTAGCATTGGTGACTTAACTGACACTGCATTGAAGAGCTACCAAATTTATGAACCCAGCCAAAATCATTGTAGCTGTAAACGTCTCCTATATGACCATAAAACAATGATGTCTATTCTGTGAAGGTCGTTCTTGCCCATGTGGACTAGGCCTAAGAAAGAAGGAAGGTTAATTGAATAATATAACTGAATCTTTGAAGTCAATGACTTTCTATATACTGACAGTGGGCTCAAGCCCCAAGTATCATGTCTAAAACTGTAAATTGGTTATTGGTTAGTGCTAACATAAAAGAATGCCAGGGACACTTTTCCCTGGGCAGTCACGTGACAAAGTGTCCTTATAGTACTGTGTAGTATTAAGCCAACAAAAAACCTCATACAGCAGATTTAGACCTGCACTTACACAACAGAACAGATTATTATACTGTAATACCACCTTAAATCTTAGAAATGGGCAGTATTAACACGTTGGGAATCATGTAGCTTATTAACTTTATAATGACATTGTAGAATATGAGGTTAAATTTAAATTTAAAAAAAAAAAAACAGCAGGATCCAGTGACAGAGTGCCAAAACAGGGACTGTTCCTGGAAATCTGAACAGCTGATAGGCGTGATCTGGTTGCATACTTCCCAAGTGTCCCTCTTTAGGTGGGACTCCCTCTTTGAGAACCAAATCCCTCTGTCCCTCTTTCCCACACCGGTGTCCCTCTTTTTAGATCAGACTGTGTGATGTATGTTCAAGTGTATCACATTGCTCCACCACAATAAAACTTAAATTGTTTGTTCAAACTTCAATAGATGTGTTTATTCTTGGTAATTCCCCACCAACCAGCCAAATCCCAGCAACACCTAAAACAAAAGTGTCGCTCTTTGGCCATTTGAAGTGTTGGTATTTGTGTGGTTGCTAGCCCGTGGCATGTAGTGGGTTAATACTCAACTGATTTTCAGGGGTGTCTGTAGAAATTTTTCTGAGGGGGGGGGGCAAAGCCATAATATGACCCCCAGGCCAGCCCATCCAGCCCCTTTGTTTATATGGAGGGAGTAATTGTAGGTGGGGGAGGGGGGCAAATGCCCTCCACTTGCACCCCCCCTCCGGACGCCCATGCTGATTTCACTCACTAATTGTAATTAGGCTGTAGGGAGCACTAATAATGCATTAGCATTGTCCAAGCACAAGGTCTTTTGGGAATATATATCATTAACTACTGCTTGAGGAATAGATTCATAAGTAATTGTATAATAACCATAGAAACAAAGAATCTGATTGCAGATAAGAATAAAATGGGCAGTCTAGTTTCATCAGTCTTTTACTATCCACGATTAAGATCGTTAAGCAGAAAGCAAAAGATGATCAGTTCTGGAGTAAACCATTTGTACCAAAACACCCATTATTCGCATAGATTTTGATGTTGCTTTTAACACCTTGAGGTTCAGAAGCATTGGAAAGGAATGTGTTAGAGACCTACCTATTTTTTATTGGAATAAGATCCCCATTCCAACCACTACTGCACAGAAATTTTGCCATGCTGGCTGATTTGGGTGATGCCCACCTAAACAGCAGAGTGAAATACTTTTCACCATGCCTGGTTTACATTTCAGGCACATCTAAGCAAACACCCTAGCCCCACTGTTGGCAGCACCCAGATTCCTCTCAAGAACCTCCCCCAAACCTAAACACTTGCGTGACACTAAAATTACCCATAACCTAACACAAAATTACAAAAAAAACTCTTAAAGGGGCACCGTTACCTAAAAAAATCTTATGTGGTTCTGAAACCACTTTCATACTCACCTTTTTTGTTGTATTAGTCAGTTTTAATTTAGAAAATATTTTTTTTTAGTTATTTAAATGTATAGATTATGTTAATTAAGGCATGGTAATTAAGACTTCCTGTTTTTAGCCCTGCATTAATAATTTCAGTGTGTGGGGAGCTGGGTAGTTCATTGGTGAGCAGTGTTATTGAGTGGGGCAGGTAATGTGGGTCTGAAACAGAAGGTGCCTGCATGGCATGCCTTAATCAGCAGAGCCTATAAATCTAAATAATCAATGTCAAGTTTTCTATATATATGATAGATAATATAAAATTGCTTTTGGGTGATAATTTCCCTTTAAATGTATTGGCCAGTACAAGCGTATATACATCACTGTAATTAATAAACTGAACATTAAATAAACCTGCCACCATAAATTAGGAGTGAATATCTGGTGCAGGGTTATTGTGGATGTGTTGGCCACACCTAAAACTCAGAACAGTGGGTATGGCCAGCAAGACTGAAGCAACCCTATAGATTTGTTACTCTAGCAGTTGCCTACTCTACCTAAATTAGAAGCAGCTTAATTGCAGCTGTTGTACAAAATAAATCTCCCTGTTGATTTCAATCTAAAGTGCAATATGGTGCAATTGCTCCTTATATGGCGCAATTGCTCCTATATGCAATATATGGTGTAATTGATCCTTATTTACCAAACGATTGCCTTGATCCATGAGGACCACAATATTATGAGCCTTAGGGCATAAAATGAAAGAGGAGCAGTTCTGGGGCAATAGTATGGCACCTCAGAGAATAACAAAATTACCATTGATTTAAATGGGTCTTTTAACCTCTTGAATGCTTCGCAATGCATTGCAGACTTCGCTAGCATTCAAGGGTTAAATAATTGAGAATTTTCATTTTCACGCCCCTATGGTGCAGTTGGTTTGTTCCAGATTTGCACCTCAGTAGATATTGCATTGTACCTTTAATGTGCAGCCAATGTTCATTTGATGTTGAGGTCTATTGTTGCCAGTTTAAAGCTTAATAACCTGTTACTTTATCCGCGGTATCTAAACATTGTTTTTCTAAGCTACTTGCAGGCATATATTATAAAATCTAAAGGCAAGCTTGTTTTTTAGGCCAAAGATCTCTGTGAAAGTTTGACTGTTAAAATGAAATCTAAGATTTATTAGTAGTAAGTATTTAATAATATAATTTTCAGCATATGTTACAAATTCAAATGTTTATGAATAGATTGTCTGTAGAAAATTAACATCTGATATTTAAAAAAATACTTTAATATTTATCTGCACGGAACTTTAAGGTAGAAGAGGGAGTGACATTTTTTAGTCTACATTTTTTAATTTTAGAACATGGGTGGGCAACCTGAGGCCCTCCAGCTGTTTTTGGACTACAACTCTAATCACCTTAACGCAGCCAAGGGCAGGTTGAGGATAATGGGAATTATATTACAAGAACATTTGAGTGCTTTCCAATGTGTTTCTCACCCCTCTGACTCTCAAATGATTAACCCTTTGAGTGCCATAGGTTATCCAACGCACTGCATTGGATTACCCTCTGGCATTCAAAGAGTTAAAGCAGTGATTCATAAACCTCTCCTTAAGGGGCCCCTAATGGCCTTGTCTTTAAGATCCCCATGTTTATATACAGGTGAGTTAACCCTCTGAGTGCCAGAGGGGTTACACAATGCATTTTATACCCTCTCTGGCACTTAAAGGGTTAATCCGGAGCTCAGTTATTATATTCACTCTCCTGTGTACAAGCAGGGAAATCCTGAAGACATGGTAGGAAACAGTTGTTAACCACTTTATTAAAGGAATAGCAGTATCTATGGTGTACTTCGCGGTGACAGGTCCCCTTAAAAGATCTTTAACCCCTTAAGGACCACCTGCTCATGCACGTGGTGGTCATTTAAGGACCACGGAGCATTTTATTTTTTTATTGAATCCGATTCCAGACTCCCGAACGGCATGTAGCAGCACAAGGAGCCCGGAATTCCATGACGGTCCTGGTACGTCATCGGTCCTTAAAGCAAATCCATCCATGAAGTACCAGGACCGTCATGTAATTCCGGGCTCCCCACGTGGCTGCACGCCGTTCGGGGAGTCTGGAATCGGACTCAAAAAAAAAAAAAAAAATGCTCCGTGGTTCTTTAATGACCACCTCGTGCATGCGCGGCTGGTCCTTAAGGGGTTAAAGATCTTTAAAGGGGACCTGTCACCTCCACGCTAAATCTATTCAAGTATATAAAACAAAAGAAAAAAAGAAGAAGAGGAGAGACTTATAGTATAGTATATTGATAAAACCTTAGGATAATATCTTCCACAATAAACTGATGCACTCACATTTGTGACATGTCACCGGTGTCCCAGGTGAAAATACAAGCAGGTGGAGGATATTGACTCTACCTCCATGCAGATAACACACTGGGCAATGCTCGATCCCCAATTCACCACAATCCACAGACTGGGCTTAAAGGAATACACAAAGAGAGAAAGATGCGAGGAGAGCTGCACTGTTGTTTGGCATATAGGTATAATATACTTTTAAATACAACCCTGGTATACTCACAAGAGAGGTTCGACCGGTCCCAATCTTTGGATACCGGTCAAGTAGCAAGAGGTGAACATTGGCACTGATCCTCCCCGCAAAGGGATCTCACGATTGTGCAGCCACCAATTCAAATGGTTGTTTGTAAGAAAATAGCAAGTAATAGATGAAATTATCTCACAGCAGGCGAAAAAATAATGAAAAAATAAAAATTTAATTTTAAAATCTTTAAAATCCCTCAACAAGTTTCGTGGCTTTACCACCACCTCTTCAGGAGGACAAAATAAAACAATAGTTGTCTGCTGAATGTTACACTTTTCTATATATCGGAGGTCCGACCGTATATCCGTCACAGTTGGTTCCAAGGAATTCAAAATGGACCAATCAAGGCAGTCAATTGCGGCGGAACCAATCAAACCTAACGATTTATATCTTATTCTTCAACAACTTTTGTTTGCAATGTTTCATAGCAGGGTTATTTTATTAAAAATACTACTATATCAATCATTTTAACCCTTTCTATATCGGTGGGATCCTATAGACCACCAATGTAGATCTTGCACAAAAAAAGTCTAAATGAGTTGCAAAGGCAACCCACAAACATAACAACTATGTATCTTATAATTAGTCACTGTATCATACAAACTGATATGATACCCTCAAAGGATATATATACAGAGAGACTATATGATCTTCTCTGAATGTATTCAATAAGATGTTAACTCTGTGTGTGTCATATAAAGATTAATTAATAATCCTGATTCATTTTATACATATATTATTTGTATTTCCATTATAGTTCAATGGGCTTTTTGGTATCTATATTTATACTTGTCCGATCATAATTAACATATATACACATGTTTGATTAATTCATTTAGATCTTACCCACCCCTGTGAAAATCTTTGCAAAGCCTTATACCCATTCCACTCCTCTCCACATGGAGGCCTCTGTTTCACAGCACTGAACAGGACCAGACTTTGCACTTCTTCTCGGTCTGTACTCACTCCCTGCTTTGGTCTCTGTTCCCCTTGCCTTGCATCTTCGCCTCCCCTTCGCCTGATCGCCTCCCTGCCTCTTTGCCTCCCCCTTGAATTATCGCCTACCTTTTCCTTCATCACCTCTTCTCTCCTTCATCGCATCCCCTCCCTTCCCCTTCTCTTTTTCAACTATTTCCCACAACTTGTCATTGCTACTGCCATCCAGCAACTTTCCCACTTTCTTAATAGCAATGCCCACCTTCCTTTTGGCACCTTCCCTCACCCTCTCATTGCAGCCCTTGTTGCACCTCACCCCTGCCATTTGTCTTCTTCCCACCTTGGCCAGCTGACTCCAGACTGGGAGCAGGGACCCAGAAGCTGTGACTAGGGAATAATCTAGGAGCAGGGGTGACAGTGGTACAGACAGAAGATCACCAAAGGTCTAACAAATATGAGGCCAGGTGGCACAGTATGAAATAACAACACACCACACAATATATATGTTATTCACAATATTTACAAAACATTACACATAGAGACTGTCAACACCGTGTCCAATTTGCTAGTTATTATTTATTTTTGTTACTTGTTTAACATAGATTTTGATGGCAGAAAAGAGCCATGTGTCCCATCCAGTCTGCATATGTTTCAAGCTTCCTTCAGTGCTGTTGGCACATCTGGAATCTATTTTTCTAATATATCTATTGGAGGCGCTCACCGGGTTAAAATAGGATATTCCGGTAGAGATACTGATATGTACTGAATATTGATATGTTCCACCTATGAAGTGGCTGTTAGTGTGTGTGTATCCAAAAAGTAAAGTTTGCTATTGGAGATATCTGATATCATACAAATTTTACTAGTTTGTGTGAGTCTATATATTCTAACCGTCTTATCACAGTTCACAGTCTGTAAATCGGGCTAGAAGTAAAAATAGTACAGCTAATAGTCCATTATCAGTTAGTCAGATTTAGTGAAGGTAATGGAGATGATGGAGAAATGATGGAGATGGAGGATGATGATTCTATGTAATATTGTTCCTCAGTAGTAGAGATCTCTGTGCTGCCCCCTGAGGCCCGGAGTCCGCTCAAGCAATTACATGAAAAATAAAAAAGGGTAGGGAGACAGCGCACCAGAGATCTAAGTGTAGTTTCAGTGGAATAATACAAGTATAGAATATATGTGAATAAATGAAAAATGTATTCAGTAAATTTTATAATATCAGAAAAAAGTTCAAACTCTTTATTGCTGTATAACAGAGTAAGTTAAAAGATATAAATAAAATATATATAAACTACTAAAATCAATTTGCAAATGATTAGAATGATCAGCCCCTAGTGCTGAATAAAAGAAAAGCTTTCCAGTCAATAATGCGACCATTCAATGTATACAATGTTTGCTAAATGTAACAAATGATGCAGATTTATAAACTGAGATAGTCTATGTGGCAACTCCTGTGTGGAGTAAGTTCAACTCGATATATGAGGGACGTGATACTCTTACAGGGCATCAGAAACCCACCTATACACGAGTATGTGCCCAGAAATAGCAGTCACACGGATGCTTTGCCCAAGGAGGAATACCGTTACACACAGGGGCAACAGATCAACCCGACTATTAAAAACTGCTTACCAGATGTCTTCTTGTTTTAACTGCATGTCGGGAGATCTTGGCTAGGCGGTCCCTGGTGTTCTAGTGGTCTTTTCTTGTAGTGTTTCCTCTTATTCTGGGTCGCGTCCGTTGTGCTTTGCAATGCGATGGAGACACGTAATGGCGTTGATATTAGTATGTGTAGGGGGTATTGTCGCTCGTGTATACCCCCTACACATACTAATATCCATACCTGGGAACTCTCCGGATTTGCCCTGGAGACTCCGGTTCTGACAGAGATTTACCGGGTCTCCGGGGAGAGAGACAGATTCCTCCGGATGTGGAGAGTTTCTATTGAAACTCTACCCACTTACACTCTTTCTCCCGCTGTTCCTCCGTCCCCAGCCTTCTGTGTGACATTTTTAACCCTTTGAGTGCCACGGAATGCATTGCTTTGCAATGCATTCCGTACCACTCTGAAACTCAAAGGGTTAAGCACCCCCCGGATCGTGTCAAGCCCCGCCCCTTTTTGTCACCCCCTGCTGATCAGAGGACTCCCCTCCGGGTAGCCCTCAGCTGGAAGTTCCCAGGTATGCTAATATCAACGCCAGTATGTGTCTCCATCGCATTGCAAAGCACAACGGACGCGACCCAGAATAAGAGGAAACACTACAAGAAAAGACCACTAGAACACCAGGGACCGCCTAGCCAAGATCTCCCGACATGAAGGTAAAACAAGAAGACATCTGGTAAGCAGTTTTTAATAGTCGGGTTGATCTGTTGCCCCTGTGTGTAACGGTATTCCTCCTCGGGTGAAGCATCCGTGTGACTGCTATTTCTGGGCACATACTCGTGTATAGGTGGGTTTCTGATGCCCTGTAAGAGTATCACGTCCCTCATATATCGAGTTGAACTTACTCCACACAGGAGTTGCCACATAGACTATCTTAGTTTATAAATCTGCATTATTTGTTACATTTAGCAAACATTGTATACATTGAATGGTCGCAATATTGACTGGAAACCTTTTCTTTTATTCAGCACTAGGGGCTGATCATTCTAATCATTTGCTAATTGATTTTAGTAGTTTATATATATTTTATTTATATCTTTTATCTTACTCTGTTATACAGCAATAAAGAGTTTGAACTTTTTTCTGATATTATAAATTTTACTGAATACATTTTTCATTTATTCACATATACTCTATACTTGTATTATTCCACTGAAACTACACTTAGATCTCTGGTGCGCTGTCTCCCTACCCTTTTTTATTTTACATCTGGAAACTATTAACCTTTTAATTACCAGATATTTATTCAACTCAATGTTTTGGATACCTCTCTGGCATTCAGAGGGTTAAAACACTGCTCATAAAGACAGTAAGCATGAGTGGGCACTTTGGCAATGGAGAATCACAGGATAGTTCTGTTTAGCTGAAGGTAAATGAAGTGTTAAATGAGTCAGTTCGGTAATTCTCTTTAAAATGAGTTTAAAAAAAATAAACAGGAGAAACAGCATATTACTCATTTAAATGTTCAAAGCTGGAATATATTATCATCTTTATTTGATTATAGCAGATCCTCTTTCTTTCTGTCACGCCCGTCTTCCAGTTCAGGGTGACATAATAGTCAAAGCTTCCTTATTTGTTATATGTCTAATTCAGGGTTGTCAAAGTTTAGCCCTCAAATGCTGCAGACAGGACAGGATTTAAGGATAGATAAGCATAGATTGGTCAGTCAGAATGAATGCACCACTGATTAACTCACCTGTTTCTAATAAGGTATATTCTTAGATTTAGGCCTATTTGCATTTTTTAAAATTCTTGGCACACAGAGGAGGATTTAAAAGGGTTTTGTATGGACATTATACCGTACCTCAGAAGTGTCACTGTTTGAAACCAAATCCTTCTATTCCTCTTTCTTCCATGGTGTCCCTCTTTTGTAGGAGATCAGAATATGTTGTTTGAATATATGTATTATATTGCCCCACATAGATAAAAATTGCATTAATAATTGTTTATACTTCAATCTATGTTATTCTATGTAAACATACTTTGGCCTTGCTTTAAATAATTTCTTTAGTTACATTAAGAACTGTCAATAGGTCATGAAGTAACCTAAAAATTATCGGGAATGTCCCTTCCACAAGTCATGCCCCCAGCAACACCATCTCAAACAAGTGTTCCTCTTTGGCCATTTGAAATGTTGGGAGGTATTGTATATTGCCCCTTTAAAAGTCTCCTCATGACATAATAGTAAGAGCCAATTACCCATAAAAGGTCTTGGTTACATGGACAACTTTGTTGGATCAACACATGTATACTGAGAACTTTGGACTGCATGTTAGGGGTGTCCTGAGAATTCTAGATTGCCTGTTAGGGTTGCCCTGAGAACTCTGAACTGCGTGTTAGGGGTGCCCTGAGAACTCTATACTGTGTGTTAGGGGTGCCCTGAGAACTCTATACTGTGTGTTAGGGTTGCCCTGAGAACTCTATACTGTGTGTTGGGGTGCCCTGAGAACTCTATACTGTGTGTTAGGGTTGCCCTGAGAACTCTATACTGTGTGTTAGGGGTCCCCTGAGAACTCTGTACTGTGTGTTAGGGGTACCCTGAGAACTCTGGGCTGTTTGTTAGGGGTGCCCTGCGAATTCTGGACTGTGTGTTAGGGGCGTACTGAGAACTCTGGACTGTGTGTTAGGGGTGCTCTGAGAACTCTATACTGTGTGTTAGGGGGGCCTGAGAACTCTATACTGTGTGTTAGTGGTGCCCTGAGAACTCTATACTTTGTGTTAGGGGTGCCCTGTGAACTCTGGACTGTGTATTAAGGGTGCCCTGAGAACGCTGGACTGTGTGTTAGGGATGCTGTGAGAACACTATACTGTGTGTTGGGGTGTCCTGAGAACTGTATACTGTGTTTTGGGGTGCCCTGAGAAATCTGGACTGTGTTTTAGGGGTGCTCTGAGAACTCTGGACTGTGTGTTAGGGGTGCTCTGAGAACTCTATACTGTGTGTTGGGGTGCTCTGAGAACTCTGGACTGTGTGTTAGGGGTGCCCTGAGAACTCTATACTGTGCGTTGGGGAGTTCTGAGAATTCTATATCTGTGCTGGGGTGCCCTGAGAACTCTATACTGTGTGTTATGGGTGCCCTGAGAAATCTGGCCTGCATGTTAGGAGTGCCCTGAGAACTCTATACTGTGTGTTATGGGTGCCCTGAGAACTCTATACTGTGTGTTATGGGTGCCCTGAGAACTCTATACTGTGTGTTATGGGTGCCCTGAGAACTCTATACTGTGTGTTATGGGTGCCCTAAGAAATCTGGCCTGCGTGTTAGGAGTGTTCCAAGAACTGTATTCTGCATGTCATGGGTGACATGAGCAAAAAAAAAAAAAAAATCATGGTAAGAACCACTGCCATAGCAAATGATGGTATCTAATTGTTTCTGAAACAAAATCACCCGTGTAAACAATTTTTCCTATAGGTGGATTGGTGCAATTATGAAGCAAAACAACCACACTATAGGGGACATGAATACATTCCCAAAGGTCCCATTGATTTAACCCCTTAATGACTGCGGCCAGCAGTTAAAGGGTCAGTAATGTCCCCAAAAAAATACTTAGTTTTGTAGAGCTTCAAAAAATAAACTCTATTTTACAAATTTTATCTCTCAAACCGCTATGGTTTGACAGATATAGGCATTAAAAATTCCCCCTTCCCTCTCCTTCTCCTGATGTCAACTGTAAAGCTGACAGCAGGAGATTCAAGTTGTGTGACTCAAGGAGGCTCTTCAGCAAAGCCGAAATCACGTTATTTAAAATAATTACTTAATTGAAACGGTCAACAAAGTCTGCTTGCAAACCAGGCACACTTTGTAGACCTTTCCAATGAAGTAATTATTTTCCAATAACGCTATTTCAGCTCTGCTGCAGAGCCGCCGGCTGGTCCCCAGACCGGGATCTCCTGCTGTCGGCACATCGCTAATGTCAGGAGAAGGGGAGGGAGGGGGGGATCTTTCAATGAGAATATGTCTCGAACCATAGCGGTTTGAGAGATAAGATTTGTGCCACAGAGTTTATTTTTTGAAGCTCTACAAAACTCTAAGAATTTTTTTGGGACATTACTGACCCTTTAAGGACCACAGAGCTTTTTTTTTTGGCGATTCCTGTTCGGTCCCCGAGCAGCTTGCAGGCATGCGGAGACCCCTGAATTCCATGATGTGCCAGGACCATCAATGGTCCATAATGCAAGTTTACCCATGAAGGTATGGGTCCTTAAGGGGCTAAATGGCACTTATTAACCCCTTGAATGCTAGAGAAGTCTCCAACACATTGTGACCTCTCTAGCATTCAAGAGGTCAAAACCACATTTAAAAAGATGACCATTTTTGTTTGTCCCCAATGGTGAAGTTGGTTTTCTGCCAAATTGCCCCTGTCCACTCTGATACATGTGGACTAATGGGACCAGTGCTGTGTATGCAGAGCACCACAGAAAGAAGAGCATTCTATGTGACATCATGTTCCTCTAAACACAAACGTCAGGCAGCATAAAAAATGTAAAACAAGAGTACCATTTCTATAATAGTATAAGCTGCCCAGCCTCTTTGGTGATGTTAACACACTTATTTATTTACTTTAACCCACTGGATGACAGAGAGGTCACTAACGCCTGAAATGGAGGGCTTTCTCACATTAAGATCTAAGATTTAATCAGGATGCCGGGGTCAAAGATAGGAGGTCTCTGCTCTGTCATCCATCCGCCACCCTGGCCTCAAGTTGGCAAGCATTAACATTATCTATTTGAATTTCTTAACCCTTTAAGTATCAGAGGGGTATGCAACACATTGCAGTGCAAATGTGCTACATATTTGACTGGCACTCAAAAGGTCAAATCACAAAACTTTTGATTATTTTGGGTTCCATGGATATTTCAGATGAAATAAAGGGTTCTGTTGTAGTTCAAGAGTAACTGAATGGTAAAGTATCTCCCTCCTGCCCCTTTTACCTAGTGTAAGCCACCTCCCCTCAGATGTGGAATCTGGTCTCTTGACTAGACAGGTCTCAGCAAGGGACAATCTTCTTACTGTGAGCATATGGAAAACACTGCCCTCTTGACAGGTTTTTCTGGCTTTTCCTTATTACTAAAGATTGTCCCTCTTTGCGAACCATCCGGACAGTCTTGCTGCTCTGAGGTGAGTGTTACATCGGTAAAGGGGACGGGAGGGGATAATTGGAGCTGCTTTCATTGTTAAACATTACTATCCCTTTAAGAGATGTTAGTGTTCCTTTAATTCATGTTAATCCCCCCTGGATGCTAGAGACGTTTCCAATTAATTGCTAAGCAGTTTGTTGGAGACATCTCTAACATCTAAGGGGATAATCCCTTGAATTAGGGCTGTTATTTTTCTGCAAACCCAAGAAGACCGTGTACTAACAATTCACTTGTGTGTAAGATGTCATCCTGCAACGGAAAAGGCTGGATAGAACTGGCTTAGTCTTTATGTACTTTAATCTTCAACTTGGTGTTGTTTTCTGTTCTCCCTTCTTTATAGTGCACAACAGTCCTCCAAATCTGGTAATGAAGATTTGTTTGAAAGGGTTTAAATCACGTACTGATATTCCAAACATCTTTCCAAATGGGCTGAGCATACACAGATCAACACTGTCACTCTCCGAAGCCGGATGGAGAGACAGGGAAGTTTTGTTCTTGCTGTGTAACTTTTATATCTTTGGAAAGGACAGCACATATGAAAGATATTTTAATCCTTTCAGTGCTTGGGGCCTTACAGTACATTACAGATGATAGTGGATAGTCCCATTTAGCCGTTATAGTCCTGCAGTGCTGCTCGGAATAGAATATAATTTGTCAAAATATTTGCTTTATATATGGACTAGTGTAAAAGCCTGTGTACACGGGCCAAGGTCTGGGCGATGTTAACCCTTTGAGTGTCAGAGGGGTACGCAACGCATTGCTTTGCAATGCGTTGCGTACCCCTCTGGCACTCAAAGGGTTAAGAGACTGGTCCTGCTCTGTTTCCTGCAGTCATGCACTGTAGAGACTGCCCAAGAGCACATACTCCTAGCATTCTGTGCATTCGGGCAGTCTCTACTGAGCATGACGGCTTCTGACAAACATCCTAGAAAATTATTATATAGGATTACGTTTTTTCATAATCAAAATTATAGTTAACCCATTAACCCTTTGAGTGTCAGAGAGGTCTCCAACACATTGTAACTCAAAGTGTTGGATGCCTCTCTAGCACTCAAATGGTTAAGGAGCAGAGGAGGTGCAATACATCATCCATAACCCTCTGAGTGACAGAGGTGGTTGTGCAAAGCATTGCACACCCTTCTGGCACTCTGTGAAAATGAAACAGTCAAAGGACTTCATAATTAAGCAAAAAAAAAAAGACTTTGGTGCTCATTGATCAAGCTCTCTCAAGAGCCTTGCTCAAGACAACCAGAACAATGTAAATCGTGGCCATATTTACAGTGAGAGATGACAAAAAGAGCCATTATCTCCCTAGCTGATGTCACAGTATCTCCTCAACGCCAGTGCAGTGATGTGCTCTTAATTAGTTGATCAACAGTTCAAAGTAATGCAGTGTAAGGACATATGGTATATACTGCTACTGAGTCTTCTATTAAATGATTTTATGCGCCTTATGCATCAACTACTAAACCAAAAACTTTTACATCCCAAAATCATCTTTATGTGAAACCACAGCCAAAGCATCTAACAAACTGATTACATCTCCTCTGGTCTCACCGTGTCTAAACAAGATGTCAAACATATATTCAAAATTCAATCCCATCAAGGTTCCATAAACAGTCTTAAACTGTATTGACATAGAGAAACAACATTACCATATCAGTCTCTCCAGCGTCACAAGCGTAATAGGAAACTCAGTTAATAAAGATGAGGTCAATCCATGTGTATCGATACAACAAGATACTTTGCATCTTCTTCAAACACCATTCATCCTTAATGATACATGATGTTGTTTACTCCCTAGCTTGACATGTGCTGCAACTCTGGCAGTCAAAATGGAGACCGATTATTGAGTTTACAATTAAGTTGTCTGAATGAACCTGCATTTCTGGCCAACTGTTGTAAAGTATTCACTATCAATGTGGAATTTTCCACTCTCTGATATAAGAATCCCCTGGCTCTAAGTGTGCTGCTAGTAAATAGACAACACTGAGTCCTATGCTGAGGTTTAATATGAAATCATACAGATGGTATTCCAATGCTTAGCAGAGGTGATAGAGGATGGTAACTGTTGACTCTGGATATAGAGTACCTCTTATGTCAAAAATAAGCATTAACCTAACAAAGAGCAAATTGTATCCTGACACTCCATTATCATCATACCACTGATGGTTGAAGCGGGGCAACACCAGCCACTCCTCTGTGGGGGGGCACTTCCCCACCAGCGACTGGTGAAACATTTAGTGAGGATGCAAGATGAAGGACACATTATAAGCTATCTATAGTGTGTCTAATGCATTTCAAATGGAACGTCGCACATCGCAAAGCAGAACAAAAGTAGTGTGCAATGTGGCACAGTCCCTCCAGTATACTAAATAGACACAAAAAAATGCCAGGACTCTGGTTGTTAATATGAAAGAAAAAAGAAAGAGGACACACTGGCACATCGTATCTCATCCCTGGCCCCTTGAGCCCCAGAGGTACACACAACACGCCACTTTGTGATGCGCTGCATAGCCCCCAGCTCCCAAAGAGTCAGTGAGAGTAACACATCAATCCGGAGGCCATGATGGACCAGAACCCTATAGCTGGGCCTGCTCTACCATGACCCCTGGAGCAAAAAGATATTGAAAAAAAAACACAGACATCAAATCAAAAAACAGGATAATTTACCCAAAGTCAAAGTCATATATGTTTACCCAGATTTTTTTTTTTTTTAAATCCACTCCAATTGAACAAACCTAGCAGTGCTCTCTTTCTTTCTCTCTCTCTCTCTCTCTCTCTCTACATTAGGGAGCACTGACAAATAAAAACTATACACATATACATATTTTATTCAGTGTTGGCTGGATAGTTTAATGTAAAAAAGCTAAACAGTACTTTTGATCTTTTCTGCAGAGCAAAAGTCAGGGTCAGCATTACATGCTCTCACATAGAGGGAAAGTACAAAACTGTCTTGGTGTATATAAAAATCCCCTGGCGACAAGTTACTGTTAAATTAGAACATTCCAAAGCAGAATCACTCTTTGGCCATGTTGTGACAATCCCAGACTGGCCAACAGTGAGTAATGTGCTTTGTTTTTCCCCTGCTGAAGCAGTTTTTGCCTCTGTTTGCAGAGTGAACATATTCCTCTATGTTGATGATAAATTGATCACACAATATCATAAGGGTGTGCCGGCATAATCTGCCATTTTAATCCTAGGGGGTTATCATCTTTGTTCTTTTGTTGGTAACTGCAACTGATCTCATGTTAAGTGCAATACAGCTCAGTTAATGCCAAACTGGACCCTAGTGAATGACGTTTGCATATTTAATAATGTGTTGGTTTGTTCCCAAAAGCCAAAGTAATCTGAGTTAAGAGAATCAAATGAAATTTCTTATTTACAACTGTCCATCCAGCTGTATTTTTTGTATTTTATCTGTACTTTGGTACAGATACTCTGGTTTTCTTCTAAATTCTAAAACTAGTTTGGGTCCTCTGTTCAAAATGGCACCTGATGGATAGTGGATCATAATGGATCATAAAATCTTAATTGCAGTTGCATTCGGTGTGAGTGTCTTGGTTCACTTACCGACAGGTTCATAACAGGGATACTGAGCAGATCAGAAGGGTTACACCCAGAAGACTCTTCGAAAAATTCTTGTTTAGACATCCCCATTCAAAGAGAGCTTTGTCCATGTGTTATTATCTTGTGTCTAAGCTTTCTTCTACCATTAAGCCTTATTTCTTGAGAGTGTGGGAGTTGGAGCTCCATCTCACACTCACCTTAGACCAATGGTACATTGTGTTTCAACTAAACTAGTGGTATGCTCCTGATGTGTAGAACATGCAAAATTATCTACAAACTTATCACCTGCTGGTATAAAGGTCAGGCTGATTTACTTTTCAGCCTCGCAAAATTGTAGGAGGTGCAGTTCTGCACAAGGTACACTTTTTCACTTTTAGTGGTGCTGGCCCAGATGAACTCCATTCTGCAGTCAGGTTACTATGCAGATATCTAAAATTGTGCAGATTCTGACTCCCGTTGACACAGTCTTTCATTTATTCTCCTTCTCCTTTGACTCGCTGCCAAACTTCCTAAAGCTAAAGCACTTTTTAGTATGCTTAACTCAGCAAAAACTCTGATTCAGTTTCACTAGCAATCCACAACCCCCTGACTTAAGCTCAGCGGAAGACTACAGCTGACCACCTTGTTGCCATGGAGAAATGTCTTGTGCACTCAACCGCTGTGTATCTGACCTTTCTAGACACAAGGTCCTGCTGGCTAGATTATCATCCCTCAGAGTCTAGCTGGGTGGATGCTGCTGGGCAGCCTTGTTTGTCCAGTCGCTGATTCTCTTGGCCGTCCTTACACTCTGCCCCTTTTTATTTGTACCATTTGGTAGAACATGGGTCTGGGTGATTTGCTTGTGTCCTCCCTACCCCCCTTCATCCCCTCTCATCTTCTCATTCTTTATGTTGGTGGCATGGTTTTCACTTTCCATGCTTAGACATTACCTATCTCCTCCTTCTTCTGCTTGGCTTGTTTCTTTCGCACTATTTCTGTATTTGATGTCCCCTCTTCTTCCTCTTTCTGTATCTTCATTTCTTACCCTTATGGGGTCTACTGTTCTGCAATAATGTTGTGTTTGTCGCACTACTACTACTGAACTACAATCTCAGATGTCTTTTATATGCCATAGGTCTGCAGAATATGCTACAACAGCTAGAAAAATGAGGACAAGGTGACCTTTTCTAGGTGGTAACCTGTGAAAAGGGTGGGTATTATTTCTTTGAGTGTCAGAGGCATGTCCAACGCCTAGTTTTGAAATGGGGTTTTGGAGGAAATCTCCCTCCTGACTATCTCTGGGAGCACGTTCACTCTTCCATTAATGGTGATGTGCAGCATGTATACTGTAACAGCAAGCTCTGTACGATCAGTGTTACAATATACATGCTTCACATCACTATGAAGGGAACCATGAACGTGCTCCCAGAGAGAGCTGGGAGGGAGGAGAATTTGAGGACTGGGAAGTCCTGCAGAGCTGTACTGACGTTATCCTGGGCTGTAGAACGTGGAAGTGGCTGCGTCAAGTCTAAATTTTAGAGCAAATATCTAATAAAGTATGTACTTACAAAAAAACCCCACCAACCTACATACCATTTTAGTAGATTAATCATATGAGACACAGTGTATTAAAGGTGAAAGTTCCCCTTTAAGAAATATCTTCTCTTGACTGCTCCTCTTACTCAGACTATTGCCTCAATTTTGCCTCTAAACTCCTTAAGTGAGTCATGGGTTCAGTTGAATGACTAATTTTCTCAATTGTCATTCCCTTCTTCAGTCTCTACAATCTGGATTATGCTGTCATTGCTCAGCAGAGATTGGTTCACTAAAGTGTCCAGTGATTTGTGCTTGGCTATTACTCACTCCTAATACTTTACAACCTCTCTGCTGCATTTGACATTGTTGACCACCCATTTATTTTCCAAATCCTCCACTATTTTGTACTCCATGAGACAGCTCTTATCCTATCTGACCACACCTGGATGTACTCCTGTTATATAAAGACTTAATCTATCCACGACAGCACTTCTCCTCTTCCTCTCATACCCCCTCACCTCCTAAAGTTATCATCCCATTGAAAGACTTGTCTGTAACTCCCAATACCCTAACACACAATCTAGATTCTTTGGGGCACCCCTTATATGTGTAATTTTTTTAAATGTGTTATGAAGGGTACACATACGTAATGTATAGTCATTATTAGGTCTCATAATCAGAATAATAAAAACAAACATTGTGAATAAAAAGTTCTATAAAGATACATTTAAAACTCAACATTCACATTGTTGTCAAAGTCTGTTTAGAAAACAAGGAACATCCTGAATATATGTCCATGGCACCCCAAAGTGCCGTGGTACCCTGGTTGAGAATCACTGTTCTATTCAGTATAAATGTTTACTATCCCTTTAAAACTTTACAGTAAAGAGGGGAGACCTGCATACCTATAGTGCTCATCTGAACTGATAACCACTTAAAGATTCTAGATTGCTTTATACGAAAACAGTATCATAGTACTGTCTTGACAATGTTGTTCCTATCTTCCACAAGTCATTTCAATAAATATCTTACTTCATAGGACAGATTCATGTAATATGGAAAATATATATGTTTCAGAGTTTATCTTTCTGAGAGATATTTTATTTAAAACCAATTGCAACTCAAACTCCATACCTCTATTGTCTGAAACATAACAGGGGGTGTTGTTGGTACAGAGCCTATGGATGGTCAATACAATAGCTATCCATTGACTACTGTAGCAATAGCACAACCATGAAACTTCAGGCAATGGAAGCATTGCACTCCATGACTTATGTATAATACATCTCTCAGCAGTGGGGGTAATCTTGTTTTACTAAAACTTCAATATTATTTCCATACTAAGTGATACTATTCCTTTCATTTATTTCTCAGGCTGATCCATAGATTTGTTTAAATACAGAATCTTCCATTTTAACCCTTTGAGTACAATGCATTGCGCACCCCTTTGGCACTCAAATGGTTAAACCTTCAGTGTTGTGTCCTTTTAACTACTATCACCCAACTAAGGCTGATGTACTAAGAATAACTGGATTAATTCTAGATCAAACCAGCTGCACCATAGGCGATAAATACACATTTCCAGAAATTTAAACTTGTTGAGTTCCAGAGACACTTGGATGCTTCACAGTTTGTTGGGGACCTCTTTAGCATTCAAGGGGTTAAAAGACCCTTTTAATTCAGTGAAGAATTTTATTTATCTTGTATGGTGCAGCTGGGCATATTTACTCCAATTCTTCCTATTGCATCAGCTTTATCGTGTGTTGCAGAAACAGATCATCTTTCGGGCACTGGGACATCCATATATATACTTTATTCACTGCCTTTCCTGTTCATGTACCCTGAAAAAGCGAAGCCTACGCTCAGTGAATGATGTATTTGTTGTTATCGTATTAGAATTATACTGGTAAACACAAGCTTTCAGTATAATGTATGATATGTCATTCACTTTCATGGTACAGATCAAGGATAATAAATTATAAAGGGAAAATCCTCACTGAAATCATCATATGTAAGGAATGTAAATAACAATACTACAGCTTCAGTACTGCAACTCCTATAGTCTCAATAGCCTCTAACAGGTCAGATTTTAAGTATAGAACAGCTAGAGGGGATCAGTGAGTGCGCCTTATGAACAGAGGCAACATTCAGCAATTCTGGAGCAAACCAACTACATCATAGATGATGGATAGAAAGTCTCTTTGAATTAATTCTCCAGTATTCAAATCAGTTGGGATTTGGGGAGTGTTTATTTGTGCCCTAAGGTGCAGTTAGGGTTGCCACCCGGCCGGTATTTTACCGGCACAGCCGGTGCCAGTATAACTACTATACCGGCAATTTAAAAGCCGGTAGTTGTGTGTGCGACACGTCCGGATAGTCTCTACTACTCAGCCATATCTGCCAGCTGCTCAGATGGCTCTCTCAAAGTCTCCAGAGTGACACTCAAAACTTGCACCATCACCAGCCAATGAGAGGAGAGTATTTGGACAACAATGGACCCTCATTGGCTGGCTGGTGCATGTCGCGTGTGACTGACAACGGGGAAGGCAGCAGTACGTGGGCGCTGTGACTGAATGCTCAGAGTGTCTCTTCCATATCGGACTCTTGAGTCCTGCACAGATGGCAGTCTGGTCGGATATGTGCAGACTAGTTGGACACTGAACAGCACAGCAACAGGCAGCAGCACAATCTCAACTCCAACTGACAACACAACAGTAAGTCTTCTTCAGAAGAAAAATATTACTACTACTAGTACTACTCTAACTATACTACTATGATGAAAAAAGAGAGAGAGAACAGCCTCTTCCCTTATTCTGAAGGGGAAGAGATTGTAAATTCACTACTTATTACAGTCCTTAGTGGTTCTAGGTATGTTGTCTGTTAACACATGCGATGGAAAAATGGACAATATGTATGCCATAGTAAAACTTAACCTTTATTGGTTATATTTAAAATATTGCAGACCTGAAAAGGCCAGATAAGCTGCAAATTAATAAACAGAAAATATCATAGTTAAGTAACAAACTTTGACTCCCTATCTTTCTAATAAAGTGAGAAAACTTGCTGCTTGGAAAAATCCAGGCAATTGTGTTTAATTGTTTATTAGCTATCTCGTTATATTCGTAGCAGGATAGTAATAATCATCCATACCCTTAAGTGTTAGACAGCTTGCATCTACTGGGGAATCACAGAACTGTTGGTTAGTTGGGCTTGAGTTTTGTTCTAAAACTCCACCCCAATTAATCAACAGCTCTGTGATTCCCCAGTAGATGCAAGCTGTCTAACACTTAAGGGTATGGATGATTATTACTATCCTACTACTAATATAACCGAGATAGCTGATAAACAGATTATTGGCTACTTCCCTTTGCGGTTCCTCCCTTTTGTGGCTCCACCCTCACTGACCAACAACTATGGCTGGTATTTTTTTGAGGAAAAGGTGTCAACCCTAGATGCAGTTGTTTTGCCCCAGAATTGCTGTACTTTGTACATAAGGCCTAGTATTTGCAGCTCTGTACAAACAGCAATAATAAATAAAACTGTCCTATTGGGTTCTATGGGCCATATTTATCAATGTAAAGACTAATTAGTTAGTGGGCCTTATGTATAAAGAAAAAGTGGAACAATTATTGAGTAAACTGACTTCATCATAGGGGACAAATAAATATTCTCATTCATTTAAAGGGGAATTACCACCCCGCAATAACTTTACATGAATTGAGTCTTCATCTGGCAACTAGCTGCTTAGTAGCGCTAGTCACCAGAAAAATTACCTGGTTTGAAAGATTTTGCAGTTTTTCGGAGGCTCAGAGTAGCAGGAAGCACTGACATCTCGTCATAGTGACGTCCGTGCGTCTGCGCGGTCAGTCCCTTTTGGAGCCGGCAAACCAGGTAATATTTCTGGCGACTAGCACTACTAAGCAGCTAGTCGCCAGATGAAGACTCAGTTCATGTAAAGTTATTGCGGGGTGGTAGTTCCCCTTTAATGCTTCTCAAAGAGCGGGAGACCTGTGTAACATTGTGTGGGAGGCCTCACTGGCCTTCAATATGTGGGCGACCTCACTGGCATTCAATGTGCGGGAAACCTCACTGACCTTCAAATTGTGGGAGACCTCAATGGCATTCAATGCGTGGGGGCCCTCACTGGCTTTCAATGTGCAGGAGACCTCACTGGCATTCATTGTGCTGGAGACCTCACTGGCTTTCAATGCATGGGACGCCTCACTGGCATTCAATGCGTGGGAGACCTCACTGGCAGTCAACGTGTGGGTGACCTCACTGGCATTTAAATTGTGGGAGACCTCACTGGCATTCAATGCGTGGGAGACCTCACTGGCATTCAATGCGTGGGAGACCTCACTGGCATTCAATGCGTGGGAGACCTCACTGGCATTCAATGCGTGGGAGACCTCACTGGCATTCAATGCGTGGGAGACCTCACTGGCATTCAATGCGTGTGAGACCTCACTGGCAGTCAATGTGTGGGAGACCTCACTGGCAGTCAATGTGTGGGAGACCTCACTGGCAGTCAATGTGTGGGAGACCTCACTGGCAGTCAGTGCGAGGGAGACCTCACTGGCAGTTAATGCATGGAGACCTCACTGGCATTCAATATATGGGTGACCTCACTGGCATTCAGTGTGTGGGAGACCTCACTGTCATTCAATGGGAATTTATGTAATTATTATATCAACCCTATGGTGGATTTTCTTTCCTCTAGAACTGCACCTTTTTAATTTGAAGAATCAGGCCTTAGGTATCATAAAAGAGGATCAGTCTTGAAAATTAACCATATGTACTTTAATGCCCTTTATTGCCACCAGTGGCTTATATTGCCTTTACCACCATATAACTTAATACAGTGTGGTCACTACACGAAACATTCCTCTCGCTATGCACGGCTCTCTGTGTGTCGGAACCTGACACATAAGTGATAGATGTACTAATATGACTGCACTAAAACAGGACCTGCAATTGATTTACTGGAGCAATGCATGCTTAATGTCTATGAGCTAAACAATCCATATTAAAAAGTGTCTTTGAACAAAATGTTCCAAGAGTAGGGCAAAGTGGTATGGGCATTTTATGGGTATTTATTGTCATGTACTAACAAAGAAAATTGGAGTAAAGTTAGCCAGTTTTCCATGGTATACGTTAGGGTGGCTATATCTCTCTTTAAAACGAAACTTTCACATGATTAAGGTAGCTCTGCAAGCATAGTTACATTAGCGATATAGACAGATTTATGTTTCAAAATAAAGCGAATTGCTGCAATAACTAAAAAAAATCACCTTTTTAACTATACAGGCTGCGTCTGAGCTGTCCGTCCCCTTCAAATCCAGGATTGGCAATTGACTGCCACTGGACCATATGGTACGGGAAGGAACTGACAGCGCAGGAGCAAAGAGCGCTTCCTGAAAGATCCCTGCCAGGCCCTGTCTGGTTAAAAGGTGATTTTTTTCTTAATGAAGCAATTTTTTATTTTGAAGCATAAATCTATCTAATCGCTAATGGGGAGCTATTTTAATCATGTGAAAGTTCCGCTTTAAGGTGATTGCTGAAGGAGTCATGCGTGGTTTTATACTTAAGCACAGGCACTGGATTGGTGAACCTGTATATAGCAGATTAGCACAGTGGCTAGCACTGTTGCCTTGCAGCGCTGGGGTCCTGGGTTCAAATCTTACCAAGGACAACATCTGCAATGAGTTTGTATGCTCTCACTGTGTTTGCGTGGGTTTCCTCCGGGTACTCCGGTTTCCTCCCACACTCCAAAAAACATACTGATAGGTGAATTTAGATTGTGATCCCCAATGGGGACAGGAACCAATATGAGTGTAAAGCGCTGCGGAATCTGTGTGCGCTATATAAATAAAGGATTATTATTATTATTAGTACTGAGGTTACGGATAGTGGGCTTTAAAGGGTGCTCACAAACTGGAGCTATTGGAAACTATTGTGTTAGACCCTATGCTGGGTTTAATCAGTTGTTAGATCTCCAGATGTTGGGGACAACAGCTAGTTGTAGTCCTTAACAGCTGGAGGTCCAACAATTGACTACCCCTGCCCTACACACTTTTCATTCAGTTCTGTGCAAGGTCCCTTGCCGGTTCCCTTCAAAATACTCTTCACCCCAGATGACATCTGGCTTTAGTTTTTAATGCTGATAATTATAACACAGGGTTTGAACTTTTTGCTTCCTCTAAGCAAGGTTAACTAAAACATCTCCTTGTTTTCTATATGACAGATCTGAACACATCTATCATGCAAGATTTTAATATTGTAGAGATATGCGATTAATAATCCCCTTGCCTGTTTTATGTCATCACAATTGTAAGCTGTGCAGATCACTTGCCAAAGGTTAACTGGAAGTCTGACTCACTTTCCCAATATTTTAAACTCCTGCTTAAATGTTGGAGTTTAGCCGTATGACTTAAAACTTTTTCGCTATCTGTCGCCAATAATTTGTTGGCTTGCCATTTTATTCTGGAAGCTCTTTTAAGATACTAGAAATATTTCCATGCTAGTGAAATATTTGGATTGATGCTCTGTTTTGGAAGATTGCATTGTTTTCGCTCCTAGTTAAAACTGAAACATTAGTCATAGTGGGGTGAGTTTATCAAGACAGAAATACTGCCCCCACGATATAAGCTTACTGTTGGAAGGATGGAATGAATAACAGGTCAGTAAATGTTGTCCTTTTGTTTTTAAAAAATCCTTCAGGGAAATACAGTATATGAATCTACTAGCCCAGCTCATTTTCTGTGCCAAGACATTTGCTACCATATCATTTGCCTTCACTGCAGGGTGTGTATGAAAGCATGTGATTGCTTTAGTGTGAGCAAGCTCCATACCCCTTCTGTATCTCATAGCCAGAAAAATGGAGGGATGTTATGCCAATTTCCTCTGGTCTTACTTAGTACATGGAGATAAACAAGGCACATAGTAGTATGCCAAAGTCCTGTTCTGTACATCAGCAGTAAAAAAAGACTGGGGGATGGTGTATGAATCTGCCAACTCAGCTGATTTTCTGCATTTAGATACTGGCATAAGAATCATGAGTGTGAACTTCTGGGTTTGTATTAGAGAGTTAGATAGCTATAATCACATACTGGTGCAGACATACCGTCTTCAGTAATACATTAATGTGGGGCTACTCTTTACAGTGGACTGGAATACTTGCTCTGAGCCTTATTTCAGGGCTGAGCAATGTGAATCCCTCCAGTTTTTGCAGGACTACAACTCCCATCATTCCCTGCCATCCACTTTCAGGAACTGGAAGGCTCCATATTTCCTGTCAATACCTTATTTAGAACATGGAATTAAACAAAATCAGAATCTCTGATGAAAGGTACCAGGTTACCAACAAAAGGGAATACCTGGACCCTCCTACACTACCCTTCCTTGATTCAGGAGAGGTTAATAGGAGAATTATTGGTAAATCAGAAAACAGGAGACAGACAAGCATAGCACACACACAAATTGATTCTATTGCCTATTTTAGCTTGGGATTATATTAGTACATCCCCCTTTTGAGTGCCAGACTAGTGGACAGTGCATCGTGGACCAATGCTTTGCTCATTTCTCTGGCACACAAATGGTTAATGTTGTTTAATTCTTAAAGCATGCATTTGTTTCTTTATACTCCTGTTTTATGGCTTCTAAGGTCAAACGAACTGCACCATCAGGTGCAAATAAAAACTCCTACAGTTCCTATTGATTTAAAAGGGTTTTTTAACCCCTTGAATGATGGAAGTCTCCAACTCATTGCTTTGCAATGCGTTATATACCCCTGTGTCATTTAAAGTGTTAAATGTCCTATTTAAATCAATGGATAGTTGTATTTTTTCCCCAGTGGTACACATGGTTTGCCCTAGAATGACTCCTCTTAAATACATAAGGCACTAAGTGGGTGAGCAATGGCATCCTAAACAAGGGGGTAACAAGCCTCACATCCTAATATAAAATAGTGTAAGAAATTGATTGGTTTCCATGGACTAAATAAAAACAGACATACTTGGCACTCAAATGGTTAATTGTTTGAGTGCCAGAATGGTACCCCCTGGCACTAAAAGGGATAATTTTATAAATGAAAATGGTGGGTTATAGCCATTCAAGTTTACTTTTTGGAGACAAAAGTGCAATTATATGCTTAGTGCAGAACTGCTGAGTTCAGTGACAATACTGGTATTTAATCAACTGAAGTATTCGCTGGAGATATATGGTGTCATGTATATAATGGTAGCAGCAAGGCCTTAATTGTATATTAGTTCTTGTGTGCAAGCTAAATAGTTAAAAAATGTTTTGTTAGAAATCTCAGGCAGTCTGCATGTTTTTGTGATACATATTGAACAATGTGGTGTAATACATAATGATCCATGTAGCAGTATTTGTTCCTTCTGTGTAATACATAATGATATAGGCAGTAGCATCTTAGCTATTATGTGATGCATAATGATCCTTGTACTAGTGTCTGCATGTCCTATGTAATATATGACCCAAGATGCAGTATCTGCACCTATCAATAGTGCATAATGCTTCCAGCAGTGTATCTTCACCTTCCAGTACTACACATTGGTTCCAGAAGTAGTATCTGCACCTCCTAGCAGTATCCAATGCTTCCATTAGTAGTATATGCATCTCTCAGTAGTACTCAATTATTCCAGCACTAGTATCTGCGCTTCTCAGAAGTACACAATGCATCTAGCACTAGTATCTGAGCCTCTCAGAAGTGCACAATGCATCCAGCACTAGTATCTGCACCTCTCAGTAGTACATAATGCATCCAGCACTAGTATCTGCACCTCTCAGTAGTACGTAATGGATCCAGCACTAGTATTTGCGCCTCTCCGTAGTACACAATGCATCCAGCACTAGTATCTGCACCTCTCATTAGTACACAATGCATCCAGCACTAGTATATGTACCTTTCAGTAGTACACAATGCATTCAGCACTAGTATCTGCACCTTTCAGTAGTACACAATGCATCCAGTACTAGTATCTGTACCTCTCAGTCATACACAATGCATCCAGCACTAGTATCTGCACCTCTCAGTAGTACACAATGCATCCAGCATTAGTATCTGCTCCTCTCAGTAGTACACAGTGATTCCAGCAGTAGTATCTGCACCTCCCAGTACCACACAATGCCCCAGTAACAGTATCTGCAACTGCAAGTAGCGCACAATGCTTCCTGCTGTAGTATCTGTCCCTCCCAGTAGTTCACAATGCTTCCAACAGTAGTATCTGTACCTAGCAGCAGTACACAATGTTTCCAACAGTATTATCTGCACCTCCCAGTATTACAAAAGCATCTATCCAAGGCCTGCAGTGTGCATGCACCTCCCAGGCAGCATACATTGAGCCCATTGTTATGTGAATCCAATTATACCAAATCAAGTTTTCTAATATGTAGCGTCAGAGCCAGGTATCATCTTTGAACAATGATCTATAAACCACTTACTGCAAAAGACCACTTGGGCTTGCTCAGAAATACATGTGCATGATGGGCCAGTCATTTCCATGGCAGCTTCCCAAACACAGAAGTATATCTGTTTTGTCAATTCTCAGCCATTAGAATCATATGCTTCCTAATTGCTTGCTGTAACATGTATCTGTTTGTATAATGTGAACATATCCAGACAATCTGCAATAATATGAGGATAAAGAATGCAACATTCTCTCCTCATTTGTATCTGGATACTGAGCTGCCTGTTACTGGTAATTGTAGTCCAGTGGGTTTCATTTACACTCCTCTGATTTTTCATTGAATGTAGCGTTTGTTTATACAGGCTTAGGGCAAACACACAACTTGAGTAATTTTGACATAAGCATTAGAAGACATCCGTTAGCCCTAGCTGTCTGTTTGAAATTAAGTTAGCAAGCAATGATTTTCATGTCTAAGTGCAATGCAACAGCCAATTGAGATAACTCTTTAGTGTCAGATGGGTGTACAACAAATTGCTCAGCAATGAGATGCTCACTCCTCTATTTAAACCTCTTTGCAAGACTGAACCAAGTGTCCTTCCCTGCTTTCATTTTTATAACAGTGATACTGTCACATAATAGGGGAAAAATATATGTTGCAGGGTTTAACCTGTTGAGTTAAAAACAAGTATATATCCATTGCTGAGAGACGTTTTAGTTAAAAGTTATTGTGTCCCTTTTCAGTTATAGACTACAGCAAAGTTCAACTACAAAAAAGCGGTACTCCGATATAACTGACTGCTGTACGAAGGGCAAATCCCTAAGAAAGTCCCTCTAATAACCAAATTAAGAGCAACTTATTTTAAGGGTAAAATTCCCATGTAAGCATTATACTGTCTCTTGTGAAAACTAGTTTCCTCTTGAGATGTTCATGAGGGTTAAAAGAAATGGAAATGATGTGTCTTGAGTATCAGAGTCCTCATATTTTAGGTTAAAGCGGAACTTTCAGTTCATATTTAGTCACCATGCATTCATTAACCGCATGGCGGCTAGCTTTGAAATAGATGTTTTATCTTTAAAAAATAGCCCAGTGTCAAGGAATCCTTCCCGTGTGGGGACTGATGGGAAGGTTTGTGTGGTCCGCGTGCCTGCTCCGTCAGTCCCTTCCAGTAACCATATGGTGGACTGCAGTGCTACTCAATGGAGACCGGGACTGACAGCACAGGCGCGCAGACAAGATGCGCTGTAGCCTGGGTTCCGGTCTCCAAACGGGAACGATTCCTTTAATTTGGGCTATTTTTTTAACTGTAAGACATCTATTTCAAAACTAGTCGCCATGCGTTTAATAAATGCATGGCGACTATGTATGAACTGAAAGCTACGCTTTAATCATTGAATGTTGACATGTGGCAAGACTGACAGTCTATATACAGGAAATGCAGTGGCAGAACTTTATCATGTTGTGTATTCTCTGATAATACAGTAGTGTATGTTTGTAAGGGATCTTTATACAGTGTATATATAATCTTATATATCAGCAGACTTTCTGTAGCTATGGAGTGAATACATTATAAACATGGGAGTTTGTCTAGCATATGGGCCCATGTCTTTCTAATCCACTGATTTTGTATTTACATGCTCCCTAGATTACCTCAATGCTAAATGTCTTCGCTAGCATAGATTTAACCCTTTTTCGTATTAGAGGGGTGAGCATCTAAAATGGTGAACAAAGCATATCTGTAATATTAGTGATGTCAGATTCTGTTTAAATGTTGAGCAAAAAAATTAAAAGAGAGAACAAAAGATTTGCTGCTCTATGCTGTTGCAATCTAGCAATTCAAAATATGAAAGCAAAAGAAGCCAAATGTACCTTTAGACAGACCTTTAGTAATAAACATCCTTGGTTCTGCAGCCAGTCCAGTCTCAGGTTATAACGTCATTGTGTCACTGGCATTTTCGCTATCCCCGCTCTGCGCCACTGGGTACCCTAGCATGCTAGGGCCTTACGGTCACTGCTGCCTGTTACATTACCCTAACGTTCTAGGGAGTTCCAGTCACCGCTGCCTCTTAGACAACCCTAGCGTTCTAGGGAGTTCCAGTCACCATTGCCTGTTCGGCTACCCTAGCATTCTAGGGAGTCTCAGTCACCATTGCCTGTTCCACTACCCTAGAGATCTAGGGGGTCTCAGTCACACTGCCTGTTCCGTTACCCTAGCATTCTAGGGAGTCTCAGTTACCACTGCCTGTTGGTTACCCTAGCATTCTAGGGAATATCTGTTACCATTGCCTGTTGGGTTACCCTAGCGTTCTAGGGAATATCAGTTGCCGCTGTCTGTTGGTTTACCCTAGCATTCTAGGGAATATCAGTTACTGCTGCCTGTTGGTCCTGTCTCTGAGCTTTACCTCCGTAAGATATCTGGTGTATTTCCCTCTGTTCCCAGGGGCTTTACAGCTGCTCCTGTACTAGTAGCTACTACCATCACTGCTACTAGCAAGTGCCTTCAGTCAGAGTGGTATTTACCTCTATTCAGTCGGGCGATCCTGTGCTTGTTCCTTACCTGCCCAGTGAGGGTTGGGGAAGTGCCCAGACACTGTCCTTACACCTGGTTCAGTGAGGGTTGGGAAAGAACATTTTATTTCATGCTGTTCTATTTCTCAATAAAGGATATTCATTTTAACCGTATCTATACTTGTCAGTGTTGTTATTCCAAAGTCACCTCATGACACCAAGTTGATACATAACAGAAGGCAGATACTCTGCTATACAATAAAGTCCTATATTTATTAATCATAAAAATGATGTGTATAAAAAACTGATAAAAGGCAATAATTACCCCTGGAGCTCTGAGTTCAGCAACAGCTGTTTGCCAATCTACGTGCTTCTGCCTGCTTAGTCTTAAGGATCCTGCCAATTTAAAGTTGCAGGATCCTTGAAACCAGTCAGGTTGAAGCGAATTTTACTGTATAGTACCAGAATACCTGCTACATTCTATTCATTATCAAGTCTGATGAATTCAGTGGTGTAACTAGTCATTGGAGGGAACTAATGCAAACATTTTTAGGGCCCCCAGTGCAAAAATATTTTCTTAGAGGCATGACTAAAACCTGTTGAAAACCCTGGGGCAGATGTTGCCCCTTGGATGCTGTGCCGTGGCATAACTGCACCCTCGGTATCCCCTGTAGTGATGCCCCTTAGATGAACTGTAGATTTGTGTAAAGCATGTTTGTTTTTACACATGGAGGGAGATTCACAAAGTGGTGATAAAGAGGTAATAAAGTGGAGATGACTTCTCCAGTGATATCATTTCTCCAGTTCATATGTTATATTATATGGAGCCTGGGCACTAAGATTTCTTCAGCTTTGGAGATCTTAGTGAATAGGCTCCATAGAATAACATAGGAACTGGAGAAATTATACCACTGGAGAAGTCATTACCACTTTATCACCTCTTTATCAACTCTTTCACACCGCTTAGTGAATCTCCCCCCCAGATGTTTTTGCTGTGACCGGTACCTATTGTGCAAGTTTAGTAAAGTCCTATCTAGTGTTAAATATCTGGATGCAGCAACTGTCTGATTTATTCTTGAATTCTATACATGGGTGGATCTCTCCCTGTCAGCACTAGGTTTTTTGATGAGGAAGAGAGTTCAGAGCTGCTGAGCTACACTCAGCAAAACAGAACACTGGTAATAGGTGTATGTAGAGACTGAGTAAAGAGGCACCCGAATGAAGATTGGAATTGGGTAGAGAATAATTTCTTACTTCCCTGCAGTAATTTCTGTAACAGTATCCTATATAATAATTTGCTATGATGTTTGTCACAATGCAGTCATGCTCATTAGAGACTGCCCGAGTTCGGTCAGTCTCTACTGCGCATGATTGCATCGTGTGAGTGAGGCAACGCAAGACTGCATCACGTGGAGCAGTGAGGTAGCGGCCTCTTAGCCCTTTGAGTGCCAGAGGGGTACGCAACGCATTGCAAGCAATGCTTTGTGTACCCCTCTGGCACTCAAAGAGTTAACATTACCTGGACCTTGGCCTGTGTCCATGGGCTTTTACATTAGTACTATATAATGGAACACAGAATCATGCAAACAAGATGTTTTTGCATGCAACAAACAAAAAACTTGATTTACAGATGTGTTACCATACCTCTCAAGTGTCCCTCTTTAGTGAAGACAGTCTCTCTTTGGGACACTCAATCCCTCTGTCCCTCTTTCCCACCTTGAGTGTCCCTCCTTGTAGGAGTTCAGACTGTGTGGTGTGTATATAAATGTATAATATTGCTGCACTGCAATACAACTCACATTCATGTTTGTATATGTGTTTATACATTAGTCTGTGCAAATATAAAATACATTGGTCTTGCTCTAAATCATTTATTCATTTACACAAAGAGATGTCAGTAGGTCATGAAATAACCTAAAAAATCTTGGTAATGCCCCGCCCACCAGCCACGCCCCCAGGAACACAGCCCAAAACACAGATGTCCCTCTTTGGCTATTTGTAATGTTGGGAGGTATGTGTTCATCCTGAGAAAGGTATATCAACATAAAACAGACTTTATTTTATTATTGGAAATATACTGTAATACACTACTTCTTATTACGTTCCTACACAACATCTACTAATGGCCGGAATGGAAAGCACTAAAAATAAAAATAAAAAAAATTTCCACATTGAATTCTTAAAAAGAACCGCAATAATTTTGAACTTCTAATATACTTATAATATCCAAGCCACAACAAATCTTCCTTTACTATAACTGCTCAGTGCTACAGCAGTATTACATAGCATATTTCAAAATGGCAACAGAGAGAAGCAAAGTATTTGAACAGCAAATATATCTTATATTTGACAATTCATGACTTTCAGTATGTGGTAGATTTCTGTGTTATTTGGCACAGGTTTATTCTATTTAATGAAGCATAATGCTTTAACCTTGTTAATCCACTTGTTTGTGGTGATGAGGAGCTTTGGAAACCTTTGTCTGGTTTTAATTATCTTCTTGTTAAGTTCCCTAACACTCCAAAGCCTCAGTGAGCTGGTGTACAACCATACGTTTTGTGGAAGGAAAAGACATTAGCCTTCCATAGAAATCAGTTCATGCTCAATGTGTGAAGTGAAAGTGTGATTAGGTGATTCCAAACCACTTCCTTTATTGGTGTTATATACTGAAGCTTAGAGCAACGTTTCTATATTGTATGGAGATGGTGGGTAAGGATATTCTGTAGCAAGGGTATTGCTAGGGTGTGGGTGAAAAAAGGTAGCTGTTTCAGACTTTAAAGAATACTAACATAAAAATGGCCGTGGGTTATATCATTTTATGTATTGTGTATTTTCAGCTAGCATCTGTAAAAATTAGCTACTTCATATCATCGTGAAATATAATCCTATATTTGTCTTTTAATGCATATGTATACTGTCCTAGTCAGAAACCATTTGGTTAATTTTGTTTGTGCAGTTGTAATTGAGAGACTTAATCTAATGCAACTGTAAAATTTTTGCATTCTATCTTCAGTTTCCTATGTATAGTGATCTCTATTGACACCAACCTCTAGACCACACCTCCTCACAATAAACCGTAGACTGTAATAGACCTGAATAGATCACAAGGGACACTATTTGTTATCAGTCTTTATCAGATGATAACTAAAAGCACTAGAAGTGTACAAAATGCTCAGTAATAAAATACATATATGTGCATAATGGCTGTATGAAAGACATTTGCCTAGGTAAATCTTTCTGTTAGAAAAACAGCCACCTATTCCTAGAATGTAGTTCCTTTTTGATTTATTGAGACCAGTAACCCACTTTTTTTCAGAAAGTCTGTACAATATCTCAGTCCTTCAACAGGCGATGTAGAACTATAATTTCTCAGATATCAAACAGGTGCCTGGTCCAGCCTTAACTTTCTCAACACCCTGGGAATTGGGAGAAGATGAGGAAACACATATGCAGCTGGAAATGCCAAAGAATGACAACTGATCCATTGTAAAGCCCAGGGGATCCTGGGAATTGGATCAATACTGGAACAGTGTGGTTCATCCAGACACCATGAGGACCACGACCAGCAGACCTCACTTCTGAAAAAAACAGATTGCTTTAGTTCCCACTTCTATGGGTCCAGGGTTTGACTGCTGAGAGGGTGCACCACCACATTGCAAACCTCCGTATGTGAGCAGGCAGGAGAACTGGAATATGAGCTTCTGCCCAGGAGAGAAACAAATTAGCCTCGGACCACATGGCTGCTCTTCTGTCTTCCCGATTTATCAGACGACAGAATGCACCACCATTGCACTGCCAAACTGAATATGAACTGGGAGGCTGCCAAGCAGCTGGGACCAATGAAAAAGAGCCAGACGAGTTGCCTAATGTTCCAGCACGTTGACCAAAAATTTTACTTTGTGGCTGGACCAGAAGCCCTATGCCACTCTAGGATGGAAGATGGCCTACAATACAACAGACTGACATCCATTGACACTATGGACCAGCCCATTATGACAATCAGATGGCCCAAATTTAAGTTGAGTTACTGTAGGCACCAGTGTAGACATACCCTAATTTTTTATGAGAGTGCAATAGCACAGGACAGGTAATACTGCTTCCTGAACCAGTTCTTCAGAACATCCAGATGTAGATCTGAGTGTGAAACTGGGTTTACTACACTGCCTCCGGTGTCGAAACTAGCGACCCCAGCATGCACACATAGTAATGCACTGGCATTGATGGGGAGAGCAAAAGCCTAAGACACACACTAGGACAACATCTGAGCTTTGTCCCCAGGCAGGAAGATCTTTCCCTGGAGGGTGCCCAATCTCATGTTGAGAAAGACCGGAGATTGGTACAGGATCAAAGAGGATTGTCTGAAGTGGAGCAACTGTCTGTCCTGGTCCAGCAATGGACATGCATGTCTGACAGACTAGGCACAAAATCTCTGCCATAGGCACCCTAAACCAGAGATTATCCATATAACACATAAGGGAGATCCCTTCTAACTGAATATGGCTGCATCCCAGAGCTGAAGAATCCTCACAATACAGCAGAGGAAAAAGAAGGACAAAGATGCCTAGACAGAAAGAACCTCCTTTCTGGTGATTTCCAATTCTCAAAGGTAATCTGATCAAAAGAGGCTGAAGAGGGGAAGTAAATAGCATCCCTTTGCCATTAGAGATATCCAGCGTGAATACTTCCTCTTTAGTGATCTGGAGAATCTTTGATGAATCCGTGGGTCCTCCCCAAGGGGATCCACAGGGGAGGGAGAAAAATCAACCAAGCATTCATCCCCTGACTCATGTTCCATGTGTAGGGGATGCTCCCCAGAAGGCATAGCATCACTTTCCACTGGCACATGGACCCAATTTCTGGTGAAAACAAGGGGGCCCTAAACTAATTGATACGGGACACACTGGATAGATGTGCTTTTAAAATGTCTCATAGTGGGGGGAAGGGTCTAACTCACACAAGCACATGATCAGAGTGATTGAGCCCATATGGAGCAGTAGGTAGTTAGATATGAACAGCCAGATTTGCATAATAAATATGGTGGCCGCAAGTGCTGAGCCACAGATCAATCATTTTTAGAGCTGCTACACCCAGAAACCCTCTAGTATACAGGGAAAAGTCCTGTGGTAAAAAATAGAATAAAATAAAAGTAAAATAAATATAGAATAAATGCAATTTGATCTTGTACAATGTAGGGTTCAGTTCTTGGGTATCTCTTTTGGTGCAAAAAATTAGCTAGTTACACCACATTGTGATTATGATATGTTAGATTCACATGGCCTCTTTTGGATGGGTAGTAGAGGCATGTCTAAAATACAAGTATCCTCTATTGGATGATTATAGATATCATTTTATGAATTGTATTGAGAGGCATGTATGGCTATAATGTCAGCCGCTTCTGTTGAATAGGTGGTAGAGGTCAGTGGTATGTAGGTACTGGTTGAGTGGGATAAAGCTCTGGTTCAATACTTAATGCCACTGGTCTCATTGATAGCTTGGGGCATGCAATTTTGCCAATATTCCTGTTAGTAGTGGTACAATTGGGCTACATGGTACACTAATAATTAATTAGGTTTGCCCAATCCCCCAGGTCTATTACAAACCTGGCAACTCCCCTGGTGAGGTATATGGGGAGCATGACTTGAATGCAAATAATCTATTGGATGAAAGGTCAAATTATACTGATAGGTATGACTTGAATGGAAATAGTCTATGATGGATAAAAGGTAGAGGTATACACATGATCTTTTTTAGATGAATGGTAGATGTGTATAGACAAGCATGTCTTAGGATACAAGTAGGCTGTACTGGATGGATGGCAGAAGTGTGTGGAGAAGTTGCTTTCATTTGATGGATGATAGTGGGGTATGGAGAGGCATGCCAGTGATAAACATGACCTCTGCTGGATGGATGGTAGAGGCATATGGAGAGGCATGCCTAGGATACGAGTAGTTTCTGTTGGATTCATGGTAGAAGTGTATACAGAGGCATGGCTATGATATAAATAACCTCTGCTGGATGGATGGTAGAATTGAATGGAGAGAGATGGCTAGGACACAAGTATTGTCTTCTAGATGGATGTTAGAATTGTATGGAAAGACATGATTTAAGTACAAGTAATCTGTTTTAGATGATTGGCAGAGGTGTATAGAAAGGCATGGCTTAGGATACACGTAGCCTCTACTGGATGGATGGCAGAAGTATATGGGGAAGTTGCATCAATTTGATGGATAATAGTGGTGTATGGATAAGCATGCAAGTGATAGACAGAGGCACTACTGTATGCAAATTGACTATTCTCCAGAACAGTGGTTCTTAGTCTTTTTTCACTCAAGGTACTCCTGACTTTCAATCTGGAATTCTCAGAGCACCCCTAGAATTTTATAGGTCGTCTTTCTAGGGCCTAATGAAGGGAACAATACTGATACAGTTTACACCTTCTGGCTATTGAGATCTTAAAAAAATTATTTTGATTTTTGACAATTCTAAACAAATACTGGCCTTTTTAGTCCCTGATTTTGAAAGTGTTAAAGGAGAACTATAGAGAATAACAAAAGAGAGAACAGGGGGCGCCAAATGTGCAGAAACAAATGATAATGGATACCGCCACCAATACATCGCATGAGTGAATACTCACAAGAGAGATGGCAGGGATCCTATCTATATAGCGGCAAAACTATATAAAACATAAAAGAAACAGAGTGCGCCCAATAGTGTAACTCTACAAAGGTACAGTGAATGAGAAGATGGTAAAAGTATATTAATGACATGTACGGTGGTTAGGGAACAGTAACCTGGCAAACCGCAGGTGGACAATATAACTTGTCTCTGCTTGGAATACTCTGGTGTCCAGTGAAGTTGAAGAGAAGAAAAGGTGTCTGAATTCTCAAAAAAGTTAAAATATTTAATAAATGATAATACAATTAATAATAATAATATAATGATACAATCAGGCCAAATCTAATCTAACATGTTTTGCGGTATAATCTCATTGCTTTATCAAAGATAATGGCTACAAAGTATAAAGAGGTCTTCATCTTCATCCATACTGAATGATGGAGTACCCTGAGCAGAGACTGGTTATGTTCTCCTCCTTTGCTTTTGTCAGGTTACTGTTCACTGACCACCTTTACCATTGTCTCATGCACAATATGTTTGTGAGGTTACACCACTGGGGCCCTCTGTCTCTCTTATGTTTTATAAAGGAGAACTAACTCTTCATCCTAATCTCCATCACTCACCTTGCTATGACCGGAAAATCCTAATGGCCACTATCAGTTTTGTCCTTGTGCCTTTGTTCAAGAGATAAATTCTTCAGTCGGTCATGGATTTCATGTTTGTGGAGGCGGACATGACATTTGCTGGCAGTTTTTCAAATTGAAGCAATAAATGTACATCAGCCTACTTAACCCTTTCTAGACCAGGGGGATGTAAAGTGCACATCCTTAAACGGTTAAGATCATCATGTGCAGAGTGTAACTTCATGTAGTCCTTCTAGCAACCATCATGTCTGCCTCCATGGATATGACATCCAGGACTTTAGCAAAGGAAAAAGGGGAAAATTAGTAGAGGTCTTTTTCATTTTCTGGACGTAGAAATGAAAATGGGAGTATTATTAGGTGTTAGTTCTCCTTTAAGAAAAAATATTACACTTCATCAATAGCACTTGTAAAGAACCATCAGAGACCCCAAAATCACAAGATTCCAGAATCAAGAGAAACACCCACAAACCTCCCTTATTACCTTCCTTGTTGATCTGGTTTGTGGTTTCAGTGATTGGGCTTCCTGTGTGGTTTAATGGACTTTTTTTCGCATTGGCAAGATGCTTATTATATAAAAATAAAACAGTGTGAGAAAGTAAAGCCAGGGGTGTTGTTGTGTATGGGAAAGTGTGTATAGATTTATGATTTAGAAGAGATGTGTGGTAAGTCATAATTAATTGAATAATAGTAAGTTCTATATTTTATATATGGTCCATCAATTCCAAGGAATTTTACAGTTCTACTTTGGGGCATTTATGCAGACATCTCTGGAATGGATCCCTGAGTGAAGCATTCTTGTGTTCTGGAGTGAGTGTCAACCTTCAGAAGAGGAGTGGGCTAAGTCAGGGACAGTCAACATGTGGTTCTCTAGTTAATGATGTCCAGCATTGTAGTTCAGGGACAGCTGGAGAACATCATGATTCCCACGATTTTTGTTCTCCATGCAGGGAAGAATTTCCCATTAGGCAGAGCAGGCAATTACCTAGAGTGCACACCTTATGAACTGTAAGTGTTGCTAAATCAGTGTCACTGCGCAGCTGCTGGTTTATCAGTTTTTAACCCTTTTACCAGGGAGGATTTTCTTCTAGGTAATGCCAGGTCAATGATCAGATACCCTTTTTTAATTTGGCATTACAAGAGAACAGCAGAGCAGTACTCCATTACATGCCACCAACAGAATACTGCACAATTACAGACCTGGACCATTTCTTCTCAACAAAGCTTTACTGTTCTTTAACACCTTGGATGCTAGTGTAGTCTCTGACACATGGTGAAGCAATGCCCTGTCTAGTGGCCAAAAAATGTAAAGCTTTTTGTGCATGGATGTTATAAGACAGGGTGGTCAACCTTACACCCTTCACTTATTGGGCATCATAGAAGTAGTAGTTCCCAACAGCTGGAGAGCCAAGGGTTGCTCTTTCCTGTTATAGGTTAAGGGTACAGTGGACTGGAAGTGGTCATTTGAGGAACGGGGTGGTGCCATGGGCAGGACTGATGGCAGCTAAGATGCTTTGCTTAGAGGTGCACTGGAAATGCACATGTCCCTCTGTCCCCAGCTGATGGTAGAAAACAGCTCAGAATAAACTGTGGCGCTGCACATTGCACGCTACTGGCTAAATGCAGTCTATTATTATCACACTCTCTGGCTGACCACTTACCAGCGTTTACTAATGGAATTTGTAGACTATCGCAATGGCTAAGAATAACTGCACAAATAGTACTCTGAACCCACAAGTTTGTTTATTCAAGACTACTACTTGTAACTAAGTCTCCATGCATCCCTGCCTCTCCTTTTGTTACCGGAACATTAAAATGACTGCATTATAGTGGAGTCACTTTTTTTTTAATTCCAGATCTTTTACATATGGGTAACACATGCTGTTATACACTGGACATTACACTGTCACTTCTGTTTATGAAAAGTTTATAGTGAATAGGGACACCATTTGTTAACCCTCTGAGTACTAGAATGGTGTGCAACACTTTGCTTTGCAATGTGTTGCACACCCCTGGCACTCAAAGGGTTAAAGAAACAATAACTGCTCCTGATAATAAGCACCCACTTACCTTAATCAAGGCTGATACTCCAAATAGCTACTTTTGATCAATTTTGATTGAACTGGTTCTCCAGAATTAAAGGGATAGTAATGTTTCACAAAAAGAGCAGTTACAATTACTCTTCATGGTATTTGGGCCACGGGCAGTGTTATTTCAATACTTTTAGACTTGTACTACAAGAATAATTGAATGATAAAGTATCCCCCTTCCTCCCCTTTTACTGATGTAACACTGCTCACCTCAGAGCAGCAAGACTGTCTGGATGGATCACAGATAGGGACAATCTTCAGTAAACATAAGGAAAAACCTGTTAGAGGGGTAGAGTTTTCCTTATGCTCACAGTAAGAAAATTGTCCCTTGCTGTGAGCTGTCCAGTCCCAGGACCAGACTCCACATCTATGGGGAGGTGGCTTACACCAGGTAAAAGGGGAGGGAGGGGGATATTTTATCATTCAATTACTCTCGAACTACAACTCTGACAGTATTGAAATAACACTCTCCATAGCCCAAATTCTATGATGATTATTCAGAGCTGCTGTTTTTGTGAATCTTTGATTAATACTGGATACAATACCCATGGCAGCAGACATGTTTCTTTGTTGCAGGACTCCTCCCACTGAAGACTTTCGAAGAAGACATCAGTGGGACGAGTCTAGAATCCAAGCGTGCTACAAAAAGAATCATGTCTGCCCCTGTGGTCCTGTTATCCAGTACTAATTAATGATATATTTTGGAGAACCAATTCATGCATAATTGATTCATAGTGGTCATGAGTGTTTTCCATCCAGATTAAAGCAAACCGTTAGCATTAAAATAAAAAACGTTTTGTTAAATTTAGAGAGTTGGTGCTTTATGCTAATTAATTTCTGTACTGGGTTGATATTACAAGACACTGTGCTATGAATGAATCCAAGCTAAACACACAAACTCAGTGGCATAACAACAGGGGTTGCAGCGGTCGCACCTGCGACCGGGCCCATCACTCCAGGGGCCCGGCCGACCCCTGCAACCCCCTCGTCCGCAGCAGTCCTCAGCTGATCTCCCATTCGGTACGCCGCTCTGGGAGATGACATCATCTCCCAGCCTCTGCATTACTAGAGCGGTGCGCGGGAGCTTCAGCTCTAGAGATCTGTGCTGAAGGAGGTACAGATCTGTTAAGCCACGCCGCTAGACCACCAGGACTGGAGATAAAGGGGAAATGTGGAGATGAAGGGGCAATGTGAAGATGGAGGCATTGTGGAAGGGGAAATGTGGAGATGGGGGCATTGTGGAAGGGACATTGTGGAGATGAAGGGGGCATTGTGGAAGGGGCATTGTAGAGATGAAGGGGGGGCATTGTGGAGATGAAGGGAGCATTGTGGAAGAGGCAATGTGGAGATGAAGGGGGGCATTGTGAAGATGAAGGGGGCATTGTGGAAGGGGCATTGTAGAGATGAAGGGGGGGCATTGTGGAGATGAAGGGAGCATTGTGGAAGAGGCAATGTGGAGATGAAGGGGGGCATTGTGAAGATGAAGGGGGCATTGTGGAAGGGGCAATGTGGAGATGAAGGGGGCATTGTGGAAGGGGCAATGTGGAGATGAACGGGGCATTGTGGAAGGGGCAATGTGGAGATGAAGGGGGGCATTGTGGAAGGGGCAATGTGGAGATGAAGGGAGCATTGTGGAAGAGGCAATGTGGAGATGAAGGGGGGCATTGTGAAGATGAAGGGGGCATTGTGGAAGGGGCAATGTGGAGATGAAGGGGGCATTGTGGAAGGGGCAATGTGGAGATGAAGGGGGCATTGTGGAAGGGGCAATGTGGAGATGAAGGGAGCATTGTGGAAGAGGCAATGTGGAGATGAAGGGGGGCATTGTGGAAGGGGCAATGTGGAGATGAAGGGAGCATTGTGGAAGAGGCAATGTGGAGATGAAGGGGGGCATTGTGAAGATGAAGGGGGCATTGTGGAAGGGGCAATGTGGAGATGAAGGGGTCATTGTGGAAGGGGCAATGTGGAGATGAAGGGGGCATTGTGGAAGGGGCAATGTGGAGATGAAGGGGGCAATGTGGTGGGGGGGCCCATGGCAATTCTTGCACCAGGGCCCGGTGGCTTCTAGTTACGCCTCTGCACAAACTGGGATAATTTCTAATGGCACAGTGAGAGTTAAGTTTAAGTTTAAATATAACTAAGCTAGGATATCATGTAGGCAGATTTCTACCTTTTAAGTGCAAGAACAGTACATTTTCTTACATTGCATTCTCACTTCTTTGGCACTCAAAGGGTTTAATTCTGTGTAAAACAAGCTATATGTGTCTTATGGTGAGAAGTCCATGTTAACCCCTTTAAGGGTCAGAGGAGTATCCGTCAGCAGAAATTGTATTTGTACAACTAATCTCTTACTGTATAAATCATGAGCTCCATTTTGTTATATTGTAGGCAGTAGCGGAACAGGCCCAGGGGGCGTACTTTCTACCTGAATTTGCACTGTCTCCACAAGGGAGTTTCCTTGAAGATACTACAGGGGAACAGTTCCTTACGTACCGCTACGATGACCAAGTAAGTGACCTTTTAAATTACAGTGTAATCAATGAACAGCGAGGCTGATATATTAACCCTTTAAGAACCAGCGGAATGTGAAACACATTGCGTTGCACATCCCTCTGTTTCTTAAAGGGTTAAGAAGAATTGGAACAATTCAGGAGCAAACCGGCTGCACCAAAGAGGACAAATAAACATTCCTCAAATACCGCATTGATTGAAATGGGACTTTTAACCCTTTCAGTGCTAATTGGAGAGCTTTCTAGAATTGAAGGGGTTAAAATCCTTAGTTAAAATCAGTGGGATATGTGTTCATTTTTTTCAGTTGATTTTGCCCCAGGGTTACTTCAGTTTGTCTTAATACATCAGCCTCAATGCATCTTAGTCTATCAGTCATGGGGGAAGTGGAGGGTATACGAATCTACCATTGCAGCTCACATTATGCTTTTAAGCTGCACCTGCCCCTATGTTACTGTACAAACACTTAAATGCATGCAGGTGCATGCAAGTTGGCCATCACTAAGAATTTCAAGCGAGTAAGTCAGAAACAGCACCCCTATAGAACTTGCAGGAAAATGGAACACATTTAACCCTTTGTATGCCAGTGGGATTTGCAATACATTGCTTCGCAATGCATTGCATACCCCTCTGGCACTCTAAGGGTTAATATAATTTCCCCTGTACCTTGTTAATATATGGAGATAAACAGGGCGCAAGGGAACAAATGACATAACCCTCATTCACACCAAGCTGCCTTCTTCTTTTTGCTACCTGCAAGAAGAGGAAAAGGTTTACTTTCAGTAGCTTAGTACATAGGTGATAAGCAGTTACAGCAATGAAATACAGCTTCCTGCACTAGTTTATAGTAAGGAATTGCATTTGTATACCCCCCATTAACAGTGCAGTGGCTTATTTAAAGGGACAGTAATGTCCCATAAAAAATGTGTATAGATTTGTAGAGGGTAAAAAAGGAACTCAATGCCACAAATCCCATCTCTCAAACCGCTACGGTTTGAGAGATATTCACAATCAAAGTTTCCTCCTCCCTCACCTTCTCTTGACATCGGCGTCTAGCTGACAGCAGGAGATACCTGTTCGGGGACCAGCTGGCAGCTCTGCAGCAGACTCAAAATGCCATTATTATAAAAGAATTACTTCACTGGAAAGGTCTTCATAGTGTGCCTGGTTTGCAAGTAGTTATTTTCCAATAATCTGATTTTGGCTCTGCTGAAGAGCCTCCTCGTGTCGGCTGACACGGATCTCCTTCTGTCAGCTTTACAGCTGACATCAAGAGAAGCGGAGGGAAGGGGAGGGAACTTTGATTGTGAATATCTCTCAAACCATAGCGGTTTGAGAGATGGGGTATGTGGCACTGAGTTTCTTTATTTACTCTCTACAAATATATAAACATTTTTTATGGGACATTACTGTCCCTTTAAGCCTAGGGTAGCAGAATGGGTAGCTTTGCTGCTTTGTGCCTATATACATTTTCTAAAGAAAATGCACTATTTGCAAGTTTTGTCACTTTTAGGTTCAAGGCTTATTGCTTTCTCATAGGCGACTGCTTCCCAAAGTGAAGAAACTCAGCTGGGTATTGTTTAGCTTGCCCGGGATTAATCCTTTGAGTACCACAGGGGTGCGCAACACATTGCAACGTACCCCTCTGGCACTCAATGGGTTAAAGTTTGGATAGAAATAAGGAGAATGAATTCACAAATATAAATGTATAAGTTTACAAATTACTGTTTATTGTCTGGTGTGGACACTTCATTTTGAGGATAATTATGTTATATTGAGAAGTAACATAATGCAAGTTTAAGGTTCGTTTTGGAATAATCAAACAAAAATCATTAATCTCACCTCCATGAGGAAAGTCTCAGTATAATGGCACCGTCTCATTATTTCATTGGGTTGGTTCTTACATCATAACTTGGACATCTTCTGTGGCGTGATCATATGATGTTTTCATTGAACAGCAGATCCATTTATCTGGTGATGGATCTACCAGAATTCATTTGACATTCCAAGTAATGTCCTGAACTTGTATAAGCAGTTTGGGAAAACCAGTTGGGCTATTTGTTTCATATGTTGACTATTCAGAAACAAGCTGGATTGACATCAGAAATAACAGCCCACTCCATAATTCTGATCATGTGTAGCAGAAAGCAGTTCTGAATTAAAGTGTAACAAAGGAGGAATAGATCGGGTAAGTAAAATACTTATAAAACATGGCACAGAAATAATAGTGACAGATGTTCCTTAGCACTGTGCCAGCTGTAAGCAGTTTCTGTAAGACACCAGGGTCATCTGTTTTCCAAATTATGAAAGTTTATAACCATTGCCAACTCCTAATTTACCAGTGTGCTATATGGCTGTATTTAAGAAACTAAAGCAGAGCAATTGTGAAGGAGCAGCAACATAAAAAAAATAACACAAAAATATATGTTTACCTGCACTAGGACATAAAGCTAAAATGATATTGTGGTTCATGTCCCTGCCTAGGACAACAGAGCAAAAAGGAACCCAGTATCATACTTCATTGAACAGAACTGACGGGAACAGGAGCCACAAAATCATTCCGTCATACAGTTATTTTGCTTTCTGCCCTTGTGCATGTGTACACATTAAGTTTTCTTCTTAAGTTGTATCTGTGTTTGGATCCATATCTTGCAGTTATAGGTGCCAAGTGCTATTTTAGATATTTACTTAGTTCAATATGATGAAGGTGAGCGGCACTTTTTTGGGATGGTGTGAGAGGTTTTTTGTTTTGTTTTTTTTTTTTTAAATTTGGAGCAAACCAGTTAGGGGACAAATGAAAATTCCTTTTGAGTAGGACTTTGGATACCTCTCTGGCACTCAAAAGGTTAACCCTTTGAATGACAGAGACATATCCAATGCATTGGCTACGTCTCTGATACTCAGTGGGTTAACTCCTTGAATGCTTTGCTTCACAATTTCTGCATCTTGCAAAAGAGGCTCCATAGAACAAGACTGGAATGGATACGTGTATCTCATTGTATATCTCCTCAGTGCATAACCCTCCTGCAGTTCAACATGTGCCGAATAATAGAAAAGCAAGTTGTTGTGTAGTAACAGCCAATATTATTATAGAAGCTTTTCACAGCAGTGGAAGCAGAGACTTCTCTTTGCATCTGGTGTGTGTTTGATGCCTTTGCAAGTTGTAACGGAATAAAATGGGCTGAGGTTTTATTCCATGTTTTTACTTCCCACTTTGTTGGTGGCTCATTCTTTTACCTACCGCAATCATTTATTTCCAAAATCTTTCGAAGGAGGATTGGTTTTCCTACAAAAATGAAGAATTCCTGTTTCACTGACACTTGAGGTGTCGCTTCCAAAGCTTAAACTGTTCCATGCTGTAGACCACCAACTAGGAGCTGTTAGGATTATATTCAAAGCAGCCTGTTCATTGGCTCATTCATTTGGATAACCCCACTTCATCGGGCATGTGATTCATTACAAAGCCACTACTGGCAGAAAATTTGTATTTAACCCCTGACTTCCAGAGGGCTGTGCACCCCATTGATTTGAAGCTTCTTATACACTAGTATGATTTGCTGTTATATGTGCATCTGACTGTCTGTTGATCTCTAGCCTGCATCTCTGTGGATCTTATGTTATCTGACTTTGAATGGGGTGAGCGAAATCCGCTCTCTCATGACCTTTAGCCGGTCAATTTATCTCTGCATGCCCTGGTTCATGTATTGACAGTACTATGTTCACATGCAAATAATATTACATTGTGTTCTCCACTCCAGACCAACTGCACCACAGGTGACAACAATTATATTGATTGCAATGGGTTTTTTAACCCTATGACTTCTAGTTAGGTCTCCAGTGCATTCTTTTCAGTATGTTGGATATCTCTCATAACATTTTCACCAAAACAGAATAGAATCTGTTTTCATATTTTCTGTTAAAGCAATATTAATATATCCAAATAAATGGAGCTCCATCCATAGAGCGGTATTTCAGTACTGTCTGATTTTGTAGTTCATGAGTAATTTAATTATAAAGTATCCCCCTCCCACTTATTTTACTTATGTAATGCTGTCTTTCGAAACTGGCCCGGATGGAGCTCAGCGAGAGACAATCTTCAGTGAGCATGAAGAAAATCCTGCCTTCCTTCATCAAGGGGGGGGGGGGCAGGGGTTTCCTTATACTCATAGCATGAAGATTGTCCTTTGCTGCGAGTTGTCCAGTCCGATGAGTGGATTCCACATCTGAGGGGAGGCGGCTTAATATGGGAAAAAGGGGCAGGAAGGGGATACTTTATAATTAAATTACTCAGGAACTACAAATCAAATAATATTGAAATACTGATCTACATGGACTAAAAACTATGCAAATTAATTGGAGCTCTGTTTATTTTGATATATTACTATGCCTTTAACCAGCTAGAAACAAGTTATTATTTTCTGTGTAGAATCTGGCTCATTGAGTGCTGTAGAGTCTCCCAAACCAGTTAATAATAATGTAGACACACAGCCCAAGGGTGTCTGCTAGGGGTTATTTGTTATGGTAAAATAACATAGTTAATAATAGAGCACTTAGATCTGAAGTGGCTTTTGAACATTGTAGAGGAACTTAAGACTCTAGTGTAGTCTAAACAGCAGGGCCGGCACCACCTATAGGCAAGGTAGGTGCCAGCCTAGGGCGCACATCTATGGGGGCGCAGTTGAAGAGGCAGAGTAGAACCACATGCACCTCAGAGGCTGCTGTACCTAACAGTGAAAAGTTACGTGTATGGGCGGCAATAGATGTGCCTCGCCGTCCACTAAAACCTTCCTAGCAGGTTGTCTGCCCATTTGCACTGCAGCCAATGAGAGAGGAGTGTTCTGACAGGATACTCCTCTCTCATTGGCTACTTGTTCATGTGATGCGGCGCTTATGCGTAATAGTGCATGGTGGTCTGGAAATGGTCACAGGAGCGGAGTGACCATGCAGGATTCAGAACCTGGCAGCAGCAGTCAGAGGAGGAACTCAGTGAGTGACTAGACAGGAAGAGGCCTGACTAATACCCCCAGAGACTGAATCCGGGGTTGCAGCAGAGATCCGGCAGATCACTTCAGAGGAGGTGGTGTGCTCTGACTTGCGCAGGGTGAGTACAGCAGCAGGGCTCGGGGTGTCTGTGCTCTTAGTTACAGCCCTACCGTGGCTGGAGATTTAAGTGGCGGCATAATTCCTGTGCTCCATCTCCCTAGACCTCTTTCTGTTATTGGGCTGAATCAATAGATCAGAAATTATCCCCAAAAAAGTCAACAAGTCCAAACAACAAAATAGTTTGGACATGTCCAGTCAGAGTCCCACAGTGGCAGCTTTTTTTTACCAAGCCCTGTAATTTCTGGATGTCCCCTTTGACTCCATACAATATTGTGGCCCATGAACCACATCTGACTGCCTTCTCTAACTGTTTAGTACTTCCTCTACAAGAGCAGAGACTCACCCTCCTCTCCAGTTGAAGCCATCATTAACTCTTGAGTGCCAGAGAGATGCACAACACATTGCAAAGCAAATTTTCCAGGAGAGATTTTGATAACTTGATTTCTCAAACTGAGCTTACATTCAAGGAACTATCAGCAAAGGTGACGTCTGATATCACATACCTGGCCTGCAGTCTCACAGACATGAAGGGGCACCAGGATCTGATGTCTGAGATTTTACAGACCTTGAAAAATACAAGACACCCAAATATTCAACCTCCGCAGACAAATCGAGGTCATAAATAAAAGGGGAGTGCAGGAAAACGTAAGGCTCATGGGTTTACTGGAGTTGGAGGGCTCTGGGGATATTGTAGCTGACTGCTATCTTTAATAATATTGCTAATGTTTTTGACTGTGGTCACAGTACCCTGATAGCAAGAGGCCTGTCACTGGAGAGGCCCAGTGACATTGTTTGTTGTCTCCATTTTTTTCACTTAGTGAAGAAATAAGTAGGTGGGGCATAAAGGGGTGGGGCCAAGGGGGTGGCAAAATGAGGTTTTGCCTAGGGTGGCAAAAATCCTTGCACCAGCCCTGCTTAACAGGCAATGCTTTAATGGTAACTGTAATAGTGCCCTATACAGTGGTGTTTATGTGTGCGCATGGATGTCTTGTGTGCATATGTGCGTGCCTGTGTGCTTGTGTGTGTGCAGGAGAATAGAGATAAACTGTATTATGCGTAAAGGCAAGGTGTGAGATTTGGGGACAATCTATCTGCACCAAAGGGACATTTAAACATTCCCAAACACTTCACTTTGCAATGCATTGGAGAGCTCCCTATCATTCAGGGGGTTAAAAGTCCCATTTAAATCAATGGGTGCAGTTGGTTTACCCCACTTTGTCTTTATACATAAGCCTCCGACAGACTAATGGGAGAGAGACACAAGAAAGAGAGGCACAGTAAGTTGGAGGCGCAGGCTATATATATTTGAGACAAGAGATTAGCAAAATATTACATTAGAGAAGCAAGTTGTTACATGAGACCAGCAGAGCAATTCACCATTACACGAGAAAACCTGATTATTACGGGTAATCAGTAGGTTAGTACATACATCTTTACATGAGAGCAGCAGGGCAATACACTATTACATGAGAGCAGCAGAACATGCACCAATACATGAGACAGGCAGGGCAATGCACCATTATATAAGAACAGCAGGGTATCCCATGAGGCCAGCAGTGCACTACAACATTGCATGAGAACAGCAGGATATCCCATGAGGCCAGCAGTGCACTACAACATTACATGAGAAAAACAGGGTATCCCATGAGGCCAGCAGGACACTACAACATTACATGAGAACAGCAGGGTATCCCATGAGGCCAGCAGGGCAATACAACATTACATGAGAACAGCAGGGTATCCCATGAGGCCAGCAGGGCAATACAACATTACATGAGAATAACAGGATATCCCATGAGGCCAGCAGGGCAATACACCACTACATGAGAACAACAGGGTATCCCATGAAGCCAGGAGGACAATACAACATTACATGAGAACAGCAGAGTATCCCATGAGGCCAGCAGGGCACTACAGCATTACATGAGAACAACAGGGTATCCCATGAAGCCAGGAGGACAATACACCACTACATGAGAACAGCAGTTTATTACACGTGATCAGGATTTCAATACACAATTACATTTTTATCCTTGAACAACATTACATGATGTCAGCAGGGCAATACATGAGAATGGCCTTGTAGTATAACAAAGCTTAACCTGCATTTTTGCATCTTTACCTTTAAACAATTTTCTTCAAACTATCTGCTGGATAAACATTTGTTAGATGCTTTGGACAGTCTGATAAACACGCACCCTTAAACCCCCATATATTTCCACAGACGATGTAAATTATAGACCTCATTATTCCATGATTTTCTTTCCCAGCAAATGTGCGTCATTGGTTTTGAGGAATCAGTCAACAAGAATATGATACATGTTGTTGAATCCTCCTCGTTTCACTTCTAGATAGAAGCTCCCTGAATGTAGTGTGGGGAGACCTGGGGTGTATCAAGGTTCTACTCTGCATTATACTTGAGCGGCAATCACTGGAAAGAATGCAGAATGTTTTGTTTCCAGCTGCGTTGCTATATATTTCCCAATCAATCTTTGTTATTACTCTATGCATGATTAAAGGTACTGTGGCGTCACGCAGACATGGGATTTCAGAGGACTGAAATATACTTGTCAGTGTCTAAGGACTTTAAAATAGGATTCCTTGATTCAGAACCCAAAAATGTTGTTTTGACTTGATTTTGACAAACACTTGTATAATACAGTCAATGCTGGGAAAGATACTTGTTCTGTTCCAAGATGTGAAACACCTGGTGAGAAATGTGCTTCAGTTCCAGTGTCAGTATATGGAGCCTCTTTTAGATAAAGTGCTTTGAAGCTCAATGAAAACATCTCTAACACTGGAAATGGAGAGCTTTGAATGAGAAGTAACACCTTCATATAATAACCCCCCAACTTATCTTACTATGGCCAGAAAATTCTAATGGCCCTTTTTAATTTTGTCCTTGTGTCTTTGTTCAAGAGATAACATCTGGATGTCATGCCCATTATGGAAATTGTCTTCAGATTAGAGCAGGCAGAGTTCATGAAACTACTTAACCCTTTGGTTCTTAAAGGGTTAAGAATAACATGTAGTCAGCGGAGTTTGTACCCTGTGGTTCTTCTAGCAACTGTCATGTCTGCCCCCATGAATTTCACATCCACAACTGACTGAAGATATTAGCTCTGGATCAAAGGCACCAGGGCAAATTCGTAGGGGCTATTAGTATTTTCTGGCCATAGTAAGGTAAGTAGGGGATTATTATGAGTAGGTTTTATTAGAGCAGATTCTCATATGTTAGTATGGGGGTACTCAATCTAAGGACCCCCAGCGTTTGGCTTACACTAATAATGAGTAAGAGGGAAGACCGCGCGGGCGCTCCAGCAGCTGCAGGTCTGTGCAGAAGCACAGATCTCTCCTGCTGATTGACCACCAGGGATGTAGGAAACAGATGTGGGGGAGAGAATGAGGCTTAATTTGGAGATAATGGGGGCAATGTGAGGTCAATATGGGGATGATGGGGGCAGTGTGAGGGCAATATGGAGTTGAATGGGGCAATGTTGAGATGATAGGGCAATATGAGGGCAATGTGAAGCTGATGGGGTCAGTTTGGAGCTGATGGGGGGCAATGTGAGGGCAATGTTGAAATGATGGGGTCAATGTGGAGCTGGTGGGGGCAATGTGGAGCTGATGGGGGGCAATGTGGAGCTGATGGGGTACAATGTGGAGCTGATGGGGGGCAATGTGAAGGTGATGATGGGCAATGTGAGGGCAATATGAAGATTTGGAGCATTGTGGAGATGGCCGGGGGGGGGGGGGTGGCGCTTCAGATATCTGTGCCTACAGGCTCCTGAGATGTAAATCCGACCCTGGCTGCAGGCCGCCCCCAGAGGCTTCTCCTGTGGCCCTCAGTCTGTTATCTGGCTCAGTGAGGAGAGGAAATAATTTTGCTTTCCGTAATCTCAAGTGCCTTATTTACACGCCAACAACCTACTTCCCTTCACACTTATAATGTTAACGTTTTGTGAAGCAGCCAATGGATTAATCTGATTTTTTTCAATCTCTAGTTAGAATTTTAACTCAAAACATGAAGCCCTTTTCAGGCAAAACCAAACGTGAACTCGGGGGGAGGGTATTAGAATATGTATTGGATGTACTAAACAACTTTGATACTCCAATCACTAGGTATGTGAAGTTATATCACAGCCCCAATACCTCTGTCATGACATTCAAACGGATTGAAACAATTACTTCCCCCCAGTGAGAAAGTGATTTTATTCACATACTCCTCCAAAAGGAGACAAAATGGATTTACAGCTTACATGCAAGGGAACCAAATGGTCTAAATCGGTGTTTCTCAACCAGGGTGCCATGGCATTTTGGTGTGCCATGGACATCCACTTAGGGTGCCCCATTGTGTCTATAATGCTTTGACAAAAATGTGAATGTAGACTTCCAACTGTATATTTAAAGGGATAGTAATGTTTCATAATAAAAACCGCTCTAATTAATCATCATAGTATTTGGACTTTGGAGAGTGTTATTTCAGTTCTGTCAGAGTTGTAGTTCAGGAGTAATTCAATGACAAAGTATCCCCCTCCCTCCCCTTTTACTGATGTCACACTGTTCAGCCAGAGCAGAAGGGAGGTGCCCAGGTAGACTGCAGAGAGAGACAATCTTCAATTAAGATCAGGGGAAAAACCTGAAAAACTTGTCAAGGGGGGAAGGGCTTTCATTGTTTTCATAGGAATAAGAGTGTCCCCTTCTGTTATCTGTCTGGTCTATGGACTGCATTCCACATCTGAGAAGAGATGGCTTACACTAGGTAAAAGGGGCGGGAGGGGAAACTTTGCTTGTGAATATATCTTAAACCATAAAGGTTTGAGAGATAAGATATATATCGTTCTTCATGTTTTTTTAATGTCTACAAAATAAAATAAAGTTAAAACGAAGTATTACTATCCCTTTAAGGATATTACTATGCACAGTATGTTTATTTTAGCTGTAAGCTCTAACATTAAGTCTATGTATTTGTAACCTTCATTACACCCTTGACAAGTTATGTAAAACTAGTTGAAGAGCCGGTTACACGGGCCACAGTGCCACTGCCAGCCGGTTGCGGGGCAGTCATTCACAGTAGAGACTGCCCATGCCGCGGCTGATACAGAGCTGGATGCAGCGGCGGCGCGGGCAGTCTCTACTGTGCATGACTTTGTTGTTACACACATTTTAGCGAATTATTATATCAGATGAGGTGTGCCTTGAGCAAAAAAGGCTTGAGAACCACTGGTCTAAATGAAGGATTAACCTTTTACCCTTTCATATCTACAGATGGCACCATCAGTTATTATATGTATATGGGGAATTTTTTCTTGACATTAAGCATTTTGGAATTTATCGATAATCATAAACTTGAAGTGAATAGAACTTGACTATAAATTAATTATAAAAGGCCTTATTTTACTATTTTCATAATAAAGACCCCTATAATACTTGTTCGTTCAGTCACAATATTAATAGATATATATTCAGTCCAAGTAGTTATTTGGATATTTTGAGCTGATGGTATAATTCCATAAATAATATGACCTACTGTTTTTAACCAGTGATGGGTTGAAATTGGCCACATTTGCTTTATAACATTTTATCTAAATTCAGACCTCCCAAGTGTCCCTCTTTTGGAGGGACAGTCCCTCTTTTAGAACCAAATCCCTCTTTGCCACCCTGATGTCCCTTTTTTAGGAGATCAGATTGTGTGGTGTGTATACAAGTGTATAATGTTGCCCTAGAGCAATAAAACTCACATTAATATTTGTTTAAACTTCAGTGTATGTGTGTATAAATTAGTGTGTGTAAATAAAATACTTTGGTCTTGTTATAAATCATTTATTAGGTTACACACGTGTCAATAGGTCATTGAACAGCCTAAAAAATCTCAGTAATGCCCTGCCCACCAGCCACAGACCCATGTAAACCATCTAAAACAAAAGAGTCCCTCTTTGGCCTTTTGAAATGTTGGGAAGTATGAAAATTAAATATAGCCCTCCGGCACAGAAACAATGTGAAATTGAGGGAAAAGCAACCCATACTTGGTATCCTTCCTTACCACTGCCCCTGGAGGTTTCTAGAAAGGGCCGGGGTGGGAGTAACCAAATCACAATATTTGTATCATAATGTGTGAGAACTTACACTGAAGTAATAGTGTGAGCCAGGGTAAATGTGTCTAGATTGCCTGGTTGTTTTTATTGTAAGTCCATAGTTATTGAGAAATTTGCTGTCAAAGTTACATTCCTGGACCCATTTCCGCATTCTGCGGCACAGACTAACTGTGGTGCAGGACTTTCCAGTCCTGAAATTCTACTCCCTCCCAGCTCTACCATTCACGCTTCCCTTCGTACTGATGTGCATCACGTCTGTTTTTACAACAAGCTCCATTTATCATTATATTGAGCTTGTAAGCCGCGCTGTGCCACAGCTACCCTGTACTGCAGAATGCGGAAATGCGTCCAGAAGTGTAATTTTGACAGCAAATTTCTCAACAACTATGGCGATCTATACACATTTACACTACACTAATAATATGAGCCAGGGTTTATTACAGATGAAAGTTCTTCTTTAAGTGGGTATGCAGGATTATCAGAGAGAGAGAGAGTTGGGTTTGCCACTTAAATGGGCAGAGAGTGGGCCAAGTGGGACAAGAAGTGGGCAGAACATCACAGAACCAAAGAAATGACTGTGCTCAGAAACAAATGACAATACATTAGTTAGTTACATCTCTTTAGTGACGGAGAGGCATCACATGCATTGCTTCTTGCATTCAAATGATTAAAAGCTCCATTTAAATCAATGGATATGTTTATTTGTTCTCTATGGGGCAGCTGAGTTGCCCCGAATTACTCCACTTTTGAAGTTGTGTATATGGCCATTAGTTGGGTACCAGGTTAATTTTAAACAACAAGCTTTACAGGAGGTAATATGTTGTCTATGAAGCCTTTACTTTGTGCACAAATAGAGTAACCTTGATCTGTTTTTCCCACTGCCTTGGTGAAATCATTCCACATATTTTACCCATTCTGAAATCCAGTAACATAGCAACAAGAGAAGACTGATACTGCACCACTAGCCCATTTTGTAAGGTACATCTTACAGTGTATACTGTTGTATATCTGACAGACTACGCCTAAAATAAACTATAGATAAACAATGTACATGTGCAACAATTAACCCTTTGAGTGACAAAGAGGTGCACAATGCAACCCCCTGGCACTCAAAGGGTTAATACTTAACATTGTTCTTATTAGCCATATGATAGCATCCATATTACTTGTTGGAGTGAGCACCCTGCCACCATCCAGCTGTTTCAGTATAACTCCCATCATCCTCGGCTGTCTAATGGCTGGCTGGGGATGGTGGGAGTTGCAGTCCAGCAACAGAAGGAGAGCTTACCCTTCTTGTAGCTATATTTGTAATTGTTTTGACAGTATTCCAGAGAAAACCTCGTAAAGAGATTGTTTATTACATAGACTTTTATTGACTTATAAATATTCTGCTTGTGTTTTTCCCTCTCTTTACATTTATATTTCTCTTTACAGTGTGTTAGATGCATTTAATCACAAGGCTAAAAGTTCAGAAAAACAAGATCTTGAATTAACATGACCTGTGATACCCTCTCTTTGGGAATCCATAAAATGCCATAACAGGCATATTTTGACATTTTATTCAGTGAAAATGTACAAAATTCCAGGTATTTAAATTAAAACCTCCGTTTAACATAACACAGCAGTAATTTACACGGCATTGCACAAGAAGGTATAGAAATCCTTTAGTACAGCTGGCTCAGGTTCTTAGCCAAGTATTCTGACAATGATGAAGCTTTAGTGATGACCTTCTAAAATAGGATGTAAATAAAATCACTGGACAGCTGGCCTCCCGTGTGCTCACTTCCATTTGTGATGGCCTGCACCTCCAACATGTGTCTGTTAAAAAGAATGGACTGAAGAAATAACATTCACTAAGATATGTCAACCTTTTCTGGTTAAACAGAGAAATGTTTCCTCTATTTTGGGGGTCAGTCTTCTGCAGAGAATAGGAAGAAAACTAAAGAAAGCAAATAATAGATGCACTCTTTCAGATTTTTCTGTGAGGCTACAAGAAAGGTCTAATTGCCCCCTAGCATCAGTGTAGCACATGATCTGAATACCTGTAAGCTGTTATGGTGCAGCTACTTTGATGGGAGTTGTAGTACCCAACAGCTGGACATTCAGAGATTGTCTATGCCCTCTTAAAGGTTGTTACACATTATGGGGGAGATTCACTAAGCGATGATAAAGAGGTGATAAAGTGGAGATGACTTCTCCAGTTCCTGTTATTCTATGGAAACTATGCACTAAGGTTTCTTCAACTTAGGAGATCTGAGTGCATATGCTCTATAGAATAACATGCGAACTGGAGAAATGAAAAACTGGAGAAGTCATCTCTACTTTATCACCACTTTATCACCACTTGGTGAATCTCCCCCTGTTACAATCTTGGACCAGCTACTGCGGTTCATGTGGCAAATGGGGTAGTATGACCAATAGTAAAACCGATGAGAAAAAAGTTTTAGCAGGAGACTAGTAGGGTGAATGTGATGCCTTTATTGGCTGCATAGCTTTAGAATGCAAACTTTCGAGATCCCTTGGGTCTCTTCATCAGGAATGTTGTACTATATATATATATATATATATATATATATATATATATATATATATATATACACACACAGACAGTACAATACATTCCGTAGATCATAAAACAGATGATTGTAACACATTCATGAGAGTGGGAAATAAAAGTTCTTTGTCAAAAAGCTTTCTCTAAATTAACTTTAGTAGTGGCATCTTTTATAGTCAAAAATAAAATTCACTTCCCAGTATGAAATGTGATATCTGATACAAACAATCTCTCCCTTTTTGAAGTGTTAATAGCTTCAGTTCTGGCCAGTTTGTATTTGGGAGTTTGCAATTTTCACGCAAAAATGGAAAAGTATATGCAAATTGTTGGTACAATGTGTTCTGTTTGAAATAATGTGACGTAAATTCCTTGTCAAGGTCAAGGCCACAGTGCAGAATGTCAAACTTGGTCATCGGTTTGTACTCCCAGATTGAAACTACTGTGTCCATTTTTGCAAAAATGTTAAAGGGTTAGTAATGTCTAACATTTACTAACCCTAATATTGAAGGTATTAAAAAGATAATATTAATGTGCCAAGTCGTATCTCTCAAACCTTTATGGTTTGAGAGATATAAGCACTGAAAGTTCCCCCCTCCTGCTGACGAGCTGTAAAACCGTCAGCAGTCAGGGGAGGGCTGGCCTGGGGGGCAAGGGGGCAATTGCCCTCCAGGCTGGTCATGAATATGGGCCACTGCCTCACTCAATTTCCCATTTGCTGCTGTAAATAGAGTAAACAGAATTTAAGGCGCTACACTAGTATTGTAGCTCCAATTCAATTGTGAGCTCTGTGGTATCACTAGTGTAGCTCCATTTCAGTTATAAGCTCTGTGGTATCATTAGTGTAGATCCATTTCAGTTATAAGCTCTGTGGTATCATTAGTGTAGATCCATTTCAGTTATAAGATCTGTGGTATCACTAGTGTAGATCCATTTCAGTTATAAGATCTGTGGTATCATTAGTGTAGATCCATTTCAGTTATAAGATCTGTGGTATCACTAGTGTAGATCCATTTCAGTTATAAGATCTGTGGTATCACTAGTGTAGATCCATTTCAGTTATACGCTCTGTGGTATCATTAGTGTAGATCCATTTCAGTTATAAGATCTGTGGTATCACTAGTGTAGATCCATTTCAGTTATAAGATCTGTGGTATCACTAGTGTAGATCCATTTCAATTGTAAGCTCTGTGGTATCACTAGTGTACCTCCAATTCAGTTGTCATCTCTGATATCAGTAGTGCACCACCATTTCAGTTATAAGCTCTGAGGAATCACTTGACTTAATCCATAACATTAATTCCAGCTATAACATTAACAAAAGGGGGTGGGCTTGGACATTGGGCTGGAGCGGTAAAAGAAATAGGCCACTTAATTGTACTTGCCCCCCAGGCCAAAAGTTGCCAGCCCTCCCCTGTCAGCAGTGGATCTGTGTCGGCCAACTCAGCGGCTCTTCAGCAGAGCTGAATGAGTACTATCGCAAAAACAGATACTTCACTGGAACAGTCTACAAAGTGTGCTTGGTTAGCAAGAACACTTTGCAGACCATTCCACTGAAGTATTTGTTCTTTGATATCGCTCATTCAGCTCCGCTGAAGAGCCTCCGGCTGGCGTGGAACCAGGATCTCCTGACGTCAGCTACATGCTGACGTCTGGAAAAGGGGAGGGAGGGGGAGACTTTCAGCGCTTATATCTCTCAAACCGTAAAGGTTTGATAGATACGAATTGGCACATTAATATTATCTTTTTAATACCTTCAATATTAGGGTTAGTAAATGTTAGACATTACTAACCCTTTAAATTTCTTTATACATATTTGAGATATTAATCTCTCATTCTACAACATGCCTGATAAACAGACATAAGTGGTTTTGTAAGCTTGCAAAGTAAAATTACTCCACCAATAAAGGTATCACTTTCACTCTACTAGTCTTTTGCTTTATCCATGGCTAACACAAAACCGCCCTTTACTCATGAAACAGTTTTAGTAAGTTAATTTTTCTGCCCAGTTTTATGGTTTTGCAAGTTCCAATACATTTTTCATGAATTGTATGTTTCAAGGGATTATCAAATTTCATTTTGACAATTGCAGGAAGAGTGATCACAGTATGTCAGCTTCGTGTAGCTTTTTACATAGCTTATGATTGCAGGAAAAGTAATCACATTATGTCAGTATCAAGTAGCTTCTGTGAGTTGGTATAGACTTCTGCATTAATAGCAGTAGCTACTAGTGTAGACTAGACCAGAGTTTCTCAACCCGTGTCCTCAGTGGCCACTAACAGGTCAGAATTTCCCTGCTAGAACACAAGTGTGTTGGTCAGAGGCTCAGCCATGTTGATTAACTCACCTGTGCTCTTAAAAGGAAATTCTCAAATCCTGGCCTGTTAGTAGCCACTGAGGGCACGGGTTGAGAACCGCTGGACTAGACTGATAAACAAGAAGGACATTATGTGTTGAATGCAGGAAACATGCACAATCGCTATTTCCAGTGCGAAAACCACTAGCGAATAGGTTTGCGCATGATTTTGTTGAATTGCTGTTGAAAAACCAAGATTAGCGAACAGCTGCGCAATTTTTTTTGTGGACGTGTTCAGATTGAATGAATCTGCCTGAGTGGAATAGCAAATGCACCTAATGCAGGAAATGCTTTTGGGATCGATTTTATACGTGTCTAGTTTTATCTTAAAAGGTAATTTTTCATGCACAATTCAAGAAGCATTCAGTATCTGTCTTCCTGCATTAGAACATAAGCAATATCTATCCGCACATGAAAAATGCCTTCTGTGCATGGACACATTTTTTGCATTACAACCTTTGTTCTCTCTCTGTGTTCTCGCTCTCTCTCGCTTGCTCCTCCTCCTCCCAATTGTTTTCCTGAACTTTCTGGGTTCTTCAATGAACAGACTAGTGAACCAGGCCATGACAGCTTTCCTTATTTCTACAAGGAATATTTGCTTATAGTAGGTCTTACAGCTCTTTGAAGTAGGTATTATACTTTAATTCCTAAAACCAACTATGGATATACAATTGTATGATTAGACAAAGGTGTTGGTATTTTACTGTGAAGAAAAAATATAGATTATATATGTATGAATTTTTTACACGCAAGAGGAAAAAAAATAATTTATTTAAACCCTTTTATTTTAGAGATGTCTGTCCATCCCATTGTGAATGTTTCGGAGATATCGCTAGCATTGAAGAGAATAAGGAAAAGCTTTTCCAGAAACTACCAAAAAATTATTTTATTTTATTTAACCAAGAATGTGTTTTTCTGGAACAGAATGCCTTGAATACAGACTTAAAATATTTTGTTACTTTTTAGTTTAAAATTGACTCCTTCCTGTCCCAACTGTGGTGTCATCCAGCTGTCTGAGGTTGCTCTCCTTTCTCCATTTGTGATTGCTTCCAGTATGATGTCAAAGGTTTCTTCTTGCCCAGTTTTTTAGTTCTGTAGGGGGAAAATGAGATCATGACACCTGTGATACATTTTGTGGAATGAGGGAGTCCGCCTCCAGGCACATGTTGTCATTGTTGGGCATGTCAAAGGTGAACATTTCAATTCAATATGAAAAAAAACAAAACAATAAAATATTTTGACAGAGCCATAATTCAGAACAGTATACACATGCCCAGTAATGATTGCTTCCTAGTATTGGCTAAGTTTGGCATATATTATATTAATGGTGATAACTTTGTGATTGGGTTTTTCTCTGAATTTCCCCATAAACTTCAGCTGGAAACTGTGAGATAAAACTAGTGATAACATACATGACCTGTAGTGGAATACAAGCCATTATTACTTAGTTATCGTGGTAGGCTGTCGCATTTCCCAAGTGAACCCACCCTTATCCCAAACAAAGAAAAATGAGATTTTGAGTCCTAGATACTAGTAGCGTAATTGGAGACCTCTCTAGCCTCTAAGTGGCTAAATGATGCCCAGTAAAAGGGTATAACATTGGTAAATAAACTGTCTATACTAGTAAATAAAATGATAAATTAACTGACTATCATAAACCAGTAGAGGGTGTCTGGGACTGGGATAGATGATCCATGCGGGCGATAATGCCAGCATTTGTAATAAACTGCATATAACCTATGTGTAACTTAGGTTATATGCACTTTATTATTAATATACATATATGTAAGACCTCAAGGGGGGCATCAGGAACCCTCCTGATATCCCTCCTAGAATGGATCACCTATCCAGTAGGATAGGTGATCCATGGGGTGACAAGGAAGGCATTTGCTGCCTTCCTTTGCTATATACTCGAGCCGCTGTATAAGCCGGCTCTGGTAGAAGTACTTGTAGTGAACCCTGTCAGTGGGTTCATTCATGAGAAATGCAGCACTGAGCTTTCATGAATGAATCAATCACCGGATTTTTGAATGACCGGGTGATTGATTCATTCATAAAAGTGCAGCACTGCGCATCTCATGAATTAACCCGGAGACAGGGTTCACCACAAGCACTTCTACTGGAGTTGGCTTATACAGTGAATGGGAGTAAATATTCGTTGGATTTAAAGAAGGTTGGATGGGAGCTCTAAATGTCGAATTTCAGAGGGTGTTAATATGTCAGATTTCTATAATGTATACTGTATTCTGAGATGCTTTTGTTCAAACAACGATGGTTTGGAAACCATCTTTGTGGCTTCTACTCCTCAACTCTGAGGTGCAGGATTCCCAGCAGAAAATGTAAACACAAAACACGCGGTAGTACTAACCTTCGTTAATAGTATGCTACTTGCACATTGTTTTTAGTTGTTTTTTATAGGCTTTTTTTTGACTGGCGGTACGTATAATTACCACTGGTTTTGTTTTCACAGCTTGGGTAATAGAAAAACAAAACCTGACTTAAAACAACACAAAGCGTGTTATTTTTTTTTTTTACGCCTGTTATTTTTTTAGCGGGGCTAACAGTATCGAGCCCAAGATATCTGAGTGTCCTGCACGTCTGAGTTGATCTTAAAGGGATAGTAATGTTTCATAATAAAAGCAGCTCTAATTAGTCATCATAGTATTTGGGCCTTGGAGAGTGTTATTTCAATTCTGTCACAGTTGTAGTTCAAGAGTAATTGAATGATAGAGTATCCCCCTCCTGCCCCTTTTACTGATATAACACTGCTCAGATCAGAGCATCAGGAAGGTGCCCAGGTAGATTGCAGAGAAGGACAATCTTCAATTAAGATAAGGGAAAAAGTTGAAAAACCTGTCAAGGGGGGCAGGATTTTAATTGTTCTCACAGTAAGAAGATTGTCCCTTGCTTATCTGCCTGGTCAAGCAACCAGATTCCTCATCTGAGGTGAGCAGTGTTACACTAGGTAGAAGGGGCGGGAGGGGGATACTTTATCGTACAACTCTGACAGTATTGAAATAACACACTCTATGGCTCAAATACTATGAAGATTAACTGGAGCTGCTGTTTTTGTGAAACATTACTATCCCTTTAAAAATGTGGAGCAATAGACAGTTACCTAAGGAGAAATCCATGAAGTAGATACCTTAGTTAACTCAGGTGTAGGTAGCCTTTGGCTCTCCAGCAGCTGGGGACCACAACTCTAACCATCCCCAACAGCCTCTGGTTGAATTTTCATTGATTTAAATTGGGATTTTAACCACTTGAATGTTAGAGAAGTCTCCAGTGAGTTGAGAAGCAATGCACTGGAAACATATCTAGCGTTCAAAGCATTAAAGGAGAACTTTCACCCTGTATTGATTACATGTCATTTTATCAGGTGCTTTTAAAGGATCATTGTGCTATATTTTTATTTTTTATAAATCTGTATAAACCTGAAGATATTTTATTTGATAGTTAACATGTGACAACCTCTGGTCACTCTGTGTGGCACTAGCCGTGCCGAAAAGAGTACTGAAGGATCCCTCGTCAGCAGTAGATTAACTCCCACAAGCATGCCCACCTCATTTCCATACCTGGTGTGCGTCGTTTGTGAAGTGCGTCCATGTTTCAGAGCATGTTCATAGCAAGCTCAGTGTCTGTCTACGTTACGCCTACTTGTCAGTATTTTAAGAGCTTTCCAGCAAGCGGAGCGGCACACACAGTGCTTGTGCCCACATATTTATTGTTCTTTCAAGTAAGGATTGTTGATCATGAATGAAAAGTATTATTATTATTAAAAAATATATAAGTATACATCCATTAAATCTTCAATTCTATTTGGAAATATGACTTGTCATTTGGTACTGGCTCCAAGTATTTTTAACCTTTTGGGTGCCAGCGAGGTATCCAGTGCATTTTACTGCAGTGCATTGGATCCCTCCCTTAGTTAAGCTTATCCTATATAATCGCTAAGGATGTTTGTCAGAAGCCGTCATGCGCAGTAGAGACTGCTGCATGCATTGCAGTCATGCTCAGTAGAGACTGCCTGCACCACGGCTGATACAGAGCAGGGCTCTCAGAGTGCCCCGCTCCATATCAGCCGCGGCACGGGCAGTCTCTACTGTGAATGACTGCACCACAGCCGCTGCTGGGTGGCACTGTGGCCCATGTACACGGGCTCTTCAACTAGTAAAGATATAAATGGGCATACTACTGAGGAAACTTGGCTTATGGAAAATGAATTATTAATTAGTATGCAAATAGTATTACCTAGGCTGGCGGAGCCCAGAAATGTACCTTGGAAATGCCACGTACATCCTGCAAGAGTAAGAGCACTGTGCAGGACACTATGCATAGTCACAAAGTGAGGCTTTAGGTGACTGTGACATGAACACACTGAAGAAACGGATTCCCAACAATGATTGGCACCCAGTTGGAGAGAGCGTGTGCTGCCTCATGCAGCATGTCATGAAGATGGCAGAGCTCCAGTTCTAAAAATAATGGATTTTTACAGGTAATTCTTATCATGAAAATGGGCACCACTAACACTTTCTTTAACACTATTAAACTTCTTTGGGGCAGACAACACTATACACAATCGGTTATGCATACATGATAGTTCCACTTTAACCCTTTGTGTGCAAAAGCACTCTTGCACTGAAAAGGTTGAACACCAAAGTTAAATCAGTGTCATTGTATATTTGTTCACTATTTGTGCATTGTATGCCTGACCCAAGAAGACCTGGAGTAACTATGGAACCAACCAATTATATTAACCAAGTTTTTTTTGTCAAGCAATAAAGGGGTTAATAGCTCCATTTAAATTAAAGTGGATGTGTCACCTATGGACAAAATCCCATAAATAGTTAGGTGACATATCCAATACCATGAAAACGTTATTTATTTTTTATTTTAAGCTTCGATGTTGTTTAAATTGAACTTACAAAAGTCTGTGCTGGGGCCACTTCCAGGTGACTGCGGTTCTCTGCGGTTATAGAGCTCTGCCTCTGCTCTCCTCCCTCCTCCGATGACGGAGGCTTCTTGTCTGTAAGCTGGGGTGGTCTCATTGGCAGAGATCGATATCTAGCCAATGACAGCACTCCAGCTTACAGATAGAAAGCAGCCTTCATTGGAGGAGGGAGGGAGGAGAGCAGAGCTTCGGGCTGCAGTCTATACGGAAGTGGCTGCAGCCCAGAGTTTTGTAAGTTAAATTTAACTGAAATTAAAACTTAAAATAAAAAATAATTAACATTTTCATGGTATTGGATATGTCACCTAACTAATTATGGGATGTTGTCTATAGGTGACACATCCACTTTATTGAGAATATTTACTTTTCCCTATTTAATTTGTGCATATGACCCAGTATCTATATCATATGACATGCAATATCCTTAATTTCTTATCATGTCAAAAGGTATGGTATGGCCATTATCTTTTACACAGAAAAAGAGCAAAGACAATGAAAGCTTCATATAATGCAGAGCACTTAAAGGGTGTTTCATCTGGGGTAATCTCAGTTGGCTGATTAATGGAACTGAAATGGAAGAAATGCTTTTTCACTGGTAAAGCAGCATTGTGTTCTCATGTGGAAAAAATTCCTTGCATTCACTTTAAATCACTAGTTATCTTCATAATGCTACTCTGACGTGGGCTGTTCAGCTAGGCCATTGAGAGTCATTATTGCCTCTGTATTAAGCATGCACACATAAAAATAAACATGCTGTGGAGTCAGCTGCAGGTTGCCCTTGGCTCGCTGGATGCAGTTAAAGGCTTTATGTGCATTCTTTTCCTGAATTCCTCCTTCTGTAAACAGTGATGAGGGATTTTACTGCAAAACCCTGCATTAGCCTGTGGGAGCAGGAAGAGAGCCCTTAATCTGAAGCCATGTGTCTCATGTTCCAGAATTAGACTGCAAGCTTCAGGACAGGAAGATCACCAGTTGGCTTCCTCTCTGTTTTTATCTGTCAAAGTCAAATGCAGTGCAATCCTGAAGCAAATATAATGCTCCTTAGTGGACAAATATAAATCCCCCAACATTCTTATTGATGTAAATGGGCTAGGGAGGTCTAACGCTTAATGCAAATGAATGCATTGGAGATTTCTCTGGCATTCAGGGGGAAAAAAAGGTCAAATTTAAACCAATGGAGGCTTTCATTTCTTCTCTGTGGAGCAGGTTGTTTGCTCAATAATTGTACCTCTTTAACTTATTCATTAACCCTTTGAGTGCCAGAGGGGTACGGAATGCATTGCAAAGCAATATGTTCCGTACCCCTTTGGCACTCAAAGGGATAAGGTCCAAAGCCTCCTACGTATAAAAGCAAACAGGAGTTATTCTGGCGTAAACCATAGGAGACAAATAAATATTTCTGTCAAATTACATTGGGATTTTAACCCTTTGAATGCTAGAGGGTCTCCAATGCATTGAAGATATGTTTTACATCCAAGGGGTTAATCAGTTTTAGTTTCCTGTGATACTAGAACTCTACCCTTTGAGTGTTATAGAGGTCAGTAAGTCATTGCAGGCTGCCCGAGGGGTTAAAGAAATAGTTTCTCCATTAGTCAACATTATTCATATGTTTTTAGACCACTGCAGAGTGTGAGTGAAATCCTCAGATGCATTGATTTGACACCCCTGTTACCTCTTTAGTTACAAACTTGCTTCTTACATTTTTTTTTGAGAAAAATATTAATCACTGCATGAAATGGATTTATTGCATTTGGCTCCTTTTCTGTATAAGCTATTTGGCCACGAGGGATAAGGATTACACACTTATTACACTTTATTGGCCGTACTTCTCTAAACACCATACGTACTTATCAGATGTTTTCCTTATTGGAATATTAGCACTTGATGAAAAGTGCCTTTGTTTGGTTATTATCGAGCCAGACTGGATTGTGTATTGCAGCATCCATCAACAGTTTAGGACGGCTTAGTAACAGTCCATTATGTCAAGAGTATAAATTGGCATTCCTTTCTGTGTGACGTCAGTGCGACTAGTAGAAATAAATAGCATTGTATCCACACCTTTAATATGTTTTTTGTTTAATATGGTTTACGTGGATTAGAGAAATTTAAAGTTAACTTTATTTTTAATCTACATTAACCCTGTAAAGGACTAGTCAACTCTTTATTATGAAATATATTGTAGGGCTTTTCCTTCTGAACAAAACAAGAGTATTCTCACTTCTGGGAGACATGGGGAGTTATGCACTAAGGTGGGATAGGAAGGTCATGAAGTGGAGATGACTTCTCCAGTGATATCTGTGTTTTCTGTGGAGCCAATGCCCTAAGGTTTCTCCAGCTTTGGAGATCTTAGTTCATAGGCTCTATAAAATAACATAGGAATTGGAGAAGTGATGTAAGCTCCAGTGACCTCTCTCCTATTGTTTCTATGAATGTGAAACTTAATTTATCCCCTGTTATTTATTGTAAAATACATCTGTTGTGAACTGTTGATGAATTTCCCGGATACTAGGCTGCACTGGTCATGCATAAACTAGAATAACAATGTGAACATCGAGTGAACTGTTGGTGAATTTCCCAGATACTGGGTGGCACTGGTCATGTATAAACTAGAATAACAATCTGAACATTGGGTGAACTGTAGGTGGATTTCCTGGATCCTAGGTGGCACTGGTCATGTATAAACTAGAATAACAATCTGAACATCGGGTGAACTGTAGGTGAATTTCCTGGATCCTAGGTGGCACTGGTCATGTATAAAATAGAATAACAATCTGAATATCAGGTGAACTGTAGGTGAATTTCTCAGATACTAGGTGGCACTGGTCATGTATAAAATAGAATAACAATCTGAACATCAGGTGAACTGTAGGTGAATTTCTCAGATACTAGGTGGCACTGGTCATGTATAAAATAGAATAACAATCTGAACATCAGGTGAACTGTAGGTGAATTTCTCAGATACTAGGTGGCACTGGTCATGTATAAAATAGAATAACAATGTGAACATCGGGTGAACTGTAGGTGAATTTCCTGGATCGTAGGTGGCACTGGTCATGTATAAATAGAATAACAATCTGAATATCAGGTGAACTGTAGGTGAATTTCTCAGATACTAGGTGGCACTGGTCATGTATAAAATAGAATAACAATCTGAACATCAGGTGAACTGTAGGTGAATTTCTCAGATACTAGGTGGCACTGGTCATGTATAAAATAGAATAACAATCTGAACATCTGGTGAACTGTAGGTGAATTTCTCAGATACTAGGTGGCACTGGTCATGTATAAATAGAATAACAATCTGAACATCGGGTGAACTGTAGGTGAATTTCTCAGATACTAGGTGGCACTGGTCATGTATAAAATAGAATAACAATCTGAACATTGGGTGAACTGTAGGTGAATTTCTCAGATACTAGGTGGCACTGGTCATGTATAAAATAGAATAACAATCTGAACATCGGGTGAACTGTAGGTGAATTTCTCAGATACTAGGTGGCACTGGTCATGTATAAACTAGAATAACAATCTGAACATCAGGTGAACTGTAGGTGAATTTCTCAGATACTAGGTGGCACTGGTCATGTATAAACTAGAATAACAATCTGAACATCGGGTGAACTGTAGGTGAATTTCTCAGATACTAGGTGGCACTGGTCATGTATAAAATAGAATAACAATCTGAACATCGGGTGAACTGCAGGTGAATTTCCTGGATACTAGGTGACACTGGTCATGTATAAATAGAATAACAATCTGAACATCGGGTGATCTGTAGGTGAATTTTTCAGATACTAGGTGGCACTGGTCATGTATAAATAGAATAACAATCTGAACATTGGGTGAACTGTAGGTGAATTTCTCAGATACTAGGTGGCACTGGTCATGTATAAAATAGAATAACAATCTGAACATCGGGTGAACTGTAGGTGAATTTCTCAGATACTAGGTGGCACTGGTCATGTATAAAATAGAATAACAATCTGAACATTGGGTGAACTGTAGGTGAATTTCTCAGATACTAGGTGGCACTGGTCATGTATAAAATAGAATAACAATCCGAACATCAGGTGAACTGTAGGTGAATTTCTCAGATACTGGGTGGCACTGGTCATGTATAAAATAGAATAACAATCTGAACATTGGGTGAACTGTAGGTGAATTTCTCAGATACTAGGTGGCACTGGTCATGTATAAAATAGAATAACAATCCGAACATCAGGTGAACTGTAGGTGAATTTCTCAGATACTGGGTGGCACTGGTCATGTATAAAATAGAATAACAATCTGAACATTGGGTGAACTGTAAGTGAATTTCCTGGATACTAGGTGGCACTGGTCATGTATAAATAGAATAACAATCTGAATATCAGGTGAACTGTAGGTGAATTTCTCAGATACTAGGTGGCACTGGTCATGTATAAACTAGAATAACAATCTGAACATCGGGTGAACTGTAGGTGAATTTCTCAGATACTAGGTGGCACTGGTCATGTATAAAATAGAATAACAATCTGAACATCGGGTGAACTGCAGGTGAATTTCCTGGATACTAGGTGACACTGGTCATGTATAAATAGAATAACAATCTGAACATCGGGTGATCTGTAGGTGAATTTTTCAGATACTAGGTGGCACTGGTCATGTATAAAATAGAATAACAATCTGAACATTGGGTGAACTGTAAGTGAATTTCCTGGATACTAGGTGGCACTGGTCATGTATAAATAGAATAACAATCTGAATATCAGGTGAACTGTAGGTGAATTTCTCAGATACTAGGTGGCACTGGTCATGTATAAACTAGAATAACAATCTGAACATCGGGTGAACTGTAGGTGAATTTCTCAGATACTAGGTGGCACTGGTCATGTATAAAATAGAATAACAATCTGAACATCGGGTGAACTGCAGGTGAATTTCCTGGATACTAGGTGACACTGGTCATGTATAAATAGAATAACAATCTGAACATCGGGTGATCTGTAGGTGAATTTTTCAGATACTAGGTGGCACTGGTCATGTATAAATAGAATAACAATCTGAACATTGGGTGAACTGTAGGTGAATTTCTCAGATACTAGGTGGCACTGGTCATGTATAAAATAGAATAACAATCCGAACATCAGGTGAACTGTAGGTGAACTTCTCAGATACTAGGTGGCACTGGTCATGTATAAACTAGAATAACAATCTGAACATCGGGTGAACTGTAGGTGAATTTCTCAGATACTAGGTGGCACTGGTCATGTATAAAATAGAATAACAATCTGAACATCGGGTGAACTGCAGGTGAATTTCCTGGATACTAGGTGACACTGGTCATGTATAAATAGAATAACAATCTGAACATCGGGTGATCTGTAGGTGAATTTTTCAGATACTAGGTGACACTGGTCATGTATAAATAGAATAACAATCTGAACATCGGGTGATCTGTAGGTGAATTTTTCAGATACTAGGCGGCACTGGTGATGTATAAACTAAAATAACAATCTGAACACCAGGTGAACTGTAAGTGAATTTCCTGGATACTATATGGCACTGGTCATGTATAAAATGAATAACAGTCCAAGCATTGGCTGAACTGTAGGTGAATTTCCTTAGCGTAAAGAGCTAACTCCATGCAGCTGCTCTGAACGTTCACATCGTTACACTGGCATGAATGAATGAATTAAATAAGGCAAAATGATGTAGAGATCAGAAAAGCATTTACATGCCCCTAAAATACTTGGCTTTTGTCCTATAAATAATATATCCACAGATCAATAATTAACCTTGATTTAATCCGTAATAGCCCACAGTTTGTGTTTCTCTGAAGAATTCTACAGTAACAGGGTGATCTGGTCTCAGTACCGATACATTGATACTTTGATTTAACCCTGAAACCCTGTACTCCGTACTTACTCTTAAGTGACAGCTGACACTATTTTTCTTTTTGCTACACGGGCTACTATAGGGTTCATGCCCTGTGGCATGTCGTAAGCTGTAAATATGACTAGGTTGTTAAGTTTCATGATGTTTTATGATGTGTATGTAATTCCTGGTGCTTGTTCTATCATGAAATACAGTCAATGAGCTACTGCTAAGTTTCACACTTAAGTGTTGGCATCAGGACAAATGATGTTTCACCTTGTTGTTTAGTAGCCAGGAAGCAGGAAGGAACACAGCAAACATTAGTTTAAAATGTAGATGGCCAAACTGTGACTCTCCAGCTTTTATTAGACTACTATTCCCATTGTTCTCAGCAGACCATTTTAATCAAGGTTAATCAATCTGTGGCTCTCCAAGCTCATACTCAAATGGTATTTGTAATTTAACAGCATGCTGGAGAGCCACAGACTGCACTGCCTTGGTCTATAATGAATACTGATCTTGAAGCTGATGTACTAACAAGAACTGGAGCACTTATGGGGTAATCCAGCTGCACCATAGGGGGCCATTAAAAATGGAGCTTTTGAATGTTAGAGAACACACTAATGCACTGATTCACTAGCATTCAAGGGTTAAAAGCCCCATTAAAATAAATGTAAATTTTGGGCACTTTTATTTATGCCCTGCGGTGCAGTCACATCCAAGATATATGGGTTTCAATAGTTTACACAAAACGCAGACAATCTATAGGATTTCTTTACACAAAATCATTTTCAAGGTTGAAGCCAGAAGTAACCTATGCTAAGCTAAATAAAATGTAAATAGAGCAAGGCTCTGAAAACTCATTCTAGCTAATCTCATGTGTTCTTGAAGCAATTCATTGTGTTTCAGTGACCTGCCATACCTCATACTGGAGTCTGCTGAATAGCTTGTCCATCAGCACAATCTGTATCTTATATATGACTTTCTCAAGTCCATGTGAAATGTCTGTTGAACAACGCATGTCTCTCATAAGGGCACAATACGCATAAAATGTATTTTCTGACTAAATTGTCACTCCCCATACTCTATCAATAATTTCCCTCCTGTGTATAATAAGGCACTTGACTTACAGAATTTAGAATATTTAATTTAGTCAACGGTATGAGTGATTAAAGATTAAACATTACCCATAGGAATATATGTATTTTAACCCCTTAAGGACCGGGAAAATCTAGGGTGGATTGCACTTAAAGCAGAACTATCACTTACATTCAAACTTTTCTAGTGAGTTTTAATAGTTAACCTTAGATTAGAGCTGGGTGTATTTTTTAAAAAAATTGTGTACAATTGCAGATATTAGCCCATCAACATCGGGCACTTCTGCGTTCTGCGGGACTGAATGTCCCGCTTGACTTCCCAGCTGCCCCAGGGAGTGCGTTCATGCTCTCCTTCGAAGCTGGATTTCTGTGCTGTAGTATTACAGCAAACTCCATGTACAGTAGTATAGTTACACTAGGGATACTATAGAGCATACAAGGCAAATGGGTTATGCCAAGGCTTTCAAAGTTCATTCCTCAAGGGCCACCAACAGGCCAGGATGTAAGGATTTCCATGATTAAGCACAGGTGAGTTAATCAGGTGCTCATTCATTTTAACTGACGTACCTGTCCTTAATCAGGGAAATCCTTAATTGCTGGCCAGTTGGTGGCCCTTGAGGATTGAATTTGGACAGCCTTGGGTTATGCTACTAGTGTAGCTCCATTTGGATTGTAGTTCTGTGGTATCATTGGTGTAGCTTCATTTTAGTTGTAAGCTCTATGGTATCACCAGTGTATCTGCATTTAGAGCAGCAAGAGGAGGATTGAGTGAGGCAGTGGCCCATTGGCACAGTTATATGACTGGCCCAGGTGGCAATTGCCCCCCTGCCCCCCAGGCCAGTCCTCCCCTGGAAAGTGAATAGTTTATCATCTCTTCTTTATAAAACCTTAATCACACCTTAGTGTATCTCCCTCCACTATAATTTTGGCTAGCAGTTTAATATAAATAAAAAATTGCTTGAATTGTAATAACTTTTTAATGAATCATCTTCCAACACTATAAGTATCCTTATTTTACTCAGCAGGAAAAAAGACTCTGCAATGTATGTATCTTTAGCATAAAATTGTAATGTTCCTTTAACTATAGTCACTTCCTTTCTGATAATACACTGAGGTGTTTACTCTGAATTACAGAATGGAAGTCCTGGTAGCAGCTTGAAAGTTCACAAAATACTGACATTTCTGTGGCTTCCTTTGGGTGTGGGGAGAATTAGTAAAATATGTCTTTCTGTGCACATGAATATCTTTATTGCATTAACTCAAAAAGCAATGGTATTTTCATATTAGTGCTTTAGTCACAATCTACTTGTAACCCCTTGGATGCTATAGCTTAGCAATGCATTGGAGACCTTTGTAGCAAGTGGTTATATAATGAATTTACCCTTTGAGTGCCTGAAGTGTACTTCTCTGGCACTCAAAGGGTTAAACCATTCCTGCACCATAATAAGGGCCTTATGACAAAAGAAATCTGGAGTGATTCTGAATCAAACCAACTGAACCATAAGGGACAAATACAACCCAACTTTAGTTTTTAACCCTTTGAGTGCCAGAGTGGTACGCAACACGTACTACTCTGGCACTCAGAGGATTAAATAGCACTTGAATGCTAGAGAGGCCTCCAAAGCATTGAGAATTAATGCGTTGGAGAACTCTGTTGCACTCAATGGGTTAAAAACACTTTTATTTGATTGGGAATTTGGGGATTTTTTATTTGTTCCTAATGGTGCAGTTGGTTTGATCCAAATTTGCTCCTTCTTTCTGTTGTGCATATGGCCCTAAAAAATTCCCACAGATTTTAATGGAGTTTTAAGGTCTTCGGCCTAGTTCACAAGGGCAGCATTAGTTCAGCAATCTTACTGCTGAGCTAAATGCATCCTTGTGGAACAGCTTGCTCCCACTGGTGCTGTTAACATGGGTGATTTTCACTTTGTATAACAAGTCCTAACGCAGCATGCTCTATCTTTGGTGCTTATATGTCTTACACATTAAAGAGATAATAATACCTACAATAAAGTCTTCTTTATTCTGTTTTTAATGTGTAGCACTATATTTCAATGCTAACAGGCTTGTAGTTCAACAGCAATTGAATCTGAAATGATACCCCCCCCCGCCCCTTTCTCCTGCATCACGCTACATCTCGGGCTGGTCCGGATGGTGCGAGGCGAGGGACAATCTTCAGTAAGCATAAGGAAAATCCTGGCCTCCTTCATCAAGGTGGGCAGGGTTTTCCTTATACTTACTGTTTGAAGATTGTCCCTGGCTGAGATCCATCTGGTTCCACGACCGGATTCCACAACTGATGGGAGGTGGCCAGAAGTGGTGGGAGGGGGATCCTTTCGGATTCAATTACTGTTGAACTTCAAGCCTGTTAGTATTGAAATATAGAGCTACATGCTCAAAACAGAACAAAAAAAGGCTGCACTTTATTACAAGTATTGTTATTCCTTAAATATTCCAGCCTGCTGATCTCCAAGCTGGCCCATGGGCTGCCATGTACATTGATCACACAGGCATCATTGGTGGGTGTGATGCTCACTGCATTCTGTAATGACTGGCCGACCCACATTGTCAATGTCCAATAATATATGACTGACTCCATGTAGACTGACACCCCCCATACAGGAAAGACTTTGGGATAGAGCAGGGCATCAGATATAAGTAACCTGGGGTGGCAGTCAAGTAGCCCATGAGAACATAGGCTTATGTTAAAAAAAAAAAAAAAAAAAAAGTTGAGCAATTCTGGGAAAAACTGAGAAACTGAGTTAAAAGAGGCCTTTAGCCCCTTGAATGCTAGCGACGTCTCTAACATTCAAGAGGTTAAAAACCCTAGTCAATGGGAGTTTTTATTTTTCCTCTATAGTGCAGTTGGTTTGTCCCAGAATTGCTCCACTTTTCTTTTGAACATAAGTCCCTTAGTCTCTAGGAATACAGTCACAACCATTCCAAAGAAGGTTTTTTCATTCCTATCACTTCATCAGATAATAGTGGTAATGTTTGAAGCATACCACATATGTCTACTACTAGCATACACTGGGCAGATACAATTACAGATCTGGATCCTGTGAGTGACATTTTTCAATTTCCTCTGGGCGTCCAGTAACTCCACATTCTTAGCAGATTGTGTGATGCCTATATAAACTTTTGTGTTGGATAAACAATCATACGTGAATGCCTTTCCATGCGATCCTAAAACATTTAACTTTCACTAGTAGTAATGTTGTGATTTCATTTAGCAATGTTTGACTTCGGGGATTAGTGTCGGATTCATGTACATCGTTTAATTGCACAACCCAAACACTGTATACCTGTAATATTGCTTTGACAAGTTTTAAGAACACTTATTTATTTTCTTTGTAGGGTTTCCTTTTTCTTTTTGTAATCCTATCCAAACCTGACTCCTGGGGGATGATAGGATTTCATCTTACTAAAGATTCTACTTTTACCTTCTTCTAGAGGATCTAATCAAAAGCTTTCAGAGGTTCTACAGGTCAGTTGGTAGAATTTCCACTTGATTTTTGGCTCAGCCATTTTAGAAGAGCACTCAGAAACAGTTATGATGCTTAGAAAGTTGAATGGAAATCCTATAATGCAGGGGTGGGTGGTCCACTTTTGTACCCCAACTATTGGGAATTACTCCTCCCATCATCCACAACCAGAGAGTTACAAAAAGCTGGAGGTCCAATGGTTAACTTCCTCTTCTAAGGAGGGGTATTTTTTTTTTTCATACGAGAAATGAAGCTGTATATTTTGAATACTTGCTTCTTGAGACTCTTTATTGCCACTTTAATAAACCTCTGTCTTATAATTAAGAAGGTAACGCATTAGTATATAACCAAAGGTATTGACTGGTAAGGCTAAAGCCCCTTGATCTCATGCTTAAAACCCAGGGTCTTGTTGCCAGCCTGAGACATTGAAAGGTACTAATCTCCTTTCATGTGATTGGCTACACAATGCACTAATAATGCATTAGACTGGCCCAAGTCCCAGTTTTTTTTGGAAACTTAGTAACCCTCATTTAGAGCAAATATTTGACCTCAGTATGTAAAGATCAGAAAATGACCCAATTCAACATTTTACCTTAAGCAGCTCTCTGTAAAACGAGAGGCAGTTGCATGTGTTACACTGTATAAATATCTTGGCTTTTATAGTCCCTGACAGAAAGCTCCCTGGAAACAGAAATTCAAGGAGCTCACAGCCAGGGATCTAAATGTGAAAAAAATGAAAAAGACAAAAAGTAATAAAAAGCATAAGCAATATGATTTTACACTTTTTGCAGAATATGTAATGTCAACAAGGAGGTTGTCTCTCACTTTAAGGACCTGAAGGGTATGCAGTGCACTGGGAAGCAATGTGTTGCACACCTATTTAGTAGTATTTGGCTCTCAGTTCTTGTACTTTTTTTTAGGCTGGACCTTCAGAAAAAAAACCTGTACTGTATCTTGTCCTATAGAGTTTTTATAAGTTGTAAACCCTATAAGTGCTGTATTTCATAATAGCTGTTTAATCCAAAACTAAAACACATTCCAGTGACAAATAAATGTAATTAGCAATGATTCTGCTTTTCAGCTATTTTTACACAGCACTGGATGCACTTACTCTCTACATTATGGTAGAGTAAAAGTGATACCTTTATTGGCTCTAGGATGCAAGTCTGAAGACACTTTAGGTCCCTTCTTCCAGCAAATTTATAATGAAGGCTGAATATAAAATACATGACAGGTTATATACTCTTGCAAATTGTTTTTACATTTAAATTCCACTGAAAGCAACATTCTTATCCCCCTTGTCATTATAATTTATTCCATACTCTCCAGCAGAGGCCTCTCTTTTTAGACACTTCAGGGTATGCTGTACATTACAGTGTATGAATGCTGTTACCCATACTAACGGACAATCTCCTCCAAACTTAAAGCGGAACGAACACCGCTAACAAACGTCTGTAATAATTTCCTATCTGGCGACTAGCTGCTTAGTATTGCTAGTCGCCAGATTTATTACCTCTTCATGGAGAAATTTGAAGTGATCCTCGGCTGACAGGCAGGACAGAGCACGGACATCTTGCCCTAGTGACGTCCGCACGCCTGCGCTGTCAGTCCCTTCCGGAGCTGAATGGCTCCTAGCAGCGCCTCCTACAGCCGTCTGGGACTGACAGCGCAGCTGAGCGGATGTCACTAGGGCAAGATGTCCACTCTCCATCCTGCCTGCCAGCCGAAGATCACTTCAAATTTCTCCATGAAGAGGTAATAATTCTGGTGACTAGCGCTACTAAGCAGCTAGTCGCCAGATAGGAAATTATTACAGACAACGTCTGTTAGTTGTGTTAGTTCCGCTTTAAGACTTCAACCCATTGCTGCAGTCCCATAGCAAAGCAATGCATTGCGTACCCCTCTGGCACTCAAAGTGTTAAGGAGGTCAACAGTTGACATAATGTGGATTATGTGACCATGTTCATTGAGATGTTGTGTAGACTGGCTCTTTCTTGAGCTCTTTATGTTGATTTCATTGTAACGTAGGCCCATATGTATAAAAGCAAAGTGGAGTTATTCTCATAGCGGGGAACTCAAAGGATTTGCCCTAGGGACTTCGTTTTTTGCGCTAATTACTTGGTCTCCGGGGCAGAGGCTTAATCTCCAGATATGGGGAGTTTATAATCAAACTCTGCCTACTTCTGCGTCTTCCCAGTCTGTTTTCACTCCCCACCAACTTATCTTCCTTCCCCAACCTATTTGTTTTACTTTTTCTTCATTTTATAAACCCTTCCTCCACTCGGAATTACATCCGCCCCTTTTTTTTAAACAAATCTCATCATTTTTCTCCACTCAGCGGCACCACAGGTCTCCCCACAAGTCAGAGTTCCCAGGTATGATTATTTTGGGTATACCAACTGCACCATAGGGGAAAAATAACAATTCCAATTAAATTAAATTAAATTGGGCTTTTAATCCCTTGAATGGTAGCGAGGTCTCCATTACATTGGGAAGCAATGAATTTGAGACCACTTTAGCATTCAAGGGGTTAAAAAGCTTACTTCACATGGGAACTTAAAGGGATAGTAATACTTTGTTTTATCTTTATTTTATTTTGTAGGCATTAAAAAAACATGAAGAACGATATGTCTTATCTCTCAAACCTTTATGGTTTAAGAGATATTCACAAGCAAAGTATCCCCCTCCCTTCAGCCAGATCAGAAGGGAGGTGCCCAGGTTGACTGCAGAGAGGGACAATCTTCAATAAACATAAGGGAAAAAGCTGAAAAACTTGTCAAGGGGGGAAGGGCTTTCATTGTTTTCATGCAAAGAAGATTGTCCCCTTCTGTTATCTGTCTGGTCCTACAACCTGATTCACATCTGAGAAGAGATGGCTTACACTAGGAAAAAGGGGCGGGAGGGGGAAACTTTGCTTGTGAATATCTCTTAAACCATAAAGGTTTGAGAGATAAGACTTATATCATTCTTCATGTTTTTTTAATGCCAATAAAATAAAGTTAAAACGAAGTATTACTATCCCTTTAAGACTTTTTATTTGTCCCTTGTGGTGCAGTTAGTTTATTCCAGAATAACTGCAGTTTTTTTTTCTAAATATGGACCTTAATTCTTTATTGACTTGGGGCCTTATAGACAAAAGAGAAGCAATTCTGTAGAAAAAACATTTGCATTATAGGGGAAAGAAATGGCAAATTCCCAATCTTACTTTGTTCAGAATGGGACTATTTGACTTTTGAGGGAGCCCCTCAAAATTTGGCACGCTAGGCAGTTGACTACTCTGCCTATTGGTAAATCCAGCTCTTATAACACAGGTACTTAAAGGAACTGTAAGATTGCCTAGGTTTTTTTCTTCTTCATCCATTTTCACCTTTTATATCCCTGACAGTGAACTACCTGGATCACATTTTCCAGATGTAACAGAGTGTTGAAGTCTCTCTCTCTAGAAAGACCATCTAGGCTAGGTATAATACAATGTTACAGTCTCTTGTAGCACTGAATGCTCTGTGTGCTTTCTATTTTATACTGTATCAGTAGATCTGCTTTCATTTTCCATGTCAGAAATCTCTCTGCAAACAAAGTCGGGGAGCTCAATATCACGGACATAAAGGTGAAAGAAAAAACACAAAACAGATGAAGATGGAAAAAAAAATAGTACAAATGATAGGCTATTTGACTGTACATATTATATACACTTGCAGAACAATTAAAGTTAAAGGGTTATTATTACTTTAATATACTAAAGAGAACTGGAGCTGATGTGGAGCAACCCATCTGCAAAATAGCAGGACACCATGCAGTTGCCAAATTCCCATTGATTTAACCCTTTGAATGCTATAGAGGTATCCAACTCATTGCGTTGCAATGCATTGGATACCACTCTGACACTCAAGAAGTTAAATGTGGCGTTTAACCTGCTGAATATTAGAAAGGACTCCAGGGGAGGGCTGGCAACTTGTGGCCCAGGGGGCAAATTCAGTCAAGTGGCCCATTTCTATATCACTCAAGCCCACTGTCCCAGCCCACCCCTTTTGTTAATTTTAAAATTGGCATTAATGTTGTGAAGTAAGGCAACTGATACCACATAGCTTACAGCTGAAACGAGGCTACACTAGTGCGCTCCTACAAAGCTTACAATTTAAGTAATGCTACACTAGTTATACTATAGAGCTTACAAAGGAATGGGTTATGCTACTAGTGTAGCTCCATTTGGATTGTTCCTCTGTGGTGTCATTTGTGTAGCTCCATTTCAATTGTAGTTATCACTAGTGTAGCTCCATTTACAGCAGCAATTGGGAGATTTAGTGAGGAGCAGTGGCCCACCAACCCAGACATATGACCGGCCCAGGGGGCAATTGCCCCCCTGCCCCCCAGGCCAGCCCTCCCCTGAAGGACTCCAAAGTTCTGCAAACAATACACTGAAGTCCTCTCTAGCATTAAAGGGGTTTGAAGTCTCATTTAAACCAATGAGAAACCGTATTTGTCCCCAATAGTCTAGAACTGCTCACGTTCTCCTTAGAACATCAGCCTCTCTCTCTGCCAAAATGAATCAGCGCAATATTGGAATTGTGACAGGACTCGCAGGCTTATTTCCCGATGTTTCCCCTTTAGTTCATTCTTGTGTTCTGTTTCAGGCGAGTTCTGTGTACAATCACAGCACAAATAATTAGTGAGCAATGTATCATTCATACGTTTCCTCTTTATACAAATAGTGACCAAGTACTGAGAGCTTGGGTCAGTTCCATTGTGTTTGTATTGATGCATACTTACTATTCTGAGTGCTCTAAAGATAAATTAGCAAAATAAATTCTAGCATAGTCCATGTGATGAACTGTATATATAATATCAAAGCCTATGCAGAAATAACTACCTACTTCATTTTACAAACTGAAAATAATCGGTGGTTTGTTTTAAAAATGAGCTTTCGGCATTCCCTAGTGAAAGTGCCATGCATTCCCCACCTCTGACTGAGTTTGTGTACTATCTAACTGTCAAGGCTCTAACAGTTAGGGACGTCTGCAATATCTTTTATTACATGAGACCAGCAGAGCACTGCTCTGTTACAAGCCTCTAGCAGGGTAATACATCAATTACAGACTGAGCTGACCTGGTACCTTTCTTTTTATAAAATGTCTGGACTGTCTGTCTGTGTAGTACAGTGATTCTCAACTCCAGTCCGTTTGTGTAATATATCTGTCTGTCTGTCTGTCCATCCATCTATCTATCTGTCTGTCCAACTATCTTTCTGTCTGTCCATCTGTCATATATCTATCTGTCTGTCAGTCCATCTGTCCCTCCATCTGTCTGTCTGTCTGTCTGTCTGTCTATCTATCTATGATATCTGTTTGTCTGTCTATCTATCTATATCTGTCTGTCTGTCTGTCTGTCTGTCTGTCTATCTATCTATGATATCTGTTTGTCTGTCTATCTATCTATATCTGTCTGTCTGTCTGTCTATCTATATCTGTTTGTCTCTATCTATCTATCTATCTATCTGTCTGTGTGTGTCTCTCTCTCTGTCTATCTGTCTGTCTGTCTGTGTGTGTCTCTCTCTCTCTCTGTCTATCTGTCTGTGTATCTGCCTTTTAAGGGTGCACCAAAATTAAAATTCTGAACTGAAACTGAAATTCACGATGCACTTCGCTAAAAACCGAAACCGAAAATGACAAAAGAAACAAAAAATATAGTAGAGCAAGCGCCCATGGCACAGACAAAGTGAAACTATTAACCACTTCAGTGTCACAGAGTTGCTCACTTCTGGCAATCTGATGGCAGCAATATGCTTCAGATCACAACCTTATTGTTGTAATGATCCCCCTATTTTGTCTCTTTCTCACCCAATTCCCTCTTGACTCCACCCTTTTGCCTCTTTCTCCCCCTCTTGACTCTTAATCCCCCCTTTTACTTCTTTCTCCCCCCTCTTGATCAACCATTTCAGCGAAGTTATAGCACTTAGAAAATGAATACTAAGATCTGTGTGATTCATCCTTACATGCTGAGTGGTTCCCTTTTGTGACGTTGAGGGTAATGACGATGCTTAAAATACCATTCAAGAAAAACCTGATGATAAGATATAATTTACAAATGACAATCATGGAAGTCTCAGCTACCAATGCAGTATGCATCGGTCATGCAAGCGACTTGTATAACGTTATTAGGTCAACCACTCAGGTATGTCACTGGAACATCTTCCCCTAGTGGCACCCAACATACCTTCTCCGTCTTACAAGGGTTCTTCAGGTTGTAACGATCTTCCATGTCTAGATGACAGCAGCCTCCTCCTCCTAACGCTGACAAGCCCACTCTGTGTCACGGGACATCATCAGCACAGCCACATCACTGGACACAGAGCAAAGAAGGAAATAGGAAGTGGTTTCTGGTTTTCTTGGTAGTATGGAGACCTGCTACATCCTGTTTTAGCTACAGTGTGGTTCTTGCTGCCTTGGACCCGAGCCATTTGCATAAAAAACACGGATATAGTGTAATTATTTAAGCTGTGCACTGTATGTCACTGATGAGACTGCTGCTTCAAAGTGTTAGTAATGTCTAAAAAAAAACTTTTTTGCATTTAGAAGAGCTTAAAAAGCTGATCTAAATGCAAAAAATGTATCTCTCAAACCGCTATGGTTTAAGAGATACAGGCGTTTAAAGTTTGATTTCTCCTACTGACAGCTGTAAAGCTGTCAGCAGGAGATCCGTGTCGGTCGACACGCTGGAGCTTGAGAAGTGCCGAGATCTTGTTATTTACACGGAATCCCTTCATTGGAATGGTCTAAAACATGTGCCTATCAGTAGGAGAAATCAAACTTTAAATGCCCGTATCTCTTAAACCATAGTGGTTTGAGAGATACGGTTTTTGCATTTAGATCAGCTTTTTAAGCTCTTCTAAATGCAAAAAAGTGTTTTTTAGCCATTACTAACACTTTAAAGTTGTTTAGTGCTTTCTTGTGCTGCATCTGGAGCACCTCTGTGTGCTGTGCTGCAGATAATACTTCCCTTGTTTCAACGCCCCATGTCGGCCATTTTTTTATTTCATCTTTTTGCTGAAAATGCCATTTTCGGCCAAAGCATTTTGGTCACCGAAATTTCGGTGCACCTCTACTGTCTGTCTCTATCTATCTATCTATGATATCTGTTTGTCTCTGTCTGTCTATCTGTCTGTCTGTGTATCTTTCTGTCTGTCTAATGCATTTTATTATTTCTCAGTCATTGAAATTAACCCTTGTGATCTAGGCCTTATGGTACAGTTGGTTTGCTCTAGAATTCCTCTTGATTATCTTTGGGAATATGGTCCTTTGGGAAAAATAAAGCAAAGCGAGGCATAAGAAAATTCATGAGAAGTATGTCCTTTAGGAGATATACTGAACTCTCATTTATAACCCTACATGTTATGATAATTGCATAAACAGGGAAGTATGACCTGATGTAAACATTAACAAAGCTGAATAAAAATAGTGGTAAATATGTCAATGTGAATCATAAATCATTCATATGTATGCTGATTGCATATACACATCTGAAATGATAGATGGAACAGAGACAAAGAATTATCCAGACAGTGTGCTTCCCCCTAGCAATATACAGTATGTGCTAGGTATCTGCATTTGCAGAGAGATCATAAAATTCCAATTGCTTTCACATTTGCAGCACAAAGTTGAACACTACATGGGAAGTATGGAAATGGAGCACCAGACTCCACTCTACATAAAGGGGCAAAGCCAGGGTGTCCAGACAATACAATCAGTATGCACTGACAATACTTAGGCCTTTATGTGCAAAAGAAAATAAATGCACCAGTGCGCTGGAGGATAGAATTCCTTTGATTTAAATGGGGCTTTAAACGACTGAATGCTAGAGAGGTCTCCAACTCAGTGGAAACCTCTCTAGCATTTACAGGATTAATCCTTTGAATGCCAGAGGGGTATCCAATGCATTAGTTTGCAATGCGTTGGGTACCCCTTTTGCACTCAAAGTGTTAAAAGCCTCATTGAAATCAAACAAGGATTTGGGGAATTTTCATTTGTCCCCGATGGTGGAGCTTGTTTGCCTCAGAATTACTCTAGTTTTCTTTCGAACATTAGGGCCATATAAGTAATTGTGTGTGATTTTGCATCCAGAAGACATCAATGCTTGCTGAGCACAGATCAGGAGTCAGAACCTGTGTCCATCCTCCTTCTATTGTTGGGGTATAATTGTCGTCATGCTGAGCCAACAACTGTCTCGATGGCTGAGGATAATTAAAGGCGGAGGGCGGCTTGTCCGCACGTAGCTCAATGAGGAGGCTGCCCTCCCCCCGGTCACAGGATAATGTGTATTCCCCCTACTGCTGGGCTGGCGTGGTCAGTCCCTAGACAATGGGGACTGGCCACTCCAGTCCAGCCAGGTTTAATTTGATCTGGGAGAGGTGAGGGTTATCCCCTCACCTCCCCTAGGTAAAGGTGTGAGAAGGGACGGGGATATGTGTTTAAAAAGAAGCCAATGTTACCTTTAAGCATTAACTGTTTTTCTTTTCCTCCCACCCACCCAGGCTAAATGTCAAGAAAAATCCGTTGTTAGGCGGAGGTCGCGGATAGGTCATAAGAAGCATACCCGGAGATGTAGATTACAAAGGCCCAATAGTGTGTCTCTCCTGGGCACTGTGTCGGTGGGGCATACCTGAAGGTTCAGTTTAACTCAGGATACCAGTTGTGCGGCTGGTGTGGCCTGAGGGAAAAAAGGTTTTGCCAAGTACCAACACCAAGGGCACGAAGTGGTGAGCTGCCGTGGAGGGTGGGGAGGTGGGACTAAAAATGTCTGGTAAAGTCTCCCCATCTAGGTAGCTGCCCTGGCTGGGGTGCGTGCAAGGCCGATCCCATGCCAGGACACCATGGTCCAGGAGCTCCACATTATGAAGGTGGGTTCAAGGGTTTAATTAGTTAATTAGGCCTTAAATAAACCGTGACCTCCATTTATCCCACAGTTACTGTGTCGTGTCTTTATTTCATTGAGTATAAAAAGTTTAAGTCAGGCAGGATGTCGGTGTGTATTGTAAGTGGTTGTGGTTTGGTTTGTTGGGGGGAGAAGCAGGATTTGAGGAAAGGGGGGTATGGCATGCACGCCTCATAGAAGTTATAATCTGAGAACACTTGGAAGACTACAGTGTCCTTTCATGAGTCTGAACTGCAAGACCTTTAAGTGTCAGTATACATGAGCAACTTTTTTTATGTTGGAGATTTGTATGAATCACTCTGTTTGCTTAAAGGGATAGTAATGCCAGAAATAAAGTTTATTCGGTGTGGTAGATTTTTACAAAAATAAAGTATTTGGAGAAAGTCCTAAAGCCACTAAAGTTCCCTCTGTAAAGCTGACAGCAGGAGATTTGAGTCGTGCGACTCGAGGCAGCTCTTCAGCAGAGCAGAAATAGCTATCTTTTAAAAGAACTACTTTGTTGGAACAGTCTACAAACTGTGCTTTCAAACCAGGCACGCTTTGTAGACCGTTCTAATTAGGTAATTATTTTTAAAGATCGCTATTTCGGCTCTGCTGAAGAGCCACTTGCTGGTGCCAGGAAAGGGATCTCCTGCTGTCAGCAGAGTTCTGACGTCAGGAGAAGGGGAGGGGGTCCTTTGTCTTTTGTTGCTACCAAAAAATTTGGTAATTTCATCTACCTATCTTGTACTTGGTCTTCTTCTTGGGCATTTGGTATCGAGTGGAATCCATCTAAAATCAGGTCCTCTTGCTATGTGGCCTGTCCATTTCCATTTCAGGTACTTTCAATGATGTGAAACATGAACACTGAATGTCAAAGCCATACAAAAACGTATAGTTACACACAGAAGTATGGAGTGACAAAATGTTAACATAACAAAAAGAGACCAAAAAGCATGTGTGGGGATTCGTCAGCAAACAATGGTCTGTGGTGTAATTGAAAGAGTAAAGTAAAAGTAAATGGATATGTGCAGGCCACATAGCAATAAGACATGATGGTAGATGGATCAAACAAATTTTGGAATGGATTCCGTTCAATACAAAACGCCCAAGAAGAAGACCAAAGACAAAATTGGTAGATGACATTACCAAATTTGTTGGTATACAGCGGCAACAAAAGGGCACAGGACCTAAGTTGTTGCAGACTTGTTGGGGAAGCCTTCATTCTGCAATGGATCAACAATGGCTGAAGATGATTATATATATACTAGTTGAAAAGCCCGTGTACACAGAGCCACCCAGCAACCTCGGCTGGTACCTGGATCCTCTCTTCTCAGTGGCTACTTGCAGTCATGCTCATTCCTGACTGCCCGAAAGCGCTGCAGCTGATACTGAGTGGGCGCTCCGAATTCAGACAGTAGTCCTCTCTGAGCACCCTCCTGGGACCAAGCGGTCCCAGGAAGGTGCGCAGAGAGGACTTCACTGGGGACAGCCTACTCACATGCCGTTTAAGGACATGACATGAGAATCTCGCTCTTTGATGCAGGGCGAGATTCTCATGGCGACCTTTTCATCATGGTGACATGCTTCGTGTAGCCACACGCTGTTTAAAATGCTATGTTTTAAAAGGATATCAAGGACCATAGGGGTGTGTAAAGCATTGCTTTGCAATGCATTGCTTACCCCTCGGGCCCTTAAAGGGTTAAAGAGCTTTTCAGAATGTTGGAAATTCTATACATTGCCGGTAACCTGAGCTTAGAAAAGAAATAAATCAAGTAAATCCTGGCATTGTTCCACAACAGTCTGAACCAAATCCATTCAGAAGACATGTAGTTAGGCTTTTAGAACCTTGTCACTTTTTTTCTGGTAATTGTAAATAAAGATATTTATATAAAACTGTCCCATAAGAGGGAATCCTAAAAGAAATAAAATGGAGAAAGTTAAGACTCACAGAGGGGCTTTTGCCTTTAAATGTTAACAGTGGATATGTTAAATCATATATGTCTGCATGGGGAAAAAAAATCATCATTTACTGTTATATATATATATATTTTTTTTTTACAGTTTTTGGCACATTTCCAAGGCAGTACATATTTATATAATACTGTACATATATAGTATCTTGTTTTGTCTAGGACACAGCGGATGGCGCTGAGACAAATAAAGGGGGGTTTGCATAAATATAACATTTAATGGGATTTTATTTTCACTAATAAATTTGGTGCTGAATTTTCAGTCAGGGAGTTATTGGGGAAATCAAACTCTCATATATAGTAAAATTACTAACTGTAATTTTGTAATAAGAGCCCACACCAGTTACAGTATATAACCCATTGAGTGCCAGAGAGGTATGCAATGCGTTGGAGACCTTTCTGGCATTCAGAGGGTTAATAAAGATTATCCCATAGAACAGAGCTTTCCAAACTGTGTGTCACGACACGTTAGTGTGTCGGCTGCAGTGTGTAGGTGTGTCACGTGAACATAACGCGTGAACATATGCATTGCATACCCCTCTGGCACTCAAAGGGTTGAAGGATTAATTAGGCTTATGCCCTCTGCCTGCTTCAGTTTGAGAAAAAGCTGCCAGCAATTTTCATGTCTGCCTTCCCGGACGTGACATTCAGGACTGATTGTAGATGTAAATGTATCTCTTGATTAAACTGCCACCGCCATAGTGACGTCCGCACGCCTGCGCTGTCAGTCCCCCCTGGCTCTAGGAGGCATTGCTAGGAGCCGTCCGGCTCCCAAAGGGACTGACAGCGCAGGCGCGCAGACGTCACTACGGAAAGATGTCCGCACTGCGTCCTGCCTGTCAGCCGGGGAAGAAAGGAGAAATCTATTTAATAAGGTAATAATTCTGGCAACTAGCGCTACTAAGCAGCCAGTCGCCAGATGGGGAGTTATTTAAAGTAAACTTGTTATTCCGTGGTAGCTCCGCTTTAAAGGCACAACAGCAAAATCAAATGTGCCACATGTCTGTCCATAACAAGGAGCCATTAGTTCCCTGTGGTAAACCAGTTGGGCCATAGACGACAAATATATTTTTTTCATTAATTTGATTTGGACTTTTAACCCCTTTTAACCCTTTGGATGTTAGCATTCAGTGGAATAAATGCCCAATTTAATTAAATGGGGACTTTCATTTGTTCATGGTGCATCTGGTTTGCCATAGAAATTATCTACTTTGGACTTTATACATAAGGTCCATGATCCCCAGACTCCTCCTTCCTAAATAGCCTTCAGTAGTAGTAGTAGTTTGGTGTCTTGGGGGGGATTCACTAAATGATGATAAACAGGTGATAAAGTGAAGGTGACTTCTCCAGTGATATCACGTCTCCAGTTTCTATGTAATTCTATGGAGCCTATGCGCTAAGATGTCTTCAACCTTGGAAATATTAGTTCATAGGCTCCACAAAATAACATAGGAACTGGAGAAGTAATAACCTGGAGAAGACATCTCCGCTTTATCACCTCTTAGTGAATCTCCCCCCTGGAATCCTACAAGAAAGAACGCCTGCCTCCATGGGTATGGTATCAAGTACTAAAGTATAATCCTAGAGAGCAAATTCACACAGCATTACTTAATAGTGGCCATACTGATTTTTCTGCACTGGTTAAATTAAGTTTAGATTTAATAGTAGAAAGTGTTAGTGTGTATTTAATAGAACACTACATCTTTATTCTGTTCTTATCTCCTTCTTAATTTCTTTTAAGGAAGAACCACTTTGATTAACCAACCACATGCTCTATATATAGTTATTATTATAGTATCAGAATTCTTCTAATATAAGTGCCTATTCACAAATCATTTTGGGATCAGTTCTTCGCTTTGGATTATGTCATTCAATCCCTTCTCTTGGAAATCAAATCCAGGGAAAAATATTTACTAAAACCTCAATGTTCAGGTCACGCCCATAATCTAATATACGATAAGCCACAGAGAAATGCTGCAGCATTGTCCTAACATCAGATTACAAAGCACTGTGGGGAAAAAGTCTAATTGGAGCCAATTGCGGAAATTTCATCAGCTAAATTCTAGGAAAATGTTAAATAATATCAGCTGTTATGAAGCTAAATAATGTTCCCTGGTTAAATGTAAGAGTTTCAACCCATAAATTAAAGTTTGGAACATTGTTTTTTATTTTACCCAAGACACTGTGAAAATTATGTACTAAGAAGAATTCAAACAATCCTGGGGTGAAACCAGCCATGCCATAGTGGGCAAATAAACATTCCCTTTGATGTGAATGGTGCTTTTTACACCTTGAATGCTAGAGACCTCACCAATGCATTGCTTCAAAATGCATTGGTTATCTCTCTATTCTCCAATGAGATTAAAGTCACATTTAAAGGGATAGAAATACTTTAAATCAACTTTAATTACTATTGTAGCCCTTAAAAATTCAAATTAAATGAGCCCAGCGGCATCTCTCAAACCTGTATGGTTTGAGAGATAGCCGCTTTCAAAGTTCCCACTCCCTTGACGTCAGCGTTCTAGCTGACTGAAGTGGGGAATCCGGTCCCGGGGCTGGTGGAGGCTCTCCAGCAGAGCCGAGATTGCATTATAGAATCAGAAATCCTTCACTGAAAAGGCCTTCTACATGTGCTTTATTTGCAAGCACACGTAGAAAACCGTTTCAGTTAAGGATTTCTGCTGCTGAGCTACTGCTTGTTCAGGGACCGGATTACCCTCATTTGGACATAATGCACAAAAGGCCATTTTCAATAACCTAAAGAGGTACAATTATGAAGTCCATCAACTGTGACACTGTAGACAAATAAAAATTACCATTGCTTGAAATGTGACTTTTAACCCTTAAATGCTAGTGAGGTCTCAAGGGTTAAAACCCCCATTTTAGTCACTGGACTGAACTTCACTACAGTGAAGTTGATTCGCTTTTTTATATGACCCAAAGTATGTGGAAAAAAACTCTCCTGCCTGTCCCTGATTGGCTGGCCACACCCCTGTATCTGCCAATGGCTAAAGAGGCAGTTTTACCAACATTCTGTTTTAGGACTCAGTGATGTCAGTGGATAAACTGGGCTCAGATCTGAGATTTAACACATTTTGTATGTACATTTTCATTATTAGATTGAAAACAGGAGTTTACTATAAGTCTATTTTTTTTTTCTTTCTCCAGAATGGGGTGGATGAGCAGGAATGCATTTTTAGAATCAGTGCTGTGTATAGATTTCCAGTATGGCCCCTTTATGATTGATTAGAGTATCCCAAAGAATCAGAGTAAGTGGCATTGCTTCTTAAGATTGATTACACTCTCCTAAGCAGTTTAATTTTTATGACTGTTTTTGGCGTTAGGCGGATGATTATTTTATCTTGGCCTCATAATTTCCTTTGAGAGACATAGAACCAAAGGCTGAAAAAAGAGAAAATTATGAGCCTGGAGGCAAGCCTTGGGAAATTCTGAAACCACAGTTTGGAGACAGTAACAATTAACCATTTGTATGTTGAGCGGAAGACTTGCTCAATGGAAAACAACGTATCAGTGACACCTCTCAAAGCCATCTGCACAAAGAAATGGAGTAATTCCCAAGTATCCACTTATTCAAATCGAAAGTTTGACCCTTTGAGTGCCAGAGGGCAATTTCAGGGTGTTCCCTTCTATGCCTAGTATTAAACAAGCCTTGGAGGAATGGCATAATTTGACTCCATTTTCCTGCACGTGCTGTAGGGCAGGAGTAAGTGGCTTTGCTGGAATTAAAGTCTTATCAGCAATGGAGTGTCTGCCAGAATGTTCTATAGCACTCAAACGCTCTACTTCACACCCTGGCAATGAAGCTGTGCTGCTGGATTTGGACATTCACCCCAGCATGTGTAGGAGAATGATTTGTTAGATCTGTGTGATGCAGATCTTATCTGCAAGGGTGTTATGGCAAGTTGTTTTTTATGTTTGTTTGTTTTGTTTTGTTTTTGTTTTGCAGTTTCATAAGTCATTTATGTGAAACTAGTATAAAAGCCGTGTACAGGGGCTAAGGTCCGGGTAATGTTAACCCTTTGAGTGCCAGAGTGGTATGTGCTTGTGTACCCCTCTGGCACTCAAAGGGTTAAGAGGCTGCTACCTCACTGCTCTACAAGATGCAGTCTTGCGTCGTCTCACTCATGCGATGCAATCATGTGCAGTAGAGACTACCCGAACGCAGACAGTCTGTACTGCACATGACCAAACCTCCCAACATTTCAAATTGCCAAAGGGGGACACTTGTGTTTTAGGGGGTGTTGCCGGGGCGGGGCTGGTAGGTGGGGCACTACCGAGAATTTTTAGGCTATTTCATGACCTATTGACACCTCCTTGTGTGACATAATACATTACTTATAACAAGACCAAAGTATTTTATTTACACAGACTAATTTATAAACACATATACTGATGTTTAAACAAACAATAATGTGAGTTTTATTGCTGTAGAGCAGTATAATACACTTATATATACACTTCACCAGTCTTATCTCCTAAAAAGAGGGACATCAGGGTGGGAAAGAGGGACAGAGGGATTTGGGACTAAAAGAGGGACTGTCCCTCTTAAAGAGGGACACTTGGGAGGTATGCATGACTGCATTGTGACAAACATGCTACTGAATTATTATTTAGGATATGTGTTTTGTAGGTGTTTAATACAATGTTTTACAAACCAAATTACAGAAAAATTGATCACATGGTGCTAGAAACACCATACACAGTAGACACTGTAGCATCCATTGGCTGATGGCATATGTTCCTGCAGGTAGCTAGGTAGGAGTGCAATAAGCTACGTCTGCAAGATGTTACCAGGCGGGTGCTGGTTTTGGTGGTGGGAAATTAGGAGAATAGGAATGGGAAAATGGAATGAGATTCACAGAGAGATTAACCCTTTGAGTGCCAGAGGGGTACTTTTGCAATGCGTTCAGTACCCCTCTGGCACTCAAAGGGTTAAACAGAACTATCGGCAATCTTGTTGAGGGCTCACTGATGCTAAGGACAGGAATATGTCAAAGTGTTTTTTAATAAGCATGTTCTAATATAAATATATGTATTAATAACACTAAACTTTCTTTGTTGACTACTAAGCTCTTTCCCTTACTTTGATGCTCCCTAAAAAAATGTTTTTATTAAAAATCCATCTTTTCCTAACTTTTTCTGCTCACCTGCATCCTCTACTATCCTTTCTACTTCCTCTCTGGAAATGAAGTTCTATTTCCCATAGGACTTCCACCTTGAAAGGAGATATTAACTTAACCACAAAACTAGCCATGCAGTTAATTTTATGGCTTTACATGCCAAAATAGAAGCTTAGAAATCTCTTAGATAAATAATGAATAAGACATTCGGTGTGCATTTCACAACATAGAAAAATAATTGGGAGACCTAGAATTACTTCTTCTAAGGCCAGGCCATATTTAAACTGTCCTTCTTTAAGAGGGACAGTCCCTCAAATCCCTCTGTCCTTCTTTCCTGCCCTGGTGTCCCTCTTTTAGGAGATCAGAATGTGTAGTTTGTATATAAGTGTATCACATTGCTCCACAGCAATAAAACTCACATTAGTGTTTGTTTAAACTTCAGTATATGTGTTTATAAATTAGTCTATGTAAATAAAATACTCTAGCCTAGTCTTTTAATCAGTTACACAAAGAACTGTCAATAAGTCATGAAATAATATAAAAATTATCTGTAAGGTCCCACCGATCAGCCACACCTCCAGCAATACCAGCTAAAACAAAAGTGTCCCTCTTTCATCATTTGAAATGTTGGGAGGTACAATATGTCAGCAAAGCAGCTCCTGCCATTGCTTTGAGGGATCTTAAAAGTAACCCCCCACCGCCACCGGGCTTTCGTCAAGGCTGGACGTTACCAGGAAGTCTGTGACTCATAGGCACAAACTTCATGTTATGCATACAGTACTCATGGCCTCCTAGTGCTGAGCTAGCAAAACCAATCCCTAGCAGTTTATGGGTCAGCTGATTATTCCTCACATTACTGCACTGCAAAACTGCAAGTTTCACAGTACAGAATTTATTTCGGGATCAGTGAAAAAGCACCATGGATCAGTTTAATAACCCTCATTCAGCTCCCCCACTAACCTTCTGGGCTTCACAATGCAGTCCTGGCTTCATTGGTCTCACAAATCATCGGACACATCTCTAGCATCCAAAGTTTTTGTGGTATAGATCACATTGCACTATGTAAGTGATCATGTCATCTGTATATACACAAACACAATTACAGAGATGCCTTTAAATCTAAACAGACATTTTCTACAAACCCAGTTACACAAACATTATTTAATTAATAACTGAAAAGTCGTCACTGATAAAAAAAGGAGACTTAGTTGTTTGAATATGTTATTTTTTTATTATGTGACAATCTTGCTTCCTTGCCAGACTTACTGAGCTTTATATAGAAGTAGAATCTACTAAATGTCTGTTTTCCACCTCCTCAAAAAAGTCTGAAAGTCTTGAGAGAATACAGCATGGGTGTCCAATGTGCGGTCCATGGGCCAAATGCAGCCCACCTGACCCCAGGTGGTGCCCTGACTAAGATTTTTAGCATAAATAGGTTGCAACAATTGCCACATTTATATGAATAAGAAACACAACCGCCAAATTGTCTCAGTGGATCCGGGGCAGCTACCGACACCCTCGGCCAGGTTTCTGCAGAAAAGAAGTCACAGGAAAGGAGCGCTGTCCACCAAAATACGATAGCCAGTCATCAAAATAGGTAAAAGTCCCAAATCTGATTCATAATCACATTAAAAACAGAACTCTGTGCAGAAACGTATTTTAGTGGACCTGTTGATCTCTCCCTTCCCGTGTCTTCATGCCTAAGATTTTTAACAAAAACCTAATTAACAAGTACACATGAACTAGCAGGCCAGTAAGGCCTAACTGTCTGCCAGTATGGTAGAGTTCAAAAGCAGTTGTCTGTTAAATATCAGTATAAATAAATCCTAATTTTTGAATAGCCAACATGCTATATTCTTCATTGTTATCAATAAACTAATGAATGTGGCCTCCACATGTATGGTCTTCTGGTCATGTGACCCACAACTGAAAAAACTTGAATGCCCCGTAATAGGCAATATGTATAAAGAGACAATGGCAACATTTTTGGGGCAAACCAAATACCACATAGGGAACAAATCAAAATTCTCAATGAAATGGGGATTTTAACCATTTGAATGGTAGAGAGGTCTCCAACGCATTGCAAAAACTCTCTACCATTCAACGGCGTAAAATGAAAGCGACCCCCTTTACATCAAATTTAGACTATAAGCACCTTGGGGAAAGGACCTCTTTCTTATTGTTTCTATGACTGAGACACTTATTCTATTCCCATTTATTTATTGTTACATACTTCTGTTGTAAGGTGTTGTGTACACTGGTGCCATATAAATAATGATATACATACAATGGCAATTGTGTTCCCTACAGTGAATTATGAACAAAAGAAAACTGAAGTAATTTGGGGGAAAAACAACGGCACTATTGAGGAAAATTGCAAGTTCCCATTGATTTAAAGGGATAGTAATGATTCACAAAAACAGCAGCTTCAATTAATCTTCATAGTATTTGAGCCATAGAGAGTGTTATTTCAATACTGTCATAGTTGTGGTTCAAGAGTAATTGAATAATAAAGTTTCCCCTCCCGCCCCTTTTTCCTAGTGTAAGCCATCTTTTCTCAGATGTGGAATCTGGTTGTAAGACCAGACAGATAACAGCAGGGGACAATCTTTTCCTATGAGAACAATGAAAGCCCTGCCCCCCTTGACAAGTTTTTCAGGTTTTTCCCTTATCTTAATTGAAGATTGTCCCTCTCTGCAATCTACCCAGGTACCTCCCTTCTGCTCTGGCTGAGCAGTGTGACATCAGTAAAAGGGGCAGGAGGGGGATACTTTATCATTCAATTACTCTTGAACTACAACTCTGACAGAATTGAAATAGCACTCTCCAAGGTACAAATACTATGATGAATAAATAGAGCTGCTTTTATTATGAAACATTACTATCCCTTTAAATGCATTCAAGGGGTTAAAAGCCCAAATGGGTCTTTTTAACTCCTTGAATGCTAATTAGGTGTCCATTGCATTAAAGGCAGCTCTTTTATTTAAAGCAGGCAGAATTTATGGGCTTTGCTAACCATTTAACCCCTTAACTTCCAGTGAAGTGCCAGGACCATCACTGCTGTTTTCCCTTAAAGCGATAGTAATGTTTCAAAATAAAAGCAGCTTTAGTTAATCTTCATAGTATTTGGCCCATGGAGAGTGTTATTTTAATACTGACAGATAGTTCAAGAATAATTGAATGATAACGTATCCCCCCTCCCGCCCCTTTTACCCAGTGTAACTCACCTCCCTTCAAATGTGGAATATGGTCCTGGGACCAGACATCTCACAGCAAGGGACAGTCTTCTTACTGTGAGAACAATGAAAACCCTGGCCCACTTGACAGGTTTTTCAGGTTTTTCCCTTATGCTAACTGAAGATGGTCCCTCTCTGCAAGCCATCTGGACACCGCCTTTCTGTTCTGAGGTGAGCAGTATTACACTAGGTAAAACACTCTCCATGGCCCAAATACCATGAAGATTAATTGGAGCTGCTTTTATTTTGAAACATTACTATCCCTTTTAGGACCAGTGACGGTCCTGACACGTCATTTATTTTTTACTCACATCACTCCTGCAGGAGCTCTGTGAGTAATAGCGGTGACTGAAATGGACCTCTCCAAGACTGGAGAGATCAATATCATTCCCCCCTTTCGGCGTACCGGCACACGTGATCAGTCAAACTTTGTTATCCACACCCCAGGACCGCTGGTCCTTAAGAGGTAAAGGACCAGAGGGGCGCGCATACCTCTGGCTATTAGAGGCTTAAGATTATCTGGTGCAGTGTGCAGAGTTTGAGGTCCTGCCATGTTCGCCTCCATAGTCATGACATCCAGGATTGATGAAGATATTCTCCATTAAAGGCAAAAGTGCAACATTCTTAGGGGCTGTTAGGAATTTCTGTTTATAGTAAGGGGGATTATTATCAGAGGCTAGTTCCCCTTTACCCATTGGATACCCCACTGACACTCAGAGGGTTAATGTATTAGATTATTTTAAAGGGATTTACACACTATGATTATGAGAACCTCAATTTTGTTTAACAGATTAATTTAGCTGCATACTGCAGTCAGGCATTTTGACTAATTTTTACATTATATGTACAGTTTCAAGTACTTAGTGATCTCTAATGAAGTCTGTTTCTTGGCCACATTTCCTTATTGCAAAGGATAGGCTTCAATAGACCTAAATGGCTTGTAAAGGAGACAAGTTTTTTATCACATTGTAAACAGAAACAACTAGCAGTTTACTACAAGAGAGATAAACTAAACCTAGTATATATATACCTGGGAACTTTGACTTTGGACTCCCCAGAGGGGAGTCCTGTGGTGCCACTGGGGGGAGAAAAATTAAACGATTCATGTTTAAAAAAGGGGCGGAGCTGAATTGTGAGTGGGGCGAGGCTTAATATACTTGAACGAAGCAGGAGAATCAGCCAGGCCCCAGAGACCCAGTAATTAACAGTAAAAACTTTGGGGGCAAATCCGGAGAGTTCTCAGCTATGAGCTATGAGTACTCAGCTATGAGTATATAAATATCATTAACTGCTGTTTGAAGGACACCTACCTAGGTAAGTCTTTCTGTTGAGCGACTTATTCCTAGGGCATAGTTCTCCTATAATACTGTAAGTAATTAGCTGAAATTGACAATCATTATCAGTCAGTATTAGAAGTTGTGTGGCTATTACTGTAAACAGAAGGTGCCCTTACTGCTCATTATTGCAGCCAGATTCGTAGGTGAATAAAATCAACTTTTGAATGCAGCTATTGATAGTTCTCTCAACAAACATATAAAGGATCTCTATTATCAGCTGTGTTACTAAAGAAACATTAGACAACTGTATAATCTTCACAAAGGCTTCCATGAATGTGTATGTGAAGAGGGATGGCCAAAGTGAACTCAACAAATTCCGATTTTTCCTTATTTGCCAAAAAGCCCTAATTACTGTTTTTTTACGGACTGGTAAATTACTTCCAGCTTATTGGATTGATTTCACCTCTGTCAATGATTATATTGTCCTGTAATACATCCAACCACAAAACCAGAATAACATTCAAGTTTGATCCCATCTCGTATGTTAATGAATTCTTGCTATGAAATACAATTTTTTTTAATTGGCTGAAATGTAGTCACATTTGGCAGTAATTGATACTTTGTCATTGGCTTGAAACATTAACCATTTTGGAAATAGCTATTTTATGGAGTTACAGTTATAATACAGCATTATATAGGCATCTGATGATTGTTATTTATATAACCCTTTGGTTGCTGGACAGGTCTGTAGTACATTGTCCATAGTGTTGGTTGATGATGAAAATACATCCAAGAGACTGAAGAATGTACACATTTACAAGTTTGGATTCAATATTTAATTAGATTCACTATCTAATCTCTCTGTCTGCCTGTCTGTGTGTCTGTCTGTCTATCTATCTATCTATCTATCTATCTATCTATCTATCTATCTATCCCAAATGAATGAGTATTTCACCATGTAATAATGCCATTTTTATTGGATTAACATTCAATTATAAGGACAGTAAACAAGGTGTATATATATATATATATATATATATATATAATGTAAAGCATTGTGTTGGGGATCTCTTTTTTTTCAGTCCCTATTTATAATAAATAAATATTTGGCCATTGGGTGGTCTTGGCCACATATGTGGTCCTGGAGGTGAATTTTTATTTCCTTTTACTGTCCCATACTTATACTGTTTTGATACTGTATCTATATGCAGTGACCATTGATAAATAAATGCCCCTACACTATATATGCTGGAAGAGTATGTATACTTTTGTGTCCACTTGCATGCATATTGAGTTCAATGGTATATGCCAGCCACAACCTGTACATAAATAGAGTATGTATATATGTGGAGGTTTTGTATTAATTTATTGATAAACTAGTTTTAAAGCCCGTGTACATGGGCCAACACTGGCAGCTGCCCAAACGCACCGCAGCTGATACAGAGCAGGGTGCTCCGAATTCAGGCCGTAGTCCTCTCCGCGCACCTTCCTTGGACCAAGCTCTGTATCAGCGAGGCGCGGGCAGTCTGTACTGTGCATGACTGCAGCGTGCGCAGCCATCTCTACTGAGCATGATGGCTTCTGACAAACATCCCTAGCGAATTATAATATAGGAGATGGTACAAATTATTAATATGCAAATGGAAACCTTCAGGAGTAAGAGAATGTATCCCTGCTTTAATCTATATTGGACAATGCTAGTGCCTTATCAGCAGATCTGATCACCCTAGGAGCTGTCACTATGAAGGGAATAGGAACCCACGTAGGCCTAGTACTGGTTCAGTAGCTTGAGTACGTTGCTAGGGAGTGAGGCTTAGTTCAGTGACGGAGTGCAAAGTACTCCCTTGCTGCAGCCAAAGCTTGGTATAGGTGCTGTGTGAAACCAGATTGTTCCATCCCAGTTGAGTTGGGGTGCAACCAGGGTGAGAGTACTCTGGGAACTGTGGAGGACCAGGGCCAGGGAGTAACTACAGGAATAGGAGTGGACCAGGAAATGTCAAAACCAAACTGGAACAAGAAGAACCAAGTCAACAGGCAGAGTCGCAGTCAAGAGAGTAGCCAAAGTCAGGATGCAAGTATCAGGACAGTAGATAATGCCGTGGTCAAAGGAGTAGCCGAGGTCAGGAGCCAGGTATCAGGACAGTAGATAATACTGTGGTCAAAGGAGTAGCTGAGGTCAGGAGCCAGGGATCAGGACAGTAGATAATGCTGTGGTCAAAGGAGTAGCCATGGTCAGGAGCCAGGTATCATGAACAAGAGTAGTCAGAATCCAAAGCCGGGTCAATACACAGAGAAACACAGAAATAAAAGCACCACACGCTAACAGTACCTCTTGGAACGGGCACCTGCAAAAGTGGGTGTCCATTTTAAAGAGAGGAAGGAGCCAATGGCAAGTTCATGGGCTGAGGCAAAATAGGCTCCTGGCCAACCAATACAAGACAAGAAAAATGGAGACTTGTCCGCACACATGCATCTTTGGGAAGGAGGAAGCGGCTGACCACAAGCACTGTCAAGGAGAGAGGCAACCAAGAACCTACGCATGTGCTGGCAAATGTGGAACTGGCTTCACAGGCATTTGTAAAAGAAGAACACCACAAGAGCAAGCACGGTGACAGGAACAGACCTGTTGATTAAGCCGGAGCTGCAATGTGAGCTCTGACAGACCAACTAGGACAAAATCAGGGTCTGAAAGAGACTCATGGGGCTCCCTCTCTGGTCCTGCGAGAGTAGTCTTATCTGCAAGTCTCGCAGTTTAGTCTCTTGTCTTGTGCTATACAGTCCCCATTATCCCCTTTCATAGCTTATAAGGCTGATTTATATGGTCTGTAGAAGCTGTGCGTGCACTCTTTGAAGATTGCAAAATCTTCTCTTATAGGAGCATAAGTAGTAGCTCATGATGATTGCCCTTTAGATAAAAATCTTTAGGGAATCTTGTGAACTTTGCTAGTGGACAGGTGACTATCTACGCTATGATGAGTTGGGCCAGGGGTAGTCAACTTTGTAAGTTTCATAGGATGGAGACTACAACTCCCATCATACCCAAACAACCAATGGCTGGTTAGGAATGAGAGAGTTGCAGTCCCCCAACAGCTGGAGGTCTAAAGAATGACTATATATACTTTAGTGTACTACATATAAGAGCCATCTAAGGGACCCTCGGTAAGGTGATTAGAGGATATTAGGAAGGGTAGGCCATCTATATATCTATTGGCATAACCAATGTATCCTTGTGTAAACATCTTACTAATTGATAAATTAACTGCACAGAAGAAAATTCACTAGCAAGAACCCACAGAAGAGATGTTCCCAAAGATTAAAGTGTCTAGACCCGAACATTTGTTTAGTTATTGAGCCATCAGAATGACAGTAAAATAAACCCTTTCTTAACTAGTCATCCTAAAGATTCTTCCACATTTCCACAAATCATTTATTACAGTTGTGGTGATTGTGTTACTCAAGGGAAAGGTTCTGTTGTGGTTTGGTAGCTATTTCTCTTTTAACTAAAAATCTCAATAAAATAAAATGTAAGATATGCAGATTTCAATAATGCCAGCAACATATTAGTCCTTTTACTTGGTTCAACCACATTTTGTAACCTATGGTGACTTACAAATATTTAAAACACAAGAGCTTGGATCAGAATTGTTCGGATAAAAAGAGAAAGCAAAGACATCTGTAAAGCTCATGACCAAATATCCAGATAAATGAGCAAGAATGCCAGGCTGTGTTTTTCCTACTGTTTTGGTTAAAAGGAATTTAAAAAATAAAAACATAGGAAAATATTGAGGTCTGTGGGCTGGCACTGCTGGGTAAGAAAGTTCCATATTGTTCTGTTTTTCTCTCACAGAATTTTAAAAGTATATTTATAATAGAATGGAGTGGATTATGTGTGTTGAACACCATAAGAGAAAGATGCTTGCTGAAAATAACCCAGGCATGTTACGTTTACTTTATACAAACTAATGCAAATTCTTAAAACAGCTTGTATTTATTTAAAGGGAGAGTAATACTTTGTTTTAACTTTATTTTATTTTGTAGGCATTAAAAAAACATGAAGAATGATACAGGTCTTATGTCTCAAACCTTTATGGGTTAAGAGATATTCACAAGCAAAGTTCCCCTCCCCGCCCCTTTTTCCTAGTGTAAGCCATCTCTTCTCAGATGTGAATCTGGTTGTAAGACCAGACAGATAACAGCAGGGGACAGTCTTCTTTGTATGAAAAGAATGAAAGCCCTTCCCCCCTTGACAAGTTTTTCAGCGTTTTCCCTTATCTTAATTGAAGATTGTCCCTCTCTGCAGTGTACCTGGGCACCTCCCTTCTGATCTGGCTGAACGGGGGGGGGAGGGATACTTTGCTTGTGAATATCTCTTAAACCATAAAGGTTTGAGAGATAAGACTTATATCATTCTTCATGTTTTTTTTTAATGCCTACAAAATAAAATAAAGATAAAACGAAGTATTACTATCCCTTTAAATAAATTAGTGTTCGTTTTCCAAAATCATAGAAGAGAACCTAACAAGAACCTAAACACAGGGGCACCTGACAGTTCTTGGTAAGCTCCTTCCTTATATGGTAGAGCCACTTATATGCTAGAATCAAAATGTCTTAAAGGGATAGTAATACTTCATTTTATCTTTATTTTATTTTGTAGGCATTAAAAAACATGAAGAACAATATAAGTCTTATCTCTCAAACCTTTATGGTTTGAGAGATATTCACAAGCAAAGTTTCCCCTCCCGCCCCTTTTACCTAGTGTAAGCCATCTCTTCTCAGATGTGGAATCCAGTCCATAGACCAGACAGATAACAGCAGGGGACACTCTTATTCCTATGAAAACAATGAAAGCCCTGCCCCCTTTGACAAGCTTTTCAAGTTTTTCCCTTATCTTAATTGAAGATTGTCCCTCTGTGCAATCTACCTGGGCACCTCCCTTCTGCTCTGGCTGAACAGTGTTACATCAGTAAAAGGGGCGGGACGGGGACACTTTGTCATTGAATTACTCCTGAACTACAACTCTGACAGAACTGAAATAACACTCTCCAAAGTCAAAATACTATGATGATTAATTAGAGCTGCTTTTATTATGAAACATTACTATCCCTTTAAAACTCGTGGGGAAGATGCACTAACAGAACATCACCTCATATAGGGCAGATATTTGTATTTACATAATCTGAATGAGAGTCCGTTTTGTTGTATAACGGTTGCATTTTATGTTTTGTATGTTCACCTTGTTTGAAATACGCTAATGTTTATGTTTATCCCCCTTTTGCTGCATCGTGAATGCATTCTAGTCCATGTCACACATGTTTCTGTTGGAGCCCCATTCAATATCATTATTAACTGGCATGGTTGGTACCATAGCAAGAACAACCTCATCATCCTGTTGGCCACGTTCATATTCCAACTCCACCTGTTGGAAGATGATGGAGAAAATGGCTCCATGATGCCTGATTAGCAATCCTGCTTTAAGCCAATATGTTCAACAGCTGTAGGAGGTGAAAGACACTAAATCAATGTCAACATAGTTAACTAGGCGTGTTCACATGACAGTTTATTGTACAACAGGTCACATGTATAAAGCTAACCATAGGTGGAACTGAATGGAACACTACATGTAAATCAACTGGATTCACAATAATAACATTCCACCTTATGATGGCTGTGGAATCACATACAGGAGGAATACGACTAAAATTACTTTATGCATGTTTCAGGGAGGCGAGGCGGAATTTGAGGAAAATCTTGATATCGCCAAGATCTCGACAAACATCGGATCTTAGTGCATGCCAGGATGAAATGAATGAATATGCTATCACATCATTTATCTCAGTTTGCATATTTATATTTGCTGTATATGGAACACGACACAAAATGGCATTTTTGTATCGAGATTCACATAAGAACCGGAGCAATTTTGACTTTTTTGACTGTGTCTTGTTCAACCATATTTTCTCTTTAATTCCTTTAATACACCCACACAGATTATACACTGTTTTTAAGCACAAGTAGGACTTTCTTTTGATAACACAATTATATGAATATCTCATTGTTTAATTTGATTAAATAGAAAAAAAGAGGAAAAAAAACAAACATTTTGCTTACATTTTCCTGTCAGGATTTGTATACTATTAGTTAGTTACAAAAAAAAAACCCTGAATATAATCATTTACTTCTCCTGAATATGTGAATACCCCATATGCCTAGTATTTCAACCCCATTATTTCCAACCTGAAATTTTTCAACAATTAGCATATAAATTATATAATTTATAAAGTATAATAGCTTAGTTGATGGTGCCAGAACCCAAAAATGTCCCACAAAGGTATATGTTTCTGAAAAGTAGACAACATAAGGTAAATAATCAGAATTTTGGAGTTTTTTATGCAACTATTTTTCCAGAAATATGTTCCAAAATTGTGGTAATATTTATTTTTTTTTGCAATTTTCACGCTTACATTTCAATATTACTATTGATATCAAGCACAGGATAGGTGAAGATTCTTACAAATGCATTGTTTAGTGTTCAGCTCTTTCTTCTGAGTACGGTAATACCCCATATGCATAGGTTTCTCAAGGTTTGGGGGAGCTATGGGGCCCAAATTGGAACATGCGCTTTTCCAGTTTCACACTTTGAATTTTCACAGCTTGCCATGTCTCATTTGGGGCTGTGTATCAGTGCTCCACTTTAAAATTTCCCCCAAAAAGTGTATATTTTTGGAAAGTAGACACCCCAGGCTTTCATATTATGTGTGTTTTCAATTTTTTTACGCAGCCATTTTACCACGAATCCTTCGTAAATCTTGATGTAAGTAAAAAATTCAGCGTTTTTCATACTTAGGTTTCAATGTTGATGTGATTTTCAAGCACAGGATAGGTGAAGATTTTTAAAAATGCATTGTTTAGTGTTTAGCTCCTTCTTCTGAGTACGGCAATACCCCATATGCATAGCTTTCTCAAGGTTTGGGGGAGCTACAGGCCAACATTTGAACAAACATAGAATTTTCACAGTGTGCTTAACTGGTGCCATGTCTCTTTTGGGGCTGTGTAATAGTGCTCCATTTTAAGATTTCCCCCCAAAAGTGTATATTTTTGGAAAGGAGACACCCCAGGCTTTCATTTTATGTATGTTTTCAAATTTTTACGCGACCATTTTACCACTAATCCCTCGTAAATATGATGTAATTAACAAATTCAGCGTTTTTCACACTTAGGTTTCAATGGTGATGTGATTTTCAAGCACAGGATAGGTGAAGATTTTTAAAAATGCATTGTTTAGTGTTCAGTTCCTTCTTCTGAGTACAGCAATACCCCATATGCATAGGTTTCTCAAGGTTTGGGGGAGCTACAGGCCAAATTTTTAACAAACATTGAATTTTCACAGTTTTCTTAACTGGTGCCATGTCTCATTTGGGGCTGTGTAACAGTGCCCCATTTTAAGATTTCCCCCCAGAAGTGTATAGTTTTGAAAAGAAGATAACCAAGGCTTTCATTTTAGACATCTTTTCAATTTTTACCACCAATCCCTCGTAAAACGTTATTTAAATTAAAAAAATCAGCGTTTTTCACAGATTTCAATTTTGATGTGGATTTCAAACACCGGATAGGTGAACATTTAAAAAAATGCATTGACTAATGTTCAGTTGCTTTTTCTGACTACACCAATACCCCATATGCATAGGTTTGTCAGGGTTTGGGGAATCTACTGGGCCCAGTTGGGAACATGCTCGTTCAATTTTCAGACGTGGCATTTTTACAGCACGCTTAACTGGTGCCTTTGTCTTATTTCGGGTGTTTTGCAATGTTGCAATTAATATTTTACCCCCAAAATATATTTTTTAGAAAGGAATACAACCCTGGGTTTTAGTCTAGGTGCATTCTGGCAATTTTTTCTCAGTCATTTTACCACCAATCCCTCCCAAAACCTGCAGTAAGAAACAAAACCCTGTGTATAAACAATGCGGGCATTGGCTGAAACTAGGTGCTCCAATACCGGAGCACCAAGTAACAGCATGCCCGCGTCTTTCCCATCGAGCACAGCGGCAGCGATGGGAAAGTTAACTCTTGACGTGCCAGGACCGTCACTAGTCCTTAAGTGCAGGACCAGCGTGACGGTCTGGGTACGTCATCGGATGCAAAGGGGTTAAGGACCAGGGACTGTGCTAGGTAACGGCTGAGTAGACTAAAGCCCCAGGTTTTTAGTTTGGGGCATGTAATGATGCTACTCATTCCTGGACTCTCTCCGGATCTAACCCTGATCCAGTTTTTATACTGTAAAATCTTGGGTATAATACGCACATGTGTATAATATTCAGATGCAGCTTATACCTATTTTTAGGGATACAACATAGTACATGTGTATAATACACACCCACAGTCCTCCGCTTTCACTCCCTCTGCCCACAAAAAAATAAGCTTTTGAGTGCCAGAGGGGTGCACAACGCAATGCAGAGCAATGCATTACGTACCCGTTTGACTCTTAAAGTTTTTAAAGCTGTTATCTGCTCCCCTTGATATCTCCTCCTCTATCCACCCACCTCAGTAAGGTACTATATCTGCACCTGCCTTTATCTCACATTTCCCCCTTTTCCTCCCTCTTCCCACCTCCCTTTCTGGAGTCAGCTTGGAGATCCATCCAGTGGACATGCTTGCACATGCTTCCTGCTTCCTTGGCTGCTGTATCACCCTGTGAGGACCTGGAAGGTTTTGAGAATGCATTACTGAATTGGGTTGAATGAGGGAGGGAGATAAATTGAAGGCAACAGATGCCAGCATTTTAAAGTTTTTTCTTTCTTGTGTATACCCCCACCCCACACACACATAAGAAAAGAAGTAAAAAATAGTGTATTACACCTGAGATTTTACAGTATTTAATTATGGGGTCTCTGGTGACATGCCGAGTCTCAGTGCTCAGTGAGTGCCCTTGTAACTCCTCCAACTTCACTGCCAGATCCAGTCTCCAACCTATTTTTTTTCCTCACTCTCTGCCTATTTAAAAAATAAATCTTAACCCCCCCCCCCCTTTCCCTGCTTGATCCTTCCCTACCCAATCAAGTCCCAACCAGTTGATGACACAAATCACGTCATATGCATGCTCACACCCCCAGACATTAGTTTTCCTCTGGAGGCTTGGGACAAGAAGGTTCCCAGGTATGATGATAACCTCCCTACTAGTATTAGTCTTGACTGCATACTACAATAATAATGCATTATATTGGCACAAACCCTGAACCATTTGGAAACTTGCACTCCCCTGGTTACGATTGGACTTATAAAAAGGATTTGTGTTCTCATGATTCTACAGCAGACAACATCCCTTGGCAAGGACTCCTCCTCTAATGTTACAAAATGAGCATTTTCCAGTACTGATGCTGAGAAGAGCTGGAATAATTCTGGAGTAAACCAACTGAACTATAAGGGACAGATAACAATTCCCATTGGGCGCTTAACCCTTCAGTGCTGGAGAGATACTCAAGGCACTGCAGAGTAATATATTAGAGACCTCTTTAGTATTCAAGGTAAATGAATTCACTGAAACACCCATAGACTTCTACAAGACCCTCTCCTTAACGTAGAGGGGACTATTCTGTGTAAGTAGCTTTGTAAACAGATGTTAGGCAGGTGTAGGTTAGTTATTTGGTCCCAGTGCCTTTGCGTTCTTATAGTCCTTTCTTTTTGTCTAATATCCAATTAACCCTCTAAGTTCCAGAAGGGTGTCTAAAGCATTGCCTTGCAGTGTATTGGTCAGTCATCTATCTGGCAGTCAACGGTTTGAATATTGGAAGAGGATGAGTGTTGTGCCTGGGGATGCCAAAAAAAAGGCTTTGCCCACATTGTAACCCTTTGAGTTACATCACTGGCAGTCAAATGGTTACGTTTTTAACAATCTTACCAAGTAACTATAGTAGCTATAGTAACCCAGACTTTCTGTAGGTGACTTTTTGGTGTATTTATATACTTTATGCTTAGCTGGTTTTCAGGACATTTACATGTTTATCTTTCATGGTTGTTTTTTTAATCACAGATAAAAATGAACTGGCCCTTCTTGCCATTCACATTTCACAATGGTTCAGTAAGCTGCATGTTGAGCAAGATCATAAATCTGGAGTAGGCATGGCAAAAAAAACACGGCAATGTTGGTATATGTGCTGTGTATTAGCACATATATCTACATATAAAATGCCAGGTTCTTGTGATGTTAAAGAATGAGACAAAGATAAATCATGTCAGAACTTTATCCACCTTTAATGTGACCTATAACGTGAACAATTAAATTGCAAAGCAAACTGAAATCGTTGAGGGAAAAAATAAAAAACTCACAATAACCTGGTTGCATAGGTGTGCACACCCTCTTATAACTGGGGATGTGGCTGTGTTCAGAATTAACCAATCACATTCAATCTCATGTTAAATAGAAGTCATTACACACCTGCCATCATTTAAAGTGACTCCGATTAATCACAAATTAAGTTTAGCCGTTGTAGTAGGATTTCCCTGACATTTGCTTAGTTGCATCTCAGAGCAAAAGCCATGGTCCGCAGAGAGCTTCCAAAGCATCAGAGGGATCTCATTGTTGAAAGATATCAGTCAGGAGAAGGGTACAAAAGAATTTCCAAAGCATTAGGTATACCATGGAACACAGTGAAGACAGTCATCATCAAGTGGAGAAAATATGGCACAACAGAGACATATAGCAAGAACTGAACGTCCCTCGAAAATTGATGAGAAGACGAGAAGAAAACTGGTCAGGGAGGCTTCCAAGAGGCCTACTGCAACATTAAAGGAACTGCAGGAATTTCTGGCAAGTACTGGCTGTGAGCTACATGTGACAACAATCTCCTGTATTCTTCATATGAATGGACTATGGAGTAGGGTGGCAAGACGGAAGCCTTTTCTTACAAAGGAAAACATCCAAGCCCGGCTGAAGCTTGCAATAACAAACATCAAGTCCACCAAAAGTATGTGGGAAAATGCATTATGGTCTGATGAAACCATTGTTGAACTTTTTGGCCATAATTCCAAAAGGTATGTTTGGCGTAAAAACAACACTTCACATCACCCAAAGAACACCATACCCACAGGGAAGCATGGTGGTGGCAGCATCATGCTTTGGGGCTGTTTTTCCTCATCTGGAACCAGAGCCTTATTCAGGGTGGAGGGAATTATGAACAGTTCCAAATACCAGACAATTTTGGCACAAAACCTTCAGTTATATAAGTGTATGACCTCCTTAGTGCATAATCCCCAATGTCATCTGATTTGTCATTGCAGACTGTATATTCAAGATATATATAGTGCATCTGCTGTCAATGGGATAATTAAGGGGAGGGCAGGGCAGGGCACTTAACAGTGTGTTCCTGGACCAGACAGGAAGTAAAATACACTTTTTGCATGACTGGCATCAAGTGACATTTGCACTCTTCTGTAGTTAGTGGTACTGCTACAATATAAGCAGAATAAGCAGCTGCTTAGGGCCCCCACTTGGGGGGGGGGGGGCACAGACGCTTATACAATACTGCTGCGGCATGTAAACAAAATCAGATGACAATGTCATACTAGAAATACCTATGTGGCAGTTAAGAGGAGCCCCATGAGAATTTTTCACTTAGAGCCCCCAAAAACCCAGAGCCACCCCTGGCTGTAATGCTGCACAGCTAGCCAGCCATTGAGGGCGAAAAATGCAACTCGATTGCCTGTCCAAGTTTGCTTTACAGACAAGCTCAGCTAAAAGATTCAGAAGCAGTTCTCCTGGCAGGCTGCCTAATGGATGCCCATAGGCCCACAGTAGCTAAATCATTCTTACTGTGAGTGGGGCCTAGTTATTCAGTGGAGACATCCATCCTCATGTTAATTTGGCCATGGAATCCCCTTCTGACACTATGCCCTCCATGTATTAAAGGGGCCTACACTATATCCTTAGATCTGTGCCCCAAAATGGCTCCTATTAGACATTTTGGCAATTAGAAAACTGACATTTGGCTGACAATACAGTTGGGTTGTCAAGTGAACTCAGTAGGTTAACATGTTTGCATCTCTTGCCACAAATATGTTCCCATAGGCAGAAAGTGCTGGTTTTGTAAACACAACACTTGCTGCTTTGAGTACTGTACACATGTTCTGTAACCTCGACAGAGAGACTTCAAAGTGCCACCATTTGGTTCCATCATGGAATTAGCCCGCCAGACTAAGGGATCAGTTTTCTGGCACCTACCTGGCTATGCGTTGTCAAAGGGTAAATAAGAGATGACAGTTACCTAACTACCCATCACAATCATTTAACCATATTGTATGTTTCATTAGATCTTCTATTTCCTATAGATCAGTGATTTCAACTTTCTACTTAACCCTTTGAGTGCCAGAGGGGTACACAACACATTGCAAAGCAATGTGTTGCTTACCCCTCTGGCACTCAAAGGGTTAATGGAACCTTTTAGTTTCAGTTTAAATCTCATTGCAATGCACTGGACATCAAATGTTTTCAGAAGGTAGTTGGTCCCATACTAATAATTCACACATGACCTCTGCTGGTCACAGAACTACGTATACAATAATGACCACCCTAGGCTTGTACCACTGTCTACCATTTCTTAAAATTGTTCTGTTGAACCATTTGTTCTTCTTCAGGGGACAATGGGCTTCTGTAGAATGCAGTTTGAGAACCACTGCTGTAGCTTGTAATGCCCCTGAGAAGGACTCTATGACCACACCCCTGCCTGTATCTGTGTGTTGCACTGTTTCTGTTTGTTATTACCCATTTGTACAGCACTGAGAAATATATTAGCAGATAAATAAAAGCTAATAATTACTTTGCACTCTATGTGGCTGATGTACTTGGAACCGTTTTAAACAAGCCAACTTCAAAATAGGGGACAAATAATCCCCAAATTCCCCTTGATTTAAAATTGTATTTAACCCCTTGAATGCAAGATATGTCTAATGTATTGCAAATCAATGCACTACATACCATTCTAGCAGTCAGTGGGGTTAACACTTTGAGAGCCGGAGGGGTATGCAACGCATTGCAGAACAATGTGTTGCGTGCCTCTCTGGCACTCAAAGGGTTAAAAGCCCCATTGATATTACTGGGAAACTTTTATTTGTCACCTAGAATTGTTTCGGGTCATCATCATAATGTATTTTAAAAGTATTAAAACTGTGGAGAATATCCAGGAAGTACAGTGTAAATTTGACCGATTCCTGTGTTATTAAATAAACCATCTGTTTCAAGCAAGACCAGTTTCAGACACCTTGATAAATAGGCACTTTAGAATAACCAAAGAATTAGAGAACTTGCACTTACTTCGTGTTATTCTCACTTTATTTAAAATCCGAGAGCAAAAGTGTACTCAATTATAGCTAGTCAGTCAGTGTTTAAAGAAACCCTGTCACCTAACACAACTTTGGTGATTTTGAAAAGGCCAAACTCATATATGTGTTGTATGTCATTTTTTTCATATCAAAAAAATAGTTTGTAACATTTATAGATTTTGTTAATTAATTAAAGTCATGTAGACATTTCCTGTCAGCCTCCTTTATCTCCCCCTACCATCTACTCTTCAAAATCACCTAATTTGCTTTAGACAATGGGGTCCCTTTAAGGCATACACGTGGACCTTCCCTCCAGTGGGTATAACAAATACCTAGGAAGACCACATTTTCTTTGTGTCACTCAGGGAAACTGCTGAGACAAAAGCAGCAGCAGTACTTCTCCTTGGCTCTTGTGGGGCTACACAGGCAGGCTCATGTGGCATAACGGTACAACTTGGGCTCTCTCCACAGAGTTTTAAAGGGGAACTACCACCTCTTCAAGAATTTAACTTCAATAAATCCTCATCTGGCGACTAGCAGCTTAGTAGCGCTAGTCGCCAGAATTATTACCTTATTCCAAAGAAATATGCATTGTGGCTGACAGCAGGAAGGATCACGGACATCTTGTCATAATGACGTCCGCACGCCTGCGCTGTCAGCCCCTTCCAGAGCCGAACGGCTCCTAGAAACCCCTCCTAGACCCAGCTGGGACTGACAGCGCAGACGCGCGGACGTCATTATGGCAAGATGTCCATGATCCGTACTGCTGTCAGCCCCAGAACAATGCACATTTCTTTGGAATAAGGTAGTAATTCTGGCGACTAGCACTACTAAGCTGCTAGTCGCCAGATGGGAATTTATTGAAGTTAACTTCTTGAAGAGGTGGTAATTCCCCTTTAAACTCTAGAGGGAGACGTATCCATTGACTGTTGTGGCAGAAAGTGATGCCTGTGCTTGGCTATAAGAAAATGGATATCAAACTCAAAGCCTTAGCGCAGCCTTATGCTTCAAGAAAACGTGACTGCAAATTCTGTTAGATGTCAGTTCTTCCTGTAGTGCTTAGAACTCAGCATTAAAGCCATTTTTTTGTAGCCCAGCAAAGGTGTCACTTTGTCAAGTAGGCAATTATACCTATAGTGTCTTGAATCTTCATTTCAGAATTTTTGACTGTCCTGTGAAGATATTGCACAGCACATGGAAAACAAATTTGGAATAAAGAACTGCCCTGGTCACAATTCATATACCACAAACAGAACCCATAGCACATTCATGTTGAAATTTTCTAATGATTTACCTCTTGGATGCTAGAGAGGTCTCCAGTTGTAGACCTCTCTAGCATCCAAGGGGTTACGAGTAAGTAACATTCCTACACGTTTTGTTTGAAAAATGAACAACCTGTGTTTCAGAATTTCTTTGTGGAATGATATCAATCTGACGTTTCCCTGGAAAACTGCTGGTCAAGAGGTGAAGGAGAAATGAAATGTTTAGAGAGCAGAAAGCTTATATTTATTTTGCCAGTGCAGAGCTGTAGATCCAGTGTGTGTTTATTTGGTGCCTAAAATACCTTCATTCTTGAAGAATAGGGGTCAAAAATTCCCCCTTTCAGTGTTTTGCTTTAGTGAAAACATCGTTTCTGTATAGTGCTCCCGTTCACTAGTTGGTTCCTGTTGACATAAGTGAGTGCATTGAAGAACTAGCATTGCTTGGTTAAAATGTCCATGTTGTGGGAATTTGAGTACCAGTTCATACAATACATGTTTTTTTTTTACTAGTTGTCTTAACTTTATTTCTGCTGTGGCTGCATTTCTGTATATTTATATATTGAACTGCTGTTCTTAAAAAATAGTTTTTAACCATTTGAGGACCATTTTGATCCTCAAGGGGTTAAGTGCAAGGGTTAATTCTTTGACTAGAATCCTTTAGCACACAAAGGAAAATGTATTGACACATTTATTAGAGATTATATGATCACATGTCCGTATGGGGATTTAAAGGAATAGTAATGTTTCATAATAAAAACAGCTCTAATTATTCATCATAGTACTTGGACCTTGGAGAGTGTTATTTCAATTCTGTCAGAGTTGTAGTTCAAGAGTAATTCAATGACAAAGTATCCCCCTCCCGCCCCTTTTACTGATGTAACACTGCTCAGCCAGAGCAGAAGGGAGATGCCCAGGTAGACTGCAGAGAGGGACAATCTTCAATTAAGATAAGGGAAAAACCTGAAAAACTTGTCAAGGGGGGCAGGGCTTCATTGTTCTCATAGGAAGAAGATTGTTCCCTTCTGTTATCTATCTGGTCTATGGACTGCATTCCACATCTGTGAAGAGATGGCTTACACTAGGTAAAAGGGGCGGGAGGAGAAACTTTGCTTGTGAATATAAGATAAGATAAGACATATCGTTCTTCATGTTTTTTTAATGCCTACAAAATAAAATAAAGATAAAATGAAGTATTACTATCTCTTTAAACCTCAAACCAGCACCTTATTGTAAGCAACTGAGCTATTCTTCTCCTTTGGCCAAAATGTTTTACTAATAATGCCAAGGTGATGGGTTCATTCCCTGTTTGGGGCAATGTGTTATGATGAGAATTTCTAATGCACACATATAAATGGTTGATGACATTTATTTTATATAATGCCAATTAACCTAATTTCATATGTGTTACTCTTTCAAAATTGAATTAATTATGCAGTTTTTTTTCGAGTTCAGATGTTTACAAAAATAGAAACACTGAAACATAGAATTTGATGGCAAATAAGAACTAGTCTGCCCATTTTCCCACTATAAAAGCCTCAACCCTTATTTGGTCCTTGTCTTTGTCTTATGTTTAGGACAGCCTTATGCTTATTCCATGCATGCTTAAGTTCTGTCACTGTATTAACTTATACCACTGGAAGACTATTCTACTTATCTACCACCTTCTCAGTGACGTAAAACTTTATTTCAGAAATAGTTACCTCCATTGATTGTAGGTCTGTCTGTGCTTCAAGTGCCACTTCATGCTGTTGTTGTAGTTGCTGTCGTAGTCTCATTCCTTTCAGCGTCACCAGTGACTGTGTCATTATCATGGTTAACAGGAATCATCAGACTCTAATGTGAGCCAGTAGGAATTTTTTAAGGGTGAACTATTACCTCCTAAGTATTATACCCAATTTAATTACTTACCATATAATGGCCTATGAATGTTCCCCTGTCTCCATATTTGATCAGATGATATATTCAGTCATTCCCATATGTGACATCCATGGAGGCATACATAACATCTAGTACTGATTGAAGATGTCATCTCTTGAACCTAGGAACAAGAGCTAAATAATAATAATAATGACATCAAAGTATTTTACAATTAGGATAAATTGAGATTGTTTCTCGTGTCCATGAATGTCCAGGGGTATAGATGTTGTTACCCAATTTAATAGTACACACTTTATCTACTTCAGAAGGAGGAAAGACTGAGTTGAATTTGAGTTTCTTTAAACCCTTGACTGCTATAGAAGTTTCCAACAAACTGAGAAGCAATACACAGGAAGAAACATCTTAAAGGGATAGTAATACTTCGTTTTATCTTTATTTTATTTTGTAGGCATTAAAAAAACATGAAGAATGATATAAGTCTTATCTCTCAAACCTTTATGGTTTAAGAGATATTCACAAGCAAAGTACCCCCCCCAGCTAGATCAGAAGGGAGGTGCCCAGGTAGACTGCAGAGAAGGACAATCTTCTATTAAGATAAGGGAAAAAGCTGAAAAACTTTTCAAGGGGGCAGGGCTTTCATTGTTTTCATAAAAAAAGAAGATTGTCCCCTTCTGTTATCTGTCTGGTCTTACAACCAGATTCACATCTGAGAAGAGATGGCTTACACTAGGAAAAAGGGGCGGGAGGGGAAACTTTGCTTGTGAATATCTCTTAAACCATAAAGGTTTGAGAGATAAGACTTATATCATTCTTCATGTTTTTTTAATGCCTACAAAATCAAATAAAGTTAAAACGAAGTATTACTATCCCTTTAAGCTGCTAAGTGGTCAATCCTAAATTAAGCCAAATTACACAGGCTAAGACCACTTGCTAAAGAAAAGGCTAAAGACTAGTCATAAAGACAACGTTAAAAATCAATACAGTAAATGAAGCTTAACTTATTTTTTGTTATAGTTTCCTATTTTGTCATATCCAAAATGAACATTTCCTTTGAAAAATAAATACAAAATGAATGCTGTTACATAGTCAATGTTCTTCATGTCCAACAGGATTTTAATTTGCATTTTGAATTGCAAATTGTTTCTCTGAGTAACAGCTAAGAAAATCTCCTGGGTAGAGTTAATTTTCCAATGATAGTCTTTCTCAAAACAAATTCTGGATATGTTCCACTCAACTCCTCTTCGCTGTAGGCCATGTCCTTCTTATGAACGCAGCTTTTCACTGCTTGCCAAGTAGTGTGTTTGGGTTGATAGTTGGGGCTCTTCAACAACATATTGAATCCTATGAAAGTCTTATGGCTCTGTTATTGTACAGTATTTACAATTCATTACAAACCTTGAATGCAGAGTTGAGCGTGAACCAACAATAATTACACAGTAAGAATGACCTTGTCCTGTGAGTAGTCCAAGAAGGCATTACCTCATCTCTCAATTTACAGCTTTTTTAAGTTAATGTAGTTAACTTGTGAATATTCTCCTAAATAGTTATTAGACTATTGATGCTGTAAGGCTGTTATGCTATATAGCATTATTATAATTCCTTTGAGGCTCTTACTCTTTGATATTAGGGACATCGCCAATGCATTGAGACTCCATGTGTATGAAATTTCTCCTGCACCCAAGGTTTAAACCTGTGTTTCAGAAACATATTAAGTTATTTGTGCCTCTGTATTTGAATGAACTGTGAAGTTTTGCAGGGGATTGCTTGTTATAGCCCTTTAAGTGCTACAGGAGTACGAAAAGCATTGCAAAGCAATGAGTTGCACATGCCTGGGGCACTCAGAATGGCAGCTGCAGTCCCTGCTCTCCAGTAGAAACAGTAAACTGTCCTCTGTGGCTTAATAGCAAGCAATGGGATGATTCCAACTTCATAATCTCAGGCTGGCCAAGTTGGGACTGTGAACTCTGACAGCAGAGGCAGCTATTGGAACTTATTGTATGTGGGTAAGTGCCACATTAACATATAAAGACACCCACAGAAATACAGAAATGGATTATTAAGCTGCAATTTAGTACGCAAATGAGCCTGGTGAAGGAGACACTGCAACATCATAAACCTGGCACAGGCATGGTGAAAGCATGGTGATGTTAGAGTCTTAGAGGTGTATTCACAAAGTTATCTTAGTGCATATAATGAGATGGAATCAGTACAAACATATCGCAGTATGTCCAACCTTACCCCCTATCTCCCCTAGGTCTTCTAACCCCTTGGATCGTAGCGAGCATCCAAGTGGTATCCCCAAACTGGTTATCCATTTTGCTTATTCATGTTATTGTGCCTCCTTTTCCTCAGCATTTCCCTGCAAGTCACCATTATTTTAATTTATGCTTCTAGAATTGTAACAACCTCCATTAGACCATCCCCACTTAAAACAATTGCAAGTGATTCATATATAATATAATTCTGTTTCTGGGGAGGCAGGGGCGGAGATTGGCCACACATAACGAATCAGGAGAAGCCACCCTGCCCACTCCTGTAAAAAATCTCTGCAGCGAGACTCATCACTGCAGTGGTCCAGCGGGTCCCTGATGTGCATGGTACACCCAATCAAATGGGCAAAACTGTGCAACATTTGCTAGTGTGTGCATGTTTGTGTGTATGTATATGTGTGTGTGTGTATATATATATATATATATATATATATATATATATATATATATACACACACACAATCTAGCTTTTTATAAAAGAAAAAAGAAAATAGTTCTCTTTAGTCTTAATTCCTCCGGGACTTCAATATAACTTTTTTAATTTTATGCAGTAAGCACACTCTAAAACTGATATATTAGCTTCACATTTCTAGGATAACAACATAGCGGAACAAATTAATTCAGCATGTTTTTAAATAAACATTTATTAGACAAAAGTGAATAGGAAGTAAAACCATAGTTCTTTCATTGTACGTCCCAGAGAAACATACAGTACTTGGAACGGCATATTTTCTACTGCTGTTATTACAAATCTTTTTTTTTTCTATAGTGCCCAATTTCATCCACATCCATAATACAGCGGGATCTGCAATAATAGAACACATACATTTGTTGTTTCATGTTACTGTATTGCTACACCCCCTGCTGTGCAACCAAAAGTATTTTGCCAGATACATATTCTACTTCACTATAAGCTGTATGTTGAAAAGAAAAGTGTAGCAACTCTGGGGCAAACCAACTGACTGCAATATAGGTGGAAACATAAAATTCCCATTCATTTAATTGGGGATTGTAACTTCTTGAATGCATTGTGAAGCAATGCGTTGGAGACTTTTCTATCATTCAAGGGGTTAAAGTCCCCTTTTAAGTCAATGGGAATTTTTTCCCCTGTGGTGCAAACAATTTGACCCAGAGTTTCTACACTTTTCTTCTGAATATACGGTCCATAAAATGTATCGACAAGCACAAACGTAATTGTTCAACCACTGTAACAATCTCACTTTTCTGTACATGAATTCTCTGCTACATCAGCGATGTGTTTTTACAGACTACTGGACTGAAATGAGTAAAACCTGGAAGTAAGATTATATGTGCTTGAAACTGGCATAGTAAAATCACTAATGAGATAAGCATACAGGTTGAATAGCTTATGTTCTATTGCAAAAAAGGTCATGTAAGGAGAATGTAAAGGTAGTTAAAAATTAGATATTTATTGGAAGATTTTGATACATAAGGCCATATATGCAAGAAAATGGATTAATTTTGAGAAAAATTAACTGCACCATAGATGACAAATAAAATTCCCCACTGATTTAAATTGAATAGTAGAGATGTTTCCAATGCATTGTTAAGTAATGTACTAGAGATCTCTCTAGAATTCCAGGGATTTAAATCCCTGTTTAATTAATTCTGAGTTTCAAAGCAATGCATTGTTGATCCCATTTCCTAGCAAAAAAGAAAACATTCAGTCCTTGGGATTTTTTCTTCCCTGTGATTCCTTTGATTTGCCCTAGAATTGCAGCACATTTTCCTTAGGGCATATGGACTTTATTTACAATTCAAAAAATAAAATGGTAAAATCGATAGCTCTCTCATAGTAAGCAACTTTAATTATGGGTAGAATGCTATCAATGGCAGGGACAGATTTGTCACTAGATAAAGTAAGCAGACAACTAGGCATATAATAACAAAGTTTTAGCTGTTGTTGACTTGCCCTCATGCTGAGTTGTGGTAGTTGTTATAGGGCAACAATAAATCCCAGTTTGTCCATAACTGTCCCTAAATTTTATAGTTGTCACATGTCTGGAGTAATCCCCTTCCAAGACAATAGCACCCTCTTGAAATCAACAGCTGTCAATACTGGCCAGGCAATAGTGCTAAGATCCAGAAGTGGTGACCTAGCAGTGTCATGGTCTTCTCTATCGATGGCTCTGCTGTGTGTGAAACAAACTGACAGCAGCAAGCAGATGTGTGTGTGTTGGGAAGACTTGAGTTCTGACCAATACAACCTAAAGGGCCTTCATGGCTGCCACAGACGATATATGGTCTCTGTAGGTGCCCTACAACTTCTATTCTCCCTACAACTTGCCTTGTGTACTGTTTGCATGCAAGGAGAGTACCTCAACCTTGTCCCACTGTACTGGTAGCCATTGAACCACACGTATTGACCTCCATGTCCCAGCCTTGACCCACTGTACTGGTTGCCACAGAACTACACATACTACTGAACCCTGGTTGTATAGAAACCGGCAAAGTTCTAGCTGGAATTTTTTTGGGTTAGCAAAAAAGGTAGAAATAGTAACATGGGGAGATGTATAAAACTGGAGTTACACAGAAAGTGTCTGTAAACTTGTCTCCAAGCAACATAACTTTATGTATAAACATGTAACTAAGTGCTTACTCCAGTTGACTTTCTTGAAAAGTGGAGTAGTAATGGTCTTGGCCAAATAAGAATTGTGTCCCAGTGCGTTTATAAAGAAATTCGCTAATTGTGCCAAAAATAAAGCCAGTTTTAGGGATTAAATCATAATGCCAGGTATAACCTGTTCTTATTGGAACTATATAATACCGCTATGTGTGCGAATATATATTCGCAGAATATTCTTAGAAAGACATTTATAAACATGACTTTATTTCTTAATAAATATGACCAGGCGTTGTGAATTGTAGCAACAATTCTTAAGAATACATTAAGGAGGCTTTTTATACATCACTCCCACAGTAACATATCTGATGAAGCTGAAAAAGACATGTCCATCAAGTCCAGCCCATGCCAAATTGCCCCTATTGATCCAGTGTAAGGCAAAAAAACAAAGCCTAGCCATTTCCAGTTAAGACCCAAGTGGGTGAAAAAAATTCCTTCCTGACTCCAAATGGCAGTCAGATAGTTTCCTATCATCTTTGATGTCAACTGTCATTATTCTCAATATCGTTCTGTGCTAGATAGGTATACATTATTATTTTTAAAGCAGTTACACAGTACCTGAAAGAACAGCATCCTGAGGCAAAGAATTCCATAGCTATATCACCTTTTATGTAAAAAAATCCTTGCCAAAAACACATTTCTTCTAATCTTAAAATGGACATTTCATATGATTAAAAAAGCTTCGCAGAGCATAGGTACATTAGTGATATAGACAGATTTATGCTTCAAAATAAAACAAATTGCTTCATTACCGAAAAAATCACCTTTTAACAAGGCAGGTACCGGCACGGATCTTTCAGGAAGCACTCTCTGCGCCTGTGCTGTCAGTTCCTACACGTTCCATATGGTACAGTGGCAGTCAAACTCCAGTCCTGGATTTGAAGGGGACGGACAGCTCAGACATAGAGATGCCCGCTCTGCAAGATCTCTGCGCTGTTCCCCGGTGCCTGCCTAGTTGAAAGGTGATTTTTTTTCGTTAATCAAGCAATTTGTTTTATTTTGAAGCATAAATCTGTCTATATCACTAATGTAACTATGCTCTGCGGAGCTTTTTTAATCATATGACAGTTCTGCTTTAATGGATGACCTCTCGTTCTTAGATCAGCTCTTTGAGTAAATAATTAATTGGAGAGTTCTTTGTATTGACCTTGAATGTATTTGTAAATGGTAATCATATCACCCCTTAGACGTCTCTTCTCTAATGTAAACACCCCCAGTTTGACTAGTCTCTCTTCATAACGCAGATCCTCCAATCCCTTTATCACTTTTGTTGCATTTCTGCACTTTTTCCAGTTCAATAATGTATCTTTTAAGAGCTGGTGCCCAAAACTGTACTCCATATTTTAGGCCTTATCAATTATTTATATAGAGGTAGAATTATATTAGCATCCTATACCTCTCTTTTTGCAGGGTAGTACACCATTTGCTCTGGCAGCGCAAATGCATAACATTACACATATGTATATTAAATGTTATTTGTTACTATCCTATACTCAGTTTATCTAAATACTTCTGCAGAGAAAACATCCAGCTCTGTATGTATTTCCTTGCACAGCTTAGTGTCATCAGCAAAGATTGAAAAAATACTTTCAATTCTCACTTCTAGATCATTAATAAACAAATTAAAAAGCATTGGGCCGAGGACTGAACCCTGTGGCACCCCACTTATAACCCTAGACCAATTTGAAAATGTTCCATTTACAACTCTCTGCCATCTATTATTTAACCAGTTGTCTATCCATATACAGATATCACACCCCAAATCAAAGCTTTTTAAGTTCTGCATTAACCTGTTGTGAGGCACTATATCACAGGCTTTTGCAAAATCCAAGTATATTACATCAATAGCAATTACCTTGTCCAAATTACTACTTACCCTTTTGTAAAATAGTAAATTAGTCTGACGTGATCTATTATTCATAAAACCATGTTGACTCGTGCTAATAATATCGTTGGTCTTCACGGAATTCTGAATACTGCCAGTTAGAAACCCTTGTAATTCCTTAAGGGGTTTCTATGCATGGGAATTTCTGTTTTTCAGAAAAGAATCAGTTGGAAACAAAACGGGACATTTTTGCACATCACTAGAGCAGGAACATCGAGTCTAGATAAGGAATAGGCTGCCTTTGGCTCTTGACCTGTTGGTGTCTACAGCTGAAGAGCCAATGGTTGCCTATCCCTTTACAAAATATTCCCCACATACTGGATTCTAAAGGGTGAGTCATGGCCTTGAAAGGTACTTCATGCCTTATTCATCAACAAATACAGGTACAATTCTGCAGCAAACCAAATGTACCATACGGTTGAAATGACAATTTCCAAAATTCTCAGGGATTTAAGGGACTTTTGACCCTGTGAATCCTAGAAAGGTCTCCAAGACATTACTTATTAATGCATTGGAGACCTCTCTAGCATTCAAGGGGTTAAAAGTCCCATTTACATCAATGGGATTTCTCCCCTGCCATTTTCACTGGCTCCAGAAGGCACATTGCTTGATGAATAAGGTCCTTCATTGACTTGTGCATGGCAAGAAAACTGGTTTAGTGTGAATTATTAATGGGAAATATCTAAATAAATTTGGGAAACCTGAACTTTGTTTGCCATATCATTCGGTTAGTCCGAATATTGTTGAAAGTTTTAGTTTCCTAACAACATTTAATATTTCATTGGGGGAGGCCCTTGACTCCTTTTCTGGACTGATGTTTGAGCAAGACTCATTCAACTAAACTACATAAAACTTGGCCATCCATTCGATCTGGGTTTTTCATCAGTGTTAGTATCTTAGTACGTTGGCTTTACACAGGCGTAGAGTTAGAAAATTCATTCTAGAATCTGACTTAGCTCAGAATCCTATTTGTACATTCATCCACACTGTTTGAGACACACATATCTGAATAAACACTAGATGAGATCAAGAAAATGGTTTACCCCATAAGGACCAGAGGGGTGCAGAAATCATTGGGAAGAATAAGTAACAAGGAGATAGAGAGGAAAATGTAAGGGTGCTTGACCCATTAGATCTTAGACATGTCTCCAGCACACAGGGGAGGGCTGGCATCATGTGGCCCAGGGGGCAAATATGAAGTAAGGCATGTGATACATAAAGATGAAATGGGGCTACACTACGGATACTACAGAGCTTAAAATGTAATTAAAGCTACACTAGTGATACTATAGAGCTTACAAAGGAAATGTGTTATGCTACTAGAGTAGCCCTATATGGATTGTAGCTCTGTGGTATCATTTGTGTAGCTCTGTTTCAGTTGTAAGCTCTGTGGTACTACTAGTGTAGCCCTATTTGGATTGTAGCTCTGTGGTATCATTTGTGTAGCTCTGTTTCAGTTGTAAGCTCTGTGGTATCACTAGTGTAGCTCCAACAGCAAGTGAGAGATTGAGTGAGGTAGTGGCCCACCAGCCTAGACATATGACCAGTCAAGGAGGCAATTGCCCCTCCAGCCCCCCATTCCAACCCTCCCCTGCCATTACATTGCTTCAGAGGGTTAAGGCTTTGAGTGGCAGATGCTTTGGACACCTCTCCGGTGCTCAAAGGGTTAGTGTAGAAGTGTACAGATTCATTTATTTCTTCTCATAATGGACCCTTAATTTCTTTTCTTAAAGTGACTTTATTACAGTGTAGATTAGATTTGCAGTTGATAACCATTTCAAATGGTTGTATTTAACGGATTCCCATGGTAGAATTGACCCTTGGTAAATGTATAATCTACAATGGAATTGAAGCCTTAAGGCTTTTTCTTTTTACTCAAGTTGACAATACCAGATTTTGCCATTGAATGCCCCAGATTGAGTTAAAAATAATTGTCAAAGGTAAATTACACACTTATATTGTAAAACATTTCTATGTAGAGTACAACATTTGAATGTGTGTTTAAATATACAAAGAAAGTTTTAAATCTCAATCAAATAATTAAGATAAGTTGTCCTAAAGGATATGGCAGGATCATAGTTTCCACATGTGGGCTGTGTTATCCATGTTTTTCCTATTTAAAGGGAAATTTGCCATCAGAATCTATGTGCAGAGTTTTGGATAACATCTTCATATTTTAAAGGGATAGTAATGTCAAGAAAAAAGTATTCTCTATATGGTAGATACAATTAAAAAAGATTACTTGTGCTTATTCGTAGCTCTCAAACCGTTATGGTTTGAGGGATGTACGAAAATAAAGTTCTCTGCTCCCTCCCCTTTCTCATACATCAGCTGTATAGCTGACGGCATGAGATCCTGGGTCCGGGACCAGACGGCGGCTCTTCAGCAGCGCTGACATAGCGATACCTAAAAATAAATACTGCATCGGAACAGTCTACAAAGTGTGCCTGGTATCACGGCGTCCGTGATTGCCTCCAGTGGCATGCTGTTATACTAGCGACATTGTTCTTGCCTTATCTGACGCTCAAATACTATGCGGTATTCTTATAGGCCACTGGAGTGTGATTAGTGGTTTCCATCCATATGCTAGGCCTTATAGGCCTCAGACCTACTATACACCTTTGCCCTTTCGTGGTGTACCTGAGTGTTGTGCTCCTGTGTTCCGTTTATTGATTCCTGTGTATGACTCCTGGCTTCGTCTGACTTCCGTTCTGGCTGAGACCTTTGTCTTCGTCTGACTACCTGATCCGGCTGAGACCTCTGGCTTCTTCTGACTACCCGATCCAGCTGAGACTTCTGGCTTCATCTGACTATTCGATCCGGCTGAGACCTCTGGCTTCGTCTGACTACCCGATCCGGCTGAGACCTCTGGCTTCGTCTGACTACCCAATCCGGCTGAGACATTTGGCTTCATCTGACTACCCGATCCGGCTGAGACCAGGCACGTGCACACATAGACACCAAGGGGGGCTTGAGCACCTGCCCTTTTTGTCCAAAGTGCCCTCGTGCCCTTTTAACAAAAAAAAATAATAATAATAATTATGAGAAGTGCCAATGTCTGTGCACATCCCTGGCTGAGACCCCTGGCTCTCTATAACCATACCTTCTGGCTTTGGTTGACACTTGCTCCACTGTGCTCCTGACTCAGGTTGACTTACCACCTAAGGCATACCCAGGCCTGGCTGCCTTCCTCCCTTGGTTTACTAGCCTGCCGCTACCGTGCTACTGCTTCCTGGCAGTACATGTGCATGTTGCCTAGTCTGTTGTCCACCTGCGGCCTATCCTGGGTAGCTGGTTATATCCCCTAGTGTTCTAGGGTATGTCACCTCTGTCTGTCAGTTACCTCTAGCCATCTAGGGGCGGTCACCATTGCCTGTCAGGGTCCCTAGCATCTAGGGCCTATCCGTAGCCTAGTCATCACCTGTTGGAGAGGTGTTCTCGCTCTTTGTGGTCCTCCAGGGTTCTGGAGTGTAGTCGGTGTGCCCTACTTCCATCTGTCTAGTGAAGGGTTTTGGGAAGTGTCATTACACTGTCCCTTTACCTGGCCTCAGGAAGGTGGAGGCTGTGCTCTCACTTCTGGTGGTGCTCCAGTGTTCTGGAGTATAGTCCGGTAGTCATCCTCTTACCTGTCTAGTGAATGGTTGGGAAAGTGTCATTACACTGTTCCCAGACCAGGCCTCATGAAGATAGGAGAAGGTGCTCTTTCTCCTTGGTTGCTCCAGCATTCTGGAGTATATTCTGTTCACCTCTCTTCCACCTATCTAGTGAAGTGTTGTGGAAGTGTCGTTACACTGTCCTATACCGGGCCTTGTGAAGGTGGAAGAGGTGCTGTAGCTCCTGGTAGATACTCCAGCTTCTGGGGTATAGTATTTCTCTGTCTTCAAGCCTGTCAAGTGAAGGGTTGGGGAAGTGCTGTTGCATTGTTCCTACCTGGTCTATTGAAGGTTGGAAAGATATATTCTTTCTTTTAATTCTTTATTAATTAAGTTCATTTTATTGTATCTGTACTTGTCGAGTGTTGTTATTTCACAGTCACCCCGTGACACCTGGTTTGCAAGCACACATCGTAGACCATTCCGATTAAGTATTTATCTTTAGATATCGTTATATTGGCGCTGCTAAAGAGCCACATCTGGTCAAGCGACCAGAATTTGCTTCTGACAGCTTTACAGCTCATCAAGCAGAAAGGGGAGGGAGCTGAGAACTTTGTTTTCGTATCTCTAAAACCATAATGGTTTGAGAGGTACGAATAAGGCAAGTAATCTCTTTTAATTGTAACTACCATATCTCTAATACTTTTTTCCTGATGTTACTATTCCTTCAAGTACCTTTTCTTATTTTTTTATTTGAAGTCACACAAATATGTAACTGGACAGATGGAGGGATGACTATTACAAATTGTAAAATATGATAGACCAGTGAAAAAAACATGTGGGCCCGCCAATGGGGTAAAGATTATAGGCTTTGTTGATAAAGTTACAGAGAATCAAATCTGGAGCAAACCAACTGTACCATAGGGTACAAATAATAACCCTCATTGTTGTTAATATGCATTTTAACCTCTTGCATTCTAGAAATGTTTTCAATGCATTGCACAGCAATAATCTGAACACCACTCTAGTATTCATGGGGTTAAAATACCCACGTACGTCAACGGAGAGTTTTACAATTTGTATTTGTTCCCTGTGATGCAGTTGATTTGCTCCAAAATTACTTCTTTGTATCTTGCTGAATTGGGTCAGCCATTGAGTGAACACAACAGTTCAGATGTACTTTCTGGTTAATTTTTCTTTTTTTGAGATTTAATTAACCTCTTGGGGACCAGAGGTAATCCTTTGCACACCCTTCTGATCATCAAGGGGTTAAACGAAGAAGCGTAAATATAGGTAACTAGTGTAAAAGCCCGTGTACATGGACCAAGGTCCGGGTAATGTTAAGAGGCCACCACCTCATTGCTCCACGTGATGCAGTCTTGCGTCACCTCACTCACTCGGTGCAATCATGCACAGTAGAGACTGCCTGAACACAGGCAGTCTCTACTGCGTATGACTGCATCATGACAAACATCCTAGCGAATTGTTATATAGGATGGGGCTGATGTGCTAAGACAGGGACAGGCAATCGGATATGTGGCCCACAAGTCAGCAAAAGGGTCGCACATTATGGTTGAAAATTCTAACTATTGGTTGAATAAAAAATAGTTTACACCTTGGATGCTAGAGGTGTCTCAAAGTGCATTGCTACACAGTGTGCTAGGGACCTTTCTGGCATTCAAGGGGTTAAGGTAGAATAGAGTAAATGTATGGAAAGGTATGAGGCAAAGGAAAGAGGATGGGTGTTTTATAGGGTGAAAATATTCAAAGGGTTAAAAATCCCATTTAAATCAATGAAATGAAACAAAACAGAGAGCACTGCAGGGTAATAACATTCCATGAAGAAGGCAGTAACGACTATCAATAGATAGTCTTAAATTTCTAACCCTTTGAGTACCAGTGCAATGCATCGGATACCTCTCTGGCACTCAAAGGGTTACATGGCTTCTGAATGTCTCCTGGATATAGCAACATACATGTGGAGGATATTAATTTTGCCCCCACCATGAGAAGTCTTGACAAACAGCTTCTCCTTTTGGTACTGACAGCCAATCCCCCTCAAAGAGAAAGCTCCCTTCACTTGGAAAGCATGTGAAAGAGGAGGGCGTGACTCTGGGTTAGGGTTGTCACCTTTTCTTCAAAAAAATACTGGCCAATGCATTCCCACCATAGACTTAACATTGGAAAGAAGCCAATTTTTTGTCAGCCTGCCGATAAAATACCGGCTGGGTGGCAACCCTACTCTGGGTTAGGCACCGATACGTTTTATAATATTTTGTTTTTAGGGTCAGGGATTTAGTTCTCTGGCCCAGGTGTGCTGGGGTTGCATATGTTTAAAAATATTTCCCCCCGGGAAAGATAAGGCACCATTTTGTGCAGTAGTGAAAGTCTCGAGGGGGGGGGGAGAGAAGCTACCCATGCACGTTACCTGTTTAATAATTGTCTCCCACCCTCCTGCCCCCTTTTTTAGTCACAGCATGTTTTTGTTATTAAGGGGATGGGGTGTGGCCTAGCCAAGTGGTGGAATTACTAAATTGCCCTCACAGATTTGAGAAGTTAATCTTCCATTCACAGAATAATGCAGTGAATGGGGGTGGAGATTCTTGGGAACTGAGTTAGTTATTGTGCCCCTCTGGGACATGCCAAGGACAGGCATACCATCTGTTAAAATGCTGTGACCTTTTTCCTACCCAAGCTGTTGTTTTGTGGCTTTTTCTTGGGAGGGAAGAGTACTGTTTGTTCTGGGTGGGCCTCCTTAAGCAGTGAAGGACAACACACCAGTCACGAAAATGAGGGTGTTATACAATATGCATGAATAAATAGTGGGTAAAAATCAAGCAATAACTCCTGAGATGTTGGGAGGTAAATGCAACTGAATAAGCAGGCTTAGCAGGTCATAGAGGAATTAATCCCACCCCCGTTCAGATGTCTCTAGTGGGAATGTAACGTAGTTACCGTATATGTATCAAAATGTGTTTAATAAAATAGCTAAACATATAATCAAAACAAAATATAAAAAACAATGCCTGCCAATGCATTTCAACACTCTCTAGGCTTTTTCATCATGTCTTGTAATTTAACTCAATGGTGAATTGAGGCATTCTGAATTATCCCTAGCGGTGCAGTTGACTTGCCAACGAATTACACCTCTGTTCTTAGTACATCACCTTCAGTATGAATTCTGTTTTCTCCTTATATGTCCTACACTGATATAGGTGCTACCTACAAAATGATAACACCAGACTGGCAACATTTAGATATTTACAAATTCAATATTCTTTTTGCATGTTTATCATTATTATTAGAAAGAAGAACACTTTACAGTCTTAGAAATAAAATGATGGATTAGTTTTGGGTCTTCAAATTTTAAATCACTTTTATTGATCTAACTAGTCCACCGAATCAACACAGCCAGCAACTAATATACAATACATATATATATTAATTTTGATTATTATTTTTGACTTGATACAAGGAGGTTACGCTCAAAAGCTTGTCCTGAAAACTGAATGTTAGTCCAATAAAAAGGGACAGTATTACCACATACAGTGGTACTGTCTATATCTACAGTGATACTTTACTACAGTGATACTATCTATCTATACAAACACATGCAAAATGTTTATATATATATATATATATATATATATTATATATACACACACACACACACACACACACACACATACACACACAGCGCTATAACACACACACACACATATATATATATATATATATATATATATATATATATATATATATATATATATATATATATATATATATATATTATTAACACACACATATACACATGCACTGCTCCATTTAAATGGTATAAATGAATGTACTGTCCTCAAGAAGGGTTAGTGTTCACTTGTCAAGAGGCCATAAATGTGTGGAACAATTCTTTTTCTTCTTTCTCTGCAAGCATTTATGACAGACAGTTTACTTTCATTTTAATACGTTTTGGCATTTTTTTTAGCTATTACTCCAGTGTATTATTTGAACTTTCTCATCCCTTTGCCTTGGAGGCAGAGAGCGAGAAGTCATGGTTCACTTCTGAGATCCTGCCTGACACCTGCAATGTCATGTCTCCTTCATTTAATGTAGGCCTCACCTCTGGACAAGAGCCTCACTCATTTTTAGCATCATTAGGTTTCATGGAGCCCATCTGACTAGTCATATGTTTTCTATTATAGTGTTATGTTTGGATCTACAAACACATACGTCTTCCTCAGTTAGATCATTGGACTTTAACTCATTGAGTGACTAAAGTTGTATGTACCACATTGTGAATGAATGAATGTATTGTATACCCCCCGCTTAAAGGGTTAAATAACGTGGCTGGTCATCACCATTTAATTCTGAATATAATTTTTGGGGCTCTCATAACATTTTATAGGTCAATTGTCAAGGATGTAAATAAATATTAATATATTCTTAACCCCTTAATGACCGGCCGATCGGCACGGTGCGGTCAGTTAAGGACCACGGAGCATTTTTTTTTCTTCTTCCGGTTCTGGACTCTCCGAACGATGTGCAGCCACGGGGGGAGCCTGGAAGTCCATGACGGTCATAGTATGTCATGGTTCGTTCAGTAAGATCGACCCTTGACATACTATGACCGTCAAGGGTCGTTAAGGGGTTAAGTCACATGACCAGAAGTATGAAAATAAATGTATTGTGCAAAACAATATCCATAAATCTGTTTTAACTAAGCTACCACAGCACCCTGATTAAGAACCACTGCCTCAGTATTATTTTGTAATGGCTGTGGATCTATGTATCACACAAAAAGCATTGCATGATGGGAATCAGAACTGAGCTCTTATTGTCCCTCCAGTTCTCTGTGTTAATGATTCTCAGCGTTGGTCCTCAGGACATACCAACAGGTTAGTGCATTGTCTGCCCAACTGGTTCTCTAGGGGTTTAGTAAACATAACAGTTCTCATTGATTTGATTTAATTGGTATGCCTTATACCGTGCATGCCAAAGCACTGGAGACCTCTGTATCATTAGAAAGATTTAAAGCCCCATTTAAAACAATGGTGATATTTGTTTGTTAATTGTTCCACTTATTTTGTCCATATGACCCTGTGATTTTTACAGCTATATTTTGATTAATTTGCTTTTACTTTTTATTTCTCTCTCTTACTGTTCTGTTAAATAAACCTCTAAAAGGATTGTTCTTACTACATGATATAAATACCGTAACATCTCGGGTATAATACGCACAATTTTACCCCATTTCACCTTATGTGAAGTGGGGGGTGCGTATTATACATGAAAGTAAAAAAAAAAAAAAAAAAGTTAGGGTTGGCAGATACCTTCCCTCCCTCGCCCGGGCCGAAACCGTTGCCAAACCAAGACTTACTTGGTTCAAATTTAACTCCCCACTGAAGTCTGCATCTCTTGAATTGATGGAAGGCAAAATACAAAGCTTCCCAGCGGGTGGCATGCTTCCATTTGCCGCCCGCTTCCTTCAGTGAGCTTTCAGGACCTTCTGCCTCCATCCAAAGTGGAAGTGTCATCACAAGGAAATCAAAATGTACATTTACATGTAATTTCACAGCGCAGTATTTTATTTAACCTCTTTAAGACTTCAATCCATTGCAAAACAATGTGTTGAAGATGTTCCTATGACACAAGGGGTTAAACCTTTATTATGACTTTACATATTTTGCACTTTCAGAATAAGTAAGGTCATATTGCCTAAACTTTTATTATTGTTTTTCATGTTTCCAGAAAGCTTTCTTTTAGGGACTATGAAAAAGATACAATGTAAAAAAAGATAGCATACAGAACACTCAGTGCTGATTGGATATTGTTACATTGTTCTGCTTTGATGATTAGCTGACCAGTTACCTTACCCTTTGAGTGCCAGAGGGGTCTGTCCTTCCACGCCATCTGAGCAAATTCAGCCTCCCACTGAAGCAATGCCTTGCTGTCAGGGGGAAATTTGGGGTATATTAATTAGTTTCCATAGATATGAATGGGGCTTTTACCTCTTTGAACACAAAAAGAGACTTCTCTAGCATTCAAAGGGATAAACATTGAGGTTAAATAAATGGGAACTGTTATTTGTCCCATATAATGGAGCTGGCTGGCCCCCAAATGCCCCTCAGTGTATTGGGATAGACTGGGTGATGCAAAGCTCTCAGGCAATTGTAGAGCAAGTCATAGTTTAACCCTTTGAGTGCCAGAAAGGTATCCAACATTCTGCGTTGCATACCTCTCTGGTACTCAAAATGTTAATAGATTACACAGTGAGGCTGATGCATTTCTCGGGCAAACCAACTGCAACATAGGGAATAAATAAAAAAGTTCCAGTGAATTAAATGGGTTTTTAACCCTTTGAATGCTAGAGAGGTCTCCAAGGCATCGCAAAACTGGAGGACCTCAAGCAATACCCTTCTAGGATAAGCAAAAGTGAGCTACCCAGCACAGAAAGAGTTAAGAGTAATTCAAACTGGGTAGAGATTCATATTCCATTGCAGCCCCACAAAAACAGTCCTCTTTTACTCTTTCAGTGCTGAGTTGCTCACCTGTGCTTAAAGGGATAGTAATACTTCGTTTTATATTTATTTTATTTTATAGGCATTAAAAAAACATGAAGAACGATATAAGTCTTATCTCTCAAACCTTTATGGTTTCTTCTTCCTATGAGAACAATGAAAGCCCTGCCCCCCTTGACAAGTTTTTCAGGTTTTTCCCTTATCTTAATTGAAGATTGTCCCTCTCTGCAATCTACCTGGGCACCTCCCTTCTGATCTGGCTGAACAGTGTTATATCCGTAAAAGGGGCGGGAGGGGGATACTTTGTCATTGAATTACTCTTGAACTACAACTCTGACAGAATTGAAATAACACTCTCCAAGGTCCAAATACTATGATGATTAATTAGAGCTGCTTTTATTATGAAACATTGCTATCCCTTTAATTTAGAGGGAGTGTTGGCCACAGGTTGCCCATACCTGCCCTTGACCAGGGCTGCTCAAACCTGTCCTCATATCCCCCTGCCCACTCCGGTGTATGTTTTCTCCTCACAGGAGCACTGGTGAATCAGTCAGTGTTTCAGTCATTCTGTCACTTCTTAACCTTTTGCAGTTTTTTTCAATGCAGTGGATAAGTCTCTGACACTGAAAGAGTTAATTGAGAAGCATGCAGTGCTGGGGCGCTTACGGACACGTTTCAGTACCCCTGCCCTGGAGTATGTAAAACTCAAATGAAGACAGTGCATAGTTCACTACCATTTCAGTCTAATTATTTTGCCACAACACATTTGTATTATTGTAACAGATGTGGAATATACCTTCAGCCAATATGTGGTTTTTCACCATAACCATATTGGATTTCCTTTTTCCTGAAATATTCTTACTCCAACATTGACTGCCTGCTGGTCTATACAGTTTCATAAAACTAAAATCACGTCAAATAAAAAAGTCACTGATATAAAAGATTTTAAGGCTTAATGTTCTCTGCAGTGGACTGTAATTATTAGGTGGAAATGTACTATTTTAATAAGTTACCCCAGATGTTATTGTATTTATTAGGGTAATTAGTAGTTTAATTTCATTGCATATGGTTACACGTACAATACATATATAGAAAAAATGTGTTTGAGAGTCCGTTGTGCTAATGTATTTCTCATTTTGCAGGATATATGCATTGTTAATAATGCTGGAACTAAATTAATGCTTGGCAAACAGGGCCCATTTTCCTCTTAGGGAACGTAGGCATGTGCTGGCCATACTCAGCTGTGAGTGTGATCAGTAAAGACACAGTTCCTTACTACAGGACAACAGCTCCTGGTTTATGGGGCTTGTTTATTTACCAGTTTACATACTGCTTTAGTGTCCACATTATATACTAATTTGGGCAGTGTTATATATTATTTTACTGGACAGTTTGTTTATCACCTTCTCTGCTACAGATGTCTCCAACTCAATGAGGCTGATGTACTAAGGAGAACTGGAGCAATTCTAGAGCAAACCAGCTGTACCACAGGGGACATATAAAATCCTGTATGGTTGCTATAGAGGTTTCCAGCCCATTAATACTCAAGGAGGGAGAGGCACTAAGGGTTGATAAAGAGGTGATTAAAAGAGGAGATGACTTCTCCAGTGTTACCTCTTCTCCAGTCTTATGTTATTCTGTGGAGTCTATGCACTAAGATTTCTTACACTGGGGAGATCTTAGTGCATTGGCTCCACAGAATAACATAGGAACTGGATAAGTCATATCATATCACTGGAGAAGTTGGTGGTGATGCTCTAAGTGTATTGTAAACCTCTCTATTGTCCAAGGAATTAAAGGGGATCTATCACCCCTACACAAATTAGTCTTAATAAACAGGTTATAGCGAATATAGTTAATATTGTAGTATTTTCTTTTTTTAAATCTCTGTTTGGCTGAAATTTAATGATTAAATACCAACCTGCTTCCTACTTCCAGACAGACTGTGGTTACCTGCTCCGTACCGCAGTCTGTCACTCTTCCTCTGCTCCCCTCCCTCTATCCAGCCTCCTTTTATGACGGAGGCTTTCTGTCTTGAGTGATCTCTGGCCAATGAGATCGCTCCAGCTTGCAGACAGAAAACCTCTGTCATCGGAGGAGGCTGGATAGAGGGAGGGGAGCAGAGGAAGAGTGACAGACTGTGGTACTGAGCAAGTAAACGCAATCTGTCCGGAAATAGGAAGCAGGGAGGTATTTAATCATTAAATTTCAGCCAAACAGAGATTTAAAAAAAGAAAATACTACAATATTAACTATATTCGCTATATAACCTACCTAATAAGACTAACTTGTAGAGGGGTGATAGATCCCCTTTAATTCCTTGGACAATAGAGAGGTTTCCAATGCATTGTTTCCCAGTCAGGCTGATGTACTAAGAGGAATTGGCACAATTCTGAAGAAAACCAACTGCACCATAGGGGGTAAACAAAATATCACAAAATCCCCACTTAATAAAATGAGTCTTTTAACATGTAAAGTGCCAGAGAGGTCTACAGCACATTTGGAGTTATGCACTAAGGTGTTATAAAAAGTTGATAAAGAGGAGATAACTTCTCCAGTGATATCACTTCTCCAATTCCCATGTTATTCTAAGGAGTTAATGCACTAAGACTTTGTTTGCCCCCTATGATGCAGTTATTTTTCTTCAGTATTGTGCCAGTTCCTCTTAGTACATCGGCCTCATTGGGAAACAATGCATTGGAAACCTCTCTATTCTCCAAGGAATTAAGAACTTTTTTTTATTGTTTATATGTGATAAGCTAAATGTATCTATCTTCAGAGCTAGGCAATTGTTGTGAGGATGGAGCAGAACTAGTGGTGCCTTGCCTAGGGGCATGTGTAATGCAGTCCTGTTGACAAATCCCACTCTCTTAGGCAGGAGACAGTGGTCTTGGCCAAGAATCTCTTTGGAGCAGCAGTGACCTTGGAATGTTCTAAAGGTCATGGATGAATGGCTAGAGGTAGCACATTTTGGATTAGTTATATAGTGCACACATTTATATAAGAATCTTGACTCCACTTTGTGATAAATCCTCACTTTGTTCTCATTTTGGCACATTGTGGCTGTTTTATGATGGTGTTTTAAATTAGAGATGATGTAACCTGCTAGAATAAGGGTAATTTTAGCTGCTACCAAAATTACCTTTTCTGAGAAGTAAGCCATAATGGGTATAGTACTTTGCTCTGGAATTCTATTTAATGAGAATGAATGATCTCTTATGTAAAACGTTTATTTTTCTTTAATAAACCCTTCTTTATGTATATATGCCGCAACAAAATTAATTAGACATGACAGGGGAAACTTGTAATTTGATATTCGCTAGGTAAGATATTTTTAGAACCCCATTTCATAACAGCTAGCTAAACAATTTGGAACACCTTTACACCTTGAAATGCCAGAGCTAGCTATAACTTTTGTCTGGACAAAGGTTTAACCCGTTCAGGACCAGAGGGTGTGAGTAGCACATTACAAAACTATGTGTTATTCACCTATCTGGTCTTCAAGGTATTCATTTTTTTCTTCACTTCAGTAAATGTTCCTTAGTTTTCATATGATAGTTCAAACAGGATAGTTGTTCTTAAAGGGGTACTATGCTCTTGGAATAAGTACAGATGTGGCTCTACTCTTTAGACAATTTCTGTCATTACCTGTAACTGTGTGTTAAGTCTCTGACAAATTGGTGACGTAAATGTTGCAGCTCCTTACAACAGTTCTGTCACTGGAGTAGTTTACTCACCTCTCCCATGCATTCCACAGCTGATCTGAAATGCAGGAGACGTGTGTCTTCTGGCTGACCTACTTGAGAACCTCTATTAGAAACATAGAACTTGACGACAGATAAGAACCATTAGACCCACCTAGTCTTCCCATTTTTCCTACTGTAAAAACCTCATATTTGCTCCTTGGTCTTGTATTATGTTCAGGACAACCTTATGCCTATCCCATGCACACTTAAATTATGTCACTGTATTAACTTCTACCACTTCTGCTGGTAGGCTATTCCACTTATCTACAAACCTATCAGTGAAGTAAAACTTTCTTCAATTACATATAAACCACTGGTCCTTTAGCTTTAGACTATGGCATCTTGTCCTAACATGTTTAATCCTTTGAAATGTATTTCTCTCCTGCACTTTGTTGAATCCCTTCATGTAGGTGAATGTTTATATCATATCCCCTCTTTCTCTTCTCTCTTCCAAGCTATACATATTCAGATCCTTTAGTCTATTCTGATATTTCTTTTACTGTAAAACATTCACTATTTTAGTAGCCCTTCAATTAATTCCCTCTAGAGTATCTATATCCTTCTGGAGATGGGGTATCCAGTACTGTACACAATACTCTAGGTGAGGTCTAACCAGAGATCTGTAGAGTGGCATGATCACTTCCCTTTGTCTGCTACTAATGCATCTAGCTATACAACCTAGCACCCTGCTTGCATTCCTTGCCACTTTGTTACATTGCCTGCCTCCCTTTCAGTCATCAGAAATAATTACTCCCAGATATCTTTCCTCTATTGTCTCTGACAGCACAGTACCCTTAATACTATATTCTGCCTTTGGATTTTTAGGTCCCAAGTGCAATATTTTATATTTACCAGCATTAAACTGCAGCTGTCACACTCTTGTCCATTCTTCTAATTTACCTAAATCGCCTGTCATTTGGTTTTTTCCCCCTAGGAATGTCTACCCTGTTGCAGATCTTTGTGTCATCTGCATAAAAGCATAACTTACCTTGAAGATCTTTTGCAATATCACTAATAAAAATATTAAAATGAATGGGCCTCTGTACAGATCCCTGTGGTACCCCACTATAAAAACAACCTTCGTCTGCATATTCGCCATTGACCACAACCCTCTGTCTCCTGTCACTCAGTCATTGCTTTATCCACTCAACTATTTTTACATCCAAACAACTCGATTTATTAATGAGTCTTCTATATGGGACAGTGTCAAATGCTTTGCTGAAATCTAGGTAAGCTATATCTACTTCTTCCCATCATGTCTATTATTTTAGTTATTCAGTCAAAAAAATCTATGAGATTAGTTTGACAAGATCTGTCTGCTGTAAACCTGTTCTGTTCAGGATCTTGCAAACCATTTAAATGTAATCATTCTTTCCTTTAACATAGTTTCCATTAATTTTCCCACTATGAATGTAAGGCTTACTGGTCTGTAGTTGCCAGTCTCTTCCCTGCTACTTTTTTTGTGAAGCAGTACTAAATTTGCTATCTTACAATCTTCTGGAGCTACTCCTGTCAATAGTGACTGTTTGAATAATTCTGTTAAAGGTTTTGCCAGAACACTCTTAAGTTCTTTTACTAACTTTGGGTGCATCCCATCCGGTCCCATTGATTTATCTGTTTTCTCACTGAGCAGTGACTTAGAACGTCTTCAATCTCCAATTCAGCTTGTGTGTAAGGTCTCCCCACAGCCTCATAGGCTACTGGGCAGACCTTGCCAACTGCAACTTTACTACTTTCCTAAACGACTGATCATGATGGATCCTGGTGCATTCATGTGAGCTGATAGTCACCCATATGCTAGGCACTACAGCTACAGCTGTAGCTCTTACTAGGTAGATAGTTATAGTTTAAACAGTAGTCATATATATCTGTTTAATGCTTTTTGCATTTAAAGTTATAGTAATGCTTCACAAAAAAAGACAGCTCCAGTTAATCTTCATAGTGTTTGGGCCATGGAGAGTTTTATTTCAGTACTGTAAGAGTTGTAGTTCAAGAGCGATTGAATGATTAATTATCCCCCTCCCACCCCTTTTACTGATGTTACACTGCTCACCTCAGATGGATGCCAGGGAGGGACAGTCTTCAATTAGCATAAGAAAAAAACCTGTCAAGTGGGGCAGAGTTTTCCCTATGCTTACAGTAAAAAGATTGTCCCTTGCTGTGAGCTGTCTGGTCCCAGATTCCACATCTGAGGAGTGGGGGTTTACACTAGGTAAAAGGGGCGGGAGGGGGAAACTTTATTATTCAATTACTCTTGAACTACAACTCTGACAGTACTGAAATATAACACTCTCCGTGGCCCAAGTACTAAGAAGATTAGTCGGAACTACTTTTTTTGTGATACATTATAACCCCTTTAAACTCTGCTGTCGTCTATACCTGTAGTCTATAAGAGAACAGGGATAAGGCCATAGAGAGAGAAGTATTCAAGAGCCAAGTAAACACTCTCAATGTCGAAAAATATCTTTATAGCAGAGTTCAATGGCAATAGCAGTAAATAAATATAACTGACTGCTGTATAGGCATCAATACACACACCAATAGGCACTTATTCTAAGTATACAATATACAGTCAAAACAATTATATATGTTTAATCCTTTGAGTTCTTTGCAATGCATTGTTCACATCTCTGGCACTCAAAGGGTTGATGTGTATATGAACTGGGTGGACTTGGTTTCACAAGCTGTAAATGGACTCAGTAAGGCCAAGGTTCTCTGTTATCAAGTGGTTGTTTTACCATTGGTATGGGAGTCACTGCATGATCTTATTTCTACTTCTGTAACACCCCTGGATTCTAGAAACGCCTCCAATGCAGTGCACTGTATCTAGCATCATGTGCATTATTAGCCGTCAAATCATTACGTCTAAATTAGTTTATAGAAAGAAATGTAGCAATGACTTTGATAGACACTAGTCTATTCTGAAGATTATTTAAGACTAGACTTTTTAATACATAGGAAATGGGCAGATTAGATGGGCGAATTGGTAATTATCTCCTATTAAAATCTATGTTACTATGTTTCTAAGAGCTTTTTCACACAGTTGACAAAACTGTAATAGACTCCTGCTATATTTTGTCCCCCATTTTGAAGAGTCTTCTTTATTCTGCCGCTGATCCAGACAGAGGCGAAGTGAGACTGACTGAGGGCTGGCCCATGTGAGCACCAAATGAATATTACTGGCTGGCTTCCATGTAGATTGGACATTCTTTGGAGGTTGGGATCAGCTTTGCAACTTTCAGCATCTCTAGTGTGCAACATCTGCAAATGTCCCCATAGGCCCCTCTGCAGGCCTTCCTTGATGCATCTATATTGCATTCCTGCATGCCCATAGAAAAGACGGACGTTGGTTCAAGGTTATAGTCTTTTATAAGAAAGCCATAACAGCACACCCAGAATAAAACCTTGTTCAGTGACCGACATCACCATCCCAATGTTGCATGTATGAAAGGGGCCTAAGGTGGTATCAGATAGCACAGAGTATTATAAACATTGTTCATTTTTAACACCTAAACGACCACCTGTGCAGCCAATGGAATCCAGTGGATTCAGGGGTTGGCTTGTACAGAACCGTCTCATAGGTCCTTGTCACAAGCGAAGGCTATAGGCCCTGTTGAGACAGTGGGGGGAGTGTGGGGGTGAAAGGGTTAACAGTACCAGATCCCTGGTTACTTGTTACTATTCCTAGCAATCACCACATTAACCTCTGAAATCCCTCCTGCACTGTCACCCCAGTACTACTGCCACCACCAAGACTTTATATCTGGGTGTCTTAGGTTACCCCAAACACAATAGAATTACAGTATAAAATCACCTTAATAAGCAAACATTTAGACTTAACCCTTGTGTTCTAACTGAGCTTCCTTCAGAGCAGTGAGTTCATATTAGAGAACAGAGACAAGAGCTGATTAATTGAACATTTAATCTGAAAAAAGTCTTCACAGTGCTGGTTACAAAAATACAGAAATAAAGGATATACAGAAATAAAGATTATACATTGGCAAAACAGTCCATAAAATAAAATGGGAGAAACACAAGAAATCCTTAAATACAATTACTGATATTTTAAGAGTCCTTGGGAACTTTTCATGGTATATCCCCCTTCAGTTGTTATAAAGAAAATCACTGTTTTATCAAAAAAAAAACCATATTAAATAGGAGTCCACAGTTGCTTCTAAGAGGCCAGACCCCCTGGGTGTTACCTGGGAGGGTCAGGGGTCTGGCCTGACCGTTTACAGCCCACTCAATCAGACCTGTCAGGGATGCTACTGCAGAGGTCTACCTGAAAAATCATAAGGCATCCCAAAACATGTAACCCACAGCACACATCTCTAATGTTACAATAATCATATTCCTCATATCTGTGTGAATATCTGGACACCAAACATGCAGGGTTTAACTGGTTGCAAAGTGGCTATTCTTGTAACTCATAGCAGGAACACCTTCCTCTGGCATGTTTGGTACCCACCACAAGGGTAAATCCTGGGCATTCTGAATATATATATGTATTGAACCTTTTTACACTATATATACATGTTCTCCCCATCTCAGGTTATTTGGTTGTCCCCTGGATGACCTCCATCAGAGCAGAGGGTCCAATATAGTTTCTAGGGATGTTATCTACTCAGCTAATTTTATGGCCTAGGACTGGTTCACTTTGAATAACATACAGATCAGCAAACAAACAAACAGATTATACAACCCAGAGGGCCAACTCATGCCTTGGCATGACAGTCCTTAATGGAAGTTTTTCCATGACGGTACTGGCACGTCATGGGACCTTAAGGGGTTACAGAAAGAATAGTGTACCTATGATTCTTTAATGTTTTGTAGACCTGGATTTTCGTTAGAAACTCCATTTAATGGCTTTCAATGCAAAATTAGACTGATAATAAGATCAGAAGTGTTTAATAAGTATTTAATTGTGACTTAAACTTGGAAACTTGGAGACACAATTATAAGAATCATTTGCATTTGAAGTGTTTTGTTTTTTCTCCAAATCCAAGCTGAGTTTATTTCTGAAAATCAACATTTATTTATCTTGATTTGTCATTGCAATTAAATGTTTAACCCCTTGAGAACCAGAGGTGTGTGCAACACATTGCAGTGTAATGCATTTCACACCCCTCTGGTCCTCAAGGGTTTAAAGGGATAGTAATACCTAAAATGTAAAAAAAAATATGTTGTAGGGTTTATCCCCCTGAGTAAAACAAGAGTACTCCCACTGCTGAAAGATGTTTCATTCAAAAGTTATTAATTTTCAAAGTTGAATTTTTTAGGTGCAATATCACAGTGGCCTGAAATTTTACAGTGGCGCTGTTGCTACACCATCCTATGGAGATTTATGGTCCTGAGACCAGAGCTGTCCATAGGATCGTGTAGCAACAGCGCCACTGTACAATTTCAGGCCACTGTGATATTCCACCTAAAAAATTCAACTTTGAAAATTAATAACTTTTGAATGAAACATCTTTCAGCAGTGGGAGTACCCTTGTTTTACTCAGGGGGATAAACCCTACAACATATTTTTTTTTACATTTTAGGTATTACTATCCCTTTAACGTAAGATTCTGGTTTATGTGCAAAGATGCCTTCAAGTACATGACCTTAGTCTGGCTTTGTTGCCATAGTGAAGCACCTAGATGCCATATTTTTCAGGCATCTAATTCCTCAGAAACCGTGTCAGTCAGCATGGAGGGGGAGGAGGAGAGGGCAAAGGGGAAAGTGGTTATTTATATATCCAGCTTGTGTGTTTTGTCTCTGGTTGCCCCATTTTGCAGAATACCTTTCTTTTTCACTAGTTACCCGTAATTTACGTAATTCAACATTGTAAATGGTTGTTCCCGGAAACAATTGTGCATGGGAAAGGTGTGCCTCCAGCAACAGCCAATCACAGTGCACATCCTGGTTCCATTATACCCCTAATATTTGTTCTGGAAAAATACTACTTGTTTATTGGAAATATAATTTAAGTGAACAATATAACAGTTGCTCACAGATAAGGTGCAGTATACACAAGTCTCCAATGCACTAAGAAGCAATAACTTCAGAAGGTTTAAGGTTGTCAGAGTAAAATTTACAAAGGTGCAGGGTTGACAGTTTCCATAGATAAAAGATGAAATTTAGGCAATGTATTATTTGTAGTTCAATGGAACTGTGTAGGTCCAGGGCACTTAGGGCTGTACTCAATAAATGTAAGATATGCAGTTCTGGGATAAATCAGCTGCAACAAATGTGACAAATGAAACACCCCATTGATTTAAATCTCTTGAATTCTAGACGAAAGTTCTAATGCAATGCATTGCGAAACAATACTCTGAGACATCTGTTACATTCAAGGGTATACCCCCCACCTCATTTACTCATTCATGTACCCAACCTAAGATACTAACAGTCAAAAGAAAGATTCACCAACACCTAGAAATGGACAGCCTCACTGTTCAAATTAGAGGTTTAGCCAAACAGTTCAATAAAACTTAGGAACCTTAGATAATTAATTGTAGGGATATTAATATTTCACAATTAAAACAGCTCCAATTAATCTTCATAGTAGGTGGGCCATAGAGTGTGTTATTTCAATACTGTCAGAGTTGTAGTTCAGGAGTGATTGAATGATAAGGTACCTCCCTTCCGCCCCTTTTACTGATGTAACACTGCTCACCTCAGAGCAGCAAGACTGTACGCAGAGAGGGACAATCTTCAGTGAGCATAAGAAAAAACCTGTCAATGGGGACAGGGTTTTTATTGTTCTCACAGTAAGAAGATTGTCCCTCACTGCGACCTGTCTGTTCAAGTGATTCCACATCTGAGGGGAGGCAGCTTACACTAGGTAAAAGGGGCTGGAGGGGGATACTTTATCATTCAATTACTCTTGAATTACAACTCTGACAGTATTGAAATAACACTCTCCATGGCCCAAATACTATGAAGATTAATTGAAGCAGATGTTTTTCAGGAGCATTACTATCCCTTTAATTGCTGGTAAAGCAATTCAGTGAAAAGACATAATCCGACCATTGTTATTATGTTGGAGAGAATGTAAAGCACTCATGCTGTTTGAGAGGCAATTCAATTCTTCCCTGACTTCCCTTATTACAGAATAGCACTGCTTTGGGTCATAATTGCTTCATTAACCTGCTAATCTCTGATGTCTGATGTAGTTATAGATGCATATCATTGGTAGTGATTTATTACATGACTGGTATTTGAATATACTTAAAAAGTATTTAAAATAAAACAATTTAAATCAATGGGAATTATTAGAATGTTTATTTATGCTTTATGGTGCAGCTGGTTTGTCCCAGATTTGCCCCTTTTGCTTCCTGTGAATACAGTCCTAATATCTGTGGTTCTGCATTTGCTTCAGGAAAGTGTTAGACAGTGTGCTGTGACTAGAGATGTACCTAATCCATTTTTTAATTCAGTGTTTGGGCCAAATCCTGTTTTATCCTCTAATATTCAGTGTAAATTTGAGGTGGTACAGTCAGGCCTACTCTCCACATAAGTTTTGGCCAAACCAATCAGTGACTCCTTCCAGCAATATCTCCACTGAATCACCCAGATAGCTGAGCCTCTAAAGCAAGGCCAAATATGAATATTTTAGTTTGGTGGATCTAGAGCTCTCCAATAGCCGTAACAAGGATTCAGCCCGCATTTCATCCATATACTTTTCAACATCCCTTTTGCATTCCCCTGTCATTGGCATTATGTCTATTTTGGTCTTACCAATGTACTTCATTGGGCAGGGATATTCTAATATATAAATGACCCTGCACATGTTCTACGATTAATGTACTCATTAACTACCTGTGTTAGCTTTAATAAAAGATTTGGATTTTATCAAATTTGCACCTAACCTACAGCTCCCACAAAAATATTTACTTAGGTATACTTTTCTATTTTAGCCAGTAATTATCTTTGTTTTTGCTGAAATCCTTCTTGGCTACTTTGTCTTTATGAGTAGGTGCTTTTACGGCAGTCCTAATTGGCTTTTTTTCCCATAATCACAAGAAAGTTTGATATCAATAGTCAGGGCCCCTCAGTGTAGCTTAAGGGTTTCCATTGTTTATTGTATTTCAAAATTATTCTCAGACTAACATCCTATTTCCTATCTTGGTTCCAAAAGAGATGTCATGTCTTCATGGCTTTAGCTTTGTTTCACCTTGCCTGGATCAATTTGTGATTATATTTCCTCTTCTGAAATCTTTTGCTTGAGATTTCTTGTTTCTCTCTCAAAAAGACAAATGATTCCTCCTACTTTTGTACCTTTGTAATACATTGGGTACATCAAGGGATTTAATTAAATGTCTTTATACAGAACCTGAGAGTAGGTGAATGTACTGCTGTGTTTACACAAATTGATCCAGGTGTAAGAGGTTGCTGTCTATTGTTCACCTGCCTGAACCCCAATCCTGTCAAGTGATGATGAAAGCCAGCAATGTTTTGGAATTAGGTGACAAGAATAAAAAGGCCTGAAATTCAATTGGAATTAAGTTTGAATACATTAATTCTATACAAAAACTAAAGGATTTCTGGCAAATATTAAGACATCAATTTTATAAGAGGATTCAAGTGCTCATTAAACACAGCTAACCTAGAGGAAATGCTTCTTGCTTATCTTGTTTTTACCTCTTAAATGCTAGAAATGTACTTTTTTAATTAAATTTCTTTCATGACATTTTGGGAAAGGTTATTTGGGAGACTACATTGCCCGAAAAAGGCCTTTTTTCTCAGGCTTTGGGGAAGACGTTCTTCTTTCCTTGAATACAATGGAAACCTGGCAAAATATGAGGCTGGCTCGCTCACTCATTGCATACTACTTTAACCCTTTCAGTCAAATAAGTTCTTTTATCTTTTGTTTAACAGGAGCCTGTTGAGCAACATTTAATTTATGCCCTTTTTGAATTATATTCAATGGATTCTATAGTCTTGGTCTCAGGACCATCCTGTTTCTCCCAAAAGGCTTTAAAGCTATTTTGCAGAGGTAAATTTACCCACAGTTGAGGACTGCTCAGTTGTGGTAGTGGACTCTGATGGGGACGATTGGGATTCGTCCTTCAATATGTTGTCACGCTGATGGTCTTATCTAGGCCATCATGGAGACCCTGAAGGTCTCTGAGGCCTCAGATTCCAGTTCCCCTGATATTTTTAAAAAGGATTGAAACAGGGGCTGCAATTTTTCCTCCTCACCATTCCGTACAATAGGTCCTTGTGGACAAATGGAAGATGCCTAGAAAGAGGGTGCTACCTCAGAGATATATTTCTCTCTTGTATCATTTTTCCTGCAGATTATGTAGCCAGTTGTAGTTGTAAGGTCCTACAGAATATTGTGCCTGTGTAACTGTCCTTATTTTCTCTTCTCAGTAACAGGTTTACTTTAACCTGGTTTGCAGTGTTGGTGTCCATTGACACCTGATGTTTATGTTGTTCCAGCTTGTCTCTGTTTTCTGTGATCTTTGCTATAAGTTAAAACTGCCTGCCTCTAAGAGTATTTTAAGGTAGGTGCCCTGCCATCCTTCAGGAGGATACTTCATGGTTCCTGTGTTCCACATGGACTGAGAGAAAAGGCTTTTCGGTAAGTATGCAAAAATCCCCCTTTACTCTCTGTTTAATAGTGTTCTAACTAGGCCATCGAACCAGCTTCTTCATGGAGGATAAATTGGGCTTTTAAACCCTCAAGTGCAAGAGAGGTCTTTAACATAGCAGACCTCTCAAGCATTCAAGGGGTTAAAAGACCCATTTAAATTGGATTACATTTTGCAGATGATCTAGTGCAGTTGATTTACTCCTGAATTGTACTACTTTTCTTTGTGCATATGGCCTTTAATGATTGAGCCATTCCCCCTCCCAACAATTGTAAATCAATGCAAGTGGAGTGAATGAAAGACAGGAAGTCTGATGTAGTAAGGGAACATGGAGCAATTCTGGTGCAAACCAACTGCATCCAGGGAACAAATAAAACATCATATTAATTTAGTTGGGGCTTTCAACCCAGTGCATGTTACAGAGGTCTCCAGTGCATTCCAGAGCATCCTATATCATAATTCGCTAGGATGCTTGTCAGAAGCCGTCATGCGCAGTAGACTGCACACGTTCGGGCAGTCTCTACTGCACATGAAGAGGCCGCTTAACCCTTTGAGTGCCAGAGGGTTATGCAACGCATTGCAAAGCAATGCTTTGTGTACTCCTCTGGCATTCAAAGGGTTAACATTACCTTGGCCCGTGTACACGGGCTTTTACACTAGTATAACAATAACTGGAGAAGTTGTGGGGCAAACCAACTGCACCACAAGGGGACAAAGAAAAAATCCTCAAATTCCCATTCTTTTAAATGGGGCTTTTTATGCAATGCTTTGGAGACCTGATTAGCATTCCATGCATTAGATGCACCATTAAGATCAATGTAAATGTTTCCACCCCCTGGATTGCCCTAGAATTGATCCACTCTTGAAAAAAAACAGTTTTCTTCAGCACAGAAATAACCAATAGCTACACATGTCTTTGGAACAGTAAAGGTGAATTTAGCCAGCATTTTTGCGAGTCCGTGGAGAAGGCGGTGTGCATAGCTGTGTTATATGGTATTGCTTCTCACTATGCAAGTTCATGCGGGATTGGCCCATGTTCTAATTGAGACTGCTAAGCTCCACAAGCATCCCTTTCTGCCGACATTCTATTGAGTAATGTGCGTGTTCCTGGCTGATTTCTGTCAAAAGTGTTAATGTTCAGGCTCTTCAAGAGCCATGCGGCATCTGCTGAGCAGATGTGGGAAACCTGTGTGCACAATAAAAGTAGAAATCTGACAGTAATAGCATTATCCCTTTATTTTAACAAATACAAGATGTTGAAATATAAAAATGTCCTAAGAGATCACTTTATATTGGTCCCTTCTGCAGTACAATGGCACGCAGTAATATCTCCTGAATCACCAAAATATTCAGGCAGATTCACTTGTAATTTTGACAGTAAATTTTTTTTTGGCATTTGCACTTGTGATTAATTTCAGCAATTGCAGAAGTTAGAGCAGTTGTCTAATATGCAGTTTTTTCCAACCAGAATGTTACCCAATGGTATAAGGGTTAAGCTGATACTATATTAATATTGGCTCTTTCCATGTTAACCCTTTAAGGGCCAATGGGTTACTCAACACATTACTTTTCAATGCATTGCATGTCTTTAAATTGGAACTTTCACCTTATTTAAAGTTGCCCTGCAATAATTAAGCAGATGGCGACTAGCTTCATAATAGTTCTATTACCTCTCAGAACGGCACGATTCTACACTAATCCTTGATCTTCGGAGACTGGAAGCCAGGCATCAGCGCAGACATCTTGTCTACACGCCTATGCTGTCAGTCCTGGTCTCCTCTAAGAAGCATCGCACTGTGCCACAAGGTAATCGGAAGGGACTGACGGTGCAGGCACAGAGATGGCACTAACCTGGCCGTCAGTCTTCAAAGATTAAGGATTACTTTAGAATCGGCTGCTTCTGAGAGGTAAGAGAACTATTATGAAGCTAGTCGTCATCTGCTTAATTATTGCAGGGTGACTTTAAATAAGGTGAAAGTTCCTCTTTAAAGTGAACCTTTCAGGCCTAATACAATGTACTTATTTTACAGGAAATGGTAGAGGGAGCCTAGTAAACATGCAATAAATAAAGGAGAGCATGCATATATTTTGGCCCAGGCTTCCTCCCTCACCAATACTAGTCACCACACCCAAGATTTTTTTTCCTGTCTTAGACAGCTCAGGCTACACAACATCCTACAGCATCACATTTGCCTAGAATCCTTTGTTAAAACATGGAAACTAAAAAAATATTCTGTTGCTTTATATATACCATTTGTTTCTGTCTCTCTCTCTATCTCTCCTCATAAATACTTACAGGTGTTACAAAATTAATGAGTCAATAAATAAATATTGCACATTTTAACTCCTGCTGTGCTGGATGTAAGAGTTTGTGTATGTGTGTGTGTTTTTATGGTTTAGGTAGACTTCCAGGTGAGTGTGCCCTGGTCACTGCAATGAACTGTGAGAATGGGATTGGGCTGGTCTGGGACGTATGGGAGAGAATGGGTGGATACAAAGAACTGCAGTAACACAGCAGTGCCTCAGCTAGGAATATTTGAATACTGTGCCTAAGTAATGTAATAGTTGCAGCATTTAAATGGACGGTTGAGGTCACCAAATAGGATGTGGATCATTAGCAAAATACTTATTCTACATATTGCAGGGAAAAATGAATAACACAAAGATTTAATACAGTGTAGAGTCATTCTATTAACTGGAAATCAAGTGTAAAGGGAATTGCAGAAACTGGCCCACTCTCCTAACCTTCCAGATTTCAGCCTTATTTGTCACTGTGGTTAAATATCTGCATTCACCGTAAGAAAAATAACTGTCGACCATGTTGCCATTGCATTGTGCGTAGTAAAGACAGTGTCCATGCCCGCAATTCAGAATAATGGACACACCTGTCACTTAGCATGGTGAGAGTGACCAGAACGTCTGAGGTTTCTGTCACAATTATTAAGAAGGTTGCTTAGTTGGTCTAATATCAAATTGAGTTGTGGAAGCATGGAATCAAAGCAGCTAGGTTAATTAGATCTCTTGTTTACTGAAAGATGTATTCTTTGGGCAGTAGCTAGTCCCACTGCTGTGTTCATCCAAGGCCAGTGTCTTCAATTTGTTTAACAGGACTCACCCAAGTATGTGTCCATATAACTACAGTCTAGTGTTATTTTTACATATTTTTACATTGTATCTGCAGTTACCACCTTTCTACAAATAGACAATAGGCTTCAACAGTGTGAACAAGAAAATGTGTAGAGAAAACCCCCTCCAAGATGCTTTAGAATACTGTAAGAGTTTTCAGACTCCATTTAGCTGTAGACTACAATGCAGACTGCTAGATGAAACACACATACCTAAGTTGTTTTAATAAATTAAGAGCCACTCATTTTATGGGCATAATGCACAAAACAAGAATGGAGAAATTCTGGTGAAAAACAGTTGTACCAAATGGGGCAATTGAAACTTCAAATTGATTTAACCGTTTGAGTGTCAGTGGGGTGTGCAATGCAACCACTCTGGCACTCAAAGGGTTAAATGAGGCCCCTTTAAAGCAGTGGGTGTTTTGGGAATTTATCTCTTATGGTGCAAATGGTTTGCACCAGAATTATTGCTCTTTTCTTTTGTGTATAGGGCCATCAAGGTATAATTCCACTTTAACAACTGAACAGTTTTGTCAATGTTATTATGGCAAAGCCAAAAAAATGAGATGTCAAATATAGGTTTAATCTTCATGGCAAGTCATTAAAAAAAATGTAAACCATTAAAATGGAATCTGTATATAAGTATATTCTATAAACAGGCATTCTGTTGCTAGAGAAAAATAAACACAATGGATGTATAAAAGTGGCGGTAGGGCAGAGTTAAAGCATGAAATGGCACAAATGCAAGTTGTGGAATGTATAATCACAATTGCTCCATCTGCAACAAAGTTAGTAAAAGGTTGAAAAAAGAGGAAATTTTAAAAAGGTGCAACTGACCTATAAAAATAAACAAATTGCACTATAAATTATAGCAAATTGTGCCATAAATTGTAGCAAAGTGTGCCCAAGTTGTACATCACTGTAATGCTGTCTAAAGTTCGGGGCAATACATCTAATGTATAAAAACAACAGTCACCTTCATACATTCATATTGTCTCACTCATAAGTAGGTATCTCTTATGCGCATTACATTAGACCACATTTATACACCCCTACTGGTTTTGCTGACAATCTGAATTGAGAGGAATTCTGCTTGTGCTGAGTGTATGTATATGTAATACGGATGCTACATTTATAGGCAAAGCAAATCTAGGTTGCACTAACCTAAATATATTGACTTGGTAAATCACAGGCCTCTTATGATGAATGATCCATTTTCTTTGGCTTTTCAGTTTCAATTTCCAAGTAAGTAGGTAGTTGTGTAGTAACCATTTGAGTGCCAGAGGGGTATGCAGTGTCTCAAAAGGATAACCCTTTCAGGACCAGGTGATTGTTCACTTAAAGAGCTGAGCAGATGTGAGAGTTTATTTAACCCCTTGAGGACAAAATGGGCAGAGGAGGCAACTTTTTGGCTTGGGGGGCAAGTACAATCAAGTGGCCTGTTTCTACCATCGCTCCAGCTTTGTCCCGTTAATGTTATGAAGTAGGGACACCACAGAGCTTATAATTGAAATGGTGGTACAAAAGTGATATCAACCCCTTAAGGACTGGCCGCGCACAGACGTGGCAGTCACTTAAGGACCATGGAGCATTTTTTTTTTTTAATCTATTCCGGACTCCCCGAACGGCGTGCAGCTGCGCGGGGAGCCTGGAATTCCATGACGGTCCTGGCACATCATCGGTCCTTCAAGCAAATCCAGTCATGACGTACCAGGACCGTCAAGGGATTCAAATTGAAGTGAAACTGAACTAGTGATGCTACAGAGGTTGCAGTGGAAATGGACCTACACTAGTGATATCACAGAGCTTATAATTGAAATGAAACTACACCACTAGTGTAGCTTCATAAACTCTGTTTACTCCACTTACAGCAGCATGTGGGAAACTGAGTGATGCAGTGGCCCGCTGGCCAAGGCTTATAACCATCCCAGAGGGCAATTTTCCCCTGCCCCTCAGGCCAGTCCTCCCCTAAGATGGGTCACCAAGAGGTTGATTTTCTGCCTCTGAGCACTGTGCTGCAGACATTTCTATCATCCAATCAATTAAAAATTAAGGTTGTGTTGTTTTTCATTAGACTATTTAGGTTAGTATATCCATATCACTGTTTTCGCTTCGCATATGAAGTGTATAGCTGTTGATTGCTGATGCGTATTTCCTTATGAACATGTTGGAACTGTGTTTTTTTTGGATGGACACACTATCTGTAAACTGGGAACTTTTGAAATGAGCTCACCCTGAGGTTTTTGAAATAATAACCCTTAATGCTCCCAAGAAAGTAGATTGTAGTTCTATGGCAATGTTTGATCTAACCCAGAGATGATCCAATCAGTCCTCAATTAACTTTTAACCTGATACTATTGTGATATATCACTTCTTATACACTCACAAGACAAGCCTTCTTCTGTCTCTCTGGTAGAAATATCACTACTTTGGACATTAAAAAGATAGAAACACTTAATATGCAAATAAATATATATTGTAGGGTTTATCCTCCTGAGTAAACCAAGGACATGCCCAGTGCTGAGAGGTGTTTTATTCAAACCTTATTGCAGCTCAAACTTTAATTTTTTAGGTGCAATATCTCAATGGCCTGAAAAGTTACAGTGGTGCTGTTGCTACATCATCCTATAGACAGCTCTGGTCAGTTGACCATAAACCTCCATAGGATGGTGTAGCAACAGTGCCACTGTAAAAGTTCAGGCCATTGAGATATTGTACCTAAGAAATTAAAGTTTGGGCTGGAATAAATTTTGAATAAAACACCTCTCAATACTGGGAGAACACATGTTTTAATCAGGTGGCTAAACCCTAAAATATATATTTTTTGCATATTAAGTGTCACTAGCCCTTTAAATAAGCAGTAAATTGGCGTAAAGCATATAGTAGGAAACACTAGACTCTGTCACCCTAAGAAACTGGCCTGTCATCCCGAGACCCTGAGATTTGGTTCAAAACCCTGAGTCTCAGGATCAAGCTCTGAGAGTTCCCAGGTATGCTGATAGGGATCTGGTTTGATGTTTGTCCATATTGTGCTTGAGGATGCTCAGTTGTTTGCGTTAAGAACCCATAATGTGCCAGGACTGTCATGGAATTCAGGGCTCCCTGCGTGGCTGCACGCCAATCAGGGAGTCCCGAACCGGATGCGGAAAGAAAAAAAAAAGGTCCGGGTCCTTAAGTGCGCTATCGGCCATCCTTAAGGAGTTAAAGCCCTTGGTGGCTAGAGAGATCTTCAGTGCATTGCGAAGCATCTAACAGGTTAAATAACAGTTGTAATAGGGATACATAAACTGCTGCAGGGACAGAAAATTTGAGGGCCGCCTCAGCTGTGCTGGCCACACCCACATTCTTAATTGTGGGTGTGGCCAGCACAGCTGAGGCGGCCCTCAAATTTTGGAGCTCTAGGCAGCTACCTACTATGCCTATTGGGAAATCCAGTTCTCTTTGTATGTTTGCGTTTGTATTATTAATCTATAGAGTAAACATTCAAGCATACAGCTGTGGGGATGTGCATCTGATTCAGGATTGTTTTATCACACTTGTCCTTGGTATTATATGATCTTTGGACAACATACTGATATATTTTAAGTACGGTACTATATGTTATCCTTACTTTGTTTTGGTTCTATTCATTATATCATTAGCTTTTATTTTTTTTTTCTCTACAGTAAAATATTTACATTTTCAGATTATGTTGCAACTAGTTGAAGAGCCCGTGTACACAGGCCACGGTGCCACCCAGCAACGGCCGTGGTGCAGTCATGCTCAGTAGAGACTGCCCGCACCGCGGCTGATATGGAGCGGGGCGCTCCGAATTCAGACCATAGACCTCTCTGCGCACCTTCCTGAGACCAAGCGGTCCCAGGAAGGTGCGCAGAGAGGACTCCGTTCTGAATTCAGAGTGCCCAGCTCCGTATCAGCCGTGGCGTGGGCAGTCTCTACTGCGCATGACTGCAGCATGCGCAGCCTTCTCTACTGCGCATGATGGCTTTTGACAAACATCCTTAGAGAATTATTATATAGGATTGTTCCAGTTTCATTAACGCCATGATTTCTTTTCTGGACATATTTTATTTTTGATTTTCTGAGAGTGGGGGATTAATTTCTTTGCCACTGGTTTGTTTGCCCTGATCTTAACCTCCCGTTTAATAATGGACACATATACAAAAACGCAGTGCAGTGTGAAGTATGCGTTGTTCAAATGTGTCCCTGGTTTAGGTCACTTTCACACTGGCAACATCAATGAAGCAGTGCTATGTTGGTGATGTTAGCCGTGTAAGGCAGTATGATAGTGGCCCATGGTGCCTTTTACACTGGGGACTATTGTCTCTCCTGAACACACCAAAATCCAGCATACTGAATCTTTACATTATTCACCAGGCAATGCAGTAAAGTTTCAGCATTGATGATCTACATGACGGCCCAAGTCTTTCAACTGAGCTAAATGTGAGGTTTCAATACTCATCAAAACCTCCAGTGAATGGTGGTGGTGGTGGTGGGTGGGTTTACAAATGGGCATCAGCCAATCATGTTTGACTGGCATTCCATTAGGCTGATCATCAGCCATGCTTCTCACTTGGTCTGGCCATAAGCCATGCCTTTACCGCAGAATTGCTCCTATTTTCTTTAGGGTATAGTTTTAATTCAGAAAGATCTTGAGGTTTTATGCAGGAGAAATGAAAAGCAAATCCACAAAATAGTTTTATAAGAGTGGAAAGAGGGGGCAACTCATAGGGTATTAACGTCCACATAATATAATTTCAATAAGATATATTATTCCTACTCACAGTTTTAAAAAAGCCACTACTACTTCTTCACAGTGGCATATAGGCACATGAAAGATATACTACTGCCGCCATGCACATACTTAAACAAACAGCTGTTTCCCACTTTTTTCAATAGTTTCCATCTCAAATAGGAGAAAAAAACAAGAACTAATTTCTAATAGGTGCGATCTCAATATGTATTATAACTGCTCAAATTATTTCCAGTGAGTGCAAAATGTACTCATAATATATGTTGGCCAGTTTGTACTTGAAACAAACAAAATGGGTAAAAGTGCCAGGGGAATAGTATCCTGCCCCTGTTCAGGAACTCTGTTTGTATAATCATGGTGGACAAATTGTCGAAGAATGTATTATATTTGTTTAAAAATTAAAATATGGCCACAGTACCGTTATTAGTATGGCTACAATGCAGACGCATTTCTGAGCAAACCTTTGCTCTTTTATCAAGGATAACAATAATAACCACCTGGAATGCTTACCTCGCAATCAATTTTAACATATCCCCTATCCTGGATAACCAATAATGATCCTCAATGTACCAGATTAGACATCCCATGTGTAGAAGGGAGCTCACTATTGGTTGTTGTCACCTACTATCTCATTTAATACACAAGCCTAGCCTCGATTTCATATAGGAAGTTATCACTATTCTACATCACTCCACAAAGGAACGCAGGACCAAGCCTTGCTTTAGTACCCAAATATAGAGTATTAATTTAAGCCTCGTTCTCACCAAGCTTTGATTCTGTGTTCCATTGTGGATAATATGAGCAGTTATAATATATATTAAGAGCGCCTCTACAATAAATTAATTACAACTAGTTTTAATCCTTTAAAGTCCAGTGTGTTGTACATCACTGGTATCTGAAGGGTTAAGCAGAGAAGAGACAGAAGCACTTCAAGAATTAAAATCAAATAAAGGTTTTGGTAATTAAACCAGCTGGTAATGGAGAGAGGAAAGTGTACATGCATAAAGCTTATGTCAAAGAATGTGATAATCTTTTATTGGATTCTGTTACTTGGAGGAAATTGGAAGATAATCTCACATTACTGTTTAAAGCAGTGGTTCTGAAACTGCGTTCTGTGGAATTTCCGGGCTCCCTGAAGAAGTATAAAAGATTCCACAGAGCACATTTTTGTAATGGCAGACAGTGGAACAAGACTGGAGGGGAAAACAATGAAACTGCTGCACTAAAATATGTGGTGCATTTCTAGAGCAAACCAACTGCACGCATACCTGTTTTGTACCTTCAGGCTTTATTGCATGTTCCCTTTGTTACACATCCCTGTATATGCATTAGTTGTAGACGCTAAAATGTCCACCACCAAAAAGGCATTTTTATTGATACCTCACATGCTGTGTTTTTAACCCTTTGGGCTCTTGTGGGCTGCCACTCTGCCAAGCAAAAGGTTAACCCTTTGAGTGCCAGAGAGATATCTAATGCATTGTAGCACAATGCATTGGATACCTTTCTGGCGCTCAAAGGATTAGAACTGAATTTAGTTTGTTAACTCCTGGGTTCTTATCAAAAGTGTGCAATATGGCCTTATCCCTTTAAGCACCAGTGGTGTTCGGCACATTGTGAAGCAATGCCTTGAACAACCCCTGGTCCTTATAGGGATAATATGAGTCCTTTAGCGTTTTAATAGTACAGACTAAAACTGTCCCCACCAGGTAGGTGCTGCTGTTGATGCATCTGTAATTGTATAAAACAGACAATTTTTGTTCAGTATTGAAACTTCCATAGTGCAGTGCTATTAACTCTTACAGCACAAGAGGAGTGAACGACGGTTTGCTCAGCATACAAGGGAACTTCCTCATCTTGAGCCCCCACAGAGGGCTCACGTGCTTCTGACCAGGGGGATGTCAGTGATGAGATTTGTGTCATAAAGGGGTGGGGCTTAATAATCTTTGTGTGGGTGGAAAGTGGTCAGAACAGCTTGGGAATGAGAGGAATTGGGTGGGATGGAGAAGAAATTCACCACTGCCCAAGAATCAGCCTCTGTCCCCGTACGCCCGGTAATTTGCCCCGGAGTTGCTCTACATCTGCCACTCAAAGGGTTAAAAATGAATTTAGTGATAAACTCCTTGGTTTTCATTTTTAAATATCCTTTAAAACATTCCTTTTCTCACCCCATCTCTCCCCCTTGGCAACATTGACCACGTTATATAAAATAATTATAAGAGCAATGTTCTGGCATCTCTCAGTAACATGCAAACAGCTTGTTTTTCTTATCTGTGACCAGCAAGTAAAATTGGCCGGAGCAGTAGAAGTAATACATTGGGAGTTGTCCCAGGTTTGCTGTACCATGCACTAGCTGTCAGTAAATCCGTCTCTCAGATTAGTCTCAGGAGTATCATGCAAAAATAAATATCTCTTGTATGTTTTTTGATTCATGCTGCTCTGTTGATAACTATTTCATTATTAAATTTAAACTCTGGATACTCTTTCCATATGCTCACATCCTGAAATTGCTCATTCTTATTTCTTTTTAATGGAAGGAAGCATTAGTTTTGTTAAGATTATGGTGTTCCCCCCCAAAATGGTGCCATAAATGCACTTTGTAACATACTGTTTTATTTTAACCACAATAGACACATGTCTTTAACACTTCATTAAATGATTAGCATAGTCCTTATTATCATTAAAATTGAACAGGTACGTTCTGGGCCATAAATCCAGTCTGCTGTTTACTTTCTAGTCTTGAACCTTAACCGTAGACATTAAAAACGTAGATTGTTTACTTGAAATTAACATAATTCCTAGTTCCTGAAGTTAATCTCATTGACAGCTTCCTGGAGACCGTTTGTACCCACTATATAGAGAGAGAAATACAGTATCTCAAATGTAACCTAAAATAAATATGCACAAAATAAAATTTCTCTTTCCAAGCAAAACCCCTTGGATGCTTGAGATGCCTCCAACCATTGCATCTCAATGCATTGCAGATGTTTCTTGCTTTCAAGGGGTTCATCATTTTCATGGTGGGAAACTTAGCTTTCTATATGTCGGTTCAAGCTGAAGAATTGGAGTCGTAGGTTTGTTTGAAGGTCAAGCAGGGTAGATAGACTTTGTTTGCCTTTGACACCTACCTGACAATGTTTGTATATAGCAGTGGTTCTCAACCAGGGTGTTGTGATAGTCTGTGGTGCTGTGGGTACACTTAGGGTGTCCCACTTTTGCTACAAAAATGTTGGCAAAAATGTTAAAGTTGAATTTCTGTTGTATATTTATGGAAATTATTATGCAAAATATGCTTTGACATTTAAGAATAACTATACATTAATGTAGTGTAGCCTTCATTATGTCCATGAAAAGTTACCCATAAAATGCTACTGGTGCCTTGAAAATTCCAGATTGCATGTTAAGGGTACCTTGAGTGAAAAAAGATTGAAAACCACCTCTATATAGTTACATATATAGGGTTTCTGCATATATAATTATTATTATTATGATTATTATTTATATAGCGCCAAATTTTCCACAGTGCTGTACAATAGGGAATAGACATACAGAGATATTAAATAGTACAAATCAAATGTGGAGAACAGAAGGATTAGAGGGCCCTGCTTGTGAGAGCTTACAGTCTAGAGGAAGGTTGGGTGGACACAGGAGTAAGTGCTATTGGGTGTAAGTGCTTCCTGCCACATGAGCTGCTGGTCAGTGGGTGGGAGAGAAATGCTGTTGAGTGCAGTGGTCCAGGGAAGAGGTGGTTCTTGATGATAATGTTTATGGAGGTAGTTTATAGGCTTCCCTGAAGAGGTGAGTTTTCAGGGAGTGTCTGAAGGCTGGGGGAGAGTCTGATGGGTTGGTGGAGGGAATTCCAGACCCCAGGTGCAGCACGGGACAAGTCCTGTAGGCGGGAGTGGGAGGATGTGATAAGAGCTGTGGAAAGCAGAAGGTCATGTGCAGAGTGATGATGGAGAGTGGGATGTATTTGGAAGTCAGAGATGAAAGATAGGGGGTGCAGTGTTAGTAATGGCTCTATAAGTTAGTACCAAAATTTTGAATTTAATTCTGTATGCTAATGGGAGCCAGTGTAGGGATTGGCAGAGGGGATTGGTGTTAGATAAGTGATGAGTGAGGTAGATTAGTCTTGCAGCAGAGTTCATTATGTACTGTAGTGGAGTTAGTCAGGTGAGGGGAAGGCCAGTTAGTAGTCAAGACGGGACATGATGAGTGTTTGGATTAGAATTTTAGTAGTGTCTTGGGTGATAAAGGGTCAGATTCTAGAGATGTTGTGGAGGCGTAGGCAGGATGAGTTGGAGATGTGACCCACAGGCAGTGTGCTGTAAGTGTGTCGTGATTCTGTCCTCTCCTCAGCCTGGTGCAGTATCTCAGAGTGCCACTATCTGTCTGTGGTGCTGTTGTAGGCTGCTGCACTCAGACTAAAGAAACCTGATTCTGTTCCCAGCTGACCCTACCTTGTAATCACCTCCTCCCTATATGGTTCAGTCTCTCCCCTTCCTCTGGGCCAGATTATGCAGTTTTTACTGATCAGTTCAGATCAGTCCCAGTTTAGTGTCTTTCCCTATGACCCAGGGCCCTCAGTTCCATGGGCTGGCTGCTCCCTGAGTTCCATGGGCTGGCTGCTCCCTGAGTTCCATGGGCTGGCTGCACCCCTGAGTTCCATAGGCTGGCTGCACCCCTGAGTTCCATAGGCTGACTGCACCCCTGAGTTCCATAGGCTGACTGCACCCCTGAGTTCCATAGGCTGACTGCACCCCTGAGTTCCATAGGCTGACTGCACCCCTGAGTTCCATAGGCTGGCTGCACCCCTGAGTTCCATAGGCTGGCTGCACCCCTGAGTTCCATAGGCTGGCTGCACCCCTGAGTTCCATAGGCTGACTGCACCCCTGAGTTCCATAGGCTGGCTGCACCCCTGAATTCCATGAGCCGGCTGCACCCCTGAGTTCCATGAGCCGGCTGCACCCCTGAGTTCCTAAGCTGGCTGCACCCCTGAGTTGGCTGTACCCCTGTGTTCCTGAGCTGGCTGTACCTTTGTGTTTCTGAGCCGTCTGTATCCGTAAGTTCCTAAGCCGGTTGCCCTCCTGTTCCTGAGCTGCTGCACCCCTTACATTCCTATGCCTCCCTTCTGTGCTTCTGAGCTGGCTTTATCCCCGTGCCCAGAGGCCCAGTTTCCCCGTGCCCAGAGGCCCTGCTCTTTTTGTTTCATTGAATGTTTTGTTGTGCATTACTATTGCATGTTCCTTGTATGTATGTATGTATATATAAATATATATATATAGTACATTTGTGTTCCCTTTAATTGTGTGTGTGCTGGTTTTCTTGCTCTCTGGGTTCCACTTTATTTATTTACCTTTGCTGCTGTGGTCAGCACCCCTTCCTGACCAGCAGCACATGACAAAGGGTTGGTGTGATGGTTGTATTGTTAATAGTGAGGGTAATATCTGGGGTAAGGCTGGTTGGAGAGGGAGGGAAGATAGTTTGGTTTTGCCAAGGTTATGTTTGGGTTGACGGGAGGACATCCAGGAAGACAAGATATAGTTACATATATAAGCATACCTGGGAACTCTCCGGATCTGCCCTGGAGACTCTGTTTTCACTGAATTACAGGGTCTCCAGGGACAGGAGCTTATTATCTGACAGTGATGAGTTTCTTCTCCTTCCCACTATTTGTCCCCTATGTTGCTGTTGTTTTACTCCATAATAAGTCCAGTTTGTTTGTTTTTTAAATATGGACCCTTGTTATTTTTATTTGGCCCTACTATTAGTGTGAGCAGAGCCTAGTTACTGTTCCAGCCAATAAGCAGCAAGCCCAGATTTCTTCTGGTACCACTGCCTCACCCTGTCAGAACTGGTGTTTGGTTCAGTACTGTCATCAGCAGGAGATTCTAATCCATGGTCCTGATTCCCCTGTCTGAAGCTGCACTGAAATGTATCATATTAAGAATTTTACAACATTCCAGAGGCTATCCGGGGGGCTATACAATTTGCCTTTTTTCCATGAGTGGGATCATTTGTGTCTTTGTTATCCAGCTTGTCTATTACTCAAATACTACACGAGACAGACCTAAACACTTCTCCCTTCCATTATCTGTGATACACAATATGTTCTCTTGCACGATACATAACAATCAAGGAGAGAATATTCAATAATGTAAGCAGGAGCAATTCTGGAACAAACCAACTGCACCGTAGGGTACAAATAAAAGATCCCATTTGTTGAAATGGGGCTTTTAACCCTTTGAATGGTAGAGAAGTCTGCAACCCATAGCTATGCAATGCAATTAGTTGTTTCCAGATTCCCCTTTTTAACTTAATGAATATAGCCTACAAGTTTTAGAAAGGTCTTCAGTGCATGGCTCCAGAGTGTGTTGGAGATCATCCTAACATTTAAGGGTTTAAAGCACCCATTAAAATCACTGGGCATTTTCATTTCACTGCAGTGGTGCAGTTGGCATGCCCCATTATCACTTGTCTTTAGCCTAAGGAATAAGGCCAGACGTCTTATATCATTGTGTTCTAGAGGTGGATAAACATTCATTTCAAAGTTTTGTTGTGTTAAGTAAAACTGTACTGCTCTAGTCTTCAGGGGCCATTAACAGGACAGGCATGGTGGATACCACAGGGCATAACTATAGGGGTACACTAGTTGCAGTTGTACAAGGGCCCAGCATTCAAGGGGGTCCCATCTACCGTAGTATACGATAGGTTCTAGATGTGCACCTTAGGAAATATTTTTGTTGGTGACCCAAAAAAGTTTTTCATCTGGTCCCTGAAATGACGTTACACCACTGGTAGATACCCTGCTTTGGGACAATAAAATGACACAAACTGAGAATTCTTAACCATGAGTGTCAAAGAGGGTAAATGAATTAATATGTTTATTTATATAGCACCATAAGTGTATGCATCGCCTTACAGTTTAAGGGTTTAGACAATACATGGTTACAAGTGCTTTGCAAAGTAAAACACTGGAAGTGAGGTTCCTAGCCAAAAGCGTACAATCTAAAGTGGCCAACATATTGCTGCGCATTTGTCCTTCAAAGTGTTAAACAGGTGTGTTACTTGAGGCTGATAGCTGAAACTGTTCTAAAACAGAGCAATGAATAGAGAAGATATGCACACGGTAATACTTCTGCACTAAAGAAAAAAGGAAACAGTTCTGGAGGAAGCCAGCTCTAGTATAGGAGACAATGTGTTGCATACCCCTCTGGCACTCAAAGGGTTAAATTACACTGTAAATCCACTGCATGCTAGAGAGGTCTCCAACATATTCCAGCTCAGTGTATCGGAGAGCTCTCCGCCAGTCAAAAGTTAAAAGTACCACTCACAGTAAGTCAGAAGCAATCCAACTGCAGCATAGGGGACAAATACACATTCTGAAAAATCCCATTGATTGAAATGGGTGTTTTAACCCTTTGAATGCTAGATAGGTCTCCAATGCTTTTTTAAGCAATGCATTTGAGATATCGCTATCATTCAAGGGGTTAAAAAGCCCCATTTCAATCAATGGAGATTTTTTATTTTTCTCCATTGGGGAAGTTGGTTTGCTCTAAAATTACCTCAGTTCATTTAAGTACACCAGCCTCATTATTTACTAATACTTGTAAACAGGCAACACCTCCAGGAGTCCTGATTACAGAAGTATATGTCAGCACATACCATCCTGACAGAAACATGCTCAGCCCACGTTTCAATATCACAAAATTCCCAAATAAACAGATTAATCATCCAACTCACCGAATGTAATCTAAATTGACAAAGAACAGTAAAATTCCTTATTAGAACATGAAGTGCTAATGAAAACTTTACAGCTATAAGGTGCACTTTAAGACAGGGAAACACTGCTGGGGTGGTCTTTATTAGGACGTGCATAAAGACATAAGCGGAGAAACTGTGGGCAAGCTAGCTGCACCATTAGGGAATACATTACAATTCCCATTGACTTAAATGCAGCTGTTAACCATTTGAGTGCCAAAGGGATATGAAATGCATTTATTAGCAATTTGTTGTTAGGGTTGCCACCCAGCCGGTATTTTACCGGCAGGCCGGTAAAAAGTTGGCTTCTTTCCAATGTTAAGTCTATGGAGGGAATGCCTTGGCCAGTATTTTTTTGAAGAAAAAGTGGCAACCCTATTTGTTGTGTAACCATTTGACCTGTTGTGTTTGATTTCATTATTTTCTGTAGCTGAAAGACTAAGGGCCATGTATTAAAAAAACTGCTGTTTGGAAATTCACATCTAAGTCTAAACTGTCTATTGTGACTGTAATACCATAATGGCAATATAGAAAATGTGTTGGTAATAGTAGGGATGATTGAAATGTCTTACCTCAAAAGCAAAAGAAGCGAAAAATGGCACTTCCTGCCAAGCAGGAATGTTTTCACGAAAAAAACGGAATTTCCCCTCCCGTGGCAAGTATCCCATTTTTTCCCTCAGGGATAGTATAAAAGGGGTGTCAGGTTCCCACAGCACATGTTTGTGAGAGATACACAAAGAACCATATTTTGAGATAGGTACTATAGGCAAATAAAGAAGAGTTGGAGTATAGTTTAGGGAGTCTTTTAGGCAGGAAATGTGTCCTCTGTATTTGGGGAGTCTGGGGGCATTGGGAGTGTGAAGGGAGAAAAGAAGTTTACCCAAAATTCTCCAAAATCTTGGGTGACTAAGACAAGCAGCTGTGATCCATATTTCTTCCTGATATGGATGTTATCTCTGTGTTAGGCGAGTCTGGAGATGTATGAAGGGAGCAAATGAGATTTACCCCAAATACCCCACATTTTGTGTGGCTGAAAAAGACATAGGGGAGCTGTAATCCAAGTTCCTTTCTGCTCTCTAATCTCTGTTATTGGAATCTGTGTGTGTGTGAAGGGAGCAAAGTAGATTTACCACAAATACCCCAAAATCTTGTGCGACTGGCAGCTGTGATCCAAGTTCATCCAGCTTGCTGTTCTCTGTGTTAGGGGACATTGAGGGTGTGAGAAGGGAGCAAGGATGATTTCCCCATGTAACCAAAAATGTTGTGTGACTGGCTGGGAAGACACCAGCAGCTGTGATCCAAGTTCCTTCCAATTGGCTGTTCTGTCTGTGTTAGGGGAGGCTGAGGGAAGAAGCAGTTGCACAGGGAGTGGTTTTTTTTTTTTAATTTTGTTTGTTCTGCTTTTTTGTCGATATAGATAGGGTCATTTAACAGACAAAATAAAACGTATCTGAAAAAATAGTAAACATTTTTATATAAATAGATTGATAGGTACCAGAGACAGGAACCCTGAGATGAGCTGTGACACTAATTTCATAATGTCCAGCAAACATACTAGAGCGGGGGAAGCAAAAAGAAGTAGAAACAGTGCAGGGATGTGCTCGTGGTTGCAGCAACACTACTGTTGAGTAATCAGCAACACAGGTCATCAACAACATTCACATCCCTAGCTATGATGAGTCCCTCTCCTGTTGTAAATGCAGCACCTTTGAAACCTAGTAATACAATTGCAGCAGCATCTAGCACCAGTAGTAGTATTAGTAGCCCCTCAGGAACCCATCAGTCTATGAAATCCACAGTATGGAGATACTAATTCATGATCCAAAATCTAAACATATTGCTATATGTTGACTGTGTTAGTAGAGTGTGACCAGCAAAAACAGACTCACATCTAGGCACATCCTCGTTGAGAACCCACCTGAAGCAAAACCACAAGTCTGATTGGGAGACACAGTATAAATATGTCAGATGTGCCACAGGTAGCAGAAGCACTCCTAAAACTTCATGGGGCTCTTGGATACATAATAGAAGCAATGCCGATGTGTTGGAGAGTGTGCCGAGATGTCATTCATTTGAAATAACACCAATGGCTCCTACTGCAGAGGAGTATGACTTTGTGTTTGTTGTAGGAGATTATAAGAGTCATAGAATGCCGCCGCTGAAAACCCCACAACCTTCACGAGTCATATTGTTAAAGCAATAAACTTACACAGTTCTTCAGCCATGTACTGACAACCCACAATTACTGAGTTCTTGGGAAGGTGTCAAAAACTTCACAAAAATAGTGCTTAAGTACTCCTGTGTAATGGCAAAGTTGCAGCAGTTGGCAGTTGACATGTTGCCGTATTCTTTTGTAGAAACAGAAGTGTTAAAAAAACTGATGTCATGTGAACACCCCACTGGTACTTTTCAAAGATGGCTGTGCCAGCATTGTACAATCAAGTGGTTAGTGTGGTGGACAAAGGGATGGAAACCTCATACAGAAAGAAAATTCACCTGACAACAGAAATGTGGACAAGCAGGGAGAGTACAGACTATACCACTGTTACTGCTCACTGGGTTTCCCTTACACCAATGGGCAACAATAGATTACAGCATCAGGTCACAGCCAATAATCCTGCCTCTGGTTCTGGCAGTATTATTAAAGGACAGCAGCAGGGAAGCCCATACCATCAGCACGCCATTTTGTGCCTGCAGTTTTGAGAGACATCCCACAAAGCCATTGAATTGTTAAATAAACTAAAGCAAATGATAGATGAATGGCTTGTATTTTACTCCTTGAAAGCTGTTTTTGTGTCTGCTGATAATGGCTCCAACATAATAGCTTCCTTTAGAACAGGTGATATGGTGCACGTACCCTCCTTTGCCCATGTCCTAAATTTAGTTCTGACCAGATTCCTTGCAGAATCCAAAACCCTCTAATAGATGCGGAATATCACCCGTAAAATCTGTGCCCATTTTAGCTGCTCCTACCGTGCTTGCAATGCATTATATTTCAGCTATTCTACAGCTGGTTGAAGATATTTGATCATCTAAAAATGTTTACAATGTTCTATATTTCTACAGCAAGTCTCTCATTCAGGCTAAAAACGCCAATTTTATATTGTGAGGTAGTAAAAAAACTAACAAAAAATCCTAAAAAGCAATTAGCATACCTGGGAACTCTTTGGATCTGCCCTGGAGAGTCTAGTTTTTAGAGTTAGTGGTGAGATTCCTGGGAAACTCTGCCCGCTTCTCTTCCTTCTCACTCTGTTCCTCCCACTTCCTGCCTATGTTTCCTCCTTCCCACCCTGTTCTGCTCACTTTTCACCCACTTCCTGCCTACTTTATGACAAAATCCAGACAAACTACACCATCTAAATTAATTTTGGTTTACAAATCTATGTATGGCAGCATATGATCCCTCTTCAGGGGCTCAAGAGGATGAAGTTCCCAGGTATGGCTATCAGCAGATACAAGCATCTGCAGACTGAGGAGATGAGAATAGGGAACCAACTAGGGAACAAATAAGTAATCCCAGCAATATCACATTGATTAAATGGGGCTTTTTAGTCGTTGGGATTATTTATTTGTTCCCTAATTGGTCTTCAGTGCATTGATCTACAGCTTTCAAGGGCTAAATGCCAGATTTAAATATTGCATTATGGCAGAGAACAATTTTGGAGATCATGGTCTATGATGAATATGGTGTAGATGAAGTTCAGCACAGTCTTGCTTTCTTCTATGCCTTTGTTGTGTGGTTTGTACTGGCTCCTTCCAGAAAAGTCTATGTTTTTAACATTCATTTTCCAGGTACATGACATACCATAAATTGGGTACTTGGAACACCTAATGTAGCTGAAGTACTCTGCAATATATAAGCCATTAAATGTAAAACGACTGTCTCCAAATTCTGCTCAGACTAGTGTCCAAACTAAACAATACATTCTGAAGCCAAAAAGTCTGCACCAAGTCTTGCTGTCAAGAAATATCTTTTAATAGCATTTAATTGAACTGCCCAATCCACAGCATTCATTTTCCCTACAGCACAACAATAATCCCAAACATGTTCCTTGTAATTATGACTGTGTCTCAGGGAAGATATTTAGGTATCTGCATGGTAATGAACTCAAACAATGGTCACACACATTGGACCCAAGGCTTGCTCATTGCCAAAATAAAACCTAATTAGCTTTACACTCACTTTGGGTGGAGTAAATCTTCAGGATATAATAATGTGGTAGGCATACATTGGAGACAGGAAGGCTGATGTACTAAAAAAGCGATACAATTATGGGGCAAACTGACTGCACCATAAGAAACCAATGCATATTGCCATTGATTTAAATGGGGATTTTTAACCCAGTGAATGCTAGAAATGTATCCAACGCATTGAGAAGCAATCTCTCTAGCAGTCCAGTAGTGAAAAGCTCAATGTAAAGCGGAACTTTCACATAGTATAAAGTCGCTCTCCAATAATTAAAGGGATAGTAATACTTTGTTTTATCTTTATTTTATTTTGTAGGCATTAAAAAAACATGAAGAACGATATAAGTCTTATCTCTCAAACCTTTATGGTTTATGAGATATTCACAAGCAAAGTATCCCCACCCTGTTCAGCCAGATCAGAAGGGTGGTGCCCAGGTAGACTGCAGAGAGGGACAATCTTCAATTATTAAGATAAGGGAAAAAGCTGAAAAACTTGTCAAGGGGGGAAGGGCTTTCGTTGTTTTCATACAAAGAAGATCGTCCCCTGCTGTTATCTGTCTGGTCTTACAACCAGATTCACATCTGAGAAGAGATGGCTTACACTAGGAAAAAGGGGCGGGAGGGGGAAACTTTGCTTGTGAATATCTCTTAAACCATAAAGGTTTGAGAGATAAGACTTATATCGTTCTTCATGTTTTTTTAATGCCTACAAAATAAAGTAAAGATAAAACGAAGTATTACTATCCCTTTAAGCATATGGTGACTAGCTTCATAATACATGTATTACCTCTCAGAAGTGCCAGATTCTAAAGTAATCCTTAATCTCCGGAGACCGGAATCCAGGCATCAGTGCAGACATCTTGTCTACACGCCTGTGCTGTCAGTCCCGGTCTCCTCTAAGAAGCATTGCACTGTGCCACAAGGTAACCGGAAGGGACTGTCGGCGCAGGCGCCCAGACTGCACTAACTGGCCGTCAGTCTCCGAAGAGTAAGGATTACTGTAGAATCTGGCACTTCTGAGCGGTAATAGACGTATTATGAAGCTAGTCGCCATCTGCTTAATTATTGATGGGTGACTGTATACTATGTGAAAGTTCCGCTTTAAATCAATGGGAATCACGTGAATTGTTATTTATTCCTTATGTTGCCAGACACCTCTGTTTCTTAGTTAATCAACCTCAGGGTATAAACCTTTGTTCGACTATTTTTCTTGAGTTTTCTAACTTGTAAGGATTGTCTAGCCAGGTGATCCCTTTAGTACTGGGATGGGAAACCTAAGGCCAGCTGTTAAGGATTACAGTTTCCATCATCCACAACCAACCAATGATGGGAGTTGTAGTCCTCAGCAGCTGGAGGGCCCCAAGTTGCCTAAACGTGCTTTAGTAGATAGCGCAAAATAAGAAAAAAGTGAGTATGCTTTTCTCACCCTCGTCCTGTGTGAAAAGGATCAATTAGCCTTTAGTATATTATGAGTCAGGTCAATGTGTATAACCTCTTGGATGATGGAGATGCCTCTGAAGAAGTTCATTCCAAAGTGCTGGGGACATCTTTAGCATCCAAAGGGTTGAAGTAATTGCTGGCTTTGCAATCCCCCCACCACCACAACCGGGTTGTCTCATATTTTTATTTTTGTCATGCCATTGTGCAGCTTGGTGGAATACATGAGTGATTTATAAATATATGAAAATAAAAACATGTAATTATACAAAAATGGATGGCCGCCCAATTCTCGCGAGATGACGGCCGAAATAGAGCTGGGGAGAGAACCTGAAGCCCGAATGGCTCAGTAAGGGGAACAGACAGGAACGGGGATACAATCGATCGTTTGGCAAAGCGAATAAACGTTGCAACGAGCGAAACAGCAAAAAAGAAGAACACAAACTGGGCAAATAAACAGTCACAAAATAATACAGTTAGAAAGAAAACACATGCACAGCAAATGCAGACACAGTAATAGACTGACCTGCGTGAGGAGCAGCAAAAGGGAAGAGGAAGCTGTGTTGTAGGACTGTCTATACATACACTATTTTTGTAGAATTACACGATTTTCATGTTTTTATTTTCATAGATTGGTTATTTATTTTTGTTTACATTGTCTTCCATTTGCTGCTGTGAGGATCAGTAAAAGTGAGTGATGCAAATACTCGCCTCCTGTCTTTAATAAAATTCAGATTATTTGGTTACAAGCTAGAATAACCCCCATTTATTGCAGCAAGTACATCCCTTTGAGTGCCAGAGGGGTACGCAACGCATTGCAAAGCAATGCGTTGCGTACCCCTCTGGCACTCAAAGGGATATAGACTAGGGGTGGACAAATTATTGCCATCCAGCTGATGTTGGACCACTATTGCCATCATCCTCAACCCAGCAAACAGCTGGCTAGGAAGATGGGAGTTGTAGTCCAAAAGCAGCTGGAAGGCATTTATTGATCAGAACTAATAAAGACCAAGAACTCTTCATAAACTGAATGTATCCCTTTTTTTTACAAGTAAAAAAATCCCAACATGTCCCAGAGCAGCAATTTTGCCAACTCTCTGGCACATAAAGAGTTAATGTTCTCTCACATATGCACACACACACACACACACACACACACACACACACAAAAGCACACTCGTGTACAGACACAAACACACAATGAAATACGAACACATAAAAACACACACAAATATATATGTGCAGACGCAAACACTTAAAGAGACTCATGCAATCACAGACACACACACTCACATATAGGCACAAATTCATATACACTCAAATACAAACATAAACACGCTCTCTCACACAAACTCACATGCACGCTCACATGCACACACAAATTCATACTCCCTCATGTAAAGACACAAACGCACTTTCACACAGACACTCATATACAGACACACACACCCTTACAGATACTTACAGACTCAAACACACTCTCACACAAACACTCAAATACAGACACACACACACTCGCATACAGACACAAACACGCACGCACTCACATAGAGATGCACTCACATACACAGAGAATGACTCAAAAACACACACACACACTTAAACACACACATCCAGTACTATATGGGTTAAAGGGATAGTAATATCCTATGGACAGCTCTGGTCCCGGGACCATAAATCTCCATAGAATGGTGTAGCAACAGTGCCACTGTACAATTTCAGGCCACTGTGATATTGCACCTAAAAAATTAAACTTTGAAAATTAATAACTTTTGAATAAAACACCTTTCAGCAGTGGGAGTACTCTTGTTTTACTCAGGGGGATAAACCCTACAAAATATTTTTTTTTACATTTTAAGTAGTACTATCCCTTTAACACACACATTTACTTAATTGTATTATAAAAGACTGCTTGTGTAGTTATCCCCCATACATGTAAAAATGTTTACTGCCAGACTGAGTGAAGACAATATATACTCTTAACCATCTCATAAAGTTTCCTGTTAAATGTTAGGGATTTCATAAATGACAAAAAAACAGCTATTATCAGAGATTTGTAAGTGCCATTTTATTGTTTCTGCTCACAAGGTAATTTATAGGTCATTAGGGATCTCTTACGGGGGGGGGGGGTTGCACGCCAATAAATGTACACATTGGCACTCTCTAATCTTAATTCTTATAGCATTAACAGGGTCCTGTAAAGTAGGAAGTTACTGTAGCGACTGTTACTGGTTTTGTTGGCGCTTAGTCAAGTAAAACGTACTGTTACACAGAAAACCCAGAACATCATTTGGTTCACTCGAAGATCTGCTGTGGTTATAATATTCTAGGTCAAGATGAACACAGCTTGATTTTCCTCATTAAAGAATTTCAGGAGCAGGAATAATGTCTCCTCCTAACTGTTCAAATGCATGAGAGATTTCCAGTGCTTTGCTTTGTAATGTACTGGAAATTTCTTTAGCAGAGCTAATATTCAGCCAGGTCATACCAAGTGAAATATACATGAGACCATCAAGGCAATGCACCATTACAGTTGGTGGTGTATTGCCCTGATAGTGTAATGGAATAATGCAGTGCTGTAAGTATCTGCTAGTATTATCTAATGGTGCTATACTATAATCTGTAATGCATGTATTGAAGTGTTGGACTCAAGTAACCTTGTACTGTCCTTATGGTCTCATGTAATACTGTCTTTTGAAATAGTGTATTATACTGCTGGTTATACACTATATGAGCAAATGTATGTGGACACCTGACCATCACACCTATATGAGCTTGTTGGACATCCCATTCCAAAACCAAGGGAATTCCCCCCCACAGACAGCTATAACAGCCTCTGCTCTTCTGGGAAGGCTAGCCACAAGATTTTTGAGTGTGCCCATTTAGCCAAAAGTGCATTTGTGAGGTCAACCACTGATGTTGGCCGAGAAGGCTTGGCTCGCAATCAGCGTTCTAATTCATCCCAAAGGTGTTCAGTGGGGTTAAGGTCAGGAGTCTGTGTAGGCCACTCAAATTTTACCACACCAGATTCATCAAACCATGTCTTTATGATGGCCTTCCCCAAACTGTTACCACAAAATTAGAAGCATACAATTGTCTAAAATGTCTTTTTAAGGTGTAGCATTAACATTACCCTTCACTGGAACTAAGGGGCCCAGCCGAAACCCTGAAAAACAGCCCCAGACCATTATCCCTTCTCCACCAAACTTCACAGTAGACACTATGCATTCTGGTAGGTAGCATTCTCCTGGATTCCACCAAACCCAGATTTGTCCATAAGACTGACAGATAGTGAAGCGTGATTCATCACTCCAGAAAACACATTTCCACTGCTCCAGAGTCCACTGGTGGTATGCTTTACACAACTCCAGCCAACACTTGGCATTACACATAGTGATCTTAGGCTTGTTTGTAGCTGCTCAGCCATGGAAATCCATTTCATGAAGCTCCTGACACACTGTGCTTGTGCTGGTGTTGCTTCCAGAGGCAGTTTGGAACTCTATAGTGAGTGATGCTGCAGAAGACAGGCAATTTTACGTGCAATGCTCAGGCCCACTCTGTGTGTGCGTGGCCTACCGTGTCATGGCTGAGCTTTTGTTACTTCTAGACACTTCCACTTCACAATATTAGTACTTACAGTGGACCGTGGGAGATCTAGCAGAGGAAAAAATTTCACAAACTGACTTGTGGCAAAGGTGGCATCCTATAGCAGCTGAGCCCTTCCGTACGACCCATTCCACTGCCAGTGTTTGTCTATGAAGGTGGCATGCCTATGTGCTAGCAATGGGTGTGGCTGAAACATGGGGTATCCACATAATTTTGGTCATATAGTGTATATACCTAGTATATTGCCTGATAATGCAGGAATAGTTCTTATTATATACTTTCTGTGGTAATTTCCCCAAGCCAGTTTTTATTGCGCTCATTTCTCCCATTGATCTGTCTGCCCAGAGCTGGTTTCTGCAAGGTCATGCCAGGTCAGTGACCTTGTACTTTGTATCATTGACTAGTTACCTTTTTCAGTTACTCTTTTGGCACTTTGTCGTCAAAGAATAAGGTGACCTGGTTTCTTTCTTTTTATGAAATCACACGTGTCTATCTTTATCACTTGTATATCCTAGCACACATAAGAGTGTAAACATACTATTTAACCCATTGCTTACCAGAGGGATATGCAACATATTTGCAATATATTGCATACCCCTGTGGCACTCAAAGGGTTAAAAAGCCAGACATGGTGGTCAACAAACAATCCCTTTTTTCTGTGAATAAACAAGACTGAGAAGTGAAATGCATCTTGCTGTTTTACCCTGCTTAAATGATGGCTTGTTATTAGGATCTCCATTTACCCATCTTACATTATCCTGCGAATATTTAGGTCAACTCCAGGTCTGTAGCATTTATGTTTTTTTCCTTCAGTGAGAGCCCTTTTCCAATTGGCTAAAATGACTCCTGATCCCAGTAATAAATAACATGAAACAGAAAATGAGGTGCACATTTTTCACTCACCCCCAGTTTTTCATGTAAGGGGGCATTCATTTTGTAACCACATAGCAAAGTGTAGTGATTCTGGAAATTGAACACTGAATGTTAGACATACTGATGCACTAAGAAGAAGTGGAGTATTTTTGATGCAAACCAACTTTACCATATGGGAAAAATAAAAATCTCCAATTAAATTCAATTTTCATTTGTCCCATGTGGTGCAGTTGGTTTGCTCCAGAATTACCCTGTTTCCCCTTAGTACACCAGAGAGTATATTCAGATAGTTCTGAGCCAACTCCTAATAATGATGTAATGTCTGGCAGTAATGCAATAATGAACTATTCCTAACCAGTTACATGGGCATTTGTACATAATCAAAAACAATTTAGAAAATAGCGTTTGCAGTGTTTGACAGTGAGCTAAATCAGATCCAACTGCTTTGATCATAGCACTGGTAGCTGTGGCATGTTACCACTGCCAGGAAGTGCTGGTGGTTTGCCATTAATTATTTGCTGCAGTTGTAGCATAGTGTGCACCTTTCACATACAGAAATTCCATTTCTTGGCAGAATATGTAGCTTCACGGGAAACGCAGTGCGCACAACTTGGGACCAGAATGACACTGGGCTTTTCATACATCCGATGTTCATGTTCTACAAAATCTTTTATGCTTTGCAACTTCTCTCTAATGTTTTAAACCAGTAGTACTCAAACTTTTTGTGATGGGGGAACCCTTTGGTTTCACAGAAAATATCTGCTCAGTCCACACAACCAAACATTTTAACCTCTTGGATGCAAGAGAGGTCTCCAATGATTTGCTGTGCAATTTGCTGGAGATATCTCTAACATCCTAATCGTTAACACAGGATTGAATATAATGGGATGCTGGCTTGTATTGGTAACTTACAGCTGATTTATTAGACTCAAATTTCAGGTAATTATTACCAGGAAATGGTATCTGTGTGTCTGTGTATGTGTGTGTGTGTGTGTGTGTGTGTGTGTGTGTATGTATGTCAATATATGTGTATGTGTGTCTATGTATGTATGCCAATATATGTATATGTGTATATGTGTGTCTATATATGGATGTATGTCAATAAATGTATATGTGTGTCTGTAAACATGTACGTTTTAGTTTTCTTATTTTCAAATGGGCTAGGCCAATGAGAGCCAACCAGTTTTATTCTAATGCCTAAATCTGTAGCCCCTGTGTCCCTATAAGGGCCATACTTTATGTGTAACCTCTTGTTGAAACAATGGCGAGCAAATGGATACAAATTATTATTTGAGATAAGGAGAAAGGGAAGAGTTTGTGTTGTGTATGTGGGAATGTGTATTTTATGTGTGTGTGTGTGTGCACGTGTTGTGTGTGTGTGTTTAGAGTGCCTATAAATGGAGCTTTTTGTAAGAGAACAGATAGTGAATAAACATGGTGTGAATGTGTTGTGTTAGAGGAATAATCTGTCCTATTTCCATTTAACCAGAAGACATGATGAGGACTACAGTGGAAGTTAGAAATCTAATCCTATATAATAATTTGCTACAAAGTTTGTAATGACGCAGTCATGCGCAGTAGAGACTGTCTGTAACGAGGCTGATACAGAGCGGGGTGCTCCGAAGGAGCGTCCCACTCTGTATCAGCTGCGGTGCGGGCAGTCTCTACTAAGCATGACTGCCCCGCAACTGGCTGGCAGTAGCACTGTGGCCCGTGTAACGGGCTCTTCAACTAGTTGAAAATAAAACGTACTGTTTGTAATGTTTTAATGATCCACACATCCACTGGAATCTATAGCCACAAATCCACTGTCTGCCACTCTAGTATGTTTCATTCTCCACAATTATTGGAATGTGTTCAGTGGACTCCTTGTACTTCTCAGGGATCCCTGGTTTTCTACAGAACACAGTCTGACTAATGAAATGAAAATATCCTAATTTGATTAAGGTCTCTAAACCCAACAATTGCTGCAGTCAGACATAGCAAACAAGTATTTTCAAGGTTGCTTTAATGGAGAGAAATGTCAGTAAATTTAAGGACACGTTGGCAGAACACAAAGTAAAGCTGATCAGTGTAAAATAAACACAATTACTTTACCAGTGTGATATGCAGCCAGACATTGGCAGCACCACGTTGCACGAGGACAAAAAAAACAACCAAAACCCTGACTTTTGATTTCTTTTTCTTTCTTTTTTTTTTTTTTTTTTGCTTGTTAAAAACAGAATTGCAGGAATTTTCATATTAAATGTTCCAGCTGAGATGAAGCTGTTCGGCTAGGTATCAATTTTCATTGTACCGTAAATGGACAGTTCCACTTTTTATTGACTTGACCTGTTCTGCAAGTTTATAATATGTCTAATCAAATTACCTATATGTCTTATTTATTTTCATCTTAAACTATTTTTTACACTTTTAGATGAGGCTTCAAGGCTTCTCTAAAGGGAGGAGCCCTGCATCAGAAAAGCAGGGCACATGGTACATCTTACCATTCTCACTGCTAGATGGCAGTCATAGCATTAAAGGGATAGTAATACCTGAAAATAAGTTTATTTTATATTGTAGCCCTAAAAAAACCATGAAAGATGATATAAGTCTTATCTCCCAAACCTTTATGGTTTGGGAGATATTCATATGTAAAATACAGTATAGTTCACTTTTCCTTGCTGTTTCAGCCAAGTCTGCCATCTAGTGGACAGATTTGGAATTCGGTCCACATAGCAACCAGCAGCTCTTTCGCAGTGCCGAGATCACGATCTTTGAAAAGAACTACTTCATTGGAACAGTGTACAAAGTGTGCCTGGCTTGAAAGCACACTTTGTAGACCATTCCAATAAATAAATTCTTTTTAAAGATCATGATCTCAGCATTTCTGGAGAGGCACTGCTGGTCAAGCGACCGGATTTCAAATCTGAAGGGTGGAGCAATGACATCACTCCAGGGGAAACTTTACTTCTGAATATCTCCCAAACCATAAAGGTTTGGGAGATAAGACATATCATTTTTCATGGTTTTTTAAGGGCTACAATATAAAATAAACTTATTTTCAGGTATTACTATCCCTTTAAAACAAGCACACACACACACACACACACACACACACATACACACACACATATACACATACATATACATACACACACATATACACACACACACACATACATACATATACATACACACACATATACACACACATACATATACACACACACATACATACACATACATATACACACACAAACACACAGATATACATACATACATACACATATACACACACACACACACACACATACATATACACACATACATACATATACACACTACCCGAGCAGCATGCTCACTCCAGCTCTCCATACTAACTATACCCTCTGCTCCACTGCTAACAACTCACTGAGTATATCACAATACAAGAAAGAAGCCGGCCAATCTGCCTTCTTCTTCACATCTCCAGAAGTCTAGAATAACCTGCCCAAAAAATCAGATCTCTCCCAGTGTAAAATCCTTAAAACATGTAACTCTTTACTGTAAACTATCCAGGACATACTTGAAAAGAAGAGAAAGCTCAATGTATTCATCCTGGTAAAACATTTTCTAAATAAATAAAAAATAAACAGAACATGTTAAAGGGATAGCAGCACTTACTAGATAGTGAAATTTCTATTGTAAAGTTGATCCTTCTGTGTACAAAAAATGTAATCCCACCACTGAGAGGTGTTTTATTAAAAAGTTATAGCAGCTAAAAGTTGATTTTTTAGGCGTAGTATCTCAGTGGCCTGAAATATCACAGTGGTGCTGTTGCTACATCATCCTATGGAAACTTTTGGTCAGTTGACCAGAAACTTCCATAGGATGGTGTCGCAACAGCGCCACTGTACAATATCAGGCCATTGAGATACTGCAACTAATGAATTCAAGTTTGAGCTGTTATAACTTTTGTATAAAACATATCTCAGCGGAGGGAGTACCTCTATTGTACTCAGGAAGCTAAACCTTACAATATACATTTTAAGAGTCACTATCCCTTTAAGACACAATAAGGTGTAACTGTCCCTTTAATCCTCTTTGATAGCTTGTTAGGGAAGTACAGCCATGAGCTAATAGTTCTGAATCCATATCATTTTTGTGTCTGTGAAGAGCTGATGTCTCTTATTCAACCCCAGTTAATCATATGAAAGCATAAGGATTGGTTCAAATCCTTCTGAGGTTTCATTAGAAGCCCCCTGATTGCATTGAGTTGAAAGTTATTTGTGTCTTGTTCTTATTAGATAAACTCTGCACATTAAAGAACTATTGATTGATTAGTAATGCAGTGCAGGGACCTCTGGCATAGTTCTCTACTAGAGCTCTCCCCAGTGATCTATAAAATGCATTATGCGTGTTCCTTTATTTACAGCCCAGCATCCTGCTGGCTTTTCCTGCTGATTTCTACATTACATACCCACTTTAAGTCAGATAAATGAAGTACCAGTTATAGATGACATTATACTGCAATTAAAGGCATAATGCCAACAACTTTCTAGTAGCTAACATTTTATAGACATTAACCCTCAGATGCTAGAGATGCCTCCATTGCATTGTGGCTAAATGGGGGGGGGGGGCAGTAAAAGGATATTTAAAGGAGCAGTAAACTTGACAATGCACTGCAGATCCCAAACGGAAGTACTTCTTCTAGGGATATGATTATAGGCCCTTCAAGTCCTTCCTAACCAACACCCTATTCAGGGACTTCTTTCACTGGCAACCTATTCCCAGTCACAATTGAAGGCTCCTTCCTGCTGGAAACAACTTCCAGTCAGGATGGCCCTCTCACTATTTGTTGTTGGGCCATTCTTTCACCTGCTTATCAGTGGGTTTTCTGTAGGTCATGTTGTAACTGGTCTAAACTATGTTTATCTATGGGGATTTAAAAATATGCTAGCCAGTCCTAGCCTTATTAATCAAACAAAAGAGGTGGAGCAAACCAATTGCACTGTAGGGGTAAGTGAATATTTACAAACTGATATTGAATGAAATGGGATTTTTATTCCCTTTAATGTTAGTAATGGAGACCTCTCTTGCATTCAAGATATTAAAATCCATACTTAAATCAACAGAATGTGTATTTCCTCCCAGTGGTACAGTTGGATTACTCCATATTTCCTCCTCTTTAGATTGACGAATAAGTAGGGCTGGATATACAACCCAGGTTCTCATAGACAAGGTATTGTAGGCTCCATTAGCTCCACCGATGGCCACATACTCCACCCCACCTACGATCCCACCCCAGTACCATCCACTGTTTCCTGGCACAGAAAATACCCTTGGCCTATAATAAGCAAGAATGAAAAAAACTTTAACTTCTTGGTTGCTAGAGCATTGTGATGCATTGGAGATCTCTTTAGCATCCAGTGGGTTAAATAATAACCTATTAAGGGGTATAAAACTGGAGCAAGGACATTAAGTTGGCTCTGTCCACACTCACAGCTAAAAATGTGAGTGTGGCCAAAACAGCTGTGGTGCCCCTCAAAATGTGCAGCTCTAGGCAGTTGCCTTCTCTGCCTATTGGGAAATCTGCCCTTGTGAATAAGGCCCACAGCGTATGTGTGTTCCCAGGCATAACTAGGACTTTCCATGGTTGCCCCTAAACAGCACTCTAGGACCCATAGCCCTGCCCATTGTCACACATCTGCTCCTCATATGACCCCACCAACATCCCCATCCACTGCTTTCTGTCACAAAAAATATTATTTTCCTGTGACACTCAAACACAAAATAATCTCTGTCAGGAATGCTAAGTAAACTTATAAATACATTGTCTAAATTAGCAAATAAACTGAATATTAAAGCAATATATCATCTGATAAACCAGTAGTGGATATATGTATGACACAGGGATTGCGATGAAGATGCCCATGACCACAACTGAGTGTTATGGGCATGGCCAACACATCTGACACGAGGAGCATTTGAGTGCTTCCCTAGTCTACCTAATGGGAAATTTATTACAGCTCTCCCTCGAATCCAAGGGGTTAACAAAACAATATTCCAAGAAAAGGCTATGTGTGTTTTTACAGGATAGAAATGATACGTGCACTGTGATTTGCTTGCATGAGAAAAATCTTGCTGATAATACAACTGAAATAACATTTCTACTGTTAACAGCTCACAACGGTTAGAATAATTTATAGTATATATAGATAGTTATGTTTTCATTTTTGTTCCCTTAACTAACCCATAGTGCTGGGTTAAAAATAACAACATTAAGCATATAAGTACCAGAGGAGTGTATAATGCAGACACAAGGCAATATGTTGGAGCCCTGTCTCGCATTCAGAAGCCCCATTTAACTAAAATTGGGAATTATAATTTCTTCATTAAGGTGCAATTGGTTTGCCCTAGAATTGCTCTGTTATTCATCTTAGTTACCAGTTCTTCAGATCACACTGAACTTTGAACTCAGGTCAGTCACCACCCGAGCTACATGTATCAGAGTGACAGCTCAGGTATGGCATCTCTAAGGCTATTTCCCAAGTACTAATAACATGCAGCCGCCCATTGCAACTCAACACTTATTTGTTTTGCTTCAGACTCTCACCCAGAAAGAACAGCCAGGAAATGCCATCTCATATTGGTTGTCACACACTGGAAGAAAAAAGCATGGCACAGGGCCTTTTGGCGAATGAAAGATTTAAGAATTGCAAGCAGCCAACGTAAGAGTGAATATCTGCCATCGGATCAGCTTGCATCACCTTAAGCCAACTCAGTGTTAGAAATATGCTGTTGTTATCCATCCAATCTACCCTTCCATTACTAGAGTGGAATTGGGAGATTGTGTTACCTGGAAGGTAGATTCCGGTTTTGGAACTGAACTTACTGAAAACCACTGTTCTGGAAAAATGGCCAATACTTTTTTTTGTAAACCCTGTGATATGTAACAGGTGGCACTAGGACCCTATGCAGCCCTCAGAGGTTTCCCTTAATAACCCAGTCTATTGTGTGGATCATCACACAACTGTTTTCACCCAAAAGAAAGCTCACATCCCTTCTTTGCATAACAGTAAACCTTCCTTTATACTTACATTGTTTCATCTTAACTCCTTGGGAATAGAGACGTCTCAAGACCTCTAGCATCCAAAGCAGGTATGGCCAAAATGAGGCCGTACAATTGCTGCCAGATTACACTGATGGGAGTTCAAACCCTGATCCAAAGTGTTAATCTACTTTTTTAAACCCCTGTTTAAAAATGGTAACAATTATGTCAGTGGCGTAACTAGAGCTTACTGGGTCCTGCTGTGAAATCTGAGGCTGAATCCTCTCACATACACCTGGTCTGGAGCAAATATGAATAACACGTGTAGATACAGACCTTTGCAATGTATTGGACACCTTCCTGGTACTCAAAGGAAAATAGAAGGGGCTCACTGACACTATTCTTACCTAACTGTCTGGCAGCGGCCATGTATGTGATGCCAGCAACTATTAACCATCTAATTTGATTGTAAGAGATTGTGGGATAGTGAAGAGCCAATGGGCCTCTTGGATGCATCCCCTGTAGTTACACCCCTGCTTCATGGCTAGCACTGTGGACTTCAGGTGAACCTGACTGAATGTCACTTGTTTAACCTTTGGGTGCTAGAGAGGTCTACATCGCATTGCTTTACAATGCATTGGAGACCTCTATAATATGCAAGAGGTTAACCTTCTTTAGGATTTTTAACCACAATGTGCTTCCCTGTGGTAAATGTGAGTGCTGTATTTGTTGTCCTGGCGGATCTGGTTTTATGTCGTTGAGTTAACCCCTCCTGTTTTAGAGAGGTCTCCAATGCATTGTGTTGAAGGTTTTTCTAGCATTCAAGGGTTAAACTGCACTTTATTTAACCTCTTTGCTAATCTGTTGTTTTTCAGTGCAGTGCTGTATAACTGTACAAACATCCAGATGGTAACATATCCAATTGGAACTTTATTGGTACGATGCTGTGACATTCCAGAAACAACGTATGTGTGTTACTGTGTTTATCCTGGTATCCAGCTCACACCCTCACACAGTTATAATAAATAGCCATTCTCGTCACATGGAAACAAAAAACAGGCTTTTGTACTGTGTCTAATTGTATTTCCCCATGTTTGTCACCATGATGTAATACAGAGAAGGAATCTCCTTCTATAAGGAGCTGTGATCATTACGCCTGGGTTTGGACCTTTGTTTGGTCTATGTCCTTCCAACGCGTTGAATGCCAGAGGGTTGTGCAGTGTGCATTGTATGCTTACCATTATTTTAATTAGCAGGACATTTCTATAAAACATTTAGCTCTTTAACATGTCCGGATTTACATCTCAGGAGCCTGTAGGCACAGAAATCTGAAGCGCTCCCCCCCCCCATTGGCCATCTCCACTGGACACCTCCACAATTCTCCTAATCTCCACACTGCCCCCCATCATCTCCATATTGCCCTCACATTGCCCCCCATCACCTCCATATTGCCCCACCATCTCCATATTGCCCTCACATTGCCCCCCATAACCTCCATATTGCCCCACCATCTCCATATTGCCCTCACATTGCCCCATCTCCATATTGCTCTCACATTGCCCCCCATCAGTTCCATATTGCCCCCATCATCTCCATATTGCCCTCACATTGCCAGCCATCAGTTCCAACTTGCCTCCCATCAGCTCCATATTGCCCTCACATTGCCTCCAATATCTCCACATTGCCCCCATCAGCTCCATATTGCCACATCAGCTCCAACTTGCCTCCCATCAGCTCCATATTGCCCTCACATTGCCTCCAATATCTCCACATTGCCCCCATCAGCTCCATATTGCCACATCAGCTCCAACTTGCCTCCCATCAGCTCCATATTGCCCCATCAGCTCCAACTTGCCTCCCATCAGCTCCATATTGCCCTCACATTGCCTCCAATATCTCCACATTGCTCCCATCAGCTCCATATTGCCACATCAGCTCCAACTTGCCTCCCATCAGCTCCATATTGCCCTCACATTGCCTCCAATATCTCCACATTGCCCCCATCAGCTCCATATTGCCCGCCATCAGCTCCAACTTGCCTCCCATCAGCTCCATATTGCCCCCATCAGCTCCACATTGCCCCCATCAGCTCCATATTGCCCGCCATCAGCTCCAACTTGCCCCCATCAGCTCCATATTGCCCCCATCAGCTACAGCTTGCCCCCCCATCAGCTCCATATTGTCCTTACACTGCCCCCATCATCTCCATATTGCCTCCATTACCTCCATATTGCCCTCACATTGCCCCCATCAGCTCCATATTGGCCTCACACTACCTCCATCATCTCCACTTTGCCCTCACACTTCCCCCATCAGCTCCATATTACCTTCACATTGCGCCCACCCCCGTTTCCTACCTTATCCCTGGTGGTCCAGTGGCGTGGCAGGACAAGTCTGCGCCTCCTTCTGCACAGACCTGTAGCTGCTGGAGCTCCTGCGCGGTCTTCTGTTCAGTAATGCAGAGCACTGGGAGATGATGTCATCACCTAGAGCTCTGCATTATTAAAGGGCTCACGAGGAAGTTCAGCAGCTAAAGGTCTGTGCTAACGGTGGCGCTGATGGTAGACCTGACCGTGTGGGGGGTTAGTGCCTGCACTGCCCACTGCAAGAATAATTTAAAATAAATAAATTTGAAAAGAAAAAAAAAAAAACGGGTCCCAATGACAGGCGCCCCCTCTGTGGGGTGCGTCTGTAGGCAGATGCCTACTCTGCCTTATGAGAAATCAGGTCCTGTGTGTGAACCAACAACCCCTCCTACCTCCATTACCGGTTCGCATGCAATGATCAGAGGACTCAGTGGGAGAGAATTATAAAAGTGGAAAAATATTTAAACAAATATTAATGTGATGCACTTGTATACACACCTCACAGTCTGATCTCCTAAAAAGTTGGACACCAGGGTGGGAAAGAGGGAAGGGGGATTTGAGTCTCAAAGAGGGACTATCCCTTCTAAAGAGGGACACTTGGAAGGTATGCTATGTGCATGAGAGTCAGACTGCTGTATGAACTGTTATGTCTGTTAATTCATAGACTAGTAATGGATGTTAATTTAGTAAAGGAATACATAAGGCTTAAATCTCAGATTAAAAAAGGTGTCTGGTTTTATAATGGACTGGAAAATGGAGAGGGCAATGGGTCTCCTTCTCGGTCAAACTCACTTTGCGTTATCAAATTTCCCAGTTAATCTTCCTTCCTGTCAATATCTATTGACTCAATCACTTGGTGATGAAAGCAGAGAGCTGAGCAGATGTAAATTACATTGTTTGGTGAGGCTGAAAAGAGGAACAAGTGCAGCAAGTGTAAATAACCCCAGCTAGATCTGTATGAAGACACATGGGGACTTGTGTAAAAGAAAAACGGGGAGAACTGCATCATAGGGTACTAATAAAAACCCCCAAATTGTCCTTGATTTTAGAGGCATGTTTAAGGCCCTTTACTGCTAGAGAGGTCTCCAACACATTCAGAAGTAATGTGTTGGAGACATCCCTAGCATGTAAGCAGTTAAATCACTGGAAATGTTCATTTCTCCCTTCTGGTGCAATTGGTTTGCTCCAGAATACGCCTTAAGTTGGCAGTTAAACTGCACCGCTGAGTGGAGGAGAAAGGACACCTGATTAGACTCACAGCGTGCACTTGATCCGGTGTCCATTGTACTCTGGGATAATATTCCTGCTCCTCTTATTAACTCTTTCAGTGCCAGAGGGGTACACAACATATTGTTCTGCAATGTGTTGCTTACCCCTCTGGCACTGAAAGAGTTAGCTTCTGTGCTTTCCATTGGGTTCTCACAGCTATTTTGGGGCATAGCACATTAACCATAGCAAATAATATTTCCCAGAATTCTTTTTTTTATTTAAATAGACCTTACTAATTCCGTTTGTACTAGAATGGTCTAGATTGCTTTGCAGTGCATTGGAGAGCTCACTAACATTCAAGGGGTAAATGCCAAATTTAAATCAATAAAGAACAATAAAGGGTGCCTCGTTAAGTAAAATTGTTTCTATAAATATCAGTATAACAGTATAACTTCTCACATTTCTACACAGCTATTGTGTTAATGCACACATGGCTAAAAATGCAAATGGAAGACATTTAGACTTCCCCTATGCAGATATATGTAATTACGAAGATTCCTTAGCTGCTCCTCATCAGTGTATCCAAGTACCCCAAAAAGGGAGGGAACATGTCAAGAAATGTGGAATACAAATTAGGAAGTGCTCTTATTCTATAAAGTCTATCATCTGGAACAAAAACTTTCCATTAAGTGAATACTCACAGATACAAGCCAGTGAAAATAGCCACAGGGGAAACTAGGGTTGCCACCCAGCCGGTATTTTACCGGCAGGCCGGTAAAAAATTGGCTTCTCTCCAATGTTAAGTCTATGGAGGGAATGCCTTGGCCAGTATTTTTTTGACGAAAAGGTGGCAACACTAGGGGAAACAACCCTCCCTTATACAGGTTATTTCCATATATATTTCCCTTTGGAGTACAAAGTAATAATAGTGAATACTCACTTGATATAGTGACTACCTAACACACAGAGTACATGCTGGTGACGTCAAGGGATAGTAATACTTCATTATTACTATCCCCCATGTTGTAGCCCTTAAAATTCTGAATTAAACGAGACCAGAGCCAAATCCGCTTTCAAAGTTCCCTCTCCTTCTCTCTCCCCTAACGTCAGCATTCTATCTGACAGCAGGGGAATCCGGTCCCGGGACCGGCGACTTGGCAGCAGTCCTGAGATCCCGTTATAGAAACAGAAATCCTTCACTAAAATGGTCTTCAACGTGTGCTTGCAAACCAAGCACACGTAGAAGACCATTTCCTTGAAGGATTTCTGTTTCTATAACACGATCTCAGGACTCCTGCAGAGCCGCCGCTTGCTCACTGACCGGATTCCATCTCTGTCAGCTATAACGCTGATGTCAGCGGAGGGAACTTTGAAAGCGGATATGTCTCAAACCATAAAGGTTTGAGAGATGCCGCTGATATCTTTGAATTCAGAATTTTAAGGGCTACAACACGGGGATAGTAATAATGAAGTATTACTATCCCTTTCAGCATCAGGAGAAACAACCCTTCCCTTGTTCAGGCCATTTCAATCCTATATTATAATTTGCTATGTTTGTCAGAAGCCTTCATGCTCAGTAGAGACGGCTGCGCATGCTGCAGTCATGTGCAGTAAAGACAGTGTGGAAGGTGCACAGAGAGGACTACGGTCTGAATTCGGAGTGCCCTGCCCCGTATCAGCCACGGTGCATTTGGGCAGTCAGTACTGCGCATGACTGCAGCGCCGCCAGTGTTGGCCTGTGTATATGGGCTTTAAAACTAGTAGTCCAATAAATGCTGTGTCAGCAGAGGATAAAATAAATGTAAACAAACATATGTAAACAAACATATTTAAAATCAACTCAAACAACAAAAAAGCCCCAGTCTAACGCATTTCAGAGTCAGTTCTTTCATCAGGAAACATTTGGACTTTATGTACATAGTCTTAAATAATTAAAGCCTCTGAGTTCCAGAGGGGAGTCTGACACTATGCTTCACAATGCTTTACAAACATATCTAGCATTCAAGGGGTTAAAACCCTTGTTTAACTCAATGGTAATTTGTATTTATTCTCGTTTGGTATAGTTGGTTTTCTCCAGAAAAACTCCACTTTCTTTTGAATACAGGTCCTAAGTAATTTAACAATTAACTGAGTTATTAAACAAGAGCTAAACGCAACAGGAAATAGTTATAACCAGCATCTCAGATAAGGGGCCCTGCTTAGAATGGTTTGATTGCCAGAGATGTATGCAGTGCATAGCCATGCATTGGATACCTCTCTGGCACTCAGAGGGTTAAAACCCTTGCATTCACAGTATGTTGGTGAACTCTCTAGCACCCCAGGTGTTAACCCTTTCAGTGACAGAGGGTTATGCAATGCATTGCAAAGCAATGACACTGAACGGGTGAAGACATCTCTTAATATTTCCCATGCACCTGATTTTTAATCAACCTCCTATGATAAAATCACATGTTAATATATATAAGATATCCTTGGTACACAATTACAATGTATTTGAAATTTGAAATTGCTCTGTTTGTGGTTGGGAACAAGTTGAAATGAGGGGAGATTTGCATTAAGAGCTCTGGCATCATCTGGGTTGTGCAATCAGATCCCGTGCGGAGATTCAGGCATTAAACACTCATCACTGTAGAGATCGTACACTAAAGAAGCTAGCCAAATTGCTATCAAACTGCAAGCCTACGCACTGTAAGAAGCTGTCATCCATTCAGTGTGGCAGACTACTGATATATAAATGGCTTAGAAAGCTTCTAGGATAGATTGGGAACATCTGCTTAGACTATGTTAAGGATATTACATAAAGATCCGATTCCTTTTCATAAGCTAGCCACAGAATTGGAGTAGTGTAATTTAATTACAATGTTTCTCTTACAGTACATAGGAAGCTCTTTCATAGTTGAAGAACAAAGATGCGTTATAGAAATTACAAATGAAGAAATATCTTCTGGAATTGCAGTGGTACTTTCTTATAATTTCCCTAAGATATGAATAAACATGGCTCGCGATCCTTAAAGCATATTCTTTTTACATCAGGAGCAATATTTTACAAGGATTTACTACTGCAGTCATGTGCATGGTGCCGCCAGTGCAATTTATTGAGATTTAGTAGGACTGTGTAAAATAATGTACCTTGCAGATCTTGGCTGCCCTTGGCCTTCTAAGAGGAGGAAGGAGACATCACCTTACAAATGCACTAAGGACCTTATTCATCAAGCTAAAGAGGTGAACTTCTAGAGGAAAGGAACTGCACTGTAGGAAGGAAATAAAAATGCTTCTGAGACCTCTCACGTTCAAGCAGTTAAAAAAACCATTTTAATCAAAGGGCGTTTGGGATATTTTTACCCTTTCAGTTTCAGTACTTCCCTTTGGTGCAGTCGGTTTCCTCCAGAGCTGAACCTCTTTAGCTTGATGCATAAGACTATAAGGTGGGGATTTGTAAAACTATCTTGCTGTTCCATTAGGAATTTTTGACAAAAATCTCAGTAGCCAATTAGCAATGGAGCAGATTTATAAAGGAGGGGAGAATACCTTTATAAATAAGGCGTTTCACAACAATGCTGATACTATGTCTCCTAACGCCAGATTCATTTTAACTGTGAATGTGATTGAACTGGTGATAAAAAACTGTTTTAATAACTATTTGCAACACTTTTGATAAATATGTTGTGACAATTTTTCACAATTAATTTTTTGAAAAATTTACCTTCCAACAGCTGAAAATGACATTTTTTGTATAAATAAAACGCACTCACAGAGTGACAGATTTGAGAAATTCTGGTGCAAACTAATTGCACCATAGGGGAAACATTAAAATTTCCCATTAATTGAAATCAGGGTTTAACCCCTCTAATGCTAGAGAGACCTCCAAACACATTTCTTCATAATTGGAGACCTTGTAGAATTCAAAAGGAAAGTAGCGCCAATTTAAAGGAGTAGTTTACTTTTGTTATAAAAAATAATTATATAGTAAATATTCCACTGCTGATATATGTATATTTCCTGTTATTATAGTTAAAAAGTAGTGTTTTTTCACATTAACATTTCCCCCCTCATGGTCAAATTCCAACTGGTTATTCTGTTGCATTCTATGGGAGAGGAAAGGCACTGACAAACAGTTCCCAGTAGAATGTGAATGAAATTGCTGAGTCACCTCCTGTCAGGTAGAACTTTCAGGAAGTAAACACACACTAAATTTACTTCCTGATAGTTTGAACTGGTATAAATTTTTGAATAAAACAACTGACAACGGTGGGAGTGCCAATGTTTTACTCAGGAAAAGCTTTATACCTTATAGGTCTTTATAAGAAAGGCTTCAGTTCCTTTAAATCAATAGGATATTTTATTTGTCCCTTATAGTGCAGTTGGTTTGCTTTAGAATTGCTTCTCTTTTTGTACTTGAAGGGTAAAATAGTTCCATTGAGTTAAAGGGGAACTTTCACCCCTTAATAACTAAAGCTCCCCTTACTGCTGACCTGGCGACTAGCTGCTTAGTAGCGCTAGTCGCCAGAAAACTTACCCCGTTCTCAAGATTTCGCCGTTTGAAAGGATCAGGAAGCACGGACGTCTCTTCACAGTGACGTCCGTGCGCCTGCGCTGTCAGTCCCTTGTCAGTCCCTTGTGCACCGTACGGTGCACAAGGGACTGACAAGGGACTGACAGCGCAGGCGCACGGACGTCACTGTGAAGAGACGTCCGTGCTTCCTGATCCTTTCAAACGGCGAAATCTTGAGAACGGGGTAAGTTTTCTGGCGACTAGCGCTACTAAGCAGCTAGTCGCCAGGTCAGCAGTAAAGGGAGCTTTAGTTATTAAGGGGTGAAAGTTCCCCTTTAAATGGGGCTGCAAGAGAGATGTCCAACAATTGCATCACGGTGCAATGGAGACCTCTCTAACATTCAAGTCCCAGTTCATACATAGGGAATTTGAGGAATTTTTATTCATCCCCCATGGTGCAACTGGGTTACCCTAGAATTGTTCCACTTTATGTATGAACATTATGACCCTACAGGCCATAAGCACAAAAGAAAAGAGGAGACATTCTGGAGCAAACCAACTGCACCAAAGGAGTAAAATAAAAATCCCCTTAGTGACAACTGATTTAAATGAGCTTTTTAACCTTCTGAAGGCTAGAAAGATCTCCAACACATAGCTTCACAATGTGTTGGATACCTTCCTAGCCATCAAGAGGTTAAAAGCCCCATTTCTCCCCTGTGGTGCAGTTGGGTTGCCCCAGACTTGTTCCTCCATTGTGCATTCTGCTCTGAGATTCCTCTGCAAAGTAAAACATTTTATTCGCTGTTCAATGTCAATGGATGCCGTTTGTTGTAGCCTAAGATTCCCCAGGGCTATAAAAGTACTGTAAGTGAAATATCACATCCATTTTCTTAACTCATTCTGACAACTAGAGATGAATAATCTCAGTTATCCTCATTAGTATTAAATAATCTACAATCATGATGGCACAAGAATGTAAATCTAATAAAAAAAAGAAGGTACAAACATAGATTGCTAGGTAATTACATAGCCGGAGGGGTTGGGAACCCCTCCCGACATGTTTGCATTAACCCTTTGAGTGCCAGAGGGGTGGCCAGCGCATTGCCAGATCTCCATTCTATTGATCTACAGAAAAAAAAAAAAAATAAATAAATAAATATATATATATATATATATATATATATATATATATATATATATATATTCGTTGAAGCAATTATGCTGTCACTGCCCAAAATGGCAGTTGATTGTCTTTCTCTATAAACATTATACCTGTACTGAAGTTAAAGGAGCATACCAGCTACATCATAGCATACCTCCCAAGTGTCCCTCTTTAGGAGGGACAGTCCCTCTTTTAGACTCAAATCCCTCTGTCCCTCTTTCCCACCCTGATGTCCCTCTTTTTAGGATATCAGATTGTGTGGTGTGTATATAAGTGTATCACATTGCTCTACAGCAATAAATCTTACATTATTGTTTGTTTAAAAGTCATTGTATGTGTTTCTACATTAGTCTGTGTAAATAAAATACTTTGGTCTTGTTCTAAATCATTTATTAGGTTACACGAGGAGGTGTCACTAATCATGAAATAGCCTAAAACTTCTCGGTAATGCCCCGCTCACCAGCCACGCCCCCAGCAACACCTCCTAAAACACAAGTGTCCCTCTTTGGCCATTTGAAATGTTGGGAGGTATGTCATAGGGGCCAAATAAACATTCTGTGATTTTCCATTGATTTAAATGGGAATTCAAATTACTTCAGTGCTTGAGAGGTCTGCTCTACAGTATTCTTGCTTTTCCACGTATTGCTTATGGTATCTTTTAATGCCTGACTTAAATTTGTCAGGATTGTGGGTGTCTTTGTTTTACCATTTAGAAAATGATGTGTTACTGAGGAAATTTTATTCCCCACCCATTTGTGAGGTTCTGTTCCCTTTATGTCTTAATTAGTTTACTGCTTGAGAGAGCCCCCTTCTAGTAGAACTGAAAAGGAAAGGTATGCAACATGTGGCTCTTCAGCTGCTGCAGACTTCAGCTCCTATAATCCCCAACCAGTCAGACAGCAGGTTGGGGGTGATGGGAGCTATAGTCTTCAACAGCTGGATATACAAAGTATGCCTCCCCCTGCTGTAGAGCTATCAATCAATGTTAATTTACTTTTCTTCTCACATTTTAATGAACAGTAAACGGACTTATGAAGAAAAAAAGAAAACATATTGTAGGACTTTTCCTGTTGACTAAAATAAAGGTACCCCCAGAACAGGGCATGTGTGTTTTCAGTTATTTCAGTTTAAATATGTTTTTTTTTTTTTTTTTACATTATCAGTGGTCAGATGTCAGGAATGTATTCTGTTGCTTTCTATGGGAGAGGTAGCTACTGACAAACAGTTCTCTCTAGAATGTGATAGACACTGCTGAATCACTTCCTGTCTGAATTCATTTACTCACTTCCTGGAAGTCTGAATGATTATAACATTTGAATAAAACAACTGACAGCAGTTGGTGTTGCTTTGTTTTACTCAGCAGGAAAAGCTCTAACATACAGGTTTTCATTTTTTGCTTTACAATTTATCTTTTAGATTTATTGGATCAATAAATCTGTCACTGGGCAAAGTGTGTGCCTTAGCAATTGACCCCCAATGGGCTTTTTATATCAAGCTGAAATGGAGCAATTCTGGAGTAAACCAGCTGCGCCACACCATGCGGAGGGCTAACATTCCCTTTGATTTAAATGGGGATTTTATCCTTTCGAATGTCAGAGAGCTGGAGACCTCTAGCATTCAAAGGATTATATGCCCTATTGAAATCAGTGAGTATTCTGGGAAGTTTTATTTGTTCCCCTATGGTACAGTTGACTTGCTCCAGAATTGCTCAACTTCAGCTTGATGAATATTATGTCCTTTTAAACAAAATCAGATGTGAGCTTCAGAGTTGCTGCCTATTTTCACTTTAATAATTACCAAAATACTGTATTGCAAGGTCAGGCTAATACTAACTTGTGGATTCTAATGACACTCATGCTTCAGCTGGCTGGCTTTCAAAGGGAAAATGTGGGCACTGATACAGTCAGTCATTTAAGGTTTACTTGGCAAGGGGCATTCCTGATTGAGCCATTTAAGTTTGTTTGGATTATTTATTTATACTTCTCAGGCCCTAGGGCATTTTTTTATATTAATTTCCAGTCTTTTTTGTAAGATATTATATATCAGTGGAGAAATATAATTTATAGAAACACTAAAGCTTAAAAAGATAGTAATACTTAAAGTGTAAAAAAAATGTTGTAAGGTTTATCCCCCCGAGAAAAACAAGGGGATTCCTTCCCATTTCTGAAATGTGTTTTATTCAATAGTTATTACAGCTCAAACTTGCATTTTTTAGGTGCAGTATTACAATGGCCTGAAACTGTACAGTTGCTCTGTTGTTATACCATCCTACGGTGATTTATGGTCAATTGACCAGAGCTGTTCATAGGATGGTGTAGCAACAGCGCCACTCTACAATTTCAGGCCACTGTGATACTGCACCTAAAAAATTCAACTTTGACCTGTAATAACTTTTGAATAAAACACCTTTCATCAGTGGGAGTACCCTTGTTTTTCTCAGGGGGATTTTTTTTTACATTTTAAGTATTACTATCCCTTTAATCCTTTGTGCGCCAGAGGGGTATGCAGCACATTGCAGAACAATGTGTTGCATACCCCTCTTGCACTAATAAAAGTAACCCCTCCACTTACTTACTGCAACTAGAAAATCATAATGGCCTCTGCACATTTTGCCATTGTTCCTTTATTAAATAGATAGCATAACAGCTTCACTCAGGCCTGGCTCTTGTGCCTATGTTGTACAACATAACAACTGCTGTTTTTTCAACCTGAAGAAGGTAGAGTATCTGTCAACCCTTTTAAGAGCCATATGGGTACACAGATTGGCATTGCCTATCGTCATAGCCGGGAACTTTCACAATAGCTGATCCTGAGATCTTTAAATATTAACCCTTATCACTCCCTATAACTAGATTATAGACAATATGTCACCTCTCTTGCCTGGTTTATAACCACTTCTCTAGAAAGCTACCAGACTACCCGAGCAGTATGCTCACTCCAGCTCCCCATACTAACTATAACCTCTGCTCCACTGCTAACAACTTACTGCGTATACCACAATACAAGAAAGAAGCCGGTCGATCTGCCTTCTCCTTCAGAGCTCTGAAAGCCTGGAATAACCTGCCTGAAAAATAAACAGATCTTTTCCCAATGTGAAAAAATAACTGTTTTTTTATTTCTAAAAACATTATGCAACTGTATATAATTTTTTTGGTACGCACCTCTTTGCTGTAAACACTCCAAGACATACTTGAAAACGAGAGAAATCTCATTGTATTCTTCCTGATAAAACATTTTTCTAAATAAAAATAAAATAAATGTCCCTGATTGCTGTAACCTAGAGGTGCGCCAATTAGCACTCACTGAACCTATAACATACATATATCACTACCTGAGAACACACAGACAAGCAAGGCTAATCGCTCTGCTTTTCAGGTAGAAATTATACCAATGTATAGACTAAAGTAGCAGTAGTAGTAAGTATTACTTGACTCTTTTACCCTGAGAATTTGGCCCCTCACGTTGAGGCCCTGAGATTTGTGTCAAACAGTGAGAGTTCCTAGGTATGCCTATGGTACTTAAAATGTTAAGATTAGCATGTTTAGTGAATCTGAAGCCCTGTGGTCCTGCTAGCAACTATTATGTCTGCCTCCACAGAGAGGCAGAGAGACCCAAAATCCATAGGTTGGGGGTGTGAGATGCTTTAATTAATTTCCTCATTCACCCTATTTACACTATTTATATATGTGTGAATTTTTTCTAGTAAATCATTTGTAGAAAAGTCTTAAATTTTCACTGCATTTTTCAGATAAGTTTGATGTGTTTTCAATAGAATTTTGTAGCAATTTTTTTCCTGCATCCCTTACTTAAAGGGATAGTAATGTTTAATTATTGAAGTAAACTCGAGTCTTCTTGATTCTATTTTATAATGATGTGTATCAAGAAACGTTACTAAACACTGCGGTTTTTCATTTATAGTCTAATAAAATTTCCCCCTCCCGCCCTTTCCACTTACCTCAGCAGCCTCAGCAAGCCAGCCAGGAAAGGATGCGACGAGTGACAATCTTCTTCCAGCATAAGGAAAAACCTGCCCTCCTTCGTCAAGGGGGCAGGCTTTCCCTTATACTGAAAGCGTAAACATTGTCCCTCTATACAACCCATCCGGTCCGTGGACTGGATTCCAGATCAGAGGGGAGGCTGTGGAAGTAAGTAGAAGGGGCGGGATGGGGAAACTTTATTAGACTATAAATGAAAAACGGCAGCGTTTAATAAGGTTTTCTTAATACACATCATTATAAAAAATAAAAAAGAAGACTCAATTTTACGTCAGTAGTTAAACATTACTATCCCTTTAATATAAACAGCTACATCAAATCTCACTGAGAAAGCGGGTACCCCACTGAAACCACTACTAAACCACTAGTTAAATCACTGTTAGAGCAAAGTTGCATCAAGCTGCATGTCCCTCCAACAAGCTCCCGTGGGACTATCATACAATATTTGTGTTTTGTTTTATAAGATATTATCGCAGAGATTATATCGTTTTTGTAAACATTTCCTTACTAATAATTTATTTCCACACATTCCAGGAGAAATTCTGTGATTCTGCTTGCAACTTTGCTGGACTCAGATTAAGGAACGTTGGGGGAGATGTATAAAACTGGAGTTATAAAGAAAGTGTCTGTAAAAGTGTCTCAAAGCGACATAAGTATATGTATAAACATCTAGCGACATTCCAGTTAGTTGACTTTTTTGAAAGGTGGAGTAGAAATGTCTTTGGCCAAATAAGAATTGTGTGCCAATGTATTTATAAAGAAATTCCCTAATTGCGCCAAAAATAAAGGCAGTTTTAGGGATTAAATCTTAACGCCAGGTATAACATTTCTTAATGGAAGTATATAGCGACAGATATGTGTGCTAAATATATTCTGAGGTGCTGCAGAGATCTCCAATGCATTGGAAATCTCTCCCACAACCAAGGAGTTAAAACCTTTTTTTTATCTATTCTTGTTCTAGGGCAAGGGTACTTTCTATGCCAGGAAATAGTGAATGGGTCTGGGGATGAAGCCATGTTAGGAATGGGGTGTGTGGTCATGGGTGGAGTTAAGGGCACATAGAGTGCCTTGCCTCGAGGCACCTGGGATGTTAAATCCAGCACTGGTAATGTTGGAGCAAACCAACTGCACCATCGGAGCCAAAACCTCTCCTGGTTCTTATTGATTTAATTTGAGGTTTTAATCCCTTTCATGTTAGTGAAGCAATGCATTAGAGACCCCTCTAGCAATGAAGTGGTTAAAAGCCCATTTAATTACTGGGAATTTGGGAATATTAATTGTTTTATTTGTCACCTGTGTCGCAATTGGTTTACGCCAAAGCTGCATAGAATAGTGACGTGTATTTTTCCAGGCAACTTGGAGCTACAGATATAGTTTTTACTAAAAAGAAAACAAATATATTGCACACACATCAACACAAACATTTCTAACAGAAAAATATATTTCAGTATGTGTATATGTGTTTGTATATACTAGTGTAAAAGCCACGGGCCAAGGTCTGGGTAATGTTAACCCTTTGAATGCCAGAGGGGTATGCAACGCATTGCTTTGCAATGCGTTGCGTACCCCTCTGACACTCAAAGGGTTAAGAGGCTGCTACCTCACTGCTCCACGCAATGCAGTCTTGCGTCGCCTCACTCAAGCGATGCAATCATGCGCAGCAGAGACTGGTGCGGGCAGTTTCTAATGTGCATAACTGCATTGTGACAAACATCCTAGTGAATTATTATATAGGAGATACGTGTGTGTTTGTGTGTGTGTGTGTGTGTGTGTGTGGAGGTAGGGTGGTTTACACATAAAATCCCTTCATTCCATCTAAATAAAATTGGAAAATTGACACAAACATTTTCAGTAGACTAACATTTGCTAGTTTATTTATCTGAGAAGCAAGTAACAACCCGTGAAAACAATTTCAGTGAATCCAACAAATGGGAAAGTGACTGAAAATAATTTGCAAGCACATCCCCCTAAATTGAGCAAAAGTTGCAGATTTGCCTTATCGTGAATCTTGTTAGTTAAGAACAATTTACCTAATATGAAGGAGAACATATTAAACCAGTGTTCTGTTAAGTGTAGGGGTTTTCTCAAAATGTTTGGTATCCAGAATATTATTAAAATCAAAATGTAACTTGCAAAAAGTATCTTTTTCTGTAAAACAATTCGGAAAATATATATAAAAGGTAACTGTAGCTACTTTACTACTGTTAGTGTATCTGTTGCAAAGCTTGTATGCTTGTAACATCTACTTTTGTATAAGTTGGTGATTAATGTATTTATAATAATTAAATGCCCCCTATCAACTTTAGAAATGGAACATTCCATATTTTTTTGTTAAGCTGTTTCTTGTCAGTCTGTCAGTTGGTTTCTTTGATCTCATCCAATCAGAATGCTCCCTGTTTTTGCAAGCCAAAAAGAGAATACTCTAGGGGAAAGATGAAAGAGGTCTTGTGCCTCTCTTAGGAGAGCGCTGATAGGCTAATTCTCTTTGTAAGATTTATAAAGGGAAAAAATAATCTTCAAATTCCTCTCCTGTAATTCGTAATTTATTGGCAGAACTGGAAAAAGAAGAAAACCTCTCAGACAACATAGTCATCTTTAGGAAGTTAGCTTACTTCTGACCTTTCCTTACTAAAAGTCAAATGCTTCTGACAAAATATGATACATTTATTATAAACTTGTTTCAGAGGACATTTTTATTAGATGAGTTGAAATAAGAAATAACAGCATGTTTATGAGGATTTAAAACTATTAAAACCAGATGTATAAACTCTCATAGTTTTGTAATATAAAGCAATATCCAAAACACATTTCTGTGTAATTGGTGAACTGCACTCGTTAAGTCTTTTACTGATATTGGCAAAATTCTCAATGTGGGGAGTATAACATGGATACACAACTTTGGTTCTCAACAAAGCTACACTGTAAGACTATCACCGCTTGAATACACGTGAGTCAATCAATGTCTCAGACTTCTTAATTGATGAACTTGTGCTGGACTATAATATTTTATTTCCCTAACTTGAAGCCATGGTTATTTAGTACAGAAGAGTATTTCCAACTCCTTGGGGTTGAATCACTATCACAAATCAAGTCATACAGGGGACAAAACTTAGGCTAAGTGGTGGAATGGATCAGAAAGGGGAGAAGAGTGAGTAGAATGTTGTGTGAACTGGGAAGGATAGGTAGAAAAGTAGGTGGAGTTCCTGAAAATGTGGGTGGAGTCATCAGCAATCTCCAACCTCATAGTTTTTTTTCTCAGGTTTATCCCTGTTCTTAGTACTTCTTGAACTCCTCAGTAGTTTCCAATGTCTTTTAAAGCAATGGATCTTAAATCTTTGTCTAGCATCTAAGGGTTTACTGTAACTAATTATTTTATACAAAAGCCAAAATATCAAGAAACATTTTAGAAGCATTTTTATGATAGGAGCAGTGCTAAGTGATTTAGTTGCTTGCACCATTATTTGTGCATTCACCTATATGGCACTTGATTGCTTTGTGTCTTACAGTGAAGGGATGTAACCTAGACAGGCTGAGGATACAACAGTTACACAGTATAAGCAAAAGAGAGTAATGATTCCACTCTTTTTTTTAAACTCTTCAAGCCAGAGGGGTGTTGCATTGCACACTCCTTTTGTCTTAAAGAGTTAAGTTGTGATTTATAGCTGGGAATTTAGAATATCTGTGAGTGCAGGAAAAAGTACAACATAATAGTTATACTTGGGAAACTGTAACACACCTGTTGCAGATTACTGAATTAGGGTTCTTTTTGCCCTATGAGTAATGAGTACTAATTATATGTACTCCTAAATGTAGCTAATTTACTTTACCCCAATGCAAAGTGTTCAGTAGTTCCATGGAAAATTTTCTCTACCTAGTACAATGGGGATTTGCTCCTACAGTTTTTACGCCTCACATTTTTTTGCAAAACGCCTGCTTAGTATATCATATTTAGATTTCACTATATTGTTTTAATAATTAGATTTATAAAGTGCTATACCTTCTGCACATCAGCAGTCTATACTTTGTTTTTCAGTCTCATCTCTGTGTATTTTACACTCTGATTTTGGTTCCTGAGTCACAGAGAGATATTGGGACAGCTTACAGATTAATGAGTGTAGCTACTGGCACTAGCCATTAATGCAAGTGGCTTCACAGTAGTGTGTCATCGCTTTAGTGCAGATCTTCAGTCTTCACCATCATTAAGACATTAGTTCCAGCAAGGCCCGTACACCAACGCCATAGCATGCATAGAAATATGGTGTACACTTACGCCGTTTCCTTTACACATTGTCCCCATTGTCTTCCCCTTTTCACAAGTGTGCTGGTATAAGTAGCTTAATAAATGTTAAGCAGGCATTGTAACTGAAAATCTATCCAGTCCTACTAGTCCTAAAAAAAAAAAAAAAAAAAAAATCTTGATGGGCCAATCAGATTGGCTTAGACACTAGCTAACCACCTCCTTGGTCCATGTGCTGTTAAAATAAATGAAGCTCTGACTAATCTTCATAGTTGTTGGGCCATGTAGCGCTTTATTACAATACTGTCCAAAAGTAAGAGTAATTGAATGGTAAAGTATACCCCCTGCCCCTTTTACCTATTCTGAGCTGACAGATGTGGAATCCGGTCAGCAGACTGGACAGCTCTCAGCGAGGTACAATCTTCTTACTGTGAGTATAAGGAAGACCCTGCCCCCCTTGACAGGTTTTTTCCTTATTCTCACTGAAGATTGTCCCTCTCTGCGATCCATCCGGACAGTCTTGCTGTGCAACATCACGTCAGTAAAAGGGGCGGAAGGGGGATACTTTATAATTCAATTACTATTTAACTACACATTGAACAGTACTGTAATAAGGTGATACATGGCTTAACAACAATGGAGGTTAAATGGAGCTTAATTTATTTTGACATATTACTATTGATTTAACCCAGAGGTCTCGATTACTTTGTGAAACAATGTATGGGAGAACTAGCTAGCAGCAGCCAAGGGACTTAACGAAGAGTGGTGCAATTCTGGGGCAAACCAACTGCACCATACAGAACAAATACAAATTCCCACTAATTTAAATGTATTTAAATGGGGCTTTGAATCCTAGAAAGGTCTCCAATGCATTGATCTTCAATGCGTTGGAGACTTATAGCATTCAAGGGGGTAAACCCATTTAAAATATGGGAATATGGGGAACTTTTATTTCTCCCCTCTGGTGATATTGGTTTACTCCAGATATAATCTTATGAGTGTCAGAGGGGAATCCATCATATTTGGATACCCCTCTGGCACTCAAAGGATTAATCTTCTTTTTTTGTGCATGAGGACCTGTATGTTTAAAGCGGAACTTTCACCCTCTATAAAGTTGCCCTCCAATAATGACTCATATGGCGACTAGCTTCATAATAGTGATATTATCTCTTATAAGTACCCGCTTCTGAAGTAATCCTTATTCTTCGGAGACCAGAAGCCAGGCTTGCACGCAGACATCTTGGCTTAGAGATGTCTGTGCACCTTCACCGTCTGCTCCAGTCTCCTCTAGGAGGCAATGCATGGCACCATAAAGGAGCAGTAAACTTTTTTTATGAAAACACATATTTTATAGAGCATTTCCTGCTGAATTAAACAAGGTCACTCACACTGCTGTCAGATGTTTTATTCAAAAATTATAACAGTTTAAATAATCAGGAAGTGAATTTACTGTGTTTACTTCCTGATAGTTCTAACTGACAGGAAGTGACAGGCAGTTTCTATCACATTCTATAGAGAACTGTATGTCTCTAACTTTCCTCTCCATTAGAATCCAACAGGAAATCTAATTAGAATTTGACCACTAGAGGGCACTGCTAATGTAAAAAAACATGGTTTTAAACTGTAATAACTCTAGAAATATAAATCTCTCGGCAGTGGGAGTACCCTTATTTTACTCAATAGGAAAATCCCTACCATATATATTTTTTCATAAAAAAAGTTTACTGCTCTTTTAAGGCACGGGAAGGGACTGGCGGCACAGGAGCGCAGACAGCTCTAAAGCAGGAAGCCTGCCGAACAATAAGGATTACTTCAGAAGCAGGTACTTATGAGAGACAATAGCACTAATATGAAGCTAGTCGCCACATGCCTCATTATTGGAGGGCGACTTTATTAAGGGTGAAAGTTCCGCGTTAATATAATTCACATGATAATTGTAGCTGGTGTTTATTTATTTATTTGTATTTCCAGAAGTTTAAACATGAACCGTGTGTGCTTGCTTATCAAATGAATTATTTTTTTTTCTTGGTCGGTATGCAGTCATATAAACATGCTCCATCTTGAAATGATTTTAATTCCATGGTCTTGCTTCTATAAGTAATTTTTAAGGCACACTTCATAAACACAGCGCATAATTTTTTATAACCACTGTCTTACCTTCTAAGCATTCTTTTGAGTCTTTAGATTGCTCATAACCATTTTTTTCTCTCTGACCTGCTATTGATTTGGTTGAAAGACAAGAAAATCATTGTGTACGCAGCCACTTATCTTTCCTTTATCCAACTTTGTGGTGTCTTCAGGCTCTGTGGACTTGGATGGTCTTTACTCTAAATCCTTTAAAACTTCTGAAGTTGGCTACAAAAATCTGGCGCCTGGTATTCAAATTCAGTGATATTTTTATTGCTTATTAATGAAAGTTTCCATCTTTCTCTCTTGTTCTCTTTTACTCAATTTCCTTAGCTCTTACCGGGCTGTTTGCATTAACACCTCTGGGGTTTTTTCAGGAGCATTGCTCGTTCCAACACAAATTGAGTTTTTAACAGAAAACGATAGGGGAATATTACCTGCTACAATATTGTGTTCCATTCACAGACACAACCGCTCACATAATCACCCAAAACAAACCTATTGTTCAATACACAAAACAGGTAGCACGGCCCTGAAATCCAGATTGTGATGTAAAAAAAAAGGCTGTTTTATATAGGTCATTTCATAGTCCAGTCTGGGCTGTTTTTGTGATAGAATTTCAAAACTATAGCAGACACATTAACCCTTTGAGTGCCCGAGGGGTACCCAACGCATTGCTCTCTGGTATCACTGGTATAGCTCCATTTCAAATTTAAGTTCTTTGGTATAACTAGTGTAGTTTTCTTTCAGTTGTAAAATTTGTGGTATTTGAAATAGTTTGAACATTTAAAATAATTAAAAGTTAATAACAGGATTGCCATATTATCACTCAAGTAGGGCCTACATGAGAGAAAACACATTACAAGATTTGCAATACTCAAAATGTACATCTTTCGCATAAGTATCTCTGTATCGAAACAGTGATATGACTACCATATTATAAACATTCAAAAGTCCATGCACATTTTTTTTTTCATAGAAAAACAAATGGCACCCTAAATGGGAGCCCACTGCACATTGAAGTACCACGTCACCATGGTTAAGAACCACTGTTTTATACAATCATCTGTATATTTTTTCAATTGTTTGCATCCCATTTGATCTCTGTTCTGTTTCATAACTGGACAATAAAATGATTATATGGTTCTAAAGAACCATGGGAGAGTATTTTCCCTATAGCATTTCTCATTGCCTGTTTACATTTCCTCACAGTAGAAAAAAAGTCCTTTTATTATGCAAAAGAAGAAACACTTTGTGTCCCTTTAAATGGTACATAATCGCCTACATTCAATAACTAGCAAATAACTAGATTTTGATTTTGGGCACTGGAGATGTCTCTAGCAGGTAAGAGCTTAAAGGACCAATTTATATAAATGGGAATTTGTAGAATTATCATTTACAGCCCAAGAGACAACCTCCTTAGATTGCTGAATAAGGTTCATATGTCCAAGGCTGGATTTTCCAATAGGCAGAATTGGCAACTGCCTAAAGCTCCCTATTTTGAGGGGTGTCTCTCCTGTGCCAGCCACACCCACATTCTGAATTGTGGGTGTGGCCAGAACAATCTCATTGTCTCTTCACCAGTCATATACCCCTTTAAAGGCTATTATTTAACCCGATGGATGCCATGGGGCAATTCATTGGTGATCTCTCTAGCAATCTAGGGGTTAAAACTTTTTTTTTTTTTTTGTCCTTTATTGTTATAGGCCAAGGGTATGTTCTGTGCCATGAAATACTGGATGGGACTGGGGGGCGGCCATGTCTAGGGGAGCCTGGCATATAAATCTGCTTATGCCTTTAGGTAATTAAACTTTAATAGTATATATTGTCAGATTAATTATGTATTGCAACTCATAAATGTTTCCTATCTATGGCCATTTCCTATGAAAACAAGTGAATTTGAAGTCCACATTTGCAGCAGAAGTTGCGCTACATATACACAATACCTAATGTTTTCGTTTCTTTTTTCTATGAAGAGGCAATGTCTTTTTTTTTTTCCACTTTTCAATATTTTCGCTCAAAATAGAAGCTTTTTTTGGGCATAGACTTCGAAAAAATACATGACAAATGTTTTTCCTACTGTTACACACTTTCTTTCTAATCCAGCGGTTAACCTCTGGTCATGGCATTTCAACTAATATATCCAAAAATAGTGACTTCAAGCAGAATAGGACCCTTTACAGGAAACTGTAATCTTGTATGTGTTTGCAGGAAAAAAACTATTTAGTCTTACAAAAACAAAAGTACTTAAGTGTCAGCCACATTCTGTAAAAATAAAACAAGATTTCCATAGCAGTCCTCTCATTAAAGATTAACAGCTCCAAACTCTCCAAATTGGACAACATTTGGTGGCAACTAAGGACCCAGCTGGCATTAGCGGCAGTAAAAGGAAGGCTGCTCGGCTGATTTGAGATTTGTGTGGTTGAAGTATAGCATAAAACTGTCCAGCAAAATCCTGTCCTGGAATGAATACCATCAATGCAGTTTCATGGCAACATAAAATTGCTGGGCAAAACATCTTTCAATAGAAAATTATCTGTGCAGCATATGGGTTTAGTTATTACAATGTCCCAGCTGCAAAACTGGGTCAGCACCATTGGGAATGTAATAAAAGATGTTTAACTCCTTAGAAGCTAACAAGCTTGCATTCACGGGGTTAAAAACCATTATAATTTTTATTTTAACAACCTTGTGCTCACTGCTAGAACAGTGTGGAGAATATACAAATAGAATACATTGCTAAAATAAGCACAAATACCTTTTGTGCCAATTTAAAGGAATAATAATGCTATATATATGTAAAATTTAATATTGCAGAGCAGTGGTTCTCAACCCATGCCCTCGGTGGCTACTAACAGGCCAGGATTTGAGAATTTCCTTTTAAGAGCACAGGTGAGTTAATCAATATGACTGAACCTCTGATCAACACACTTGTGTTCTAGCAGGGAAATTCCTGGCCTGTTAGTGGCCACTGAGGGCACGGGTTGAGAACCTCTGTTGTAGAGAATTAAAAAATAAACCAATCTATGTTATTCATATCTCTCAAACCTTTATAGTTTGAGAGAGAGAACGTTTTAAAGTTCCCCTCTCCCTCCCCTTTCCCTGACATCAGCACTCTATCTTAGAGCAGGAGAATCTGGTCAGCACACTTTGTAGACCATTCCAATGTAGTAGCTCTTTTTTAAAAATCGCTATTGCGTCTTTGCTGAAGAGCCTGCACCGGTCCCGGGACCAGATTCTCCTGCTCTAAGATAGAGCACTGACATCAGGGAAAGGGGACGGAGGGGGAAACTTTAAAACGTTCTATCTCTCAAACCATAAATGTTTGAGAGAGAGGAATGGCATTGATGGGTTTCTTTTTTAATTCTCTACAATATTACTTTTTACATATATATATATAACATTACTATCCCTCTAACCCCTTAAGGACCGGCCGTGCACGTACTTTGCGGTCCCTTAAGGACCACAGAGCATTTTTTTTTTGTGCGATCCGATTACGGACTCCCAGAACGGCGTGCAGATGTGCGGGGAGCCCGGAATGGGTCCTTAAGTATATAACAACCCATGACGATCCAGGACCGTCATGGGTCCTTATTAAAAAGCTATTTGTGCAAAAAAGGTCTGTTTTCTGCTACCTTACTCCAAAACGGACAATGTGGGAGTGAATGTTTGTGTGCACGCCTTTCTTCTGTTCCCTGCACCACACCGTGCACTAACAGGGTACTGGGACTGGCTCAAATTTATTTTTCTTATTACACTTGCTTTTGCCTCCCAAAATGGTCAAAGAGGGACACTTTTGTTTTAGGTGATGTTGCTGGGGGTGTGGCTGTTGAGTGATGGCATTATCAAGAATTTTTAGGTTATTTCATGGCCGATTAACTATTCACAACTTTTCATGTAACTGAATCAATGGTATAGAGCAAAATCAAAGTATTTTATTTACACAGACTAATTTATAACCACAGATACTGAAATGTAAACAAACGTTAATTAGAGTTTTATTGCTGTGGAGCAAAGAGATACACTTATATACACATACCGCACAGTCTGATCTGCTAAAAAGAGGGACACCAAGGTGGGAAAGAGGGACAGAGGGATTTGGGTCTCAAAGAATGACACTTGGGAGGTATGTTTGCAACTGGGCTGACTTTAATTTTTTTTCACATATATGTAATTCATGCACACTCTCTGAGTTGTATACTGGTATGCACTAATGCAGTGGTACTCAAATTATGTTCCAAGAGCAAATTTCAGTAATGTTTGACAGGGAGCAAGGCTGGAGTGACAGGCAGTGTATGTAATTCTATGACAAACAGTGGATGTGTTTATGATTGAAACATTTCTGAGGATTTTTGTCTTTTAAATGTATCTTGTAATAAGCACTCTAAGCAGGTTCCTTCTGGGTAATTCATATGAGCAGATTAAATTATCTGGTCACTGATCAAATTCCAATATATTTGATATGGGTACATTTTTAAACATTTGGGTGCTAGAAAGGTCTTTAGCTAACGAATGTCTTCCCTTAATATTCTATGTCCGTAAACCACACACTTGACTTCACTACAAGGGAATGGTGCCTTATGACTGGTTCTTTGTTTAAATGAAGGATTTAACGAGGTAGTTCTTCATATATATGGTGTAGTTACTGTGAATAATTATTATGTTCACTTACAGAACAAAGGGAGGTATGTATAAACCCACTATCATTTAACATCCTAAATACTTCCATTAAGAATACATTATACCTGATGTTAAGATTTAACTGCTAAAACTGCCTCTAATTTTGGGGAATTAGCAAATATATTTATTTGCAACACATTTTTGTGACCATGACCATTTGTTCTCCAGTTTTCAAAGACGTCAACTCACTGGTTTCAATATTTAGAGAAAGTGTTGATTATATATATATATATATATATATATATATATATATATATATATATATATATATATAGTCTTGTAGGGGTTTGGGATGCACTCTCTGTAACAATATATATCCCACCTGGGTGCTCAAGTCAAAAAAATGTACATACAGTTTGTGGTAAATGGAGACGGCGCTCACAGGAAGTTTTGATCAGTGTGAAAGCAGGTAACATTTATCGTATCGACGTTTTGGCTGACCAGGCAGCCTTTCTCAAGATCAATCTTAGTTTATGTGCATCTGATAGTAAGTGATATGTGAAAATACTCAGTGTACAGGTGTTGGTCCTAAAGAAAAATGTAGGAATTGTGGGGCCAAATATTTGCACTATAGAGGAGAACTAAAAATTCCCATTGATTTAAATGAGCTGCTAGAGATGTCTCCAAAGCATTGTGAAGCAATATGTTGAAGACCTCTCTAGCATTCAAGGGGTTAAAATACCCATTTTAATCAATGGGAATTTTTAGCTCTCCTCTATAGTTCAAATGATTTGCAGCGGAACTCCTCCACTTTTGTTTTGAACATACGGCCCATTGTGAGGCTCTGAATCCAAGGCACTGAGATATTCAGAGATATTTATGTCCTTGTAAATTGATGTTGGTTGGAATGTGAGGTCAGTAGCAGGGCTGTAGTATATAATAAAATGCACATAATGTCATAATACCAAAAATAAAAACATACAATGTGCTTAAGGGAAATGAATAAACCCACCAGCACATAATTTCAGTATGAATAAGCACTTTAAACCTTTGAGTGCCAGAGAATATCCAATGCATTGGATACCTCTCTGGCAATCAAAGTGTTAACATCACTCCTCTAGGTGTAAGAAAATGGTAGGATTTCCGTGGCACTTAGTACCTGGTGTAAGACAGGGCTCAGACGAGATGCCCTTTCACTCACACACTCCCTGTGTATCTTTTGGTTAAGGTAAAGAGCAGCAATTTGTTTATGGAAAGAGCTCTGTACATACTGTAGGTGTTGATCAGGGGCCATGTACAAAACATGTCCTTTGTGCTTATTTTGGAGAGGATGTCTATTTGTACATTTGTCTTAGTACATCAGTAAATATATTAGAGGAGATGTACTAATATGATTCTGTGCTAAAATAGATGCTGCAACCGAGCTGTTGTTTTTTTTTTCCCCGCTCTTTTTACCCAGCAAACTGGCCTCTTTCACTACTTTGCACCAAGGGGAGAACAGAGGGGAAGCGAATGGGCGTTTCGGACATTCCTTTCCTTTATACAGTGTTTAGCCCTGTATACTTTACTCCATTTTCCTTTATATGCTATAGGGAAGTCATTTGGGGGATTGCTGGCATCAATCCTTTGCTTGCCAGAAGGGTGTGCAGCACAATGCATTGCATTCACCTCTGGCACTCAAAGGGTTGATGATTATAGTCAGTGTCCATCAGTATGCATTAACCTCTTTGAATGCCAGAGAGGTATCTAACACATTGTGATGTCTACCTTTCTGGCATTCAAAGGGTTAATTCATTCTTGCATACCAGTAATATACTACATGAATAGGATTCCCAAGTGCCAGTGCAGTACACTAGCGGTGCAGGCAGATTTGTACATTATTTGCACTTTGTATAAAGGGGATTTACTGAGCAGATCTAGTTGAACAGATAATCAGAAAAATGTCCACTGTCCACCACATTCCAGATGAAGCAGCAAAATGATGAACCCATTACCTGCTAGAGATATTGCCAATGCATTGCAAAAGCAATTTGTTTAAGACATCTTTAGCAAACAAGGACTTATAGGGATAGTAATGTTTCACAAAAACAGCAACTCCAATTAATCTTCATAGTATTTGAGCCATAGAGAGTGTTATTTTACTACTGTCAGAGTTGTAGTTCAAGAGTAATTGAATGATAAAGTATCCCCCTCCCGCCCCTTTTACCTAGTGTAAGCCACCTTCCCTCAGATGTGGAATCTGGTCCACAGACCAGACAGCTCACTGCAAGGGACAATCTTCCTACGGTGAGAACAATGAAAGACCTGCCCCCATTGACAGGTTTTTCCCTTATCTTAATTGAAGATTGTCCCTCTCTGCAATCCACTTTGACACTACCCTGCTGTTCTGAGCTGAACAATGACATCAGTAGGAGGGGCGGGAGGGGGATACTTTATCATTCAATTACTCTTGAACTACAACTCAGACAGTACTGAAATAACACTCTCCATGGCACAAATACTATGATGATTAATTGGAGCTGCTTTTATTATGAAACATTACTATCCCTTTAATGGTAAGGTTATGGTTTTTCTGCACCTTGTAATTGTGAATACATATGATGCTCGCTCCATATCTTTCATGACAGATTTGTCTGCATATTAAGAGTTTAGTGCATCCCCTCCCTTCCCGCATTATGATTTTCAGCACATTTTTTTGTCACGGACACCAATCAGAGAAGAACCATGAACTATATTTTTAGATGCTGGAACTGTCAATATGGTATTCTAATAGGAGTGGTTAATGGCACTTTAATAATCAGTAGCTGTTTGGCTCATACAGTGTAACATTGTTTTCGAAATAGTTGTGAAATAAAAAGGACTTTCTAGATTTTAGTTTGTATCCTCCAAGGGCAGAGTTTTCCACTTCTTCATTCTGTCAGCAATGTGCCCTTTATTCCCTCTGGGCATGAGCCCTATCCTTCTTACTATACTAATAAGCAGCATTATTTTGGACTCCCGACATAAAAAAGCACAGTTTATATGTACATCATCAATGATCCATCTTGACAAAAGGAGAACAAAACCTTGGAATAAATTATATCGGATCCTGATAGGGCGTAACCTTCAAAAAGCTGTGGTAACAGAAATATCTGTAATTAGTCTGAAAAGTTTATATGTCCAAATGCACAATTACAAAAAGCACCCCAACGTGATTATGGAACAATATCAAAATGTAAACATATCGTACTATGTGACACAGACACAAATTAAGTAGAGACTCAGCAAGTGGGTACAAGTTAGCAGTGGATGCCTCCAGCCATGATCAATGCGTTCTGTGTATCAAATGCTTACTCATAGCTTTTGATAAATGAAACGCATTGATCATGGCTGGTGGCATCCACTGCTAACTTGTACCCACTTGCTGAGTCTTTCATTACTTCTTGTCCAAGTCACATAATAAAGTACTTTTAAAGGGACAGTAATGTCCCATAAAAACTTTTTATACTTTTATAGAGCTGAAGAAAATAAGAAGAATGGTGCAAACCCTATCTCTCAAACCACTATGGTCTGAGAGATATAGGCACTGAAAGTTCACCCCTCTCTCCCTTTCTCCTGATGTCAGCTGTAAAGCTGACAGCAGGAGATTCAAGTCGTACGAATCGAGTAGGCTCTGCAGCAGAGCCGAAATCGCAGTATTGCAAAAGAATTACGTAACTGCAAGTGTCTACAAAGTGTGCCTGGATTGCAGGCACACTTTGTAGACATTTTCAATGAAGTAATTGTTTTGCAATACTGCAATTTCGGCTCTGCTGCAGAGCCACCAGCTGGTTCCCGGACTGGAATCTCCTGCTGTCAGCTAGATGCTGATGTCAGGAAGAGGAGAGAGAGGGGTGAACTTTCAGTGCAAATATCTCTCAAACCATAGTGGTTTGAGAGATAGGGTTTGCACCATTCTTCTTATTTTCTTGAGCTCTACAAAACTATAAAAAGTTTTTATGGGACATTACAGTCCCTTTAACTTTTATATTGCTACATCATAAAGAATGTATTGCTTTTAAAGAGTCTGCATCATCCATTGGAATTTATCTTGTTGGCGTGCTTTTTGTAACTGTGCATCTGAACATTACGGAGCTAATAAGGAACCTCTAAGCTGCTCACGTGGCACCCTAAGAAGTATATTACAGACTTTTTGAGCAGTGAACTGTTGCCATTTGAGCAGACTTGTTTGATGGAAGATTGTTTTTTATCACAAATTTTTCCCTATGTCTGGCTGGAGCCGCTGAACATTATTGGGACTGTGAATTTTTATATGTTGCCTGTGGTGCAGTTGATTTGCCCCAATATTGTACCAGTTTTTGTCTTTGTGTACTTGGGCCTCTGTTTGGTTAACAGAACTCACCCATGCAGGTGTCCTTCATATGGCAGTCAGTATTTCTATATTTTGAGCTTTTTATTGAAATCTACTAAAATGATTAAATTGTTCTTTGTTGTTCTTAAAGGTTACTATAGCTATAACTGTTTGAATGACACTTTCCTAAGTCATTCTTTCTGTTAACCCTTTGAGTGGCAGAGGAATGTGCAATACATGTGCTGCAATGAGTTGCATACTCCTCTGGCACTCAAAGGTTTACATCAAGACGACTTATTCTTTCCCCTGTAATAGTATGTTAATTGCCATCAACAAAGCACTCCAAGGGGAGATACACTAAGGCGTGATAAAGAGGTGATAAAGTGGAGAAGACTTCTCCAGTGATATCACTTCTCTAAGTCCTGTGTAATTCTCTGGATCCAATACACTAAGATGTCTCAAACTTTGGAGATCTTAGTGAATAGGATCCATAGAATAACATAGTAACTGGAGAAGTGATATCACTGGAGAAGTCATATCCACATTATCACCCCTTTATCATTCTTTAGTGCATAACCCCACTGTTGTTCCTGCAAACAGCTGATTTGTCTGCCACAAAGAGCAGACATTTAATGATAAATGGAGCTTACTGTAAAGATAGAAGCGATTCACACTATGAAGGGAAGCATGAACACACCCCCTAGGACTGCTGGGAGGGAGGTGGGAGGAGAATTACAGGCCTAGGAAGTCCTGCACCACTGTGCCGAAGATATAGTAGGCCGCAGAATGTAGACGTGCCTAGAATGAAGTGTGCATATCTTTAGAAGTAGGTAAGTAAAAAACAAAAAAAAACAAAACACCAATCCTAATACGATTTTAATAACTTAAGCACTTGGCTAAAAGTCTTTTAGAGGTGAAAACTCCCCTTTAAAGTATAAAGGATATCCCTAAGCAATAACACATGGGTAATCAGTGCTCAGTGCTTAAAGGAGAACAACACCTCCTTCTAATAGCCACAATACTTATCTTACTATGGGCAGAAAAATAGCCCCTATGAATTTAGCCTTTCTTCCCTCCGATAAAATAACATCCGGGAACAACTGAAGATATTATCTCTTGAACAAAGGCAATAAGAAATGTGGCCAGTAGCTGTTTTTAATAGGCTGTATGTGTTTTATACATGAGTAGTAAGATGGTCCAATTTGCTTTGTAATACTGCATCTGAAATTATATCGGATGTGAATTTGCACCTTGCAAAGCATTGTATTGCACACACCATTGAGACTCCTGGGGTTAATATTACAATGCCCACAGTTCATCGGTTATACATTTATTGTGGGAAAAGGACGCCAACTGGAAAATGTCTGCATTACTCCCTTTAGAACAGTTTCTTAGTTGTAATTAGGCGGTTGCCAGGAGCTGAACAACATTTTTATCTTTAAACACTTTTGTTTCCTTGGAGAAATTGGGCCGTATGTTCAAAATAAAACATAGACTTAAAATAATGTTATTAGTGTTAAAAAATAATTATATATATATATTTATAAGTGAATGGTGCATGGTATTGCCGTTCGATTGGGCATGCTGTGCACTTTGGGGACCCGATGGACCACGGCAGTGCTGAGTATCGACCCTTGCACACTCCAGTGAAAATCACCACCCCTGATTTGATGCCTGCTCCTATAAAGGACAACTCTTAAAGGGATAAAGACAATATTTACAAAAGTAAACACCGCAACTGATTATTTTAAATAATTTATTTTAAATGTATTTCGAATGTTAAATGTCCGGTAGTACATTAGGAAGTTTCAAGCCCCATATCTTTTGGGTACCTAGCTTTCCTCGTTCCCTTAGCCGTCTAGTTATGGGTTATTGGCAGCTGGTAAGAACCAGCATTTTCCTTTGTAGTAGAGTCCTACTAAACAGCCAATTAGATACAGCAATTTAATTTGTAGCAGAGTCCTACTGTACAGCCAATTAGATTCAGCAATTTAATTTGTAGCAGAGTCCTACTGTACAGCCAGTTAGATGCAGTAATTTCATTAGTAGCAGAGTCCTACTGTAAGGCCAATTAGATGCATCACTTTAATTTGTAGCAGAGTCCTACTGTACAGCCAATTAGATGCAGCAATTTAATTTGTAGCAGAGTCCTACTTTACAGCAAGTTAGATGCACCACTTTAATTTGTAGCAGAGTCCTACTGTACAGCCAATTAGATGCAGCAATTTAATTTGTAGCAGAGTCCTACTGTACAGCCAGTTAGATGCACCACTTTAATTTGTAGCAGAGTCCTACTGTACAGCCAATTAGATGCAGCAATTTAATTTGTAGCAGAGTCCTACTGTACAGCCAGTTAGATGCACCACTTTAATTTGTAGCAGAGTCCTACTGTACAGCCAATTAGATGCAGCAATTTAATTTGTAGCAGAGTCCTACTGTACAGCCAGTTAGATGCACCACTTTAATTTGTAGCAGAGTCCTACTGTACAGCCAATTAGATGCAGCAATTTAATTTGTAGCAGAGCCCTACTGTACAGTCAATTAGAAGCAGCAATTTCATTTGTAGCAGAGTCCTACTGGACAGTCATTTAAACTTTTGAGTGTCAGAGGGGTATCCAGTGCATTGCTTTTCAATGTGTTTGATCCCCATCTGACACTCAAATGGTAAAAGACGTAGCACCACCTAATAATAATAACCTTTTACCCAGATAATACCTCTCCTTTAAATAAACAGGATGTAGCACATCAGAGAGTATCTAAGCAACTGCCTGATTCCCACAGATAAAAACATGATAGTTCATCATTCTTTCTACATTAAATATAATAGAGAAATGTACACTGATAGCAAATGATAAAAGACAGGGATTCCTACTGTATCATGCAGTTTTACATCAGACATTTACATTAGGTTCCAGAATGAAGTTAAAATTTCTGTTCCCCAGGTAATTACATTGATCTCACAGCAACTGTCTATGAGCCAGATATTTCAATTTGTAAATGCCGTATTTGCTTGAATATAATGCAGCCCCAATTGTAAGACAAACCCCCCAGTTTTTGCTGTTAGGTTACTGGAAAAAAAGTTATAAATATAAGGTGACCCTGTGTGTGTTTGTCCCTCACTTGATTCCTCTCATACTTCCTTCATCTTCATCCTCTCTCCCTCCCTTAATCTCCATCCTCCTCTCTCTCCCTTCATTAATTCATTTCATCTCACTTCCTGCCTTCATTAATTCATTTCAAAGCTCTGGATGCATCTACAGCATCCAAGGGTCTAATGTATATGTATAGAAGGATTGGAAAGGAGCATGATTCCCTGTGTTATTAAGCATAGAAGAGAGTGAGGAACATAATGTAAATCTCTGTAGTCTCAGTACTATGGTACCAGTTTCAAATGTGGGCCATCTTCTCTCTAACCATTGATGACTTCACTGATGCAACACAACCCACGCTGCAGCACAGTCTGTTCTCCAGACAGCCCATGCTTCAGACAACGCAGGATGCCAGCTGCATTCTTGAGAAGCTTGCTCTCTTCAATACTGTTATGTGCCTTATTGGCTGGATGGCATCTGTGCTCCTCAGTTACTTCAAAATGAGGAGCCGGCCCCTCCAGCCAGTCAGATGTATATGTACTTCAGCAATAGATGCTGGGAGAGACGATGTGACAGCTGGCATGTAGATTCTTAGATATATCGGTATATTATTTCATTATACCGGTTTATCCGAGAATTACTACATGCTTGCTGCCTCAGCTTCTCACCCAGCATCCATTGTTGCAGTACCTATGCATCTGTTAGGGACCAGGAACCAGACAAACACAAAGATGCAAAATGCAAAACACCTTTATTAAAATAACAAAAGCAAATAAAGCAAAATCGTGATCCAGAAGCGTAAACCAAAAGACAAGCCGGGATCAGGAATAAAGACAGGTACTCAGCCAAGCCGGGGTCAGGAATATGGAGATCAGTGATGTCAGGAACAAGCCAGGAGTCAGGAACCAGAAGGGATGTCAGAGGAAGCCAGGTCATGCACAGGAAATCAGGAACGCAGTAGGACACTCTTGCAGCCAGAAGCAAACACAAGGGCAATCAGGAAGTGCACCAAGTTGCTTTAAATACCCTGGGAGAGTTGGCTGATAGCAGTCAGGTGAGCAATCACAGAGAGGTCAGCTGATTCAGCCAGACTCAGAACAGGGAAGGCAGTAGCAATGGATAGCAGGGCTCTAGATTAGCTCAGACAGCATAATTAAGCAGCAGAGTAAGAGCATCTCAGCCAAACCTTGACAGCATCTTATTGGCTGGAGGTGTGAGCTCCTCATTTTGACTGCCATCCAACCAATAATGTATATACCAAGGCTGTCTGGAGAGAAGACTGTTTTGAGGGTGGGCTATTTGGAGTGTGGGATGTCTTGCTGAGCGGGATCAACAGGTACTAAAGTAGCAATTTTAGGGCAACCTCGATGATAAGGCGAAGTCACTTTTTTAGATTCAGTTTGCTTAAAAAAGTGCCTTACATTCGAACAAATACAGTATGTTCAAAATCATACTTAAAGGATAACTAACACCCCCCACAAGCAAACAATCCCCCTATTACATTACAATGGCCAAAAAATCCTAATGTTACATATTGTTTTTTTTGTCCGTGATCCTTGGTTCAAAAGAGATTTCATCTCCATTTAGTACTAGAGGTCATGCCAATGCAGTGGACTTAAAGTAGAACTGTAACGTTCCAACTTTGCCCCCCAAATCGGTGTAGACCCCTCTAAAAATCTTACTAATGCTCATGAAAACCAGCCAATTGTCCTCAATGCTGTAAAATCTAGCCTAATCCCTCTTCGTTAGAGAGAGGGAGAGCGCTGATATTGTTATTGCATTTAGTATGATTGGCAGCACTCTGCATTCCCCTTCTACACTAAGCCAGCCCACAGCTCTCAGATGAACACCTCTTGTGGTGCTTGTGCCTCTGCTTGGCTTCCTCCCCCCATACACTTCAAGGATCTCATTGTGCATCACCTCCCTGCCACTGCCAGCCTGTCCAACAGCACAGAATCGCCTTCTGCATTCTTGCTGTCTATACTATGCCATTTGTATGTCATATTCATGCTCTGCCTTGTGAGAGGGTAGTAGAAGTTGATTCTGTGTGGTTGGAAAGCTGGAAGTGGCAGGGAGGTGATGTACACTGAGGTCCTTGAAGCGTGCGGGGGGTGGGGGAAGGAAAGTGGATGCATAAGCAGCACCAGCATCTTCTCCAGTAGTGGCAGAGGAGTAATGCCCACCATCTGCATACCTTCCAAGTGTCCCTTTTTAGGAGAGACAGTCCCTCTTTGAGACCTAAATCCCTCTGTGCCTATTTCACACCCTGGGGTTCCTCTTTCTAGGAGGTCAGATTGTGGGTGTGTATATAAGTCTATCACATTGCTCCACATCAAAAAACACACATTAATGTTTATTTATACTTCAGTATATGTGTTTATAAATTAGTCTGTGTAAATACAGCAATTTGGTCTTGCTCTAATTCAGTTATTCAGTTACACAAAGAGGTTTCAATAGGTCATGAAATAACCTAAAACTTCTTGGTAATGCCCTTCCTATGAACCACACCAACAGTAACACCACCTAAAATAAAAGTGTCCCTCTTTGGCAATTTGAAATGTTGGGAGGTATGCATTTGCAGCCACCCTGGAAGCATAGAACATAGGCTGTCCTAAGGAGAGGTAGGAAGGGTGGTGGGTGGAGTTTTTCAAGGACAGGTGGCCGTGGAGAACAGTGTGGCACAGCTTGTACTGCACAGAACATTACAAAATATTTTTTGAAATCCAGTTTCATCAATAATATTCAGATTTAATAAATAAATATATAAATATATAACAACCCATATCCAGTCACAAAAATACACAGGATAAGACAAACTTGCTTGGGGTGAAAGCTCCACTTTAATGAAAGAACACAGGACCTGAACTCAATATGCACTGCACATGGGCCATGGGTAAAGTAGGCTTGTGCTTTCGTCTTCTTCAGTTTTGAAAAAACTTGAAGCAGCTGTCATGTCTGTCTCTATGACCATGATATCCAGTACTAATAGAAATCAGAATGCAAAGGGGCCATTAGGCATTTATGGGCATAGTAAAATAAGCTGGGTTATTATTAGAAAGTGTTAGATCACCATTAAGTCATTCTCTACCAGATCAAACATAATACACATTAACATAGCACAATATATCTTTCTATGAGCTTAAACATCCGCTTATTCAAATGGGGAGAATCGAAGCGTATTTAAATTCCACACGGGGCAAAAATAATGAAAATAAAACTAACAGGCCAATAAAAACACATTGTGATGCTTCAAATACCAGTTGGATTAGTGCACAGATTGGCAAGGGAAGTTCGTTTCCCTTCAAACCCCAGTTTTATGTTTTGTTTAAGCTTTTAAGGAAATCTTTGAAAAATGCATGTGTGTCTGTGAACATGTGTTTCTGAAGATTGGACATTTGACTTTTGACAAGTAAAGTTCCCAGTCGTTCCTATACCTGGTATCTGCTTAACCCCTTCTATGCTAGAGACATACATATTATCCAAGTGTGAGGAACAGAAATACCTGTATATGTATGATCACACAGTGGACTGAATTGGGTCCACTGAGTAGATGTGTGTGTGTGTGTGTGTGTGTGTTGGGGGGGTGTTGAGTGGGAAAACAATAAGTATTACACAAGAAAGTGGCATCAGGAAAGGTTAGCCATTAGGGCCTTGGCCACACTAAGTTTATATTACCATCTTAAAACCAATGTTTTTGAAAGTTTTTTCACATGAACCTAGACTCTTATAATGTGTAATCTCCACTTTAAAATGACAATCAACCCCCTCTTTTACTTTACATGTTCTTCAGAGGAGGTATCTGCCTAGTGCACCAATTTTGATGGTTCTGTATGATGGGTGTGTCCAGAGCAACACCAATGCCCTTGCTCCCATTTGTGGTTCATAGTGGTCAGTTTACTTTCCTGTTTAGATAATCCGACGCTGGCCACTACTTAAGCCCTCACTGAATTTCTGTTTCCATGGAGTTTTTTCAGTGTCGATGAAAGCAAGGATAGTGATAAAATGTAACACTATCCCTGCAGCATGTAGTGTATGCTTATGTAGAGACAATCTTTCACACTCCCTGACAGAAAGCTCTTTGGAAATAGAATTTCAGTGAGCTCTCTGCCAGGGGTATAAATATAAGTAAAAAACCAACAACCAAAAAAAACCTGTGAAGTTAAAGAAAGATAAATAATAAAATGTTCAGGTAATTTGTCAAAATGGAGGATGACTGTCTCCTTTAATCTTTGGATGCTGAAAGGGCTCCAGGGCCTTACTTTGCAATGTGTTGTATGTCTCTTTAGTATTCAGGGGCTTTAACCTTTGAGTGCCAAAGAGGTATCCAACACATTGCAACATTACATAGTGCCAATGTAGGGTTATACAAATGGGTAAATAAACTGGGCCATATAAACCACAACTGGAAGGGAAGTATTGAAATAAAACTCTCTGCCACATAGAATGTGGGAGTAGCCAACACAGCTGAGTAGCTATCAAAGTTTGGCCTGCTGGGCAGTTGCCTATTCTTCCTAATGAGTGGGGCCAGATTTCCCAATAGGCAAAGTAGGCAACTGCCTAGAGCTCAATATTTTGAGGAGCGCCTCAGCTGTACTGGCCACACCCACATTGTGGGTGTGGCCAGAGCAATCTCTGTGTCCCTTCACCAATTTGCATACCCCTTTAAGGCTATAATTGAACTCCTTGGGTGCTTTGGAGCTCTCCGAGCAATGTGTTTGAGATCTCTCTAGTAACCAAGGGGTTAAAGCTTTTTTTTGGTATGTTTTTTTATAGGCCAATGGTATTTTCTGTGCTATGAAATAGTGGATGGGAATGGAGGCAGGACCATGTGAGCAATGGGGGTGTGGCCATGGGTGGAGCTAAGGGCATCTAGAATGCCTTGCCTAGAGGCATCTGGGTTGTAAATCCAGCCCTGCAAAATCCACACCTGTTCATGGTAAGTGGTAAGGTTATTGGTTTGTGTCACCACCAACTAAGAAGGCATTCCTAGGCCTCTGCAAAAACACTAATAACACCTATCATTGTACAACATTTTAAAGCTAGTTGCTGCTTTGGATCAGACCCTTCTATTTTGCTTAAACTGTGCATTTCATAAAATCCTTGTGCTCTATAAATCATGCATTTTTCTCTATTCCAGCCAGTCTGTTTCTTGTCAGCTGGTGACTGCCTAGAAACTGCTTCCTCTTCCTCTCACGAGATGCTTGGCTTTGTTTTGCTTTGTGTCCATGTGCTCTGGGTATTGGGCGGAAGGCCTCGCTGCCTAAACCAACATAAACTGCCACAATTAGAAATAATTAGGGCACTTAATAATTTCCATCTAAATACATATACACACATGCAATGTCCGTGATCTTTCAGGGTATAAAGCAATCATCAGCTGGATTCTCAAGTAATTAAAGGATAATTAAAGCTGAAGTATAAAATGTAACATTAGGCAGTAAAGCTTTGGCCTAGTTGAGGGATGAGGTGGAACTGTGGGAATAAACACTGAGGCTGATGTACTAAGGAGCAGTGGAGGAATTCTGGTGTGAACCAACTGTATCATAGGGAATACATATATTCCCACTGATTTAAACTGGGTATATAACCCATTGAATGCTTGAGAGTTATTCAATGTCTTAGATACCTCTCTATCATTCAAGGGGTTAAATCAATGTGTTGGAGATCTCCATAACATTCAAGAGGTTAAAGGACCCATTTAACCCTTTGAGTGTCATTGCTGTGCAATGTGTTGGATACCCCTCTGACACTCAAAGGTTAAATCAATGAGAATCTGGATAATTTTAAAGGGTTAGTAATGTCCAGGAAAAACTGTTGTGCATTTTGTAGTGCTGCAAAAGTTGTATTCAATGCAAAAAAAAAAAAATCTCTCAAACCGCTATGGTTTGAGAGATACATTCAATTAAAGTTTGATGTGTCCTGCTTTCAGCTGTACAGCAGTCAGCAGGAGATTTGGGTCGGCCGACACGGTGGCTCTGCAGCAGAGCCGCAATCGCATTATTTACAACTAATTACTTCATTGGAATGGTCTAAAAAGTGTGCTTGCAAACCAAGCACACTTTTTAGACCATTCCAGTGAAGTCATTCATTGTAAATAACGTGATTGCGGCCCTGCTGCAGAGCCTCCATGTCGGCCGACATGGATCTCCTGCTGACAGCTTTACAGCTGAAAGCAGGACACATCAAACTTTAAATGCATGCATCTCTCAAACCATGGCGGTTTGAGAGATATGTTTTTTTGCATTGAATACAACTTTTGCAGCACTACAAAATGCACAATAGTTTTTCATGGACATTACTAACCCTTTAATATACACAGGGCCTTATACATCAAACTCAAGAGGTGCAATTCTGGAGCAAAGCAACTGCACCATAAGTTTAAAGGAGCAGTAAACTTTTTTTTTAATGAAAACCTATATGTTATAGAGCTTTTCCTGTTGAGTAAAACAAGGTAATTCCCACCACTGTCAGATGTTTTATTCAAATGTTGTAACAGGTCAGATAATCAGGAAGTGAATTTGTGATTACTTCCTGGAAGTCCTAACTGACAGCATGACTCAGCAGTTTCATTCACATTCTGTGGAGTACTGTTTGACATTCACTTTCTTCTCAAATAGAATCTAACAGAATAACTAATTGCAATTTGAACACAAGGGGATCTGCTGAAATTATATCCATCCCCTATTTATAACAACTCCAAATGGACTTTTTGATCTCTCCAACCATTTTAATATCTCCAAGCATTTGGATTTCCACTGTCCGCGAATATATTGCATGCCAGGACTGCTGATATAAGATAGATCTATAGGCCAGGTCAGAGTCGGGAGACTTGTCACAATCTGCCCACTATCCACTAGATGAATGCCTTTGTAGGAGTGAAGGGGTTAACAAGATCTTTATAGCTGGGAGTATACTTGTTCATCTGCCCACAATACACTCCATCATCCAGGACATTCAGAAGACCGGCCCTATAATGGTCGGGAGTGGACTACATTACAGGACAGCACGAAGGCCAGTTATTCCGGCACCACCTTTATTGACACCATCTACATCTGTTCATTACTAATATGTATATTTCATACCATCTACAGCGATATCATCTTGATGTATTCATCGATGCAGAGTTTTATTTATACAGTGGACATTTTGTCGGGAATGCAGGAGATATATATATGTGCTAGGTTTTATACCTTTGTTTTAATTGTTATTCCTTTAAACATGGTTCCCTCTATTCATGTTAAAGCAGAACTATCACGATAATAACATTGCTTCAAAAATACATTATTAATATAGCGATATTCAAAGCCATACTGTCCTTAGGATGAATAAGTCCATGTTATTTCAGAAAAACGTCTTCGGCAGGAACCAGCAGACAACAGTGCAGACATCTTGGATTAAATGTACCTCTGAGTCTGCGCTGTCTGACCTGTTTACTGCTAGCATTGGTGAGTGACGTTAGCTGGTTACCGTGAGGTAACGGAAGTTACGGATGGCATCAGTGCACAGAGTTAGTAATGTATTGGGGGCAATGTTGTTATCATGATGTTCTGCTTTAAGTCATTTCATTATTATTAATAAATTGTACATTTATGCATATACACCTGTGCTCATCTCTTTATACCTGTTTTTAGGTTTAGTCTTCTTGTTGTACAACCCCTCATTTTATGCGGGTGAATGTCTGCTTTTTAAAATGGTATGACCTGTATACCTTTCCTTCATACCTCTAATAGTTAGGTTAGGGCCATTTTAGTGTATTTTTAAAAAAAGAAGACAGGTAGGTGTCATTTTGTGCTTCTGGCATCCACTATGTCAAGCCATACCAATGGGGTACTTTTTTTTGAGGAGTAGTAGCTAGTGAATGTAGTAAGAAATGGCATAGTTTTCAAAGATTTTAGAACATTTGCTGGGGTAGAAATGTAATAAAAATGTGACACCTATAAACATTTGTGCACACCAAGTTAGGAGTAGAAAGGCAAGTGAACTATCATTTGATGTGGTGGATTGTTTTCTTTCGAACATGCTTTGTCTACGCTTTCTTCATTTCTGTAGTTGGAACAATCATTTTATTACTGGCAAGTCATTTTTGAAAGAAGTAAGATAAATGAGAGCTTGTAGTTGGTGTAGTTTTGTGGTTCTGGAACCCCCTTTAGTTAGTCATCAATGCTGTTTAAAAACAACTGACATTTTTGCTACCAACATAAACATTTAAGATATATAATTTATGATACGTAATTTTGTACTTTTTGTACATCATAGCTTGTCACACTATGTAAAATTAAGTTTTTGTGAGGTACCATGAAAAAAGAAGAACCAATGTATATAGTTTTCCAAATAGCATTAGAAAGTTACCAGCAAAAATCATGCCTAAACAGAAAATTCCCCAAGCCTCTGGCACCGAAGAGGTTAAAGCAATAAGAATAATGCTTTTTTATTTCTATGAGAAATTACAGCATCCCCTTTCAAATGAATACCGTCATGTTGTAACCTTGTCACTGTCCTTTTAATGAAAACTCTTAACTTGATGTACATGTCAGGAGATAAATGCATATGGATATATTTAGACAAGTCTGGTGTCTTGGTGGTAATGAAAAATGGAGTCTTGCATTGGTCAGCCAGGTGTCCAGTATCTTTGTCATAGCATGCAATGTGCTTAGAGGTGGGTTAACACAAATTCTTCAAAGTTTTGGTTCTGAAATGGCTCTTCTGGCTTAGTCTCAGAAGTCTTACTAACTGCCATTGGGCTATCATTTGCTGCATCCAATTAGATAGGGTGGATGCTGTTATACACCACAGTCAATTATAGTAATCTTAAAGTTGAAATTGTAAGTTGTATATATTTTTTTCTTGTAGGTCATAATTCGCTACAAAATATCTACCAAGCACTTAGTCTAGGATTGCATTTCATGTTTGTAGTTTATTTATATTATTAGTATAAAATAAAGCTAAGTTCAAAATGTCTGGAGACACATACAATGATCAGTTAAAATAAAAACGATGTTATCTCTTGGCAGTGTTGTTTTATGTTCATGGATTGAGAGGAAAAAGGTGCTATGAATTATTACCCCATCCCCACCCTACTGCAGTTCGATTGCCCCAGAATTGCACCTCTTTTCTTTTTAACAAAAGGCCTTTAGAGCAGATGTGGGCAAGTGGATATCCTCCAGAAGCTATTGGATCTGCAACAGTTCATCCCTTTTTAATCTTCCTAATATGGGCCAGAAAACCTGTGGTTCGCTCATGTGAGAAAGGACATCTGATGGTTCTAATTGCCCTTGGTCCCATCATTTCAGATTATGGCCCAGTCCCTGACCTTCTAAAAATTGATTTATTTACAAAGTATAATAAAGCACAAGACAGATTGTTGGCTTCACAGGCATGTTTTATACCCATTTGGATGCACGAAAGGTCTCCAACTCCCAAAGAAGCATATCCAAAAGGTTAAAGCACTGAATCTGATGCAAGATAAAATACAATAGGTTGTGAGTGTCCTTGTATGTTCTGCTTCAGTATGGCCTACATTAGTTTTGCACATTACATTTCTGGCATTCGTCTACCCTCATTTACTTATTTCCTTATTGGGAGATTTTAAAATAGTTAGCAATCTCTCTCCCCTCCAAAACAAAAAATTGCAAATGCATTGGATAACTGTCTGGCACTCAAAGGGTTAACTATACAGCATAGGTTAAAGGGCCACTCACAGGACTTTAGTATGAAATAGAGTTAACTTTTTGAGTAGTCAATTTTTCAGATATATACAAAGACCCTCCTTATCCTATAACATAAATTGCTAGAATGCGAAGCTCCCTGCGTGCGTAACAACACACATGCACAGTAGAGACTGCCAGACTATGCAGTCATGCGCAGTAGAGACTGCTGGAACGATGCAGTTGTGCGCAGTAGAGGCTGGCCGAACCCGCCGGCCTCCAGTCAGAGTGGCGGATCGGCCCACTGCCTGTATCCGCTCCAGGACAGCAGCCGAGGACGATGGGTGGCACTTTGGCCTGTGCACACTGGCCTTCAATACTAGTGTGTGTATACATATATATATATATATATAAAACAAAAGAACAAAATAGGAGCGCCTATGGTGAAGTATGATACAGTAGGTCACTTAGTGATGTATCACAATCAATTGTATTCACATTTGGATATGGTCAGGGCTCTGTTATCAGAGTCAACTGACTGAAGGACATACGGAGAGATTTTCCCATCTCCGTTCGGGTCCCTCCTCTTTCTTTCTTATAGCTGGTTATAATCCTCAAGTGGACACAGCAGGCAGACTCAATTGTATTTAAAATTTATTCTTAAAAAAATATAGTAAAATAACAGGCTATAAACGCTAACGCGTTTCATGGCTGTGGGGCCGCTTCATGGAGCATTTATGGAACTTATATTATTGCGTTCTTTGGAAAAATATATATTGCAAGGTTTAACAAGGTAAAACTAGGGTACTCCCACTGCTGCAAGGTGCAGTACGTTTATGGCCTGAAATTTTACAGTGGAGCTGTTGGTACAGCACCCTATGTAGGTTTATGGTCACTGAAAATAGCTGTCCATGGATACCTGACTCAACAGCGCCACTATATATAACTTCAGGCCATGCAAGTACCGCACACAAAAAAATGCCCCTTTGAACTGCAGTAACTTTTGAATAAATATCTCAGAGTACCTTTTGTACACAGCAGGATAAACTCGGCAGTACATCTTTTTTCCATATTAAATGCTGCTATCCTTTTAAAATAAACATTTAACCCTGAAGCAATTAGAGGGCCACGCATTCAAAGAAGTAGCAAAATAGCTTTTGTCATTTATAACGACAGTTCAAAGCACAGGTAGTTTGGCTTATTAATATTTTCAGAGAGTGTCGGCTGTGATCGGAAATATGTCCTTTTGTCATTGAAGTGTGATTCCTGACTGAAATTGTTGTATGTAATGACAAAAACGTTGTATGAAACGACAAAAATGTCTGAATTAATGACAAAATTGTTGCATGAAATGGCAAATATGTCTGAATTAACAACAAAAATGTTGGTATATTGGTATGGTAATTGTGCTTGTGTTGTGTTTCCTTCAATTATTATAGGATTCTCACATTTAGAATCTTCAGATTCCCTCCACTTTTTTCTTAACAACGTAATTCTGTCGTTTGAACAACAATTTTTTTGGAAAAACTTATCCATTTTGCAGTGTCTGTTTCATCTGGATGCCGGCTGCTTGTCATGGTTGCACTGTGACATCTCATAAACTCTTTACTGAAGCATCCAAATCTTTTGTTCGGGGACCAGAGTTAAAATAGAGCAATTAAATGAGGGCCAGATAATCGTAAAAAATGTAATAGCGTTAAAGATAAATGTTCAAAATGAGAGTTTATATTGACTGTTGTATGCAATCCAAAGCTAGGCTAATAAGTGACTTTGTCTTTTGATAAATGAATTTACATAATCAGCAGCAGAACTTTCAGTTTGGAATAAATAAGTGATTTTCTTTCAACATTGCCTATGTTTATGTTAGTCATTTTGTGTTCCAAACAGTAGTTTATGAGATAATTAGCTTTATTGATTTGGGAGTTCACGCAGATGGGCTAGTAGTGGTTGGCAGGGAGTGGCAGTTCCGATGCAGATCAGTGTGGAATGTTAGTATCTGGCTGGTATGCCAGACACTACTGTCTAATGTTCATAAACTGACAGAAAGCTAATCCTATATAATAATTCACTAAAACGTGTGTAACGACGCAGTCATGCACAGTAGAGACTGCTGCGCGTGCTGCAGTTATGCGCAGTAGAGACTGCCCGCGCCTTCAGCTCTGGGAGCCACGGGGCAGGCAGTCTCTACTGAGCATGACTGCCCCGTGACCAGCTGGAAGTGGCACTGTGGCCCGTGTAACGGGCTCTTCAACTAGTTCTCTTATATACGATCATTTTAAATAAAAGGTAGCTAACAAATATAGGTGCCTTTGAAAGCTTTTCCATTTTAAATATGTCTGCTTGCTAAAGATAAGATTTGTTGGGTTTGCAGAAGGTTACCTGTTAATTCTTTAACCCTTTGAGTGCTAAAGGGGTACGATACGCATTGCTTTGCAATGCATTGCATACCCCTCTGGAACTCAAAGGGTTAATACAATTTCCATGAAGAGCTGGATTGACCGTGCCAGAGGGCCGAAAATGGGTATTGGCCTTTAGTTTGAATGTCCCTGCTTTATTTTTCTTTGGCAAAAAAACAAACAAACAAAACAAAAACATTACGGTGAATGACTCTTTGAATGCTATAGAAGTGCCCTACGCATTTTGAAGAAATGTGTTGGAGTCCTTGTCAGCATTCAAGACGGTTATAAATGAATGGGAATTTGTATTGTCCCTTTCTCAGCGCAGTTGCTTTGAGCCAGAATTGATCCACTTGTTATTTGTGCATATGGCCCTAAGGGTTCTTTTTTGCATGTTGCTTTGTGAATGAAAGAAAGTAATTTTTCTTTATTCTGCTAAGGTGGAATGTCTAGTAAATCTGTTAGACAGGGAAAAACGCTTCCATTTGCAAAATACCATTATTCCAGTAAATGGCGAGAAGTGAGACACTTTCCAACACGTCTTTCAGCATCAGCAAAGCTTCATCTCTATTTTCTATCTATTTCTGTTTGTCATCAGGACTGTATGGGTGTTAACTTGGAATGAGTAATATGGAAATAATAATTTGGATTTTCAGGGATGAGCTGTTAACCACATCATTCCTTCTCTTCCGCAGACATCCCGAATCACCCGTTCTGATGATGATAAAGACAATGGATGGGATGCCTGGGGAACATGGAGTGACTGTTCCCGTACCTGCGGAGGTGGCGCCTCCTATTCCCTGCGTAGATGTCTGAATGGCAGGTTAGTGATGGCTTGTTTCAATGGCCATCTCTTTAAGGTGGCAGTTGTTGTTTTTTTACTTGGATCCTGAAATTTCTGTAATTAACCTATTGGATGATAGAGCAATGTGTTGCAGACCTTTCTAGCATCCAACAGGTTATAAGGTATATAGAGCAAAATGTATAGTAGTGCTTTTCTTGCTGAGTAAAACGTTCAGTGCAAGGAGATGCTTCTTCAAATGTTACTTCAGCTTAAAGCAGAACTACCACCCAATAAGACCATTGACCCACATAATTGCCCATCTGGCGACTAGCTGCTCTGTGGCGCTAGTCGCCAGAATTATTACCTGATTATAGAAAAATCGATATTCTTCCCGGACTGACAGCAGGACGGAGCGCGGACATCTTGCCATAGTGACGTCTGCGCGCCTGCGCTGTCAGTCCCAGCCGGGTCTAGGAGGTGTTGCTAGGAGCCAGCCGGCTCCAAAAGGGACTGACAGAGCAGGCGTGTGGATGTCACTATGGCAAGATGTCCGCGCTCCGTCCTGCTGTCAGTCTGGGAAGAATAGCGATTTCTCTTTAATCTGATAATAATTCTGGCGACTAGGGCTACAGATCACCAGTTGGAGTTGTTGCAATCGCTTTCTATTGAGCGCTTTAGTCTAAGACTCAAGCTCTCCTATAGGAAAGAATAAGTTGGAGCTGTTGCAAACATAATTAAAAGGGAGAAGAAGTTTGAGTTGTAATAACATTTGAATGAAGCCTCTCCCCACAGTGGGTATATGCTTGTTTTACTCAACCCGAAAAAAATTATAAAATATATGTTTTCTTTATTTTTATTTTATTTTTTTATACACTTTGGTGTCCTTTTGCTAATTGGAAACATCCTAAAATATGTATTTATTATATTGAAGAAATGTTTTACCCCACACCAATGCACTGGATTCCCCTCTGACACTCAAAGGGTTAAGAGGGGGTGGGTTATAACAGAGGCCAGGTTAATGTGAGCTAAGTACGATTTCATCAGCACTTAGTCTCATTGTTCTATGTTTTTTATGCCATAGCATTGCATCATGTAAGAAACTCACTCATCCATAAAGTCTCAGTATTTTTCTCAATTAGCCTGTTTTTTAGCTGAATTGAACATAATTCACCACAGTGCAAGACTAGCAGCCTATCTGCAATCACTGACACATACCTTGGATACCAATGATCAGTCATATAAGGAAATACAACCAAAATGTGTCATTAATTTCTCCATAACATGAATTAGCATACCTGGGAACGCCAGGGAAAGAGGCTAATTCTCTAGGATGGTGAGTTCGGTTTTAACACCACCCACTTTCCAGCTTGTTCAGACCACTCCCACCTCATTCCATCCACTTTCCCACCCATTAATTGCAAACTCCTTCTTTCAACCCCCACCCATGCCTATCCAATTAAAAATGCATCATTTGGATAAGCCCATGTTCAGCTCTGAAGTGTTTCTCAAGGGACTTCGAACAAGAAGGCTCTCGAGTATGCAGTCACTTCCTGTCAGTTAGAACTATCAGGAAGTAAACACAGTATATTCACTTCCTGGTTATTTAAACTGCTATACATTTTGAATAAAACATCTGATAGTAGCGATGGGAGTTACCTTGTTTTATTCAGCAGGAAATGCTCTATAAAATATGTGATTTCATAAAAAAAGTTTACTGCTCCTTTAAATGACAGAGGAGTATGCAGTGTAGTTGCATGACTCACTGGCACTCAAGGGTTTAAGGGGTTTTTAAAGGGGATGTTTACCCTCTTCACAACTTTGCCTAAATCGTTTCCTTATAAATGATAAATAATGAAAAGTGTATCCTTTTTTTTTAAAAAAACCCACTCGTTTGGAGAAATTAAAAGATTAAATGTAGCTCTGTACCTGCTTCCGGCAGTCCGTGTTGACCGGATCTGTACCACAGTCTGAGCTTCTATCCAGCCTCCTCCGATGACGGAGGCTGTCTGTCTCTAAACTGTAGTGATCTCATTGGCAGAAACCCTTGAGTGCCAGTGAGTCATGCAGCTGCACTGCATACTCCTCTGTCACTTAAAGGGTTAAGGACCATATTGCTAGGAATGTATCCCTTACCCCTTGGCTCATAGATAGGGGGTTAAGGCAATTCTGGAGCAAACCATAGGGAACAATAAGGACAGACTGAGAGGGGATCTCCAGTTGCCCAGAAAGCACTCCCCTTCACTCTACTGCCCCCTGTAAGATCAGACAATGGCAACGCTTTAGCTCTCAGTTAAAGGGAGAGGATTGCTGATGATTTGCATATGACTATACCAAAGGTTTAGGACTAGCAATGCTCCATCTGCTGTTGGATTACAGCTGAGACTAGTAGGAATTGTGGCCTCACAACAGCTGGAGAGGATTCAGGTTGTCATACCCTTGCAAACACAAAAGCAACTACACTGGGGTTTGAGCACCAAATTATACAAAACATTTTCATTGCTATTTAATACTTTTTTTTACATATTCTGGATTTCCTGGTATAGCCCTGAACGGATGCAAATTGCCCAAATTCCCATTGATTTAAATCTTTTTTTTTCCTACCCCCTTGAAATTTTCCACACAGTGTTAAGATTTAGAATCAAAAAGCTGTAGAAATGTAACAGAAAGAAATGTAACAGAAACAAAAATGCATTAGTAAATTACATAGTATCAATTTTATTGTCAGAGGTAGGGTTGCCACGTCATCCTTTTAATCCCTTCAGTGCCAGAGGGGTACGCAAAGCATTGCTCTGAAATTCGTTGTGTACCTCTCTGGCACTGAAGGGGTTAATGCTTTTGAGGGCCAGAGGGGTATCCTGTGAAGTGCAAAGCAATGCATTGGACTCTGGCACTCAAAGAATTAAAAGAGGACACAAGAAAAATGCCTGTTGCAGGGCACCAGTGATCGAAGGGATAGTAATTTTAGGTAAGTCTTCTATATACATTTTTTATAACAACGTGTAGCTGTATAACCATCTAGAACTTTACAGATTTACTTTTATTCTATAATTAGTGTAAAAGCCCGTGTACACGGACCAAGGTCTGGGTGATGTTAACCCTTTGAGTGCCAGAGGGGTACACAACGCATTGCTTTGCAATGCGTTGCGTACCCCTCTGGCACTCTAAGTGTTAAGAGGACGGTCCTGCTCTGCGTCCTGTCGCCAACGCAGTCATGCACTGTAGAGACTGGCCTCAAAGTACAGAATGCTCCCAGCACAGAACTCCCAGCATTCCAACACCTCCCAGCATTTTGTGCGTTCAGGCAGTCTCTACTGCACAGGACGGCTTCTGACAAACATCCTAGCGAATTATTATATAGGATAAAGTTTCCCCTCCCGCCCCTTTTACATACATAAAGCCGCCGACCCTCAGATCTGGAATCCAGAGACAGATGGGAGACACTTTTATATAGAATAAAAACAAAACGATATTGTGATGGAACATTACAAATGTACACATTGTTATACAGGAGTATGTAGAGGAATCAAACCAGTTCATACTTAAATGGTTAATATTTTCAATTCAGTATAATAACAACTTGCTTTAAATAATTAATGACCCTTTAAATCCTATTTTTTTAACCCTCTAGAGACATCATCATTGCATTAAATTGCAATGGGTTAACCCTTTGAGTGCCAGAGGGATAAGCAACGCATTGCTTTGCAATGCATTGTGTATCGCTCTGGCACTCAAAAGGTTAAAGATGCCTCTTGCATGGAAGGGGTTAATGAACTGGAATAAAAAAAAAAATACTAGTATAATATTACTAATGTTATTGTGATCCAACTTTAACTACTTTCTATTGCAGGAGCTGCGAAGGTCGGAATATTCGATACAAAACATGCAGCAATAATGTAAGTCTGACCTGAATTATTCATTTCCTTTCCTTTATTGTCTCCAAGCACTGAAATGTAAAGTTGGAGCAATTCCGTAGCCTCTGTTTTCCTCTACCGTCTTCCTTTACTTGATTTGAAGCTGGCCCTAATTGACAGCACGAGGCTTTGAACGAACACATCCAGGGCTATTTTTCCTAAGCGGAGCCTTCCTGCCAAGCTGTGATTCAGAATGTTTTATGTGTGTCAGAAGGAAGTTGCACTTTACAGAGGATTTAAAAAGTGCAATTTTTTATATCTGAATGCAGCCAACTTTTCTTCCCAAACTATTGTCTAAAACAGTTACATTTCTGTTCATTAAAATGAAAGGATTTCCTCCCAGGTATATTACGAAACAACATATTACTATGTTTATTTAACTATTTGAATACCAGCGTTGTATGCAAAGCATGGGTTCGCAATGTGTTTCTCATCACACTAAACCTCAAAGGGTTAACGTCTGTTCAGAGCATCTACAGCTCAATTCTGTTTCATCTTCTCTAACAAGAATCATAACAACAGTGCTGCCCCCCTGTGGATAAAATATGCAGGAAAATGGGATTTATCTTAGTCTAGAGTGGGCAGAAGAACATTTGAATCTGCTATTTCCCCACTTATAATTTTAACCGGGCGGGGGGGGGGGGTATCAAGTGCATTGCTTTGCACTGTGTTACACACCTCTCTGTCACTCAGATGGTTACATTTAGAGTTAAAGGGCCACTATCTGATAATAAGAAACCCCCACATTCAGGGGTTAAACAAAATAATGAAACAGTCCTGTGAGGATTCATTTTTGTATGCCTCTCTGGCAATCAGAGGGTTAATTAACACAACGTATCATGTTCACTAAGACAGACAGACATAATTCTCCGTTATGGGAGTGTAGGATCCCAAACTCCTCCCACTGAAGGCTTATGAAGAAGACTTCAGTGGGAGAACTATTTTGGGGCTTCAACTCTTTCACTCTCAAAGTGTTAATCTGAAATTCATCAAGCTGTGGGAAAATCGTGTTTCAGATACACTGCTCTTCACCGTGATATGCAGGGGCATTTTAATGCATTGGTGTACTGGGCATTCACAGGGGGCCTCCAATCTCAGAGGTCTGTCCTTGGGTCCTAACAGTCCCATTTATATAGAAAGGAACCAATTTAAAGGGATAGTAATACGTCATATTTAAAACTCTGCATCTTGTAGCCATTAGAAAAATAAACAAAATGCCCCCAGTGTCATCTCTCAAACCTTTATGGTTTGAGAGATAATCATATTTAAAGTTCCACCCTCCCCTTTCCCTGACATCAGCGCTCCTGCTGACTGCAGGGGAATCTGGTCCCAGGACCGCTGGTGGCTCTGGAGCAGAGCCAAGATTGCATTATTGGAAAAGAAATCCTTCACTGGAACCAAGCACACTTAGAAGACCGTTCCAGTGAAGGATTTCTTTTCCAATACCGAGATCTCGGCTCTGCTGCAGAGCCGACGGCAGTCCCGGGACCGGATTTCCCTGCAGTCAGCTAGAGAGCTGATGTCAGAGAAAGGGGAGGGAGGGGGGAACTGGGGGCATTTTGTTTTTAATGGCTACAAGATGCAGATTTTTAAATATGAAGTATTACTATCACTTTAATCTTTTGGTCACATGACCAGTGAGGTGGGTCTGGGTGTCCAACAAGTAAATATTGGAGGGAAAGCAGAAGAAACAGGCTAATAGAGTTCAGAAATTAATTTTCTCAAAAAAAATTCTTCAATATTTATACTCACGCTTTTTTGAATGCTACAAGATGAATGCACTGTAGCTTTTCACACATGTTGAGGATATTGTAAAACTTCCTCAAGACAGATTATTCATCAATCGATTTTCAGCTTCTCCCCTGGAATGATCTCCTTAAAGAGATAGAAATTTCTGGATATAATGTTAAGTTTGGTTATTATTATACTTTTTTTTATAATGAACTGTACCTTTGTGTATGCATAGCAGGGAAATATGAAAAAAGTGGAATAAATGTTGCAATTCCAGCAATGCACAAACATTGATTGCATTGGGATTTGCCAGATGGCAATTGAATTGGTGCCCTCAGTTAAAGGTGAGGTCTGGTCAGTTATTCTGGTCAGTCCTAAAGCTCTGGCTCATTAGTAACACTGAAGATCATGAACCGCAAATGTAACACTATGAGTAGTGGGGTGAGCAGTACATTGTTTCAACATGTAGTGCTTAACCCATTGACTGTCAGATGGTAAGCTGAACTGGCTTTCCCTTGGGAGGTAAATAAGAAATACGCTTATTGCAGGACTGCGCAGTAAGATCATAGCAGCTCTGTAGTATGCATTTGTAGTAATGTCCTCAGATATATATATGAGTTTTGGTCAGCTTATAAATTTTACTGAGTAGTGTGCTAACCAAGACCTGAAATACTTTGCAGTTATTAATTATATCAAGGGTTTTATATACACATTTTATAATATAAATTACTAGGCTGCGAAGCTCCCTGTGTGCGTAACAGTACATGCGCAGTAGAGACTGCGGGAACGATGCAGTCATGCTCAGTAGAGACTGGCCGAAACACTGATCCGGAGAGGGGCAGTCCGAGTGGCCCACCGCCTGTCTCTGCTCCCGGCTCTGGGGCAGCAGCCAGAGCTGCTGGGTGGCACTTTAGCCATTGTACACAGGCTTTCATACTAGTTTCTCTAGACTTCAATAGGAAAAAGTTTAATAAAACGGGTGTTAACATTTATCACTGGCAGTAGAATCCAGCCCCAGAACTGAAGATATAAGAATAGATTTACCGAACATGCAGGAACTGCTGTACAGTATGTTAGAGTAAAACAGAATCAGCAGTTTATCCTATTTTGCATTCTGTATCAGGATGAGTCAGGATGAAGTCATGAGCTCTGTAATTAGAAAAGCGTGTCCCTATTACCCATATGCATGTGGCAGATTACCTTAAAAAGAAGAATGAATTTTATATGACCCCCTATGTTAAAAGTGAAGTAGTGCTAGAAAAATCAACTGAGCCATAAGGGACAAATACAAATTCCCCAGATTTCCACTGATTTCATGATTTAAATGATTTAACCCTTTCAATACTAGAGGGGCTTCCAATTAATTGAACAGCAATGTGTTGGACATCTTCCTAACAATCAAGGGGTTAAAACCTAATTTAAATTTGTTACCTGTGATTCAGTTGTTTTTATACAAAATTGCTTAACCTTTGAGTGCCAGAGGCATACGCAACACATTTCTTCGCAATGTGTTGTATAACCCTCTGGCACTCAGAGAGTTAAATTTTCTTTTGAATATAACGCCCTTAAAGTGATAGTCAACTTCCTTTTTCATTTTACATATATCTGTAGGTGGGTTCACTGAATTTATTTGACCAGAGAGCTTTCTACCAAGGATGCTTATACAATGTTTTACTATCTCTGCAGCAGAAAAGCCTGCCTCCAGCAATTGTTCTTAGTAAAGCCATGTAAATGCCTGATTCCATGTGTAAGTATACAGAGCACTTACTGCTGCAGGGATAATGCATCATTGTATCATTAACCCTGCTTGCACAGTCCCTGACAGAAAGCTCTCTGGGCAAAGAAATTTGGGGAGCTCCCTGTCAGTGATATAAGTGTAAAAACTAGGTGTGTAGTGTAGACAATACACTTTTACATATGTAAAACTTAATATGTAAAATATATATATTGTATGGTATATTCTCCTAAGTAAAACACAGCTGAGTGGTGATTTATCCAAAAGTTATTGCAGATCAGACTTGAATTTGTTTAGGTGCAATATCTCAATGGCTTGAAATAGTACAGTGGCACCCTTTCTACACCATCCTATGGACAGCTCTGGTCAGTTGACCATAAACCTCTATAGGATGGTGTAACAACAGCTCCACTCTACAATTTCAGGCCATTGAGATACTGCACATTAAAAAATTCAGGTTTGAGATGCAATAAAGTTTGGATAAAACACCTCTCAGCAGTGGGAGTTCCCTTGTTTTACTCAGAAGGATAAACCCTACAACATACATTTTTACATAATAAGTGTTGCTATCCCTTTAAAGTCAAGAAGGTTGACTTCATAAGAGAGAACATGTATCTTCCTTTATCATAATGCTGTAAGATGACGTCCACATTGCACTGACTCAGAGTACAGACCAGATTATTACAACATATCCATAATTTAAAGAGCCAGAATTATTTAAAGGGTAACTTTCACCTTCTATAAAATCGTCCTACAATATTTAAGCATATGGTGACTAGCTTCATAATAGTTCTATTCGATGAATGAATGAATGAATATGTTTATTTAGATAGTGCCACAAGTGTACGCAGAGCTTTACAATTTCAGAGTTTAAACAATACAGGGTTACAGGTGCTTTGTAGAGTGAATCTCAGAAGTACCCGATTCTAAAGTAATCCTTAACCCTTTGAGTGCCAGAGGGGTACGCAACGCATTGCTTTGCGATGCGTTGCATACCCCGCTGGCACTCAGAGGGTTAATCTTCGGAGACTGAAAGGCAGGCATCAGAGCAGACATCTTGTCTTAGAGACGTCTGCGCACCTTCGCTGTCAGTCCCCTTCTCCTCTAGGAGGCATTGTACTGTGCCGAAAGGCACCGGAAGGGTCTGTAGGCGCGGGCATGCAGACGGCACTAAAGTAAGACGCCTGGCCGTCAGTCTCCGAAAATTAAGGAGTACTTCAGAATCAGGTACTTCTGAGATATAATAGAAATATTATGAAGCTATTCGCCATATGCTTAATTATTTGGAGGGCGACTTTATTGAAGGAGAAAGTTTCGTTTTAACAATGAAAATAGGTTACATTTGTATTTTCATGATAAGCTCCCAGCAGCGTGTTTACATTAACCCTTTGAGTACCAGAGGGGTATGCAACGCATTACAGAGCAATGTGTTGCGTACCTCTCTTGAATTCAAAGGGATAATGCTATTCAGACTATGATCTGTTGTGTAGCACACATACGTCTTTGGACTGGTAATACAAACAGCAATTATGATATTGTTTAATTGTTCTTATTAGAGCCATAAAGATGATTGATTCCATGTGAAAGCATTTGCAGTGACTCATGTCTCTCTATAGAAGTCAATGGATATAAACTGTATAAGTATTTATATTATGTCCTTGCAAACCACAATTCAATAATGTTTCATTTTCTGTTTTATCGTTTGGTTTTATGTTCAGCTATCACATTCTAAAACTATGATGTACATTGAAGCATTAAAGATAAGCCTTTAGAGCCATCTTTATAAAAGTTTATTTGGCCAATTCCATACCCAAAGTTTATATATATATATTCTTGCAATAGGCTCCAGTCCAGCATCTTTCATGTAGAAGAACGGAGCAGAATTATTAATTAAGAGCAGATATAAACAGTTAGGGCCTTATGAAGAAATCAGAAGTTGAGTTCTAAAACAAAAGAACTATCAGTGGGGACAGATACAAAACACCTACATTCTATTTGATTTCAACAGGGCTCAATAATCATGGTATGTGTTTAAAATGCTCTTAGACAAATATATGCATAAATATATACCATTGGGGAATAAGCACATGAGGAGTAAAGTGAAGCTATTGTGGCTTAATAATGAGGTTTGCAGGTAAATGTGAAATAAGAAACAGGCTTTTAAAGTGTTTAAGTTAAACGGGTCAGATACATCATTAAAAAAATACAAAGAATGTAATAAAATCTGCAAACAAGCAATTAAGCTAGCTAAAATAGAAAACGAGAGAAATATTGCAAATGAGAGCAGGAAAAACTCTAAACAATTCTACAAGTATATTAATAATAAATAGGTTAAGGTTGATATTGGTCCTATTGGGACTGAGACAGGTGAATTGATTAGTGAGGATAAGGCTATGGCTGACACCCTAAATAATTTTTTTTGCTTCGGTATATACAAAGGAAGCAGCAATGACAGGCTATGGGCAAACAGACAAAACCACGGAATTTCCTCCATCATTTACATGACTTACTGAGGACAAGGTCCAAAAGAGACTGGAGAGGGTTATGGTGAATAAAGCACCTGGACCTCACGGTATACACCCAAGGGTACTTAAGGAACCTAGTTCAGTAATATCAAGACCATTATACTTAATATTTACTTATTCTCTTTCATAAGGCATAGTGCCCTGTGATTGGAGGAAAGCTGATGTAGTTCCATTGTTTAACCCCTTAAGGACCGGGAAAATCTGAGGTCTTTTTCCCTTAAGGACCGGAGCAATTCTGACCTTTTTCACTATGTCTTTGTTCAACAGTGTTTTCCCTCTAAGTCTTTTATTCCACCCCCATAAATTATATACTGTTTTTTTAAGCACAAATAGGGCTTTCTTTTGATACCACACATATATGAATAACCCACCATTTACTTTATGAAAAATTAAAAAAAAAAAAAATGTAAAAAAAGTAAAAAAACACCATTTTCGTTTTTTTCTCTTGGGATCAACTGGGCACAAAGGGTTAAATTTTTATGGCGACTGCCTGAAAAGTATGACCAGTCAGTCATACTTACAAAATGCACAGTTTAAAGTGGCCACTGTCCCCCCTGGGCGAAAATCCCCATGTCCCTTTTTCCCACCCTATTTTGACACTTTTTTATCCCTGATATTTGGCGGTGTGTATAAGTGTATTACATGGCTCCACAGCAATCACACTTCATATATTGTTTATTGAGATTGTTTTTTACAAAAAAAAAATTTATTTAAAAAAAAAAAAATAAGTGTGTTGTGTTTAAAAAAAAAAAAAAAAAAAGTATATATTTGCAGGTCAAAAATTGACCTGCATTTAGCCAGCCTCCTGCACCAGCAGTGAAGGGGTTAATACCCCCAGCTGCTGTGTTCTCTTTTACCACTAGGTGTCCCCTCTCTACTTCTCTCTCCCTTACTTTGACAGCAAGGGAGACAGAGGTAGAGGAGACACTCAGAGTCAGCATGCTTTGCATGTTAACTCTGTTTCTCAGAATGCCGGTACATGTGATTGCTGCTACGGCGATCACATGAACCGGCAAAAGCAAAAAGGGCTGAGACTGAACACCCCGGTCTCGGAGCGCTTAGTCTCAGCCTGGAATTAATGATAGCAGCGTGCACGGAGGCACGCTGCTATCATTTAAACCATGACGGTCCTGGACCGTCATGGGTCCTTAAGGGGTTAAAAAGGGAGCAAGATCCAAACCAGGAAATTATAGACCTGTGAGCTTGACTTCCATAGTGGGTAAGATATTAGTAGGGTTAGTAACTGACAGTATTTAGAATTGTGTGAAGGCAAACCATAATATTAGTAGGACCATCATGGTTTCATGAAGAATAGATCATGTCAGACTAATTTACTTGCATTTTATGAAAGAGTAAGTAGTAATTTGGACAAGGGAATTGCTGTTGATGTAGTATACTTGGATTTTGCAAAATAGTTACTGCATAAATTAATAGGCTTTGGTTTGGGTGGTGATATTTGTACATGGATTAAGAACTGGTTAAGTGATAGATGGCAGAGAGTTGTTGTAAATGGAATCTTTTCAAATTGGTCTAAAGTTATAAGTGGTGTGCTACAGGGTTCAGTCCTGGGCCCAATGCTTTTTAATTTGTTTATTAATGATCTAGAAGTTGGAATTGAAAGTTGAGTCTCAATCTTTGCTGATGACACTAAGCTACATAAGGAAATACATACAGAGCGAGCTGGATGTTTTTTTATCTGCAGAAGGATTTAGATAAACTGAGTGAATAGGCAGATGACATTTAATGTAGATACATGTAAAGTTATGCATTTGGGCCGTAGAAACAAATTTGCTACATATACTCTAAATGGGAAGCAACTTGGGGAATCCCATTTAGAGTAAGATTTAGGAGTATTTATAGACGATAGACTTCACAGTAGTGTGCAGAGTCACTCAGCTGCTGCAAGAGCAAATAGGGTACTAGCCTGCATAAAAAGAGGTGTAGATGCAAGGGATGCTAATATTATCCTACCTCTATGTAAATCCTTGGTTAGGCCTCATATAGAATATGGAGTACAATTTTGGGTGCCAGTTCTTAAAAAAGACATTGTTGAACTGGAAAAGGTGCAGAGACAACCATTAACAAATACATTCAAGATCAATACAAAGAGCTATTCAATTAATTATTTACGCAAAGAGCTGAGCTAAGAACAAGAGGTCATCCATTAAGATTAGAGGAAAGACGCTTTCGACTAAAACAAAGCCAGAGATTCTTTACAGTAAGGACTGTAAAGCTATGAAATACTTTGCCTCAGGATGTTGTACTTGCAGATAATGTAACTGCTTTCAAAAAAACAATGGATGCCTATCTAGCACAGAACAATATTGAAAATTATGACAGATGGCTTCAATGCATATAGGATGTTGATCCAGGGAATTATCTGACTGCCATTTGGAGTCAGGAAGGAATTTTTTTACCCACTTGGGGCTAAATTGGAAATGGCTTCAGAGGCTTTTTTGCCTTTCTCTGGATTAACAGGGGTAATTTTGGCATGGGCTGGACTTGATGGACGCATGTTTTTTTTCAGCCTCATCAACTATGTTACTATGTTAGGGCTTTTAACCTCTTGAATTGTGGATCTACAAAACATTACTAAAGACAACTGAAATTATAGAAGACTCAGAGAGAGACAGATGTACCAAGAAAAAGTAGATGTTCTTTGATATAAAAGGGAAGGGTAGTGCCACGTTAGCCATGGATAAATCAGGACACTATTAGAGGAAAATGTGATACCTTTATTTGGTAACTGAATATACTTAGAGTTCAAGCTTTCAAGACCACTTAGGTCTCTTTATCATAGTGCCCAGAGACAGATTCAGACTCCATAGGGCCCTAAACAAAGTACCAATTTGGGATCCCACATCTCATGATCCGGTGCTTCTAACACATAGCACATCTTATAACGATATAAGTCTTATTTCTCAAACCTTTATGGGTTGAGAGATATTCACAAGCAAAATTTCCCCTCACTGACCAAAACGGTCAAGTCTGCCATCTAGCTGTCAGATTTGGAATCCGGTCCTCAGATCAACCGGTGGCTCTTCAGCAGAGCCTAGATCGCAAGATATAAAAATAACTATTTCATTGGAAGGGTCTAAAAAGTGTGCTTGCAAACCAGGCACACTTTGTAGACTATTCGAATGAAGTAGTTCTTCTTATATCTTGCGATTTCGGCTCTACCATAAAGGTTTGAGAGATAAGACTTATATCGTTCTTTTTTTTAATGCCTATAAAATAAAATAACAATAAAATGAAGTATTACTGTCCCTTTAAGATGTGGAGGCAGCATTAAGGGATAATTCACTTATGTGGGTTGGCTTCAAGCGCCATTTAAGGACGCGACATGAGAATATTGTGCTTATATTCAGGGCAGGATTCTCATGTCGCCCTTTTCATCATGGTGACACGCTTAATGAGCTGTGTAGCCACACGCTGTTTTGTGTGCGACTTTTTAAAAGTGAACCATTTAAATCAATGTAAATGTGCATTTGTTCATTACGCTGCAGTTGGTGTCCCCATTGGGTCATATGTAGATTTTAGCAGACTATGTTAAAAGCCGTAAAAATGATAGAATTGGTTTTAAAAGGGCAAAGCCTTTTCTTAATAAAAACAGCACTGACTGTATTATGCGTGATTCTTCAAAATGGTCTCACAAGCTAATTATCAGAATTGCTCCAGGGCAGTGAAAATTCAGCTTGCATCATCTTCTTTTTGCTACTTGTTTTCTTTACACCTCCCACTGAAGAACAAAATCCAACCTACTCAGGAGGTTTTGAAGAAAAAAAGAGCATTGGCTGAGAGGGTGGGGTGGGATTTATTTGAGCACTGTAGTAAGCGAAAATGAGAACAAAGTCTCTCCCTTTTGCCGTAGTAAAACATTGAGCTTTTTAATATTTTTATATGAAGAAGTAATATACAGATATGAATTAGTTTCTTCCATTACCATGCTGTTGCTCATATCTCAATGTTATCACAGGAAGGGCTTCACCTTAACCCCTTAAGGATGGATGTCAGTCCTGGCACGTTACCTATTTCTGTGCCTTGTGGACCTGTGACAGTCCTGGCACGTCATGGGTTATGTGACTACAGTGATCCTTGGAGAGCGCTCTATAGGATAAGTATCCTACCCAGGGTGCACTCGCTTTTAGCTCACTAGTGCCTTTCACAGAGAGAAAATATCCTAAAGCACATTATACTGATCCTACCAAAAGGCAGTCCAGTCACAAAGTGCCAGGCAATACTCCTATGAAGAAGAGAAGCAGCCAACCCCAGATGTACGTTTTGGCCTTGTTGGGCCTCGTCAGTGAGGTGCAGCTGGTCTCTCTAGGCACTGTGAGAAAGGGGTCCACGTCTGGATTACTCTGTTACCCTTAGGGTGACCAATCCCAAGGGTAATTTGCAAACACAAAGAGATAATCAGAGATGATCAACTACGATCGAGCCTGCCCTTGAATTGATGAGGCTCTATAGGATAAGTATCCTACCCAGGGTGCAATCTCTTTTAGCTCATTATTGCCTTTCACAGAGAGGAAATATCCTAAAGCACATCATACTGATCCTACCAAAAGACAGTCCAGCCACGAAGTGTCAGGCAATTCCCCTCTGAACAAGAGAAGCAGCCAACCCCAGATGTACTTTTCAGCCTTGTTGGGCCTTGGCAGTGAGGTGCAGCTGATCTCTCTAGGCACTTTGAGCAAGGGGTCCACATCTGGCTTACCCTGTTACCCTTAGGGTGACCAATCCCAAGGGTAATTTGTATACGCAAAGAGATAATCAGAAATACTCAGCTAGGAACGAGCTCTATAGGATAAGTATCCTACCCAGGGTGCAATTGCTTTTAGCTCCCTAGTCACTTTCACAGAAAGGAAATATCCTAAAGCACATCATACTGATCCTACCAAAAGGCAGTCCAGACACAAAGTGCCAGACAATTCCCCCCTGAACAAGAGAAGCAACCAACCCCAGATGTACATTTCGGCCTTGTTGGGCCTCATCAGTGAGGTGCAGCTGATTTCTCTAGGCACTGGATTACCCTGTTACCCTCCCTCTCCATGACACCCTACACTGCTTGACCATTGACTGCTGGGTCCTCCACTTCTTTGTCCTGCAGGGACTGTTGGGAAACAGCATTGTCCCACTGGCTTCATCCTCATACTGGAGGTGGAAAAATAAGCTGTTGGCGCACCTGTACATTTAGGATTGTAAGTTTATAATGCTGCTTCTGTTAGAGATGATGTAACGTTTATTAACTAGAGAAAGCTTTAACATATGTTGTTTTATTTATTTTAACAATTGCAATGTGTTGAATACTTCTCTGGCAAAAAGTTAAGCTGAATTAAATACCAAATAGATCCAATGTAATATAACCAGTTAATGTCAGATGACAGCTAAGGTTACCAGCAAGAAGATGGTTAAACTCTGACAATTTTCTGGTTCTCAGTTGCAAAAATAATAAAGTCAATTTGTTCCAGATGTGAGCAGATTTATTCAATAGTCAAACTACCTATCCAATATTAAGATGTTAACTGCAATGAAATGTCAGTACTTGAAACGTTTTGTTTGTCCTAATCTGCACACCTCTGAACTATATCCATGTATTTAAAGATAAAGTGGTAATAAAGTGGAGATGACTTCTCCAGTTTATCACTTCTCCAATTCCTATGTTATTCTATGGAGCCTATTCACTAAGATTTCTTCAGCTTTGGAGATCTTAGTGCATAGCCTCTTTAGAATAACATAGGAACTGGAGAAGTGAATCTCCCCCAATGTATTTGCAGTATTAATCACTGTTTTTCAATGATTTGGCTACCATTCTGGCATTCAAAGGGTTAACCCCTTAGGTGTTAGAGAGGTCTTGGAGACTTCTTTATCATCCTATAGGTTAAGGACATTATAGCACAGGAGTAGGCAACCTTTGGCTTTCCAGCTGTTGGGAACTACAGCTCCCATCAGAGTAAGCAAAAACGTCCACTCAGAAAACACTGTGGTATGTTTCACAGTTATTTTCTCCACATGGGAATTTCTGTAGAAAGAAGGATTATAGCCATTTTTCTACAGAAATTCCCACAGGGAGAAAATCAGATCTACCACTCATCCCTAAAGATAAATACTGGTTTTAGGTATAAACACCTATACAATTAATCATTTAACAGCAGAACTTAGCTAAATTGTCCTCCATACAGCAATCCACTATATCTGCCTAAATATTTTTGCATTGTTTCTGCTGTTGCCTTCATTAAGTGTACTCCATTTAATTCCCCCTTTAGGTCACAGCTCCTCATAACAGACAATAGGCTTGAAAACAGTGACTGATCAAACCAATCGAGAAAAATCCATCCATGGTTCTTCAGTGCTATTGTCTCTATCTGGTTGTGAACTATAACTGACCAGCTATAAACTGCATTAAGCAAAGGAATAAAATATGTGTGTGTGTATCTATATATATATATAACAAAAATATGGTATTTAACAGACTTCTTAATGAAGGAACCTTCCTAGATAAGACTTTGTTAGATTTATTTCAGGATATAGTCCCCCTTTTAAATTGCCAGCATCATTTGTAGAATAGTATATGTGTGTGTGTGTATGTATATATATATATATATATATATATATATATATTGCATAAGCCCATATTACAGATGTGTTAATGGAATTCAGCTCAGGAACACTGCCCTTCCTTTGTGATCACTTCCCATATAACTCCACCCCTCCAGCCAGTACTATTCTAACTTAAGTCTGTTCTTCCCAATTCTATGTACAGATGCTCTTGCATTTATAGCCCACTAGATGTAATCTATAAGACCTGGCTAAAGCCCTTGAGCTTATAGCTACAGGCCTTTATAATGTTACGGGAGTATTCTCCCATGTGTATATATATCTGACCATCCTATATATATTATTCTGGGTGAGAATCTAACTACCTCTTGCTTTTCTCTGTGACAATCATTGTTACTAGTGTTACTAGGAGCGATGTTCTAAGAAGAAATGTCACATTTCTAGAGCAAACCAAATGCATCATACTGCACATTAAAAATTCACCACATTCCCAATGATTTTAATGGGGCTTTAACCCCTAGAATGCAAGAGTGGTGCATTGCTTCTAGCATTCAAGCCTTCAAATGTCCAATTAAAATCAATGACAAGTCTCATTTGTCCCCTGTGGTGCATATATTTTAATCCAGTTCATAGTCCATCAGCCTCTCTGGAGCTGATGAGATGAAATCTGGAGCAAACCACCTGCAACACAGGGGACAAATACAAGATCTTAAAATTCTAATTAATTTAAATGGACTTTTTAACCTCTTGATTACTAGAGACGTCTCCAGTGCAATGCATTGGAGACCTCTCGGGCATCCCAGAGGCTAAAAGCCCCATTAAGATTAATATGAATTATTATTTGTCCCCTGCATTGCTTCTTGTTTGTTATCCTATTGTACAGCATGATAGGACATGCTAACTGTTAACCCTTTGCGTGCCAGAGGGATGTGCAGTGCATTGCACACCCCTCTGGCACTTAAAGGGTTAATAAGCAAACAAAATAATATTATTGTTAATTGTTTTTTTTTTTACATTTTAGGACTGTCCATCTGATGTTGGTGATTTCAGAGCGCAACAATGTTCTGCCCATAATGACGTTAAGTATCAAGGACAATATTACGAGTGGCACCCAGTCTACAATGATGCCACTGCTCCCTGCGCTCTCAAGTGCCAAGCTGCTGGGAAGAACTTTGTGGTGGAACTTGCCCCCAAAGTACTTGATGGTACACGCTGTAATACAGACTCCCCTGACATGTGCATCAGTGGAATTTGCCAGGTAAGTGTGTCAACATGTTTAGATTGCATTAAAATTTAGTAGTGTTTTATAGCTTTTATAATATTAATAGTATTAACCCTTTCAGTGCCAGAGGGGTACGGAACCCATTTGTACCCCTCTGGCACTAAAAAGATTAATATTTATTTATTTTTTATCTGCTGACTTTCTTTTTGTTTAATGCTGTGTATCAGCTATTTTTAATACTTCTCTTTCTTATCTGTATGTGAGCTCCCTCTAACTGTAGTCTGTACAAATGATCCTAAGAACTTGGTCTGTGCACCTCTGTTCAGGTGAACCTCTGGTACAAGAGAATAGAGAATGACACGCGCACACAAAGTTCTTACACAAACACGAACATGTAGAAATGAACCGGGGTTCTATACACTGAAATAACCTGTACTTCATGGTAGCATCTGTAAACATTCTGTATTTGATCTCTGATGTCTATAATCTAGCCTCACATACCTGTATGTTCTAGCACTGCCAGGTCCCCATCAACTGTCCAGACTTTTACGTGACTATGCGGAGAGAAGATATCAGGTTTTGTGAATAAACGTGCCATGGGCAATAATCACAATCAACTAACTGATATTAACTCTTATTACAAACAGCACAAACCGCATCAAAGGGGTAGTAGTACTTAAAGTATAAAAAAAATTTTGTAAGGTTTATCCTCCTGAGTAAAACAAGGAGAATCCAGTTGCTGAAAGATGTTTTATTCAAAAGTTATTAGAGCTCAAACTTGTATTTTCTAGGTCAATATCAAAGTGGCCTGAAAATGTACAGTAGCGCTGTTGTTACACCATCCTATGGACAGCTCTGGTCAGTAGTCCATAAGTCTCCATAAGATGGTGTAGCAACAGCGCCACTGTACAGTTTCAGGCCACTATGATACTGCATCTAGAAAATTCAAGTTTGAGCTCTAATAACTTTTGAATAAAACACCTTTCAGCAGTGGGAGTACTCTTGTTTTAAGAACAGACAGCAAACCTGCACTCCTCCAGTCTAAATGTGAATAGTGTTCCCTGTATTAGGCATATATTATGATACTGTGAATAAGTTTGAGGCATTAGTGCCTACATTTTTTGCCCAAAAATGAGGTTTAAGCTTACCAACCGCGCCAAGGTTCCTCAAGTGTGGCAAGTCCTACTTTAAACACTTGAAGTCCCTATCTAAATTGAAAAAAAATTAAATTAAATATTAAAAATGACCCCTGAGGAAATGTGGTACGTGTTTAGAGTAGGATTTACCACACTTGAGGAACCTTGGCACGGTTGGTAAGCTTAAACCACGTTTGTGGGCCAGAAATGTAGACACTAATGCCTCAAATTTATTCACAGTATCATAATATATGCCTAATACAGGGCACACTATTCACATTTAGACTGGAGGAGCGCAGGTTTGCTGTCTGTTCTTTGTTTGCACTTTGGGCTTTGGCCTAATGTTTGGAGGACTGGAGAACCCTCTCATTCCTTGCTTCACACTTCAGTAACCCCAATTTTATCAATGACACTTCATGGAAAATAAATAATTAAAAAGTATTATACAGATATACACATATATAGTTATGCACTAAGGTGAGTTAGTGCTGTAAGCTGTTGTTTATTTCTTTAGTATTCTTGTTTTACTCAGGGGGATTAACCTTACAACATACTTTGTTTTACATTTTAAATATTACTATCCCTTTAAATAATTACTCTCGGAACAGAACACTTTACATTTTAAAAAATAATTTATGGTTATATTACATTTCACTCATGCTAGCTGTAAAGACGCAATATGTAGAGTTCTATCAACCTCTTTCCTTTTTTGGTGTTAGTGTTTTTTTAAGGTCATTTGCAGATAGTTTTGGGACGCTGATTGAACTGAACTGAAATAGCTGACCTGTGGTAAGTAAACAGAATGAAAGCTAAAGAAAGCAAGCAGAGAATCAGTTTAATATAATGCTAATACAATAAAAAATATTATTTTTTCTATAATGGTAGATTATTCCCTAGTAATAACAGGCTCATAATTTAACAGATTGACATATATGTGGTGTATCTATCTATAATACAGTATGAGTTTCATTGTGTCTGCAACTTCCTGTATAACAGTGATGTTTATTGAGGTTTGTCTCTAGATAACTCCTCCTCATAACAAACAATGATCTTCATTAGCCTGTATATCTATAAAACAGAAATTCCACATCCGTGCTAGACACCCCCCAGGGCGGCAGTAAGGAAAAGTTGTGTTAATCTCCTCCATGCTGCCTCTCCATTATGTAGATTTAACAGAATTGGCCAAGGGCCAGGAGTGGCCACTTTGTTCAAACTCTTAGTAAGGACTTGAAGGGAAATGGTGATTTTGGCATGAATGGTCGAGTGGAGAATCCCCCTTGGCCACTCTTGGCAAATCATTGCATAATCCTGCCATTCCAATGACATGTACATGCAACTTCAACCACTAACTAACACACATTACAGCATGCGCCATTTACCACCTACAATTTCTCTGAGACCTCTTTATCTTTTCTTCGCTTGCCTCCTTCCCACCCGCCACATCATCTACCACCCTCCCTTTCACTTCATCCTCCCTTTGTACGTCTCCTTCCACCCTTTCACATCATTGCCCACCCCTCAGTTTGACACCTTTTCCTTCATCACACCTTCTTTATCACTGCCTTCCATATACCACATCACCTCATACTCTTTGGCCTTTTTCTTTCCTCCCACCATCTGTGTCACCACCCTACTGCCTACCTCATTGCCTTCCCCCCTCTTTAACCTCATCCCCCCACCAACCTTTCAACTCATCCTCACACCCCACTTTCCACCTCATCCCCCCACCCCCTTTCCACCTCATTGCCTCCCACCCCCCTCTTCACCTCATTGCCTCCCAACCCCCTCTCCACCTCATCCCCCCACCAACCTTTCAACTCATCCTCACACCCCGCTTTCCACCTATCCCCCCACGCCCTTTCCACCTCATTGCCTCCCACCCCCTTTTCACCTCATTGCCCCAGATATATCTGGCACTCAAAGGGTTAAACTGAATGGGCAATGCTGTGTTACAATTGCTGGTCATGTCATAAAATGATGCAACTAGCAGTAGACTACAACAGACATCAAATAATAAATGTATATAGATATAACCAACACCTACCTAAGTAAGAACTCCTGTTAAACAAATGAAAAGCCACTTATTCCTAGGGTAACATTCCCCTTTAAATAATTAACTCATATTATTGGTCTCTATGAGCCTTTTTACTCAGTTGATGACCCGTTGAACTCAGACAATAACTAACATATGTTGCTGATATTGTGAGCTTTGCTGCGAGCTGATACTGCACATTTGTACCAATCTCTACCATGAATTGATGATAAGCACTTAATCCTTACAGTCTCTGTCATGGTCTGATGATCTTTTGATTCAGTCCCTCCTGTGAGATGTGCCCCATTGCTCTCTATTAATCTGAACTATCACTTGGTTATGAACTTTTGATATAACAGCAAGCCCTTAGCGGGAGTTAATGACCTCTTGATCTCTACTAATCTCTACTTTGAGTGGATGATTTCTTGATAAATGACTACTTTTTATCGTAGTCAGCTTCTATAATCGATGGCATATATTCTTAACCCGTTTGATGCTAGAGATCTCCACCATATTGCAAATAAAAAATCTCTAACAAAAATATAGGTTCTTCTGAACTCTCATTCCAAATCCCCTATGTGTTACAAAGTGGCGGTTTCACTGTAAGAGCCCAGAGTCAGGAAATGGTCATTTGAAAACTGAAGGCAGAAAGGTTTGTTGCTGTAACATTATTGTTAATCCAGAAATATCCAATGTATACATTATACACTATATATCAGTGACTGAGATTTATTGCAGAGTCAATCTTACAAGGTGAGGATTTTTGAAGGAAAGGCTTTGTAAAGTCAGAGCAGTTTGTGTGATGATCATAACATTTTTTCTGGTACCAAACAATTCTGACTTTACATGAAGTATTCAGAGGTACGATGAAAACTGGAGCAAACCGTTCCATTGTAGGGGAGAAATAACATTATTGTTGATTCAAATGGGGCTTTTAACCCCCTTGCAATGGGTTGGAGATCTCTCTAGCATTTAAGGGGTTAAAATACCCATTTAAGTCAACGAGAATTTATTTCTTCTCTATAGTGCAGTTGGTTTACCCCAGAATTATTCATTGGGGGAGATGCGCTAACAAAGTACATCTGGTGATGTGTGGAAATCACTTTACAGCGCACTTCACCATATGCACTAATAATTGTCTACGCAAGGGGAGAGAATGTAATCATTAGCATACAGGTTTGGTGTAATGCTGGAGATATGTTAGGGAGGGCAAGTGGGGAAGCAGAGAGGATGCGCTCTGACTTCAGCACCAGAACACCATCAGCCCTCCCTTAACCCTTTGCATGCCACTGGGGATGTGGAACAGATTGCTCTGCAATTCAGTGCACTCCCCTGTAGCTCTCAAAGAGTTATAACCTAAAGAATCCTCTGTCCTGCATTACATATCATTTAGAGACAAGTAGAACAGCAATGAAGGGAATACGTTTAACAGCTTCTCTGTCAGTTCTGTCTTTACTGATCAGCTGTTTGAAGCCCATAGTAGACTATCCTGTGATCAGGTGATTCATGTAAACAGAAGATTTGCAAGACAGATGGGTAAGGAAGGGTAGCTGCTGTCTCTGATTTCCAGTAGTGTCTTCTGTGACTCCATAGAAATCTATGCAAAAATCCCAACTTCGTCATCTCAGTTTGGCAAAGCTGGGTCTGTAAACTCCGACAGCATAGCCAGTTATGTGAATTTAGAGCATGTGGAGGATATCCACATTAACATATAACCACAACCACAGGAATATCACAATGACTCATTAAGCTGTTGAGCCATTGTTAAATAGACACTGCAGTATCATCAACCTTGTGGAGAAGGCATGGAGAAAAGGCGTGGGGATATGGGTTTATTGGGGTGTATTCACAGGGGCATGATGGTGAAAAGAACTTAGTGCATATGAGATGGAATTGGAACAAATACACCACAATATCACCAATTTGGCCCCTTATCTCCTGAGTCCTTAGTACATCAGCCTCATTGAGGAGCATGTCTAGGGCATGTGGTATAGATCAAATAAAGACACACACAACTTGTTTGGATGTAAAAACCAGGCCACAGCTTTATTAACTTAAAATTTAATAACCACCACAACTTTAAGCCCTTGCCAAATGCTAGGCATAAACTTATGCCCACCCCACTGAGCCCCAAAAGGCTCAACCCATCTTTTCCTCCATTCCACCACACCCCATTAGCTGGTCTGTGCAGCTCAATGAGGGGCGGTGACCACAACCCGCGACCGTGGTCCGGGTGCTTAATGCCCAAGGCCGCTGGCCTGACATCCACCTGTTAACCATGCATTCCAAACATGATGTACCATTTTTCCTATTGGCAAGGGCCAAAAGCGCCAAAAGCTGTGACAAATAAAGTAAACCCAGGTACTTTCATGACCCAAAACCCACCAGAAAACAAACCCCAAACTAACAATAAAACCCAAATACAGGGAGGGAGGGAGGGCCGATACTTTTGGTATTCACTTCTGAAAAGGAAGTGATGCTCCAAGTGTCCCCCTTATATTGGTTCCCATGCCCCACCCCTTCTTAAACATTAAAGGGGCAGATACCCCTTACAAGCTTTCTTTGACCCTCCCACAGCCCTGACATGATTCCCCTTCTTAGGGCTTGTGGGGAATTCTTATCTAGGGCATGTGGTATAGATCAAATAAAGACACACACAACTTGTTTGGATGTAAAAACCAGGCCACAGCTTTATTAACTTAAAATTTAATAACCACCACAACTTTAAGCCCTTGCCAAATGCTAGGCATAAACTTATGCCCACCCTACTGAGCCCCAAAAGGCTCAACCCATCTTTTCCTCCATTCCACCACACCCCATTAGCTGGTCTGTGCAGCTCAATGAGGGGCGGTGACCACAACCCGCGACCGTGGTCCGGGTGCTTAATGCCCAAGGCCGCTGGCCTGACATCCACCTGTTAACCATGCATTCCAAACATGATGTACCATTTTTCCTATTGGCAAGGGCCAAAAGCGCCACAGGGCCTGATGCGTACATCCTATGCAGCCAGGCCCTTCCCCCCATAGAAAGCTATGGCCTGCTCCAAACCCCCCCCAAAAATGTCCAAAGTGAAACGAAAAGAAAAAAGAAAATGTAGCCCAACCGCACAGTGAGCCACCCCATCTGACCTAAACAAGGAAAAGACGAATCCACAAAAACAGAATGTTGCACAGACAACCCCCAATTGTGAATGACACACTCAACATGTGTCGAGTCAGACAAATCCCATACTTCCAATGCCCTGCGATCCCTGTCACCAACCCAGCGCTGGCGTGGAATAATCACTGGCCACGGAACACCAGCCTAGGGAAATGGCAAAGGAGAACAGAAAAATTTCCCATGAATGGCCGCACCAAAAGCCAAGCTGGGCCAGAGCCAAGGTCATTACCCCCACAAGTGCACCACAAGAACCCAAGGGGGACCACTAAACGTACCAACCAACCTCAGGAAGAAAGCGAGACCACTGCGGACCCAGACAGACAAACCAGGACACCAACGAAAAAACAAAGGGTCGAAAGACAGCAGCACCCACCACCACAATCCGCCGCTCTCCATCACACCCAAATAACGAAAGTGGCGAACAATCCAGCAGCAACAAGGCCGTGACCTGAACAGAAAACAAAAAACACAGTATAGCAACAGAAACTACAACTCAACACCCAACCATCCTGTCCGGCCTAACATAAGAGAAAGCCATGCGGACTCCCACCGACCGATACAGCAAACAGACTCAGTACCCAAACCAGTCATATCTGCCTTCATAGCAGCCCCAATGATATCCAAACCCGCCACCGAAAACAGTCACCCAAACCCCAGAACCATAGACATCCCTCTCGAAGCGGCGGATACGAAACGAGAGAGAACCAGAAGCAAACGCACAAAATCCAGAAACCCACACCGGGACTGAATTGAAAAGAACTAAACAACTCCCCCAGACGCAGAGCCACAAAAAAGCAAAACAAAAAGCCACCCCAAACACTGACCATAATGAGCCGAGCAAACACCTGGAAGATAACTGTTGCAAGAGTGAGAACTAAACCAGGCGCCGAGTATCAGACTGCACCACCACCAGTCAAGACCGCAAAGACTTGCGCATCCCAAATTCCTATGAACAATCTGTCCCCCCGCAACAACCCAAAAGCCAACCCAGACACCCGGCCCCCCAATAGCCGCAGGAATACACCCCGACTAAACCAATTCCAGTACCAACCACAACACCCCATCAATCCTCACAGCATCCCCCACCACAGCCTCCAACTGATCCACTCATCCCAAGCAACCGCACACCTTGCCAAAGAGGCTGGAGCCAATGAATACCTCCCCCGGATACAACTGTAGACCACCAAGATCCCACCAGTGGTCAGGACAAGGCGTACCCCACAGCCGTCGCCCCCAGACATGCCTACCAAACTCCACGACCAGGAATCGAGAAAGTGCATCAGCAGCCACATACAGAACCCAGGCACACGCCGCTCCCAAAAAGATATATCAGGACTCAGACAGATGGCACCGAACAACAAAGCAGACAGAACAGGGACAGAAGAGGAAAACAAGATATGAACCGCCAGCACCACCCCCATAGCGTCAGAGTACAAAAAACAACCTTACCATTCTCCATCCTGACAACCCACAAAGTAAAAGCGATGACAATTGGAAAGACTTCCAGGAAAAACCAGGTCCCTCATCAAACCGGAAGACCCCAAGTCACAGGCCAAAGAGGCCAACCCAATCCAGCCCAAACAAGGACCCGAACCGCAAAGAACACGCCGCCACTGTACACAAATCCAACACCCTATTCGAGCCCCAGAAATCCAGCAGGCGTGCCAAATCATGGCCTAGTAACAGAACAAGGAGGAGCACGCAGCAGAAAACGCCCACCTAACACGCTAGCAAGAATTGAAAAAACGCCCAAAAGCAATCCCTGAAAAACTTTGGGTATCCTCCAATACCACCACAACTTCACCGCCTTCGTCCCAGCAGCAGTCTGAATATCCCGGTCCGGAGGAGCCTCTTCCAAGGAAAGCCAAGAATAAATATCCACAAATGTGCTCCTCTGGAAGGCCAGGAACCAGACAAATGCAAAGTGCAAAAAACCCCTTAGTGAAACAACCAAAGCAAAACCGCAATCCAGGAGCATAGACCAAAAGACAAGCCGGGGTCAGGAACCTATGCAGGTACGCAGACAAGCCAGGATCAGGAATACAGAGATCAGCAACAGCAAGAATAAGCCAAGAGTCAGAAGGGACGTCAGAGGAAGGCAGGTCATACACAGATAATCAGACGCAGGAAAATGCCCTCGCACCGAAGCAAACATAAGGGCAAAGAGGAAGGGAGCCAGCTGCGTGAAACAGCCTGGAAGGGATTGGCTGAGAAACAAGCAGGTGCGCAATCATGTCAACAGAGAGATCAAGGCAGTCTGGTCAACCCCAGCCGACTCAGCCCACCAGGGAAGGAAAGGCAGCAGTAATCAACAGCATAGCGTGTGACAAAATCAGTCAAACCATGACAACCTTCAAAACTTCTCCCGAACCTCAACCCTCAAATGTAGCCCCAAAGGACTGGCCCAGCAAAAATAGGCAGTCCAACGGCCGCCATGGGAACCCCCCCAAAAGAGTGAACACCCAGCCGCAGCCACTAACCCCAATAACTGGGAAGCAGCCGAAGGAATAACCACACCAGCCCCTGCAACGAGCGCCCCAGTAGAAACAAGACCAGCCCCAGAAACACCCACCACCACCACCAGGAGCAAGAGGGGGGGATCACCCCTGCGCTCCCTGGTCCCCGAGAGCTCCCAACATGCCAAACCTAGACTAACCCAGACCCCCAACACCAGGGACTGCAGCCAAACTGTTAATGTAATATAACAAACGCATACTGAAGGGAATAATACATAATTATACAGTATTTTTACATTGCACAACCAGAAAAACAAACTAAACATGTTGCGCACAACATAAACACAATTAAATATACACATAGTGTGTCAACATCGACATAGAGAACATGGGGCACCCCAAGCTGATCCCCACGGCACTCCACAGTGCCATGCACCCTGGCCGAGAATCACGGCCCCAGGCAATCCCGTACCTGTTATCGCAACGGGAGGCACGGACTGCGTAACTTCCATCTCCGCAGAGGCACCCATCAGTGCCACACCAGGCTCCTCACCAGCTGAAGCACTCCGCTACCCAGGTGAACCCTGAAAAGAAAAGGGAAACCAACACAAGGTGCCACGGCACCCCAGGTAGAGAAGCACTGCCCCAGGCAATCCCATACCTGCCACCACACAATGGGAGGTACAGACTGCGTAGCAGCCAGCTCAGCAGAGGCACCCATCCATGCCACCAGAATCAGCTCCAGCAGAAGAAATCCGACACACAGGTAAACCCTGGAAAAGAAAAAGGGGAACCAAAACCAGAGGCTCCAAAAAACCCCACTCGCCAGTACAGTCCACCGAACAGGAAACAGCACCTAGGACAAAGGAAAAAGAAAAACAAAAAAACCACCAGGGGCACCCAAGGCCCCCACACCCTGTCTAAATATTATTTTATTTTTAAAATAAGTATTTATGCCTTTATTGAATTTTTTTTTTTTTTTTTTTTTTATAGCCAGGCCCGTGCAGGCCACCGTCAACATCAATGCCCGTTTGCCGTTATTATGCCTTCTAATTTCTTGAGATATACACAAACACATATATATTGTTCCAAATATATACTTATACACACACACATACACATATTGGTCATACATACATATATATACACACATATACATATAGATATACACACACCAAATATTTCGTACCATATGTACACACACATACATATTTAGTCATATAAATATGCACACCCACATATTGTCTCATATATATGCCCACAAATATATATACGTTCACATAGACATACACACACACAAATACATGTTCACATATACATACACACACATATACATGTTCACATATACATACACACACACACACATACATGTACACATATAAATACACACACACACACACATATACATGTACACATATAAATACACACACACATATACATATGTGCACATATACATACACACACACACACATACATATGTTCACAGATATATACACATACTCATATACATACATGTTCTCATATACATACACACACATATGTTCTCATATATATACACACATACAAATATAAGTTCTCATATATATATATACACACACACATATGCATGTTCTCATATATCAACACACACATATTTTTACCTAGAATATAAACACACACAAATATACATTTTGTCATCTACATATACACACACATATATATATAGTTTCCAGATATATACACACACACACAGATACATAGTTAGTCAGTCATTTGTTTTGACCTTTTTTTTTTTTTTAATATATACTCAACACAGCAGGTAGAGCCCTGCAACCACACATCACCAGGACAGGGTCCCAGAGAATAACCCTCAGCACACCCAGCACCCACAGCAGGACAAACAGACCCAAACAGTAAGAGAAGAAAGCCCACAGGACCTACCAAGAAGGAAAAAACAGGGGGGAAGGAGAAAGAAGAGAGCAGACAGAGCAGCCAGGAACAGGGGCAAAAGGAAAGTGAGGGGGGAGGGGCAGCAGAACAAGAGAGAGAACAGGGAAACCAGCAAACAAACAAGGAAGACAAAAGCAGCCAAACAGAGCCACCAGAAGCTGAGGCAGGCAAAATAGGAGAAGAGAAAAGAGGCAACAGGACCCAGGGAGACAGAAAGGAGGAAAGGACCCCAGAACCCCAGTCCATCTGGAGGGCTGCAGAGCTGCAACAGACACCTGCATCAGGAAACTGGAGCCAGAAAAGGGGGACCCGCTGCTTCCAAAAGCCATCTGGGCTAGGCTGAGGGATGTTCCACTGTCCGTCCCAAGGCTCAGTCGAACAGGTGGCTGCGTACGGATGCTCCCCGTAAGCCAGGCGGCCACCCCTGCCGAAGACACGCCAGTAGAATCCATCCTCCAAGAAAGCTGCTACCGCAGCCAATCACCACCGCCGGACTTCAGCCAACAGAAAAGCAGATGACGCCATGGAAGACAGCACAAGTAAGCCGATCCGATACTTTTGGTATTCACTTCTGAAAAGGAAGTGATGCTCCAAGTGTCCCCCTTATATTGGTTCCCATGCCCCACCCCTTCTTAAACATTAAAGGGGCAGATACCCCTTACAAGCTTTCTTTGACCCTCCCACAGCCCTGACATGATTCCCCTTCTTAGGGCTTGTGGGGAATTCTAAACATTCATGTCTAATATTCCCATATAAACTGAGTTTTGTAATATTTGTTTATGTACTATATGTAGTTTATATAAAATAAATATTTCAATCCCTGGGATGGATTATAGCCTATTGGGTGCAGTTCTTTATACATATGGCATTATAAATCTATATCTATTTATCTGGTGTAGCTTTATTAACCCTTTAAGAACCAGAGCTGTGTGAAATGCATTGTGTGGTTAATTAAGGACTGTAACCACTTGTCTCAAATAAAACCCTTTTTTGTTCTGTTCTCCATTTCTTGCCAACATTTTTATATACGTCACGTCAGCCAAATAATAGGAGTTAAGGGGTTTTCCATGCCAGGGTTGGCACTTCTTGTGTCTGGTGAAGATTTGTCAGTAAATCCAAGCGTTTGGGGATATCAGCCAATTAAATGGGCCATAACATTGGCACTGTTAGAATAAGTCATTCTCAATTATCACCCTGACATCAGTTTTTCAGCATGGAAAACAAAAGCAGGTTTCTTCTTAGATTATAATCAACCGTCAAGTTAAATGATTAAATTAATAAAACAGTGTATGCAATACAGCAATTTGCAGATGTATTCATTGCCCTAGAATGGTTGCGTTAAGGCTTGTTATATATTTTGTAGTTTATTGTTTTATTAAAACCAGAAGCAGACAGACAGAGATGTAAACACGGAGGCAGACACCAATGCAGACACACTTAGACACATGTTCAGACACAGAAACAGACACACTCAGATACACTTTCAGACACAGAAGCAGACACACTCAGATACTCTTTCAGACACAGAAGCAGACACACTCAGATACTCTTTCAGACACAGAAGCAGATACAGATGCAGACACACGTTCAGACACAGAAGCAGATACAGATGCAGACACACACAGACACACGTTCAGACACAGATGCAGACACACAGACACACGTTCAGACACAGATGCAGACACACACAGACACACGTTCAGACACAGATGCAGACACACTCAGACACACTTTCAGACACAGAAGCAGATACAGATGCAGACACACATGCACAAACAGCATACCTGGGAACTAGACAGACAGGGCTATCCGGAGGGCAGCCCTGTCAGCACCGATCAGGGAGGGAAATGATGCGATTTGTGTCATAAAAGGGCCAGGGCTTAGGCATGGGGATTGGGACAAAAATAAATAAAAAAAAGGGCAAAATAGATGTTGAATGAGGGTAAGAGGACGGGGAGTGGGAGAAACTGGGGCTGTATGGAGAGCAACCCGGAGATTGAGAGACTTCCCCGGAGACCCGGCAATTCACTGTGAAATCCGGAGTCTCTGGGGCAAAACCAGAGAGTTCCTAGGTATGACAAACAGACGCAGATACAGATGCAGACACACATGCACACACAGATGCAGAGACACACAAACTCTGATGAGATTCCCACATTAATTTTTAATGGCTATGTTGATCACATTAAAGGAACACTAACACCTCTTAATAATCCTCCGCCACACACAAATTACTGATGTTTTATCCACAGAAGTGGACCTGATTATTTGTGGCTGAACTTCAAGTTCCAAAACTCCTTCCATGATGTATTCTTAAGAATGAAGTCTACAGTGAGAAGAGTTTGGTTTCCTGAAATCCAAGAACAAAAAATTGCCTCCACCTTCCATGGAAATGATATCCAGCATTAATTAAAGATACGTTCATAAGGAACCAAACCACATAGTATGAATTCATAGTGTTTCTCCATTCTTGAGGCTTACCAGTGTTGGTATCTTGTTGTAAACCCTATGTGGTTATTCCGGTGTAGTCTTCTCCTTAGGGTACGCTTTGATACTTCTATGCCTACATCCTGAAGAGTGTTCTTGATCTGTTTGACAGTTGAAAAGGGTTTTTTCTTCAGAATTGTTAGCATTCTTCAGTCATCCACTACTGTAGTCTTCCATGGTGATTCACTATTGCTGACAAACCTTATGTTTTGGCTTTGTCTCTGAGTGGTTTATTCTGATTTTTCAGCCTTACTGAGAAACAACAGCAACAGACTCCAAATGCAAATGTCATACCTAGAATCACATCTACACCTTGTGTTAGCTCTCTTGTGCATGAACTAATGACTCAGTACCACACAGCTGGCCAAGAAACAGCTGAACCGCCAATTATCCAATTACTTTTCAGGAGACGAGCAGTGTAAAATGATAGCATAAAGGTAACTCTAAGATGCCATGATGAGGCCTTTAGGTGTGAGGTTTTCTTTTTTCCATGTTGTCAGGAAGAAGATGTCACTGTCCAGTTGTGCAAGTTGCTTTAGGAGGTTCTTCAGCTTCGTTTTTGTGTTTGGTACATTGTGTATCTTCCATTGTAATATGGGTCAAGGGTGGTACAGTGTTAGCCATAGAAAATGCAGGGGACTAGTAAAGGAAAAATGATACCTTTTTTGGCTACTGAGTGGCTCAGTTAGCCAGAAAGGTATAGCAATTTTACTCTACAAGTCTCCTGCATTTTCTACGGCTAACATGGTACCGCGATTGACCTGATTACTTTTGTCTCCTACAACTATGTATAAAAAGGGCTATAAATTCCTACATGCTTCATATTAAAGGGATAGTAATACTTCGTTTTAACTTTATTTTATTTTGTAGGCATTAAAAAAATATGAAGAACGATATAAGTCTTATCTCTCAAACCTTTATGGTTTTAGAGATATTCACAAGCAAAGTTTCCCCCTCCCGCCCCTTTTACCTAGTGTAAGCAATCTCTTCTCAGATGTGGATCTGGTTGTAAGACCAGACAGATAACAGCAGGGGACAATCTCCTTACAGTGAAAACAATGAAAGCCCTTCCCCCCTTGACAAGCTTTTCAGGTTTTTCCCTTATCTTAATTGAAGATTGTCCCTCTCTGCAATCTACCTGGGCACCTCCCTTCTGCTCTGGCTGAAAAGTGTTACATCAGTTAAAAGGGCGGGAGGGGGACATTTTGTCATTGAATTACTCTTGAACTACAACTGTGACAGAGTTGAAATAACACTCTCCAAAGTCCAAATACTATGATGATTAATTAGAGCTGCTTTTATTATGAAACAGTACTATCCCTTTAAAGTTGACAGTCTGTGCTTTTTCCTTATATCCATTGATTCCTTTCAAGTCAAATGTGCTAGCGTACAGAACCAAAACAACAAAACTTGTGTCAGGGTCCAAATAGTTATGGACTGCACTGTGGTTAACTATATTAAACATATTCTGAACATATTGCACCTGTTACTGACACAGCTTTTATTCTCATAAATTAATTTCATTTTTTAACCCCCTGTATGCTAGAGAGGTCTCCAAAGCATGGCAATTTCAGTGAAATGGAATTTGAATTTCTTCCCTGTGACTCATTTGGTTTGCCCCAGAATTGCAGCTCCTTAGCTTGCCAAGTTAGGCCCCAAGAGTCCACTGTTAAGGACTGTGAGTGCTGCTCCATCCACTAGAGGCAGGCTCTGTAAATATACCATGTCATTTTTAGTTTGCCATACGTTCAAGTAAAACAGCAACTGCTAATGAAACAGTTTATTGTAAGTCTCACAAGTGTAAAGAGAAAGTGTAAGTTTTCACAAGTGTAAGTTTTCTGTCCTCATCCTGTTTTAGTTGCAAATATGGTAAAATAAAAACTACAGTGAATGCTTTGTCAAAACTTGCTGCACCCTAAACAATGCTTAATAGTGAACTTTTTTCTTGCAAAAGTTCTTCATAGGCCGCAATAGCAACAGCACACCTAGTGGTTACTTTAAAAAAAAAAAAAAAGAACATTGTGTAATCTTTAATATTTATGGATGAAACATCATTATTACCATAATTTCAATCAAAATGAAATATGCTACAGTATTTTTTCCTTAATTGGTGTCTACTGTTCGTTTCAGGAGGGTCTAAAAGTCTGGTCGGGGATAATGGGAGTTGTCCCCAATAATTGTAGGTCCAACAATTAACTTCAGTTAAACTAACCCTTTGAGGACCAGACATATGTGCAATGCATTGCTTCACAGTCCATTAAAATCTCTCTGAGTCTACAAAGGTTAATATTCATTTATTCCTATAGGTATATTTCCTTATTAAAGGAACAGTAATGTCCCATAGAAATTTGTGTATAGTTTAGTAGTGCTTAAAAAATAAACAATATACTACAAATTCTGTCTCTCAAACCGCTATGGTTTGAGAGATATTTGCATTCAAAGGTCTCCCCCTCCCTCCCCTTCTCCTGACGTCAGCGATGTGCTGACAGCAGGAGATCCCGGTCTGGGGACCAGCCGGTGGCTCTGCAGCAGAGCCGAAATTGTGTTATTGAAAAATAATTACTTCATTGGAAAGGTCTACAATGCATGCCTGGTTTGCAAGCACACTTTCTAGACCATTCCAATGAAGTACTTCATTTTAAATAATGCGATTTCAGCTCTGCTGAAGAGCCTCCTTGTGTCGGCCAACACTTATCTCCTGCTGTCAGCTTTACAGCTGACATCAGGAGAAGGGGAGGGGGGGAACTTTGAATGCAAATATCTCTCAAACCATAGCGGTTTGAGAGAGAGGATTTGTGGCGTATAGTTTGATTTTATAACCACTACAAAACTATAAGCATTTTTTATGGGACATTACTGTCCCTTTAAATATAAAATCATTTTTCAGCATTTCGTTAGCAGTTAGTTTCACCAAATGGAGTGGCTCATAAAGAGAATGCAGTTTTTCACTTTCCACAGTTGCTGCTGCTTAATCTGTGTTATGCCTGACATTTACTTGGCTCAGATCATAAATGTCTTAGTAGGTGTCTTGACTCATCTCATCTAAACAAACATGCCAATCTGCTGACGTGGATTTCTTTGCTTTACTGTCTGCAAGCAACATTTTTTTTCTGTTCTTTGTTGGTGGGGGGTGGTTTTGGTAGAGACATCGTTCCTGGGACTGACATCACATGATGAACTAGGTGGTGCTAGACAAATATCGCTATTATTTTGTCTCTATAACAGTGTAATTTATTTCATCTTCCTTGATGGGTTTCCAGCCATGTGGCACCCAAATTAGGTGTTGAATGTGTGATGGCCCAGTCTGTGGTCACAAGCACAAGCTTCCATTTTGCATGTTTTGGCAAACTAAGTTTTTTCCTGGTTAACCCTTTGAGTGCTAAAAATGCAATGTGTTGTATACCTCTTTGGCACTCAAAGGATTAAATAAAGCTCTCACGAGCAGGGCCCTCTGATCCTTCTGTTCTCCACATTTGATTTGTACTATTTAATTCCTCTGTATGTCCATTCCCTATTGTACAACGCTGTGGAATTAGTTGGCGGTATATAAATAATAATAATAATAATGCTGTGTGTATGTATGAATCTAATCAGATTTGATGATTTCTTAACCTGTGGATGCTAGAGACCTCTGCTTTTATTTTCCTGCCATGGTTACAGTATGTCTCATGTTTGTTATTGCATGTCCTCTATTGATTCAAGTCTCACGTTGTTTACTGCCGGTTTTATGTTGATTACTGTAGCTTTCTTCTTCTTACCGCGTCCTAAAATCCCACTACTTATGTTCTATTAATCTCTGCAAAACTAATAACATTTTCTTCACTCCTTGACTCCTTCATACATAGCTAACATACCTTGGAACTTTTTCTCTGGAGACAAATGATGCAATTGGTGTCAAAAGAGGCGGGGCTTATTTGCAACTGGGGGTGGGGCTTCAGAAATGTGTAAAAATGTAGGCGAATAGGCTGTGGAAGGATTAGGTGGAACAGATAGGGAAGGAGCACAAATGGGCAGAGTTTCTTAAGAAACTGCCCACCCTCTGGAGAATCAGACTCTGCCCCAGAGACCCGGTAATGCAGAGTCAAAACCAGAGTCACCGGGCCAAACACGGAGAGTTCCCAGCTTTGATAGCTGATTGTACAGGAAGAATATGGCCTAAACATGAATAGGATTGAGACCCTTTGAAAAATTATGTACTCCTAGCCATCATTTGTAAAAATTATCTCTTAGGTGCATAAACCCCAAAATATATTATGAATGCCTTTCCTATTCAACTGGAGGCAGCTGTGCATGGCCATTTGACCCATCATTGTTTATACAAGTGAAATGGGCAATGTATATCGTATGCCTTAGATCATGAGAGTAGGGTGACCTTTGTGTATGGGAAGAATGATAATAATTTTTAATTAGGATGACTGCCACTACAATAATCTATTGCTGCAGTAGTGTCTTGAAGGTCTCCCCTGGTCTTCATTATTCTCCTCCTATGATTTAGGTAAACAAATAGGTAAGAGATAAGTTTTGTTGACCTGGACTGGGTGGGTTCTAATCACAAAACATTTATCACTTTTTATGATGTTATCAGTTGTTTTGGGGTTTTTTTTGTAACAGACCTGATAAAAAGTGTCTAAAAATGTCCACCTGTACCTGTTAGTTTGAAAGGTGTTAAAGGCAAAGTAATGTTTAATAATAAAAGCAGCTCCAATTAATCTTCATATTATTTGGGCCATGGAGAGTGTTATTTCAGTACTGTCAGAGTTGTAGTTCAAGAGTAATTGAATGATAAAGTATCCCCCTCCCTCCCCTTTTACTGATGTAACACTGCTCACCTCAGAGCAGCAAGACTGTCCAGATGGATCTCAGAGAGGGAAAATATTCAATTAACATGAGGGAAAAACCTGAAAAACCTGTCAATGGGGGCAGGGCTCTCATTTTTCTTACAGTAATAATATTGTCCCTTGCTGTGAGCAGTCTGGTCTGTGGACGAGATTCCACATCTGAGAGAAGTGGCTTACATTAGGTAAAAGAGACGGGAGGAGGATACTTTATCATTCAATTACTCTTGAACTACAACTCTGACAGTGTTGAAATAACACTCTTTATGGCTCAAATACTATGAAGGTTAATTGGAGCTGATGTTTTTGTGAAACATTACTATCCCTTTAAAGGGATAGTAATACTTCGTTTTAACTTTATTTTATTTTGTAGGCATTAAAAAAAAACATGAAGAATGGTATAAGTCTTATCTCTCAAACCTTTATGGTTTAAGAGATATTCACAAGCAAAGTTTCCCCTCCCGCCCCTTTTACCTAGTTTAAGCCATCTCTTCTCAGATGTGGAATGCAGTCCATAGACTGGACCGATAACAGCAGGGGACAATCTTCTTTATATGAAAACAATGAAAGCCCTGCCCCCCTTGACAAGCTTTTCAGGTTTTTCCCTTATCTTAATTGAAGATTGTCCCTGTGTGCAATCTACCTGGGCACCTCCCTTCTGCTCTGTCTGAACAGTGTGACATCAGTAAAAGGGGCGGTAGGGGGACAATTTGTCATTGAATTACTCCTGAAGTATAACTCTGACAGAACTGAAATAACACTCTCCAAAGTCCAAATACTATGATGATTAATTAGAGCTGATTTTATTATGAAACATTACTATCCCTTTAAAACATTCTCACCAAATAAAAAAAATTATTTGGTTGGATTTGAGCCCTTTTCATTTTTGGTGTGTCAGATAGTCTATGTAATTTATAAAAGCCATCATCGATCATCATCAAAAGGGCAAATTAGAGTTTATATATGACAACAATAGGCCTCTGCGTATAACAATCATGTAATTTTGATTGCAGCTAATGTGGTATTGTGATGCTGGGCTTGATATCTTTCTTGCTTGGGACAGTCTTCATTTGCAGTTGTCTTAAACTCTGTTAAAAGCACATTTCTTTTATGTGTCCTGGTAATTAATTGGTTAATTACCCTCCATTTACAGGGACACCTAGAGCAAATTAATAATTTGCACCTTTTCTTCTGTTTACTATAAACATCCCACATGTAGTCATGTATATGGAAGGGAGAGGTAGAGTGAGAAACTCTTGCTTCATTAACTACAGAAGACATGGAAGATTTCAAGCAGAACTGTCAGGATCACAATCGTTACCTGCAATAGCTTTGCCATGCTGAAATTAGTTAAATGTGCCTAATGAAAACGTTTATTTTGCCCCTTCACCTTACCAAAGCCAGTATGTAAAATCCACCTTTTCAAACAGTAGAGCATTGCCATGTCTCTTATGCTGTGCGTGAGAGGCGGTGCTCTTTCCAGTATAGTCTGTAGCCTCCTCCCCCTTCTTGCTGGGGTGTTATTCGTGCACATCCTGTTATGCTACAATGCACGTAATAATAATTTGCTAAGTAATATTTTGCCAAGGGCACAGGCGCTGCTGCTCTATCCTCTGTGCCTTTTGCCTGCCCCAATAAAAGGAACCATAAGTGGCCAGAACTTGCATTTATGCAGAGCACATGAACGTGCTCTGGAAGCTGATCGTGTGCGCTCGAGAGGAGGCGCCCATCATCTATGCTAAACAGTGGGGTGGATTTCAGAGAGTGACACAAGCTCCAAGGAGAATAGCTGCACTAGTCTGATCAGCAAGCGTATTGCCAGTGGCTTTAAAGAGGAGAGGTCACAGGCTACAATAGACTACAAATACTGTAAAATCTCAAGTATAATACGCACCTGTGCATAATACGCAGGTATAAATTATACCCAAAATTTTAGGTGAAAACAAAAGTTCCTATGTATAATACGCACCCTTCTTTTCCCTCCCTTTACCCAGCAAAATAAATAAATAAAAAAAAAAAAATTAAAAAAAACAAAAAACAAAAAAAAAAAAATATATATATATATATATATATATATATATATATATAAATTGTCCGCTTCCCTCCCTCTACCTACCCTCGATATGCTTCAACCTTTCTCTCTCACGACTCACCCCTTCCAGAGGCATCTGGGATATCTCTGTAGCTTCCTGCATCACCCTGTGAGGACCTGTGTTATTCAAGATAATGTTAGTGCCCTTTGAGGACCTGAAGGTCCTTGCAGGGCACTACGTTTATCCAATCCAATGCATAGACCTCTGCGCACTCAAACTAAAGTAGTGCCCTGCAAGGACCTTCAGGTCTTTAATTAACACAGGTCCTCACAGGGGGATGTGAAAATGGGAGGCAAATGCAGTAGAGGGATGGGAAGGTGGGATCATTTTTGAGGTGGAGGGAGGGAAGAGTGGAACAGACATGAGGCTATACATTTTTTCTCTTGTGTATAATACGCTCCCCCCACTTCACATAAGGTGAAAAATGGCAACATTTTGAGTATTATACATGAGATTTTACAGTAACTACATTTATACAGATTTGTGAAAAAAAAAAAGGCAAGCGTTTTGATCATACCAACCATAGCAACGCATTAGGACAAAGTTTTTATAAGGTGAAAGAACCCCTTTAAGGGTTTTTTTTTGGGGGGGAACTCTGCTCCAGGATGCTCTTTATTCACCTATGATCTGCCGTACACACTCTTATTTACATAGGTAGAGTAGTCTGTGATGGAAAATGGGGAAGAAAGAGAGAATGGGTTAAAAATATGAATCCTGGGAGATGAAATGTATCCATCATATAACACTAACATCCCAGATAAACTTTACCTGTCTAATTACCTCTTCCAGCTAAATATCTATGCATTGTACATTGTACTGGTCCTAGAAGGATTCAGCTTCTTCAAGTACTATTCCCAACTGAGATAAATGTCTGTGACCATAAATTGTTCACACGTGGACTTGCACAACAGCCTGTCTTTTCTATCAGTTGATTATAATTTCTCCTATTGTATAAATCTCCCACTAGACGGTTTATTTAAAGGAAAACTAATACCTCATTATTATAATTCCCACCTACTTAATGAACTATGACCAGAAATCCTAATGACGTCTATAAATGCATTTAAAATCTGCTGTTGTCTCTCAACATGAGGAGCAAAGAAGTGTCACTGGCAGTAAAGCAGGCCACCAGGAGGAGTAAATCGTTTTTAGCCTATGGGATGTTTTTGTGCAATGGGTTTCAATGGTGTTTTTATATATGTGAACAGATTTGCACATAAATTCACAATGAAATCTGCTTTCTTTCCCACTGTGAGGCTAGAATAGTTGTTCTCAACCATAAGGGTTTGAGAGATGACACTGGGGGCAATAAGTTTCTTTTTAACAAAGCTACAATATTAGTAATTTGCAAGTATTACTATCCCTTTAACCCTTTAAGGACCAGAGGGGTGTGCAACACATTGCAAAGCACTTTCCCTCTGGCCCTTAAAGGGTTAATATTTGCATGTGCAGTAGGAATCCTATAGTCCTACTAGCAACTGTCATGTCAACCTCAATGGACATAACATCTATGAACGACTGACGATTTAATCTCTTGAATCAAGGTGCATACCTCTCAAGTGTCCCTTTTTAAGAGAGACAGTCTCTCTTGGAGACTCAAATGCCTCTGTCCCTCTTTCCTGCCCTGGCGTCCCTCTTTTTAGGAGATCAGATTGAGTGGTGTGTATAAAAGTGCATCAAAAATGCTCCTCAGCAATAAAACTCACATTCATGTTTGTTTAAACTTCAATTTGTGTGTATATAAATTAGTCTGTGCAAATAAAATACTTTGGACTTGCTCTAAATAATTTTTTCATTTACACAAAGAGATGTCCGTAGGTCGTGAAATAACCTCAAAATTTATTGGTAATGCCCCGCCCACCAGCCACATCCCCTAAAACAAAAGTGTTCCTCTTTGGCCATTTGAATTGTTGGTAAGTATGAAGGAGCAAGGAAACATTTCAGAGGGGGTCATTAGGATTATTTGGCAATATTATGGTTATTAATAGGAGGTGTTACTTCCACAGTCATGATGTTTATTCATTCAGTTGTGTTTCACTACATGTTATACCATTTAGTCTTGAATATGCTTGCACCAGAATATCTAGTAGTATAGATATGTCTATTCGTTAACTAGATTGTTAACCTACATAATAATGTACTTTTTGTTACCAATTACAGCTAATTAAGAAGTAGGCAACACTTGGCTGTCTATGTTAGGCTAAGGATCACAGCTGGAGATACAGATCAACTTCATGTAAACTAAATACACTCATTTAAGAAAAGAGACAAAATAAAAGTCCAATCACCAGGGAACTTAATCAGTGAGATTTGGTAATTTGAGATACAGCATTTTTCTGAAGAGGGAAAAAAAGGTCTAATAAATTGGGTCATGTCATTGAAACTTGATACAACTTGTGCTAAAAATCTACCTAAATACTACTGAGATAAAATCCGTAAAGGCTGAACCCTCAGTAGGAATATAAACATAACACTTCAATAAACTGTCACTGTGATTAGGTAAAGCGTGACTTACTGGACATTGTGGCGGAACTTGGGTTTCCGGGTACTTTTATCATGATTAGAAAGCATGCTCAGGGAGGTAGGAATCTGAAGCCGGATGTTCAAAAGAAAAATGGTGTAACTCTGGGGTAAACTACTGCACGACAGAGGAGAACTAAAACCTCCCATTGATTTAAATGTGGATTTTAACCCCTTGAATACTAGAGAGGGCTCCATACATTGCTTTAAAATACACTGAAGATCTTTTTAGCAGTCAAGTGGCTTAACCCTTTGTGTGCCAGAAAGGTACGCAACGCTCTGGCACGCAAAGGTTTAAAGCCATTTAATACAATGGGAATTTGGGAAATTTTTTTTTATGATTCAGTAAGTTTGTGCCAAAATTGTACCACTCTTGCTTAGCATACCTCCCAACATTTCAAATGGCCAAAGAGGGACACTTTTGTTTGGTATCCTTTTGGTCTCACACTATTGTGCCAGCAACTAAACTGCGCATTAACCATGTGGTCAGGGTAAAAATGCCAACATGAGAATCTTACCTGTATCGAAAGGGTGAGAATCTCATGTCACAAGCTTATGCCGATATGAAAATAAACATACCTTATTGATATTTAAGCGCCCACATGAACATAAACATACCTTGCTGATATGTATGTATGAATAGGTGGACTATAGCCAGAACAGTTCTGTGCGTACTCCCGTTTTCCTTCCGCTCAGTGTCTGCTGCTCATAATAATAAGACACAGGCTCACAATTCAGATGATTATATGATTATTTTTTTTTTATTATTTTTATGAGCCGCCGACATTGAGCGGAAGGAGAGCGGGAGTACACACAGAACTGTTCTGGCTATAGTCCGCCTATGCATACACACATATCAGAAAGGTATGTTTATGTTCATGCAGGCGCTTAAGGTGTAGCAAGTTCTGATCTCCTAAACAGACGGACACCAGGGTAGGAAAGAGGGGCAGATGGATTTGGGTCTAAAAGTGGGGCTGTCCCACGTAAAGAGGTACACTTTGTAATTATTTAAAGGGATAGTAATGTCCCTGAACATGTTTTTCTAATTTTGTAGTGCTTAAAAAGTGGAGTTTAACGCAAAAAAGTATCTCTCAAACCACAGTGGTTTGAGAGATATCTTCGTTCAAAGTCTGACGTCTCCTGCTGTCAGCTGTAAAGCTGTCAACAGGAGATCCGTGTCGGCCAACACGGAGGCTCTGCAGCAGAGCCGGAATCTTGTTTTTTAAACAGAATGACTGCATTGCAATGATCTACCAAGTGTGCCTGGTTTGCAAGCACACTTAGTAGATCATTGCAATGCAGTCATTCTGTTTAAAAAACACGATTCCGGCTCTGCTGCAGAGTCTGTGTCGGCCGACACAGATCTCCTGCTGACAGCTTTACAGATGACAGCAGGAGACATCAAACTTTGAACGAAGATATCTCTCAAACCATTGTGGTTTGAGAGATACATTTTTTCTGCGTTAAACTCCACTTTTTAAGCACTACAAAATTTGAAAAACATGTTCAGGGACATTACTATCCCTTTAAGCCCCATTGACAGTTGACCCCTCAGTAGGCATTTAAATGAGAAGTGCCAACTTCTAATAATGACCCCTCCAAATCCTAATGGCCACTATGGATTTTGCACTTGTGTCTTTGTTCAAATGATACCCTCTTCAGTTAGTACTGGATGTCATGTCTATAGGGGCAGACGTGACAGTTGCTGCCAGCTGTCTGTTGTAAGGCGCTGCGTACACTGTGTGGCGCCATATAAATAAAGATATACATACATACATACATACATACATACAGCTAAAACAGGCAGAGTTCACAAACCTACTTAACCTGTTAAGGACCATAGGTGTGCACAATGCAGTGCATAGTTGTATATACCTCTGGTTTAGATTGCCAAGTGCAGTGCCCAGAGTTTGTGTCATGCCCTACCATGACTGCCCACTGCATATATCCCTTTAAGGAGCACAGGGATGTTCCGTGCATTGTTTTGCGATACAGTGAGCACCCCTGTGGTAGGTTCAAACACGCTGCCTGCTTATTTTATTTATTTATTTAGAAAATGTTTTACCTGGAAGAGTACATTGAATTTCTCTCATTTTCAAGTATGTCCTGGATAGTTTTCAGTAAAGGGTTGCATATTTACACAAATTGAGAAATATTAGATATTACATATTATTATATATACATAAACATATAAATACTGTATACATACATATAAAATAAAAAAATTATATACAGTTGATTATTTCAGTCAGATTGAGAAGGCAGATTGACCGGCTTCTTTCTTGTATTGTGATATACTCAGTGAGTTGTTAGCAGTAGAGCGGAGGGTATAGTTAGTATGGGGAGCTGGAGTGAGCATGCTGCTCAGGTAGTCTGGTAGCTTTCCAGAGAAGTGGTTGCATACTAAGTAAGAAAGGTGAAGGGTACGTCTAGATTTGAGTGTTAACCAATGTAGTTCTTTCAGCATATCAGAGTGATGGTTAGTGTAATTACATTGGAGGCTAAAGCGGCATAATGAATTATACAGGGTGTCAAGTTTACTAAGATGGATTTCTGTCACTGGAGCATATACTACATCACCATAGTCTATGACTGGCAGCAACATCTGTTGTACAATACATTTTCTAACCAGGGAACTTAAACATGATTTGTTTCTGAAAAGAGTACTTATTTTGGTTAGTTTGGAGGTTATTTTATCAACATGAAAACCAAAAGTGAGGCTGGAGTCAAGCTACATACCAAGATATTTGTAGGAGTCCACTGGGGCCAATTTACAATTAGACTCTGTTACAATGTGTAGTTGAGCATTGCCGAGATTACTCAGCTTGTGCTTTGTGCCAGCTTTCCTTGTGACCATTTTTTCTGTGATTAAGAACAGTTTGTTCTTTGCTATCCATCTATCATGTCTGCCCCCATGGACACGAAATCCAGTACTGGTTGAAGATGATGTATATTTTTATTTATATAATGCCAACAGGTGTATAGAGTTAATACAATAAGTGCTGAAGATTATACAGACAGTTCCTCATAAAGGGAACACTAGGTGAACTAACATTGGGAGAGAAGGTCCCTGCCCTGCAGAGCTTGCAATCTAAGTATATGATGGGTGACATACAGAATTAAGCAGGTAGAGGAGGAAGTGCAATTTTGACAGTTGTGATATTCTTATGACGTATGTGTGTATGTATATCTTTATTTATATGGCGACACACCGTGTACACAGCACCTTACAATAGAAGTGTGTTACAATAAATGAAAGGGGATAAAATAAGTGTCACAGCAATTGAAATAATAGGAGAGAGGTCCCTATCCCAAGGAGATTACAGTCTAAATGGGTAATAGGAGACAGACAACATGGTATGAAGGTGTGGAGTTCTTGTACTGAGGGGGATATGAGTTGAAGAGGTGTTGGCATATGACACACAGAAAGATTGTTGCAATAGATAGGATAGTAACTAGGAATGTGGCAGGCCACAGATGTCAAGCATTAACCCCTGAGCAACCAGAGCAAGTTAGAGGTAGAAGGCAGCACACGTCCAGTGTTTTTGTTAGAATAGTGGTTTAGGGTTTACTGTTCCTTTAATGACACTACAATGCGGCCTTGTCACGTTACCTGTGCGGATCTAGCATTTAATAAGCTTCTCAAATCCTTGAATACTGGAGATGTCTCCAACACATTGCAAAGTCTTGTGTTGGAGACCTCGCTGTCATTCAGGGGGTTAAAATCCCCATTTACATCAATGCTTTACATCAGGATAGCTCCATGTTCTTTCTGCATATGGCCCATCAATAAGCTAAAGAGCTTGCAGTTCTGGGGAAAGCCAACTGTGTCATGGAAGCAAATAAACATAACTCACATTCCCACTGACTTTAAATGCAGCTCTTAACCCTTGAATGCTACAGAGGTTTCCAAGGCATTGCTTCACAATACATTGGAGACATCTCTTGCATACCAATTGAAATCACTGGAAATTTTTATTTCTCCCCTGTGGTGCAGTTGATGTGCCCCTGAACGGTACCTCTTTACTTACTGAATACGGCCCTTAGTCTATTTTAGCCCTATCCTCTTCTTGCTGTGCCTTTCTTCTTTTGGTGTTTGGAAAAGTCAACATGAAACCTTGATCGTGTCCCCAGGAGATCAGTCATTACAGTCCCGGTGTCAGACAGTACAACTATTTTCAGAATAGCTTGTTATTTTTTTATTTAACATCCACTTTAACAAAAATAATCAGAAAGGCCAAATTAAATAAGACTGCCCTTTATTTTCTTGCGGCATTTTTTATACATCAGATCCAAAAGAAAAGTCCTTTATTTGATTCCCTTCAGCTATTTGGTAGGTCAGAATTCTTTTAACCCTTTATGGACAAGAGAAATGTGCAGTGCTGTTCAGCTGGTTACGAATTGAAATTCAATACCAAATTTCTCTTAAATTGGGCAGTTTTCAGGTACCGTATTTGTAACTATAAACATATTTATGTTTTTTTCTATTTACAAGACAATACAAAGCAATTTAGCAAAATTCAGTAAATATATTGTAGTTTATATATGAAGATGGCGTGATTGTTATATGACAGCATTATGGTATCTGGCCAACCTGTGGTGTTCCAGCCATTGTTAGCTTCTATTCCTACTAATCTCAGCCTCCTTTTCATTGTCAGCAGAATTTATTCCAGTGAGAAGCAGCTCTCTATTTCCTCTCTTACTGCATAAAGCCTCTCTCGCAGGTTCTAGTCTCTGGCAGGGTCAAATATCTGCCAGCCTACACTGGACCAGGATGCCAGATTATAGTCTATACCCTCAGAACTACCACCCCTGTTAAAATTTGACCCAAATAAATACCCATCTGGCGACTAGCTTCTCAATAGCGCTAGTCGCCAGAATTATTACCTGGTTATTGAGAATTAAACACTGTTCCTGGACTGACAGGCAGGAAACATTGCGGACGTCTTTCCATAGTGGCTGATGGCTGGCAAGTTAGGCTTAATAGGTAGAGTATATGCGATAATGTTTTAAAACTGCTCTTGCTGCAGTTTACTACTCTGCCTCTGCTTCCTTCCCACAACCCAGCCTCCTCCGATGACGGAGGCTTTCTGTCTGTAAGTTGGAGTGATCTCATTGGCAGAGATCGATATCTAGGAGGAGGCTGGGTAGTGGGAAGGGAGCAGAGGCAGAGCTGCAAACTGTGGCAAGAGCAGTGTATGCGGAAGTAGGGTGCAGGGCACTCTGTAAGCAATAATTTTAGCCCAAATAGTGTTTTGTTTTTTTTAAATACCGTTTTAAACATTATCTCTATATACTATAATATATATCTATAATAAGCCTAAGTTATATAGGGGTGAGAGATGCCTTTGAAGTTTTAGCTTGTAAGTTCTATTGTCCTCTTAAAAGCACCAACACCTTCCACCACAGATTCATTACAATGTCTTTGTAACAGGAATACAAAACAAATTGTCTTATGGGTGCCAAGTGAAATTGTTACCAGCAGGTTGTAATTAAACCTTTGGCTACTCTCTGCAAGTTACAAAAATAAAATATCCTTTTTGTTTTTATTTACTGCGTTATTATTTGTGGCCATAGGCCAGAAAAAGCATATGGCCATTTCAACCTCTTTTCGGCATCAGAGCCAAGGCTTCTAGCTCAAAAGAGTGTTTTGCTAAAATGTTTATATTTCATTACTTTGTGAAGTATTTAGCTCTGTTATTAGTAGGCATTTTGTCTTCACGTCCACCTTTCAGCAGATGATATAAAATCAATTTTTCCCTTGGGTTAAGAGACTTTTAATTATTCTCATAAACATTAATGTTCTCATGTAGACATCTAAAGCGGTTGTATTTATAGACCCTGTTCATAACTGAAGATCAGAAGAAAATGTAACACCTTGAGCTCTATGGGCCTGTTCACATGGACAGCTAACGCAATGCTTTTGCAGCACATCACAAGCACTTGCACCATGCTACATCTTTCATACATTCAGAGCAAACATATCCCAGTTGCAGTATGTCTTACCTTCAACGTTGTCTATGGGGCCACAGTGCACATTGTTCACATTTTGGCATTGGCAGTTCACAATATATATAGATGATGATAAGACAAAATATGTCCCTTCCTTGCTATATCAACCGCAAAAACTTTCACTCAGGCCCTCATTCTCTCCAGACTCGACTATTGCAACATTCTACTCTCTTGTCTTCCTGCCTTTCATCTTTCTGCTCTTCAGTCTGACCTCAATTGAGCTGCAAGAGTAACTTTGCTCCCAGATACCTTCCCGCTCATCTGCTCCTGAAATTCCTCTATTGGCTACCTATAAAATATCATATTTCTTACAAGAGCCTTGCGCTTTCCTTTAAAAGCCTTCTTCAGCACCCTCTTACATTTCTGCTCTTACCTCCTGCTGCACCCCTTCCCATCTCTTGCGTTCTTCACAAGGGTTCTTTCTGTCCTCTCCCTACACTACTCGAGCCATCTCTTGGCTGCAGTCTTTCTCACTGCCTATCGCCATTCTCCTATGATCCATGTAATGGAGCCTACTCCGTTACTGGAGCCCTTGTCTGGGCATAAGGGCACAAGAGACTGTGGGCCCTAGGACATATAGGACACCTTTTTTTGTGCCGGTCGTACGACCTCTCAGGCCCTTATCATGGACTAAGAGACTTTGTCTAGACCTGATGGGGATAGGGAGCTGTGTCGAACAGAACTTATACACAGCACTGCCCTGTGTTCAGAGTGTTAACCACTCTAGGAGGAGAGACTGGCAGATAGACTGTGTTTAATGTATTTAGTGTTTGAGGTTTACTTATTCACCGACTACCAGTCGGAGGTTGCCAGCTCGGTGTGCGATCGTCGCCATTGGGTCGAACGCTCGGTGGCGGGGGGACAAGAGGCGAAGGCTTATTGGAACGAATCCCTGAGGTGGATATGCAAATGACTTCCATAGCCTAACATGGAGAACTGTAGGCAGCTCAGTGATTGGCCAAGGTTGGAGCAGAACATTCAAAGTAGTCAGACAAAGGCTCCAACCTTGGGCCATTGTCCCCAAGATGTGTATTCTAACCACTCCAGCCATTGTATGTTGGTGAACTGTAGCAAGAACCCCTGCTGTGTGTTAATTCAATCATGTCTGCCCTATTATGTTTCCCTGAACCAGTTGTTGTGGGTTCTGTGGTTGTTTCAATAAAGAGTCAGTTATCTTGAAGAGAACAAGGAGTCCTGTTGTCTTTATGCTCTTGTGGTTTAAAGTGTCCTCTCTGATGCCCATCTGAGCTGAGTATCCTGCATCGTTGACTGTCTGCTGCCAGCTATCTGTGGATTTGATTCCGAGTCAGGACTTCGGGCTTTCGTATGCTGCCAGGCGGCAACAAGGACTCCATTACACCTCCTTGTGTTTCCTGAGACATCCTCCAGCTACCTTTCGACCGGGAGTAGAGGCCTTACTCTGTATGGCCCGTGGTACCAGTCTGCGATCCGACTCTGGCTTCGAGTCCCTTCGACCTTTTTCTTGTTCACCTGGATTTCTTCTGACTCCGACACAGAGTCAACGACACTACCACTTCCATCCGACTTCGACGCGGAGTTTGCAACACCGCGGAGGTTCGATAGAGACAGTTTTTGCTCGACCAGTAGGAGCCAGGCTGCGCAATCTGCCTTTGACGGCTGAGGGTGACACGGTACCTTGCAGACTCCGTTACAATCCACACTCATCACTTTCAAGCATCTCCTGAAAACTCACCTGCTCAAAGAGGCATCTCAGTAACAATATCCTCCTTGTGCACATTGACAATCCCATTAGAATCACTCTGCACTTCCTTCACTAAGCCTTTTATTTGCACTTATGCTGTTGTCATGATTTTTGATTAGGTTGTAAGCTTCTTAGGGCAGGGTCCTTTTCCCAATGTATGATTCTCTTTGCTGCACTTTTCCCCTGCAAATAATCACATTTTAGCCAGATGCTCTTAACCGTATTCTGTATTTTTGTATCATACTATTACAACTTCTGTAAAGCATTTCGTATATGTATGGTGCTATGTAAATAAATATATATACATACAAAACATGCTCTGACCTCTGGAACAATCCCAACACACTTTCCCACTGAAGAGGATTGCAGTGGGAATGCAGGAGACTGAGTAACTCTCACAAAAAGAGCAACTTGAACAGTGTTATAGCACAATGCTGTTTAAGACACCCATGTGAACAAGGCTTTGGTGTCCATCACTGCTCACTGTTAAACTTTCTAACTAACTCCTTGAATGCTGGAAATGCACTGGAGACATCTCTAGTATCCAAGGGGTTACATAAAATACTTGCTGTAGATTATTATCTTCATTCACAGCTTTCCAGTTTAACTTGGAAAACAGTCTGGCCTCATATGTTTGTCCAGCTTGAACCCTGGTCAACCCTTGAAAAATGGTGACTAATTGGTGATCATTTATCAATCCATTCACAGGCTGCTGCTTGGAACTCGGCTAACGGACAAATTCAAGCCAAATCTACCATGACTGTCTGAATTTATAAAAATTGTTCCTGTTATTTTCCTACTTAGGATCTGCAGAATGTCCAAAATTTACATAGCGTGCATTACTCCTGCAATGCACTTAAGTTTAGGACCTGGTGAGTGCCGAATGAAATGCCAAGCAGCCAATTATTCTATCAGGGCAACATGCCACCAGACATGGATTATTATGAAAATGCACATTAGGCCTGGTTTCAGGATCTTGATAGTCATTGCATTGTTATTATATGAGTCTGTTTACTAAAGAGTGAACATCTTTAAACTGCTGTATAGACTTGGGTGGGAGGGCTCTTGGTCAATTCCATTATTGCCCTGTTTACTAATCATATTGCTCATGGGAAGTGGGATTTTTACACACACATATCATGTGCCACCATGACCAGCCATATAATCCCTTTGTTGTTTAATTCTCATTTGTTTTTTTTATAGTGTTTTCTACATTCAGGGAATATCTCCCTAACTTATTAGTAAACACAAGATTTCACCTTGGCCATGTTAGCATAAAGGTCAGCAAAAATATGCCCATGGTGATTTCAGGCTCCAGAAAAAAAATTGTGGCTTGCGAGTCACCATAGATTCAGTATGTGTGCATGGCTGGAATAATATTAATAAGGTTCTTTTGTCATATTATTATCATGAATATGTGTGAATTTATTGACACAAAAACAAAGAAGAAAAAAAAAAGCACAGCTGGCACTTAAGGACCATGGAGCATTATTATTATTTTTTGTTAATGGAATCAGAGGTTCCTGAATGACGTGCAGCTGAAACGTCCCAGGACCGCTGGTCCTTAAGGGGTTAATGCATGTTTTCCCCATGATGCATATGTACGTCCTTGGTCCTTGACTGGTTAACCTTATAGTGTTCATAGGGGTATGCAAAGCCTTAATTCACAATGTGTTGTACATCCCTCTGGTTATTTAAAAATAAATGGTGCTTTTAATCCCTTGAGTGCATTGTAAGCTCTTTAACATTAATATCTCCTAACAATCAACAATAGGTAGGCTTCGTCTGTCAGAATGTCACATTCTGTAGAACAAATCTCCACCTGTGATTCTTTAGAACCATGAAAAAAAGCCCAACCCAGGTCCTTTAGAACAATGTCATTTTAGAAAAAAAATCCCATCTGGGTTTCTTTTAGACAGTGAAATGCTACTGCACAGCTATGGACTATCATAGTCAACTGCACAACACTACTGTATGGTTATCCTGTTTCTTGTATGAATGACATATAACTAGACAGTTCCATCTGCTGCACAGATTATAGGGACGTAATTACCTAATATTAAATATTACATATCCCTAGCCAGCATTTGTAACAAATATTTATTACAAGTACAAGCCCCAAAATATGTTATAAACTTTATTTTTATATTCACATGTAGATATCTGTACGTGACCATTTGGTACCTGTTTATACCAGCTCCTAATAAGTGATAATGGATACAATATTTGATGTGAACAAATAGTAGATATAAATTTCAGTGAACTGCAGTTGGTGGGATCTAATCTCAAAGCAATTATCTGATTACGGGTTTATCATATTTTTAACCTGCTTTACCTTTTGTTTATGGACACCTGTGTTGCAAACCCCTCTGGCACTCAATGGGTTAAGAAATTGGGTAACAAGAATTCTATGATTTAGATTTCAATTGCAACTACACTTTGCACTCTGTTTAGATTGCTGTAGTTCAGACTTATAAATATAATAAACTAGCTTTAAAGCCCATGTACATGGGCCAAAACTAGCGGCGCTGCATTCATGGGCAGTCTGTACTGCCCATGACGGCTTCTGACAAACATCCTTAGCGAATTATAATATAGGATGTGCCCCATTGTTCCCAGTTGGTAATTTCACATTGAACTTCCTAGAACTCACTTTGACCCTCCAGGAAATAAACATAGTTTGATTGACTGACATGAAGAGAGACGCCCATATGTCATGTTTGTGTTTGACTATTATATTTTAAAATACCCTTTAGAAGGTGTGATTTTCTAAACACAATTGGAGTTATATTACGTTGTGCTACTGGGATAAAATGTGTAAAACCATCTGCTTTCACCATTTTTCGACCGACAATAATAAACTTCTGAAATGGTAAAATCATTTGAAGCCCAAGCTCTGGCCATATGGTCAAGTAAAATAGAAAATAAAAGCATTATAAATGACATCATGTCCTTTGGACTATTTTAAAAATTGAGACTAAACAGAGCATGGGTAATTAGAAAATGGGTCAGATAAACTCAATTAGAGTTCTAGGCATGGGTCATCAATAGTTCACAATTGTAATGCAAAGAATTTGGCTCAGCTCCGTTTATTTTTTACATTTAAAGTTTCTCTGCAGTGTATCAGTTGTGGTTATTTCATTTGAAAAACATCCTTAGTATAATAATCACTTCATCTGTACGATTTAGAGAGTTCTTTCTATTACTTATACATAAAACACATGCTGGAATTGTTTGAAGGAAGTCTGCTTTCTTCACAGGAAGTGCAAGGTTATTATTCCAGGTCTCTAAGCATACCCGTTTTGGCTTGGAGATGAGGTTGACATGAGGGAATGAACCTTCCACTCTTTTCAATGGAAGCATTGACCCACTGGCTCCTGACTCCAGGCTGAACCACACACTCAGGGAATTAAGTATGCACACAAATGCTACCTACTGCTTTCTCACCAACATCCCTCTGAATATATGCACTAAAAGCATGGATGGTTTAAGGTTTCTGTTGAATGATTGGCAGTGGTGTGGTGCAGAGAGCTATCCCTTAGCTATGTCTGTCTATAGAATGAGGAATAATATTACATTAGTCTAAAGAACTTTGTGAGAGATTTATAAAACTGGAGTTATAAAGAAAAGAAAGTGTCTGTAAAATTGTCACAAAGTAACATAAGGATATGTTTAAACATTTAGTGACAGTTGACTTTTTTGAAAAGTGGAGTAGAAATGGCCTTGTCAAAGTAAGAATTGTGTCTTAGTCCTATATAATAATTAAAATCGCTAGGATGTTTGTCACGATGCGGTCATGATTGCATCTCGTGAGTGAGGCGACGCAAGACTGAATCGCGTGGAGCAGTGAGGTAGCGTAGCGGCCTCTTAACCCTCTGAGTGCCAGAGGGGTACGCAATGCATTGCGTAGCCCTCTGGCACTCAAAGGGTTGACATTACCCGGACCTTGGCCCGTGTACTCAGGCTTTTACACTAGTATGTTTATAAAGAAATGTCTCAACTGAGCCAAAAATAGACCGTTTTAGTGACTGAAGTCAGGTATGATACATTTTTAATAGAAGTATATGATATATATATATATATATATATATATATATATATATATATATATATATATATATATATAGTATATAGTAGAATATTCTCAGGCAGACTTATTTATAAAATTGACTTACATCTTGCAATGTGTTGGTGACCTCTCTAGCTTTCAAGAGGTTAAACGTCCCATTTCAATCAGTGGGGATTTTTATTTGTCCCCTTTGGTGCCATTGGTTTGTCCCAGAATAGCTTCAGTTTGCCTTTATACATAAGGCTCTCTGGGAGACATTTATAAAAAGTGTTTGTTTTTTTTTTGTTTTTTTTGTGAATGGATCTTTAATTATGAGTGTTGGTTTATAACGTATTCTGGGTACATTTATGAATGTGAAGACTACAAAAACAAGAACAGGTCAGACATGGCCATAAATATTTGGTGAAAATTCTGTTGCTCAGTTATTGAAAATAGTGCTATTTCTTTATAAATACGCTGTGCCACTTTTTTACAAACTTCCTTCCACCATTTTTATTAACCTTGTACACGGCGTTGTGTCCTCCTAAAATGTTGTTAATGCTTTTATAACTACCAGCAATGATCTTACAGCCATTTTAATGCTTCTTTTCGATTAACTCCAGTTTTATAAATCTCCAACTCTGCCTTATTCAGGCAGCTAAAGAAGTGTCGTTCTGTAGTAAACTAAATGCGCCAGAGGGGGAAATAAAAATTCACATTTATTCAAATGGGGCTTTTAACAACTTGAATGCTAGAAAGATTGACATAGCAATGCAAAGCAAAAGGCATTATGCACTAGGCGTGATAAAGAGGTGAGAAATTGGAGATGATGTCTCAAGGGATTTCACTTCTCCAATTCCTATGTTATTGTATTCAGCCTATGCACTAAGATCTCCAAAGTTGGAGAAATGTTAGGGCATTGTCTCCATAGAATAGCATAAGAACTGGAGAAGTAATATCATTGGAGAAGTTATCTCTGCGTTATCACCTCCTTATCACTCTTTAGTGCACCTCCCCCTAGTGGACTAACTAGTCACTGGAGAGCTCTGGTTCAAACACTTTTTGGGGCCCCTAACACAAAAATATATTCACAGATGCATAACTAGAACATATCAACGACATAATTTCTCATGGATTTAAATGGGGTGTTTAACCCCTTGAATGCTGGAAAGGTCTCCAACGCATTGCAAAGCAATGCATGGAGACCTCTGTGGCATTCAAGGGATACAAGCCCCACTGAAGTCAAAGGTGATTTGAAAAATTGTCATTTCGGAGCTACAGTTCAGTTGTTTTGTTCCAGAACTGCACCTCTCTTGCTTGATGAATAAGACCAAGGGTGACCACATTTCAGTTCTGCCATTCAGGGACTCTGTGAAGAGAAGAGCCACCAGAGTTCTAAACACTAGAGGAAGAACTGGCCATTGGCTGCTGTGACAGAAAGCGATGTCAGTGGTGGGCTACAAGAAAATATACATCACACCCAAAGGCCTACATTAGCATTACAGTACAACACATTTTCACTGCAGCTCCCGACTAATTCCTGGATCAAAGCTCAGTTATCTCTCTAATGTCATGAGCTCTGTCTGGAAGCCATTTTCTTGTAGCCTAGCAGAGGCATCACTTCCTGTCACAACAGGAAATGGGCAGTTCTCCTTCTAGTGTTTAGAACTCTGTGCTCTGGAGTCTTAATTCCAGGATTTAGTATTGTCCCAGAAAGGGGCTGCCTGGGACAACGGACACACATTTAATATCTAGGACTGTCCCAGGCAATCAGGACATGTGGTCACCCTAATAAGACCCAAGGGCCTGGAGTTAAGCAAGAGTAAACCGACTACACCATAAGGGACAAATAAAAATTCCTAAATTACCATGCACTTGAATAGAGCTTTGAGTCTAGTTTAATTTAACAGGAATTTCTGTGTCCCATGTGGCACAGTTGGTTCACTCCAGAATAAGTCCAGTTTGCTTTTATGAATATGGGCCTTTGTCCCTGTTTATAGAAATCAGCATTTTGAAAGACAATACCATGTCCCCGGATTACAAAGCACCCTTCCTGAGCACTGGGGTGAGTCCATTATTGTGATTGAAGTGGGTATTTTCTTAACTCTTCATTTTATTCCAGTAGCAGAATGTAATAGTTTTTAACCCCATGAATACTAGAGAGGCACATTTATTGTATTTTAAAAGGTTTGAATTACAGCATTCTAAACATAGTGCAGACAAAGTGTTGCTCAAATTCATATATGTTTTAATAGGGCTTTTAATCCAATGAAAGCTAGAGATGCATTGCGTACCCCTCTGGTACTCAAAGGGTTAAGATGCTTAATTAAAGGGATAGTAATACTTTATTATTACTATCCCTCATATTGTAGATATTTGCAAAATAAGTTAATAGCCCCCAGGTTCATCTCTCAATCCTTTATGATTTGAGAGAGAACTGAAGACAAAGTTCCCCCCCTCCCTCTTCCCTGAAGTCAGCGTTATACTGACTGCAGGGATTTCCGGTCTGACTTTCATCAGGTGGCTCTGCAGCAGAGCCGCAATCGTGTTAGTGACAAAGAATTATTTCACTGAAACGGTCTTCTACATGTGCTTGGATACCAATCACATGTAGAAGACTGTTTCAGTGAAATAATTCTTCTTCACTAACGGGATCTCAGCTCAGCTGCAGAGCCGCAAACCTGTCGTACGACAGACTTCCCCTGCAGTCAGCACAAAGCTGACTTCAGGGAAGGGGGAGGGAGGGGGGAACTTTGCCTTCGGTTATCTCTCAAAACATAAAGGGCTATTAACTTATTTTGCAAATACCTACAATATGAGGGATAGTAATAATAAAGTATTACTATCCCTTTAATATTAATGATAATTAAAAAGTGCCTATATGTTGTGTAGCCTTTTGTTTGTATTATAAATAGTTTCTGAGCAATTAACCATTAGTTGTTGGTGGCACTTTATGCTAATTAGCTTCTGTGTGGAGCAATGTGTTTGAAGCCTCTCTAGCATTCAAGTGGTCACAATCCCCATTTAAATGAATGGAAATGTTGTATTTTTTGCCCTATAATTCCTCCAGTTTCTTTTTGAACATAGCATTGGGCAGGGCACAGAGGCCTGTGTACCTCATAATTCTAATACACTACCACATTGCCCACCCCTTAAAAGCGAAGGAATTCGGAAACAGCCCAGCTTCACTATAAAGGAGAAATATAAATTCCAAAAAGGAAGATTCATTTAATTGGGGCTGTAAGCCTCTTCGATGCAGACCTTGTTAGCATTCAAATGGTTAAAATTCCCCTTTAAATTAATGAGCTATTTACACATCCATTTTGTGTTACCATGTTTAAATATCCAGTGTCTCAAATCCAGTCCTCAAGTACCCTTAACAGTCTACTTTTTTTAGGATATAGTCATTTAGACTAGTCTACCTTTGCTTAGGTGGGGGTATCCATAAATCAGGGCCTGACAGGAATTCTTGAGGCGTATGTCTGGCAAACTGCACTTGATCTCCTGGTACTGGAAAGTGAATTTTGTGTCTCTATTGAGCCATTTGTTTCCAAAATATATATACTCTGGGGGATACAGTTAATGAATGATGAGGTAGCTTCCCAACTGTTGTTGGACTTCAGCCCCATAATCCTTGGCCAGCCATTGTCTGGTTAATGATAATGGGAATTGTAGTCCAATAACAACAGTAAGGCTGGAGGTTTACCAAAACTGTTCTAACATGGGCTTCCCACTCCTCATTTCCACAGTCAAACAGAAAGCTGCAATCAAATACAAAATGTCTGCTTCCTGTTTGAAGGCGTTGGCTGCAATCCTTGACTTTACTTTGCAATTAATAGCGCAGACAAGGATATATATCTTAAAACGCAGGGTTTCCCCAGGTATCAGAGTCCTGCAAAAAAAAAGTTTCCAGAAATAATTGACTGGTGCATTAAGAGTAATTTAAAGGCTGGCAAAAGAACCTGGCATGATGTGGGGGGAGGCAGGGGGAGTGGGGGCATATGTGAATGGATTTTGAATTACAGTGTCTGCTGACATTAAAAATGGGTTGCATACAATGTAATGAACTAGTCATTGGAGTGTGAATATGCTAGGCCTCATGGGAAATGAATGGCGGCTGCCTGGCAATCCATATTATTATTTTCTTTACCAGACTGATTTTATTTGAATACTTTTAACATCTATGAGGTTGATTTAACTGGAGCAATTCTGGAGTACACCAGCTGCACCAACTGTGGAAAAATAAAATTTCACTTTTGTTCCCTATGGTGCTAGGTTTGCTCAGGTGTGATGTTTATTTAGGCCTGGATTCCTTTGAAGGTGATAGATCTATTCACTGGTTTTCTCTACAAATGTTCACATAGCCTTCTGAAATATGTATCACATATAGCAGAATCTAGGACTTAATAGGCAGAACTGGAGTAATTTTAGAGCTAACCATCTGTACAGTTGGGGACATATAAAAATGTCCCTTGATTTAAATGTAACTCCTGGAGCAAGGGAACATCAGGCATAGGGCTTGACAGGCCTGGTAGGAAGAGGGGAGGACAAGTGCATAGGACAAGCATCTTTGTCCTGGTCAGCCATTGGGTGATTAACCAGGACATTTCTGGGGGAAGTGCCTATAGCTGTGGGGAATGCCTGGTCCCTGCAACCATTTTGGAGCCGACATCATAGAGTGAGGTGCTTCTCCTCTTTATGCAGGTGCCAGGCATTTGCTTTTGCTTTTTCTTTTGTTTTCTTGCTTCTCAGTGCTCTCCTGTGCTTCCAATCCCCTTGCCACTACAAGTGGATAATTTTCCTCCCCATACCCCTCATTTCCTTTTTGTCAGTTATCTCGGCCAATCTACTCCCCTTCCTTCCTCAATATGTATGGGCAGGAGAATGCTGAAATTGAGAACTTGTTGGCACAGATAAAGTCTGAGGCTTTTACGAGACATACCAGGAGACTCCGGTAATGCTTCCATGAGTCTCCCATCTGTGCCCTTTCACATGCAGCAGTCAGTTGGAGCCCAATACAGTGGGAGGAGGAGGAAGCGGTGTTTAGCTAACTAGCCATACAAGCTCTACAAAACAAAGTGAACTCATCCTTATGGAGCAAGAGAAATGAAGGAGACCAGAACAGGTCCCAGGAAGGGCACAGCAGCTCTCAGGACCAGAGGAATGGGCTATGCTAGTCTTTTGGCCAGCCAAAAGACAGTGCTACAGATCCAGGCTTCGTGGCTTTCCAGCTTCCCAGGTCAATGGTGCAGGACCAATCCTATGGCCAATTTCCATTGCAGTCACCAGGTGATCCACTGCTGCTGAATCTTTTCTAATTGGAGTAGCATGTCCTAGCAGCAGAAATGAGATTGGGATGAATGGACCTCCTGACTGGATCCCACTTCTGTTTTTTCCAGATGGAGTTCAAAGGCACTCACGGTGACATCTTTAGCTGGGAAGGATCAAGATTTGGCTGATGATCAGGGGTTGTCCAGCCTCAAGTCAGAGGCTGATGTGTACCAGGTGGACACAGAGATGTTGGTTCATAGTTCAGAGTCATCACCAAGATCTATGGCCACTAGGCTATGCAAGGGTGTCAATACTCCCCTCCTAGGAGCTGCATTTGCAGCACTGTTACAGTGCCAGCTGTTTCTTGAGTTCATTGCATGTCAGGTGTACCTGATTCTGGATAACCAATGTAGAATTCTTTAACTTGTTCTCATGGTGATTCAAGGAGTGTTCTTCGGGGACAATTACTTTCAGTCTAGCATAGATGATTTTATTGCATGGCTGAAGCAGCTGTTAGCCCAGTGGGAGTGGGGGCAGTGAGGGCAGCAACATTTCCAGCACAGGCTTGGGGATGGGCCTAGGGCTTAAGCTGGTCAAGTTGTGTCAGTGGTACCATAAGGGGTTGGTGGAGGTATGCATTTGGATTCAGAGGTGTCAAGTTTGGAAGGTGGTTTGTCCAGGGCTGTGGTAACAGTTTCCAGTTCTGCTGGTTCTTCTCAGGTGTTAACAGACAGTGTGGATAGTGGGTAGGGCCTTCTATGGCTTTGGCATTGGCAATCTTGGTGAGCTTTGCATGTGATGTTGGAGTTGAATTGGTGAACATGGTGAGAGGGGGTTCTTTTGTTTGTTTTTCCTGGGCCTTTTGGGGCTCATTTGTACTTAGAATTAAAGGAGTGGATTTGGAAGTAGGGGTTTGTTAAAATGTATAACCAAAATGTTAAAATATATTTGCTGTTGTGTCAGGAGGATTTTCTTGATATTAGGGAGGCTAAAGAGAAGGAGGAGAAGAAGAGGTACATGGTAAAAACTAAATTACCTCTGAGTGTTTTGTGTAAATGCTTGCTGAAAAGGTACCCAAACAGCTTTCTACAATTTTTTGTCATTAATATTTGGTGCATGTGCAAGGATTAAGGCAGTTTCAAAAGGTAGGTCTATGATGAGCACTTCTGGCAGTGGAAGGTGGCTCATCCATCTCTGCATTAGGGAGACAAAGATGTCCATCTCTGGATAAAACTGTGGGGTCCGCAAAAAGCTTACACCTTTTCAGGGGGAGCTGGTGGGTTGTGATGCAGCAGTCTGTAGGAAATTCACAAAAGAGGGCATTGTTGGCAGTTTAATGATAGCCAGTACAAGTGGGGCTCAACATGATTTAACTATGAGTGCTTGAGGTGCAGTGGCACTCATGCCTATTCTAAATGCATCAAGAGAAATAGGCAGGGGCAGAGAGAAGAGACTCTGAATTAGTTACAATTGGGATGGATTTAGTTAGGTTAGGAGTGATGTTGCCATGGTTAGACAGGCATGCTAAGTTTACTGATGCTAAGGTTCTGTGGGACGGTTCCTCAGATAGTTTTTGCACTCTTTATAGGGAGACAGGTGTAGATTATAAACAAAAATTGTGCTGATTATGACGTTTCATTTGGAAGTTGGTGAAAAATTGGACTGGAAGGTTATGCTGGGGGTGTATGTTGGTTCTAGATAGGGACTTTTGCTCCATACAGTAAACCTCATTTGATTGTGCTGTGAATATGGAGCTTGATGTTAGGACTAGGGTCCTTATGGAGAAGGCTGACTTTTCATCTTCCTCCTTTTCATCAGGGCTGTCATCACCTATTTGGTTGTTGGGTTGACACCTTCTTTAATACTGAGTACTTTCCTCCAGATGGGTTGTTATACAATAATAATGTGTACCTACTATGAGACTTTTTTGAATGGGTGGTATAAGAAGAGTCTGGGTATCAAGGGCTGGTGCACTATTTGGATGAATTCTCTTATGTAGGTAGGAGTGAGTCAAGGCAATGTCTGTGGATTCTTTTCACTCTTCCTTGGTTGGAAATGAAGCTTGTATTCATCTGTCATCTGCCAAGACGCAGGGTCCAGGTTCCTGATTGAAGATATTTGGTCTAATTAATGTAGGCTTCCAAAGGGTAAGCTAGTCAGTCTTAGGTCCATAGTACAGTCTTTTGGGGTTGCTGAAAAAAACACCCTCCATTATCTTCAGCCTCTTCTGGGTAGGCTGAATTTTGCATGCCTCAACGTGCCGATGGAGAGGATTTTCCATGCATACCATGCTTTCCATGAAACCAGATTTTAAGCAGCCTTATCACTTTTTGGGAATCTACAAGCCTATAAGGGATGATTTGCAGGTATGGAACTATTTTCTGGGTATCCAGTGACATATCTTTGTTCCAAATAGGTGATGTTCCTGTAAATGATAGTAAGCTTTTCGCTGATCAGACAAGTGATTGTGGTTTTTAGTTCTTTCTTAGTAGATAGTATGTGAGGAAGTGGTTAGATGCATAAAAGGACTGAATGAAGAACTTTGTTTCCTGGAGGAGTTTCTCATCCTGCTGACGATATGCCTGTGGTGGGGATGAAATCTGCTTCAAAATACAACAGTCTGTTTCTTGTCAGACAAGTTAGGTTTTTTTTTCTGGTGATTAACTTTGTGTATGTATTGTCTGCGATTGTTCTGCTGCATTTGCTATTGCTCCTGTGCTTAAAGCTTAATGTGTGGTACTGTGTTCAGTGCATCCCTGGCCGTAACAATGTGGTTGCTGATGCCTGTTCTTGGTTGCAAAAGGAGCAGCAGAGAAGGGTGACCCTTGCCCAGAACATCTGTTGAAGCTGCATCTAGGAATATAGGAAGTCTAATATCTGTTGCACTGAAAGGAGGTAAATGACTAGGTTTTCTGGCTGGTCACATAGATATTGGAGAGGATGGCTTAGTAACATGTATTGATATAGTTTGTCAGACTTATGAGGGTTAGCTCTCCTCTTGACATACTGGTGGTGCATGCAAGATGGAACGATTCGGGGGTGCTCTCACAGAGGGAGTCGATTCATCTGTTTACACTGGGACAGCCTGGGTGAGGTGATGGTGATGTGATGTTGTATGATGTTGGTGTGGATTGAAATTCCCAGATTAAAATGAAAAAGGGCCAGAAATCAAAACACAACTAAGGCAAGTAGTAACATTAACAATAATGTTTTAAGTTTTGTGAGGTGGAGTGAGGGTGTATCACAGGGATTTGGCGCACAGGATTTTTCCTGGGGGTGGTGTTTACTTGACAGATATTGGTCTTAATATGTTCTTAGCTGGTATAGTGGATGAAATAGAAAGGGTCATAGTGTTGGTGTCTTATGGCATATCTCTGATTTAAGGAGTCAAATGTCCATGCTGTTGTGGGGGTGCTTACTTATGTTTGATGCAAGATGTCTTCAAGTTCTGTTTGGAAATGGCTCTGAGGAGACATGTTAAGGCTGCTGGGCTAGCACTTACCACATTTAATTAAATAGGATGAATTCTGGTATAGCCCTCAGTCAATCATGAAAAGTTAACGTTAATAATGAAGTTGAAGTTTAAGTCGGAATCAATCGATTAGTGTATAATCAAGTATGGTACAACTAAAGAGTTTACAGTGTTAATGTTAATAAATGCTGTGGTCTGTTTTTTCTTATCTATCCATTGTCTCTGGAGAGTAATTTCTAGATCTATGCTAAAAATCAAGGGTACAAGTCTTGCTTTTGCAATGCGTTGAATACCCCTCTGGCACTCAAAAGGTTATTAAATCAGCCTGTGAGAGTGAGACCTTTTTCTGCTACATGCCCTTGCTGCACTGGCTCAGTTCTCACAGCAGATTACATTCTTTCATCGAGAGTAAACAGAAGTCTTTCACATTCCGAGATGAAAGGGAGCTTTCAAAGTGCAATATTTTTAGCTAGAGCGTATGGGCTAATGAAAGACCATATGAAATTACAAAGAACTTTGTGGGTAAAACTACCTGTGTTTATTTCTTAGGAAGCATATACAGTATGACAGAAACATATATATATATATATATATATATATATATATATATATATATATAAAGTTTTATGAGTTTGAATGTCTGCCTTTTTCTTTCATTGATTTTTCCACTAGCGCTTTATAGTCTCGTACAGTACAGAAGTGTATTTTTTTTGTCCATACCATATAATGCCTGCTGTTCCTGTTAGTAGAAAGATTGCGGCTCATGTCTCACTTACTCTTGAAAATGTCTGGCATTCAGATGGTTAAATATGAACCCGTTGTGCATCCAAGTGGTTAAGATAAAAGTGATTTTGTCATGGATAAAACCTTTTCATTGTCAGGCTTTTTATTATATGCCATTGTATTTTAAAGGGAAAGTAGTACTTCGTTTTATCTTTATTTTATTTTGTAGGCATTAAAAAAACATGAAGAACAATATAAGTCTTCTTTCTCAAACCTTTATGGTTTGAGAGATATTCACAAGCAAAGTTTCCCCTCCTGCCCCTTTTACCTGGTGTAAGCCATCTCTTCTCAGATGTGGAATCAAGTCCATAGACCAGACAGATAACAGAAGGGGACACTCTTATTCCTGTGAGAACAATGAAGGCCCTGCCCCCCTTGACAAGTTTTTCAGGTTTTTCCCTTATCTTAATTGAAGATTGTCCCTCTCTGCAGTCTACCTGGGCACCTCCCTTCTGCTCTGGCTGAGCAGTATTACATCAGTAAAATGGGCGGGAGGGGGACACTTTGTCATTGAATTACTCTTGAACTACAACTCTGACAGAATTGAAATAACACTCTCCAAAGTCCAAATACTATGATGAATAATTGAAGCTGCTTTTATTATGAAACATTACTATCCCTTTAAGCTCCGCTCACAGTTTATTTTGCATTCATTCAGACCTGCATGAGTGGATATGACCAGTGGCCTGACTACAGAAGGAAAGTGGGTGCTGCTGCTTCTTCCTGGCCCATCATCCCAGAGGGACACCCACCTCTGCACTTTCATGTGGGCCTCTTTTATCTTATTTTCTAATTTGTATTTGGCACTCTGTAGAGTTCAGCTGAAAGCTTCCACTCAGACTCCTTCTTGCCTGTGTGGCAGGGGAGCTATAGAGAAAGACAGACAAACCAGCAGGGAAGCATCTGTGCAGTGCGGAGGTGCCGCTTTGCAGTCAGAGACAAGAAAGCCCTACCTTGCACAGATGTCTCAATGTCCACTTGTACAGAGAAGCCATATAGTCTTCTGCTGTTTGAATACCCAGCTCCCAGTTCATAGTCTGAGACTGAGTAACAGCTCACTGGAGGATACATGAGCAATGTGGGTACCAGGAGATACTGCAGATCCCCTGTACAAGTGGTCTTTGAGAGAGTGGACAAGGTAGGCCCATTTTCCTATCATCATCATCATCAGCAGCATCAGTTGTCCCCTGCCTGCCACTTCCCAACCACCACCACCAACTTTCCAGAACTACCATCTTATTACCCCAATATCACTAACTTCTTACTACGTCTACCTCCCACTAACACACCACCTACTTCTGCACCATCACCATCTGCCACCAACTAATCCACCATCACTTACCTCCCACTACCACACCATCCTCTGCCTTCCTCCCACTATTTCCTGCCTTCCTCCACTTATACCATCAACACCTACCTCCCACTATCACACCATCCCCTACCTGCCTTTGCATTACCACACTCTGTCTCTCACTACCACGCTATTCCTGCCTGCCTCCCACGTCCTCACCAAATCTACCTCCCACTTCCACACCATCCACTGCCTGCCTCCCACTATGCAATCATCCCATTCTTTCCTCCCACTACACCATCATTACCTGCCTCCAGTGACCACACCATCTCTGCCTCCCACTATTCAGCACCAACTACCTCCCAGTACCCTACCATCACCACCTCTCACTACCCCCACTATACTCTGTCTCTTTCTGCATCTCCTGACTTCTACTGTACCACATGCCCTACCACTCATTACCCCACAATTCTCTGCCTAAGTTGCGTCCCACTTCCCCACCATTCTCTGCCTCCTATTAACTCATGAGTCCTGCCCAGTCTTACAAAAGGGCTTAATTCCTTACATAGAAAACATGTGGCAGCATTTTGGGGTGTGCAAAAGGGATTAAGATAATATGAGTGCACACTGGCACCTGAACTTCACTATCATTAAGACTTTAATGTGAGCAAGTCCCAAACGCCTCCCCTGGAGCATACACAGAAAAGCAGAATAATTTTTCAGTGGTTTCTTCAGCAATTTGTCAGTACACAGGGTTATGGCTCACAGAAACTTATTTCTCCTAAAATGGACACATACTGGCCTCCCCCTATGTGTAAGTAGCATAAACGGGAGAATTTACATGTATACGGCTTAGTACGTAGACGTTAGGCAGGTGCAGCACCAGTAATTTGATCCCAGAGTTTATTTTAGTGTGAAATTATATTAGTGCATCTTCCTAATGCAAATGATCTATTAACCCTGTGATTGCCAGAGGGGTGTCCAGCGCATTGCAAAGCAATGCGTTGGACACCCGTCTGGCACTTGATCAGTGAGCAGTGCATTACTTCACAATATGTTACTTACATCTTTTGGCAATAAAAGGGAGCACCTAAACATCTGCATTAAGTTCAATTCTGGGGAACTGTTAAGAAAAATGGTGTCTTGCAGTACTAAACTGACACGCTCTTGTTTTATGTGAATCAAGAGATTTTTCCCCCTTACACTTTTATAGCCGAATGAAAAGCAGCGTCTAAACTGAATGGATTTGATGACCTCTGAGTAGGTCAAGCGAGACAGCGCCAGACGTAATAATAAAAAAAATAATAATATGTATATGTAATGGAAATCACTGTATTAAAACCTATCCTACTGGGACCATTTAAATTGGGTTTTAATACATGGAATGTGTCTAAACTTAGTTAAAATTGTATATCAAAATACTATGTGGCTGCTTCTACACTAATAATGCAAAGATCTTGCTAGCATTTGATAGGCAATATAATTGGGTGTTCAATTAATATATGTATGTATATTTAGTTATATAGCACCATAAATGTACACAGCGCTTTACAGAAATAGTAATAGTACAGTACAAAAATACTGGACAGTGTTAAGTGCATTATCAGTGGGGAAAGAAGTGCCACAAACAGAATCATACATTGGGAAGGCGGCCCTGCCCCAAGGAGCTTACAATCTTATTAGAACTAGGGTGACCACATATCCAGTCTGCCATTCAGGGACACTGCAGAGACGAGACTAGCAGAGTACTTGTCCTCGGCTTTAGCGCAGTCATTCGGAAGAGGTCATTGTACATCACTAGACATAAGTACACTGCCTGCTCTTTATCTGGCGCACCACAGAGTTCTAAACACTAGAGGGGGAACTGCCCTTTGACTGCTGTGACAGAAAGTGATGACTGTGGTGGACTACAAGATCAGGTACTTCATGCCCTTAGACTAGCCTTATACTACTACAAAATTGTACTGCAGCTCCTGTTTGATATCAGGATGAAGGCTCCATTCTCTCTAGTGTTTAGCGATCTGTCTGGAGGCCATTTTCTTGTAGTTCAGCAGAGTCGTCACTTCCTGTCACAGTATGTAATGGGATGTTCTCCTTCTAGTGTTTAGACCTCTTTACTCTGGAGTCTTCTTTCCAGGACTTTTTATTGTCCCAGGAAGTCATCATCAAGGACAAGGGACACACATTCAAAATCAGGGACTGTCCTGGGTAATCAGGGACAGGTGGTCACCCTAATTAGAACTCATGACAGCATACAGAGACAGTAGGAGGAGGAGGATCATAAATGTAAGTACAAAACTTCAGTAAGTAAAATGCAGAAGTTAATCAGTGGGTAGAGTAGCCATCCCATGCAGGCTGATGGGGTACAGGTACACCATGACACCCAATGCCAAGAACAGAAGTTTTGAACTATTTTTAATCCTACTAAATAGTAAAGAGCTGCTAAATGTGTGTAACATCAACTCCCGATATTCCAGCAGTAGAGATGAGTAGTCACCAAATTAGGCTATCAGTCATAGAAAATCTTCATTCAATATTAGGCACCATACATGATGACAAACAATGCAACAGTTTGGGGGGGCATTCCCTCCCTTTGTCCCTGACAGTTTATTATGGCATGTGGTGCTATGTATATAAAATTCTAACTGGTTCTGGTTCGTTGCCTGTGCAGCAACACTGACAGCTGTAGCTGTCAAGTGCCCCCCCCCCCCAACTGCAAAGCGTGCTCAATCTCACAATGCACCATTCACTAGTACTAAATTAAAATGTTCTATGAGTGATATCCTGATTTGATGAGTACATACCTCTGCTGGTGGAATATTGTGATGTTATATGTGGTAAACAAGGAAGCCCCAATGGAGTAATGAGCACCCTGAAAGAATATTGGGACTATATATGTGAAATACACGAAGTGTAGCAGGTGTGATTGAAAATGTAACAAATAATTCTGCAGCTCTCAGTATTATTTAATTCTCTTGAGGGAGGCATTATTTTGAATATGTATTTATTTAGAAAATGTTTTACCAGGAAGAATACATTGAAGTATACTAAATAGGAACCATTCTGCCTTCACTGAAAGGTCTACAAAGTGTGCCTGGTTTGCAGGCACACTTTGTAGACCTTTCCAATGAAGTAATTATTTTCCAATAACGCTATTTCGGCTCTGCTGCAGATCCGCTGGCTAGTCCCAGGACTGGGATCTCCTGCTGTCAGCACAGCGCTAATGTCAGGAGAAGGGGAAGGAGGGGGAGCTTTCAATGCGAATATCTTTCAAACCATAGTGGTTGCTTCAAATAATTTATTTTTTTTTCATCTACAAAACAAGAATAATTTTTTATGGGACATTACTGTCTCTTTAAATAAAGCTTTTTAACTTTTTAAATGCTAAAGAGGTCTCTAATGCATTGTTTTTCATTGCATTGGAGACCTCTCTAGTATACAAGGGGTTAAAAGCCAAATTTTACTTAACATGAATCATTATTTCTCCCCTATGATGCAGCTGGTTTACTCCAGAATAACTCCTGTTTTGTTTTATAAATATGAACCAAAGGGGCACATTTATAAAAACCGTTCTTAGTGCTGTCCTTAAGTCATGCCAACAGGAGGTAATGTCAGATCTGATTTATAAATGAGTAAAGACATTTATATAAATACTAGTGTAAAAACCCGTGCACACGGGCCAAGATCCGGGTGATGTTAACCCTTTGAGTGCCAGAGGGGTACGCAACGCATTGCAAAGCAATGAGTTGTGTACCCCTCTGGCACTCAAAGGGTTAAGAGGCCGCCGACGCAGTCATGCAGTGTGGAGACTGGCTGAAAGCATATAACTCCCAGCACTCTGCATTCGGGCAGTCTCTACTGCGCATGTTTGCTTCTGACAAACATTCTAGCGCATTATTATATAGGATGGCGTTATTATTCTGATGTTAACGCCTGGAATGCTTAAACCCTTAACGTCCAGTGACGTGTCAGGACCGTCACTGCTGTTTTTCCCTAAAGGACCAGTGACCATCCTGGCACGGCACGTATTTTTTACTCACAGAGCTCCTGCAGGACCACTCCAAGACCAATCACTTCCCTGTTCGGTGTGCCAGCACACGTGAACAGTCACGTGTGCCGGCACGTCAAATTTTGCTATCTGGTCCTTAAAGGACCACATACTCCGGGACCACTGGTCCTTGAGGGGTTAAGGACAGAATATACCTGGTGTTAAGATCCTTGCAAAAATTATGTTGCAAAATTGTTGCAAATGGCAGATTTCTTTATATTTTCGCCGCGCAACTTTTTACATATGTCATTATGCCATTTTTTTAAAAACATGCTACACAGCATGCAGTCCTCCTATTATTAATTTTGTATCAGAAACGCAGTTACAGCCATTCTAATGCTTCTTTTCGTTTAACTCCACTTTTACAAATCTCTCCCATAGTCCCAATCAGGAGTTATTTTGTGGCAAACCATCTGCGACACAAGTGACAAATAAACCTCCCCATTATGCTAAATGGGGAGTTTAAACCTTCCAGTGCTAAGAAGGTCTAAACGCATTGCTTCATTCTAGCATTCAAGGGATTAAAATCCCTATTTAAATCAATGAGAGATTTTGGCAGTTGTTTATTTGCCCAAGAATGCTTTTATAGATACAGGTCCTAGTGCCTAAAGTTGGCACGCCTCTCTGATTCAATCCGGTGGGGTTTGCCTCTGACTGAGACACTTATAAGAATAAACTAAATCAGTTTAGGCTTGGCTCCTAATCACCTCTAGGGAAGAAAACCCAACAGCACTAAGATACCATAAATAAGTGTGCATAATACTGGCATTAGAACTTGCCACTGAGAAAGGTCAGTTGGTTAATGCTCCATCTGCAGAATCTGTCCAAACCTCTGGGCCACAGGTTCTAGGGGTAAATCAGCTGCACCATTGGAGACAAATGTAAATTCCCAAGATTCCCATTGGTTTTAACCCCCTGACTTCTATAGAATTCTTCAAGACGTCATTAGCATTCTAGAGGTTTAAAGCACACTTTTGAAATCAATGGGAAATGTGATTTGATCCCTGTGGTGTAGTAATTTTGTCCCAAAGTTTTTTCTCTTATATTTTGTGCATATGCCCCAATGGGTACAAACTGGACAGAGATCAGCTAGAATCCTTTTAATGGATTATGTTTAAGAATACAAAAATTATCAGAACCAGATGTGTTCATGATTGTCAATAAAAATGTATAACCAAAAATGTGACAATGAAAGTAGAATTGGGAACATGATGATCTGTCATCACTGGGATTTTCCATCTAAGATCTACCCTACCTTATTAAAGGAACGCTAAGACCTGAAAATTGAAATTGATAGATATACTTTTAAATATCATGTACTTAAGCTAGCCTCTGTATGTTATATCCCTAAAATGTAATGATAAACTTTTATTTTTATTACACGTGTACTTAGACTGTCCTATTTAGACACCATTTGATTCATTTTGTTTGCACTGTTTGCAGTGATCGATAAGAGCAAAGAAAATTAACTTGAGATTACTACCCACTACTCTTGTATTCCAAAAGGTAGTACCTTGTCTCAGCCCTTTATCAAACAATACAGCATTAGCACATCTCGCAGACCTGCTATGTGAATTGAGCAGTAAACTTTTCACATGAAAAACCTATAAGTCATAGAGCTTTTCCTGCTGGGTAAAACAAGGGTGTTCCCACTGTTTTATTCAAAGGTTATATCAGTTCAAACTGAAGCTGTTACTGTAACATTCTATGGAGATCTACAGTCAGCAACTCACCTCTCCCATATAATGCAATAGAATAACTGTCAGCAAACTGTGAACTGTAGGTGAACTTTCTGGACACCAGAGGGCACAAACGGCTTAAAAGTTAACAATGTCAGAACAGTACATTTCCCAGAGTGTGAGTACACTTGTTTTACTCAACAGGAGAAGCTGTACAATACAGTATACTGTATGTTTTTTCATAACTAAAACTAATTTAATTGGGATTCATGGATCCCTGCAAAAGGCAATAATAACCACTCCCACAAACACAGAAACATAATTTATTGGCAGATAGGAACCATTTGTCCCATTTTTCCTACTGTTAAAATCTCGAACCTTATTTGGTCCTTGGTCTTGTCTTATGTTCAGGATAGCCTTATGCCTATCCCATGCATGCTTACATTCCCTCACTGTATTAACCTCTACCACTTCTGCTGTAGGCTATTCCACTTTTCACCACCCTCTCAGTGAACTGTAGAACTTTCTTACATTACATCTAAGCTTCTGTTCCTCTAGTTTAAGACTATGGTGGAGATGCATTAAGGTGTGATAAAGAGGTGATAAAGTGGATAGCACTTCTCCAATTTCTATATTATTCTTTGAAGCCATTTCTTAAGTGGAGAAATCTTAGTGCATAGCCTCCATAGAAAAAAAATAAGAATTGGAGAAGTGAAATCACTGGCGATTAATTCATTATTTATTATTATAATTAAGAATTAATTATTTGTTAACTAGTGTAAAAGCCCATGTACATGGGCCAAGGTCTGGGTAATGTTAACCCTTTGAGTGCCGTACGCTTTGCAATGCGTTGCGTACCCCTCTGGCACTCAAAGGCTAAAAGGCCGCTACCTCCCTGCTCCACGCGATACAGTCTTGCTTCGCCTCACTCATACGATGCAATCATGCGAAGTAGAGAGTACTGAACGCGGGCAGTCTCTACTGTGCATGACTGCATCATGACAAACATCCTAGCGAACTATTATATAGGATATAAACAATTGATTCATTTATTAAGAGGCGCACCTTAGGTGGAATGGCATTATTTGTGGTACACCATTGGTGTTTACTTATGGGGACACTTGTAAACAGCAGCACAACCGGACTGCTGGATTGGCCATCTGGTGGTGGTGTGAGTGTTGGGTTGTGCAGGTGTCCTCTTTAGTGTTCACATTTTGTGTTCTAATGATTTATTGTTTCATTTTCCTTCTTTCACTTATATATCTAAAAATGTTTTGTACCCGGTTTTTACTGACTGTGTAATTTTGTTCTCTGTGTGTGCTTTTGCACATCTAATAATGCATTTAGCCATCTTCAGGTTAGCCTTATATATATATATATATATATATCTATCTTCCTTCCGCATCTGCTTATATTTCCCAAATGCTACTTTTTCTCCTTTACCAGTTTACCTTTGCCAATTCTGCTGAGTACGACAAAGGTTTCCTTTATCATTTACCCTTATTGAAGTCTAATACAATGCTCTGTTGCCTTTATAGGGTCAATAATGCCCGTTTATAACTTTATTTATTATTGTAGAGGTTACAAAAATAAAGTATTTGGATAAAGTGCCATCTCTCAAACCCTTTAATAAAACACATTTCAGATAATCCCATTTCTCCTGGACGGCGTCTAAAGATTTCCATGCTGTTAATGGCTGACCTAAATATGTTTGCATTTTAGAATAATCAGCCTTTCTAAAATCTAGAACCTTTGTTTTTGTGTGACGCAACTCAACCTCTGTCCTTATATTAAACCACACTGATTGATGATCACTGCAGCACAAATACTCTTCTATAGATACATCTTATACCAAGTCGTCATTAGATAATAATAATAATACTAGTATGGCTTCCTTTCCAGTTGGCTCTTGTACTAATTGACTAAGAGCTAATCCCTGTAAAGAATTTAGGATATCTCTACTCCTAGCTGAACCTGCTGCTTGGTTTTTCCAGTCCACATCAGGCAGATTTAAGTCCCTTAAAATGATAACCTCATCTTTCATTGTCATCTTACTTATTTCCACAACCAGCAGTCGATCTAACTCCTCTGCTTGTCCAGGCAGTCTATAGATCACACATATACGAGCGACTACCTTATTTGTCATATTCTAAAGTTATCCAATCTGTCTCTATGTTCTCCTCCATGCACTGTATAAGATTAACCTTTAAGCTATTTTTTACATACCTTTTCTGTCTTTTCTAAAATAGAGAGTACCCTGGTTTTACTGTATCCCAGTAATTTTTTTGCAGCGTACCAGGTCTTGGTAATTTCCAGTAAGTCCGCATCCTCATTTTTTATTGCATAGTGTTCAGGGATCTTATTGCCTAAACTGAGGGCTTTTTCACACAAGTCTCGAAGCCTACTTGTGTTTGGCCTGTGTGTCACAGACATACCTTGTCCAAATGCATGTGCTCAATGCTGTTGGGGGCAAGTGGATTTAAATTATATCATTCCATTACCCCATCTACTAGTTTAAATACCTACTAAAAAAAACTTGTGAACCACTTGCTGAGAACCTCTGTTCCCTTTTTGAGAAACAAAACCAAATAACCCCATTTCCCTAACCATGAATTAAAGTCTCTAATTTGTTGCATCCTACCATCATCTTCCTTGTACACTGGTAGAACCTCTGAAAAAGATTAGATGGATGTAACTTGCTTCAGATCTTTAGCTATTTTCTTAAAAACATACTTCACCACACTCACCTCATTGCAAGCCAAATCATTAGTCCCTAAATGGACTAAGACATTCAGCACGCCATCCTGTCTCATTTCCTTAATTTTTAAAATGTATCTTCTATCTTTGTGAGCTATATCTCCTGTAAGAGATCTGTCTTGTTTACAACCTTCATCACACCTCTTAATATAGAGTCCCTCAATAATAGTTACTTCCTCTCACAGGCGTTTGCACATCTTACTTTTGTCTTTTGGCCAGTGGTTACAGTCTGATTAACCTGTGAATTGGAAGTTGGTGACCCAGTAGCCTCTGCTTCTGGAGTTGTCTCAAAATTAAGGTTGTTTTTTAAAAGTACAGCAAAAAAAATTATGCAGACGATACAAAAATAGGAGAAAACATGGGGGTGCCCCTTGTTCAAACACTCCACACAGGTTGGAGCTCAACCAAAATACCCAGAAGAAGGATACTCACAAATGTAGTTGCTACAAAATTACATATGTAAGTTGTAGAAAAGCAGACTTCTGGGCTGTTTATAGCTGCCCCAGATACAGCACAACAACATTTTTGTTGTCGAAGTAAGACTGCTCTTAGATACTCTTTCTCCACAAGAGTCAGTGATATAAACAAAACACAGAAAGTACCCAGTAGGATAATACTGTAAGCAAGTAATCAAATATAAAGAAAGTATATAGTCTACTCACATTTGTTTGTGGTCAGGAGGAATGTTCTCAGACACCTGACTGTATGAGCATATGGAGAAATTGCCCCATCTCTATTCGGGAAATCACACTAGATGATATAGATTCAGCTCAAATCCAAAGCAACTCCATGAAAGGATCAATCCATAAATAAAGAAGTTTATCAAAAACAAACAACGGGCTGACTCTTAAGCATTTCGTGGAGTAGCGCCATTTGATTAAAAATAATAGCCACAATATTATTTAAATAAATTATTGTTCACTATTATCTTTGATAAAACGGTGTTAAGCAACAAACCACATAAGAGTGAGTCCGTTGCTTCATAGTTTTAAATAAACTTAATTAATAAACATAATTATGGATAGATCTTGTGGTAGAGTTCCTTTAGATTTCATCTGCCTCTATAGCATCTATCATGATTTCCCGAATGGAGACTTTCCCCATATGCTCATATAGTCAGGTATCTGAGAATACTCTTCTCTTGACCACAAACAAATGTGAGTAGATTATATCTCTTCTTCATACTTTATCACCTACTTATCTACTTGCAGTATTATACTATTGTGTGGTATATGCCTCTTGTCCACAACCCTTACCTACAGAACCCTTCCAGGACCAACTGTAGTCAGTTTGCCATTTCTTTGGAAGTCACTGAGGCAGTGGCATTTGCATCTGTGTGGAGCTGACATATACCTTGTAGATCTCAGCCTTCAATTTATAATCGTCTGATATGAAACAGAAAATTGCTGACAAATTGGACATCATCTGAACCTCCAAAAGAAAGAGAAAAGCAAAAATCCATTGCACTGCAACATGCTTGACATTTTCACAGCACTATTGTAATCGGGGACAAAAAAGAGCACACTATCTTCAGTTTTTGATGATGTTTGATGCTGCGCTTGGCAAATGCTGCTGCCCAGCTATTAATTAACCCAGCTAATAACAATCCCACAAGACAACCCCCATTAGACTAGATCTAAGCATATATAAGGCTAGATTTTAGGCCTAAGGAAAACACTAGACTAATGTATGAATGCTAGCATGATGTGCAGGATATTTAAGTGTATATAACCCTAGATACATTTTAAGTGTTATAGCTCATTTATCCCCTGTAAGGACCAGAGTGGGGTGCTCTGCATTGCTTCACAATGCGTTGTGCAGAACTCTGGTCCTTAAAGGGTTAGTGTCCAAATATATATAATATTGTGCTGCAGAACTTGTCTAAACTCATCCTGGAAGTGAGATGCGCTCTGACAGAATGAGGCCAACTCATAAAAAATCAAAAAGAATAACAAAATAAATAAAATTCCAGAAACCTGAGCATGTGTACTGTAGTGCTGCCCTCCTTCTGACTCTGCTGTTGATGTTGGCAGGCGGTGGGCTGTGATCGGCAGCTTGGGAGCAATGCCAAGGAAGACAATTGTGGTGTCTGCGCTGGAGATGGCTCCACATGCAGGCTGGTGAGAGGACAATCAAAATCTCACGTCTCCCCAGAAAAAAGTAAGTATTTCTATATATGTGTAAAAAGTCACACTTCACAAGCATTTTTATATGTGAAGATTGGCAAATGTATTTCAAACCTTGTAACAATTTGAGTATGGCAGAGAGATATTTTATTCAAAATGTATTGCAGTTCAAACTTGCGGTTTGTGGGTGCAGTAATTCCATGATCTGAAATTATATGGTGGTGCCGTTGCTAAAGCAGTTTATGGACAGCTGTTGTCAGTGACATTAACCCTCCAAAACCTGCTGTGGAAACAACTCCATTGTAAAATGTGAGTTCATGGTGGTACTTCACCCACAAAATGCATGAAATAACTTTCAAATAAAACATCTCTCTCTAGTGAAAATATCCTTGTTTTACTCAGCGTTCTCAAGCCCTAAGTTCTGGCCAAAACATTGACCAAATAAAGCTGTACTTCAATCACTACTATTTAAACTCCTGTAGTGCTTTTTTTCTCCCTTTCTATGTAGTTGGTTTGCACCTGAGTTGTTCTTCTTTTTCACTTGCATATTGCCATATTTGCATATGTCTGGTTGACTTGAGATATTTTCCATTGTTTCCTGTTCTTTGTTTTCTCCTATTGTGTTATTTTTTTGTATCTCACATCTCTTGTTCTGTTTTTACACCTAAGACACTGTGTCTTGTATGATTAATCTACTAAAATGGTATATAGATTGGAGTTTTGGGGGTTTTTTAAGTACATTTAGACTCGATGTAAGCACTTTTGCTTTCTGCGGCACAAGATCACATCGGCACAGCTTTTCTGGACTTCCCACGTCCTCAATCTCTTCTCCCACCCCCCTCCCAGCTCTCCCTAGGAGAGCATTCACACTTCCCTTCATAGTGATGTGCAGCACGTATATTGTAACAGCAAGCTCTGTATGTCATTATATGGAGCTTGCTGATACAATATACGTGCTGCATATCACTATGAAGGGAGGCGTGAACATGCTCCCAGGGGGAACTGGGAGGGAGGGGGAGGAGAATTTGAGGACATGGGAAGTCCAGAAGAGCTGTGCCCACCTTATCTTGTGCCTCAGAAAGCAGAAGTACTTATATCACATCTAAATTTTATAGCTAAAATCTAATAAAGTATGTACTGTAAAAAAAAACAAAAAAAAAACAAAACGCCAATCTATATACCATTTTAGTAGATTAGTCATATAAGATACAGTGTATTGGGGGTGAAAGTTCCCCTTTAAGCCTTTGAGTGCCAAGGGTGAGTACAATGCATTGCTTCACAATGTGTTGGAGTTCCCCTGGCACTCAAAAGGTTAGAAGTGTTAAGCCACTTTCAAAGGAGCAACACCAAGGCAGCAATGTTATTTTTTAGGTGCTGTCGCCCATTATAAAAGGTCCTATGCTGGGCTACTGTGCCTTTCACATACGTGACTATCACCTCATATGAACTCATCGAGGTCCATCATGCTCCATCTGTACTGCATTTGCACAGGAATGCAGTAAAGATACAGCAAGGAAGGTCTGAACATCGGCCTATAGGATAGCCTGCAGACATTCATACAAACACCGTTGGAAGTTGTGACCCACATGGGTGCCAGCCATTAAAGGGATAGTAATGTTTCATAATAAAAGCCACTCCAATTAATCTTCATAGTATTTGGGCCATGGAGAGTGTTATTTCAGTACTGTCATAGTTGTAGTTCAAGAGTAATTGAATGATAAAATATCCCCCTCCTGCCCCTTTTACTGATTTAACACTGCTCAGAGCAGCAGTGGGGTGTCTAGGTGGATTGTGAGAGGGACAATATTCAATTAACATAAGGGAAAAACCTGTCAGTGGGGACAGGGATTTCATTGTTCTCATAGTAAGAAGATTGTCCCTTGCTGTGAGCTGTCTGGTCTGTGGACCAGATTTCACATCTGAGGGGAGACTGCTTACACTAGGTAAAAGGGGTGGGAGGGGAATAATTTATCATTCAATTATTCTTGAACTACAACTCTGACAGTATTGAAATAACACTCTCTATGGCTCAAATACTATGAAGATTAATTGGAGCTGATGTTTTTGTGAAGCTTTACTATCCCTTTGGGTGTCAGGGTTGTAGCGGGGGCTAACAAGAATTCCGTTGTCTGTATGAATGAGCTATCAAAATACATAGATATGAAAAGTAATACCACCAAATCAATGAGTATGTTCACATTTTAGTATATATGTACTTTGGACAAAATAAGTACACTTGAAAAAAACATCCCCCTCAGTTGTATTACGTACTCAGATTCAGGATTTTCAATGTACCTTTAATAAATGAGTGCTTACTATATATCCTCTATATCAGGGGCGTCCAACGTGCAGTCCGTGAGTCTAATGCAGCCTGTCCAATTCTAGGGTTCAGCATGCCTGAGATTTTTACAAAACTATTTTCTTTTTTTTTGCCTATTTACTAGCACACATGAACTAGTAGGCCAGAAAGGCCTAATCCCATGCTTCCGAGTGCTGGTACAGTTCAAGAATAGATGTCTGTTCTATATCAATAATGTAATTGACTTGATCAATAAAAAAATCAGTCAATATTTTTGAATAGCTGACAGGCTATAATTCACCACTGTTTTCAATATTCAATAAAAAAATAATGTGGCCCTCATGCTTGTGGCTTTTTCATCATGTGTCCCACAATTGAAAAAACATTGTCTCCCTGCTCTATATAATTCAGTCCCTTCTGCTTTAATCAGAGAAGAGGTGGATTAGTCTTCTGCCTGCCAGAGGGTTCTCTAATGCAATGGACACCCCTCAAGTGCAGTGGACTATACTCAATCCTTGGGCCATCTCCAGATTCTGTGCGTCTGTTACTCCTATGTACTCATCCACTTATACTTTTATCAGTGACTGGTGAATGGACCACATACTCCAACCCTATCAAGTTTACAAATTGAATAACTATCATGTGTAAAAGGTGTGTAACCACATATAACTGGGAACTGACCAAAGAATGTGTCTACTGAAACTTGAATACAAGGGAAAAATATGTTAACATGTGCGGGGCAGGATGGGCAGACTCATTTTCATGCTGAAATAATGTTTGGCACAAGACCAGTTAACAGGTGGAGGCATCATTGGTTGACATGCTTCATGCTTGCCACCAGACTAGTTCCTGCACCACATATGACTGTATGAATCTCTTGTTGGGAATCACCGGTATACGGTATGAACTGCTATATTCTTTGCTTTTCCTCTCCTTTTATTCACAATGCATTGAAGATGCCCCTATCCAAGGGGTTAAAAATAATGGTAGAAGGGATCTATGGCCACACCTTCACTCCCATTCTTAGCCTATCACATCCTAGTTTCTGATAGCTTTGGGTCATATGGATGTTTTACTTGGAAAATGTATGCAATAACCATTATGCATAAAAAGTCCAGATTTAAGTTGAAGTTCTGTTTTAACCCTTTAAGTTCCAGAGGGGCATCCAACAAATTGCTTCACAATGCATTGGACACCCCTCTGGCACTCAAATGGTTACCAGAGAATTAAGCATGGTACCACTGCGGAGCTTTGCCAACTCATTGCTCATTCAGAATCATATTTTTACAGGGAATTAGATTTGTCTATTTCTAAGTTTTTTTTCTGTGTCTTTAAACAACCCAGCATTGAAGAAATAAAATATAAGGTCATGCACTCCTTATGGCTCCCCGGGGCCAACTGGAATGGAATTAATAGGAGTTAAGTGCCAAGACTTTTCCTAACAGAATGGAATTAAAATCCAATGAACAAACCCATAACACTTAAAAAAGAACATTTGGCTGCCTTATGCTAATATTCTCTGATATAATCTGTTTTTAAAACTACTGGTTATTAGGGTGTTGTTATCTCTTTACTTTTACTGAGAGGGTAATGATTCAACCCCTTGAAGAGCCCCAATGTATTAGACATTCCTTGCTTTCAAACTGTTGAAATCTAACATTTTGTGTGTGTGTGTTAGTATAATATAGACAGGGCTTAAAATTTGAAGTCCTTTGCTACTAGCCAGACCTGAAAAGTTACTCGCCACTGCAAGCCATAACATAGCCACCAGGGCTGAATTTCTACTCACCAGGGCTGAATTTCCACTTGCCATTAGCTAGTAGCAAGTGGGAATTTTGAGCCCTGATATATATCATACTCATACAGAGAAAGAGAGATATTATGTAGATAGATATTGTAAATAGATCAATTGATATGATAGGTAGATACTCTAGGCATATAGATACTGTAGATATATAGATACTATAAATAGATATGATAGATACAATAGATAAAGCTATAGATATTGTAGATAGATAGACAGATAGATAGATAGATAGATAGATAGACATACTTGCCAACATTCCCGTCAGTCACATTACAGAAACTTTGTACAACAGTCTTAAATCTTCACTTATTCAGCATAATAGACACTACCTACACCTAGATACTATATGAAATCCTATATAAATAGGCAGCATTAACATATTAGAAGCTGTTTGTACAGGTGGCCTCCAATGACTAGTTACACCACTGCTCACAACCTATTATTCTTCTAATGACAAGCACATACAATATGGACTTGAGCTTGAATTTGAAAACCAGGGACAAAAAAGGGACTAAAAGTCCCATGGAAAGACATCCAAAACCAGGGACTGTTTCTGTGAATCTGGACAGTTGACAATGATTGATGGATAGGGGTTTTACGTGAAATTGCATATCTATCTATCTATCTATCTATCTATCTATCTATCTATCTATCTATCTAGTTAAACATAAGGAACAAGTGAGTAACATTTGAGACAAAACATACACAACAGAACGTTTTTCTCAGTAGCAAATAGGTACACCTTGGGAAGTGACACAGGTGGCCAGATAGTGAGTCATGCCATCAGTAAGATGGGTGATTATTTCTTGTTGGTTAGTTTATGCAGCATTAGCTTGGTCACACAACTCCAGCATCCAGGTAACATTGTCCATATTGCCAGTCTATCCATGTGAGAGATGCACAATAGCCCAGTAAGGGGGCATGATGGAGATATACAAGATAAATCTCAATGGGGGAGATTCACTAAGCGGTGGTAAAGAGGTGATAAAGTAGAGATGGGGGAGATTCTCTAAGAGGTGATAAAGTGGTGATAAAGAGGAGATGATTTCTCCAGTTTATCACTTCTCCAATTCCTATGTTATTCTATGGAGCCTATGCACTAAGATTTCCTCAACTTTGTAGAGCTTAGTGAATAGGCTTTATAGAATAACATAGGAACTAGAAAAGTGATATCACTGGAGAAGTCATTGGGGGAGATTCACTAAGTGGTGATAAAGATGTGATGAAGTGGAGATGACTTCTCCAGTTCCTATGTTATTCTATAGAGCCTATTCACTAGTCTCTAAAGTTGAAGACATTTTAGTGAATAGGCTCCATAGAATAACCTAGTAATTGGAGAAGTGATAAACTGGAGAAATCATCTCCTCTTTATCACCACTTTATCACCTCTTAGAGAATCTCCCCCATCACTACTTTATCACCTCTTTATCATCGCTTAGTGAATCTCCCACATTTTATTCTTCCTGGTAAAACACTTTCTAAATAAGCTGCTTCAATTACATCTTGACATGCAGTAAGATGTCTTCTTCATCATATCCTTATGAATATGGTGAAAATATGCCAATATTGCCATGCTTTTACAATGCATTCATCAGCTTTACAATTTTGCAGTGATTACTTAGACCATGGTTCTTGTGAATATTGAAATGCAGCTTAATAAGCCATAGTTGTATTCCTGTGGGTGTGTTTTTACTTTAATGTGGTTCTTCACCACGTGTGCTAAGCTCCAATAGCTGCCTATACTGTAAAATTTCACTGTCTCTTAGCTTTGTATGGAGCAAGAGAACAGTTTGCTGTCTACTGGAGAGCAGATACAGCAGCTGCCCTCATTTAACCCTTTGTGTTACATAAGGATGTGCTTGGCATACCCCTGTGGCACTGATAGGGATTGAATGCATTTCTCGGCTTCACAGTGGATACAAAAACTGAGTACCAACAGAGAAGCTGTCAGTGTGCCTTGCATGTCTTCTGTTTACATGAATCAGCTGATTGTTGAATAGTCCACAGAGAACTAGAAACAGCTGATCAGCTGTTTCATGCAAGTACAGAACAGTCAGAGAAGCTGTTATCTGCAGCAGCTTCTCTGCCAGCCCTCTCAGTTTCTGTATTAACTGAGAAGCTGGGAAATGCATTTTAGCTCTTTCAGTGCCTCAAGGGTGTGTAATGCATATCCCCATGGCACTGAATGGGTTAAAGGAGAGATGTCGGTGTGTGTTTGAGGTGTTGTAGTTTGAGTGCATCCTCTCTCTGCTCCCTAACTTGCCCTACCAAACACATTGCCAGCATTACCCTAACCCTACATGCTACATATATAAAGTGTTTTCCCCTCTCTTTGTATACTGAGTGCATATGGCAAAGTGTGTTGTATTTTCCATATACAGAAAAAACTGTCAGAGGGTGCCCAATAATGTAATAAGTTCAAAAACTTGCAATATAAACAAATTGTTATAAATGGATACTCATAGGATGTAGTCAGCAGATAGAACGGATGACACTTGTGCATAAGGAGAAATTAACCTGTCTCCATTCAGGTAGCTCAAGGTAAGACAGCTCCTCCAATAAAGAGGTGATCCAGATGGCTTTGAAACATCAAAAAGATATATAATTTATTGTAAAAAGAAAATATATAAAAATATAATTCTACAAAAGCAATAATAATAAGCCCATTAATAATCTGACGCATTTCACTGCTCTTCACACCACTTTATCAAAGAGTAAACTGTAAATGGGCAATGTAATCACCACACATCACTAATCACACTTCGCCATATCATCACCCATTTGTGCATCTCCTCCCAAGTGTTTCAGTTTCCTTGTAGGTGTTTATGATCTCTGTGGTGCACATAGTTTACACCACAATTGTTCCACTTTTGTCTTTATACCCATGCCCCTAAAGGCCTAAATGGTTAAAATGCTTGTCTAAATTGAATGTGGAGTGATTTGTGGCAGTTTAAACCATTGATTGCCAGAGGGTTGTCCAGTATCTTCGAATGAAACAAAAGCAGAGATTTGTTTACAGTAAAGTTATGGTATTTTTTGCCTCAAGATGCGGTGCTTGAAGATACTGTAGCTGCTTACAAAAAAGTAATGGATACCTATCTAGCACAGAACAATATTGAGAATTATGACAGCTGGCTTCAAAGCAGATAGGTTGTTGAGCCATGGAAATATCTGACTGCCATTTTGAGTTTGGGTTTTAATTGGAAATGGCTTAAATGTTTTGTTGTTTTTTTGCCTCCCTCATGATCAACAGGGGTGATATGGCATGGGCTGAACTTAATGGTGCATGCCTTTTTTCAGTCTCATTTACAGTGTTACTGTTATTGGATATCCCTCCGGCACTCAAAGGGTTAATGTTACCTCGCACCCCAAAGGATTAAAGTGGAACTATCACTTAATTCCTGTGACACTAACATCTTCAAGGGGAAATATGACTCCTGTAGAAGCTAATAGGCATTTAGCAGGGGGTGCATTTTGCAGACCAAACATGCTCTCTAGTAGCTTCTTTTGGGGTCAGAAATTTGACCCCAGTGGCTGACTTGATGATTCGTCTAAAACCAGCCAGCCAGAAACTTAGAGAGCAAAATAGACAAAAAAAAAAAATAAAACAGTTACTAAAAAGGATCTATCACCGCTTTACAACTTTGCCTAAATTGTTTTGTTGTATATTGTATATAATGAAAAATAAATAAAAATAAATTAAAACAAATCCCCAAAAAAACAAAAAACGCCTATTTGGCGAAATTAAAATAAATACAGCCCTGAACCTACTTCCGGGAAGACTGTGGATAGCTGATGTGTGCTGTAGTCTGATGCCCTGCCTCTCTGTATCCAGCCTCCTCTGATGACGATGCTTTCTGTCTGTTAGCTGAAGCTCTCTCATTGGCCAGTAATCGATCTCTGCCAATGAGAGGACACCAGCTTACAGACAGAAAGCCTCTGTCATCATATAAGGCTGGATTGAGGGAGGGGAGCGTAGGCGTAGTCACAGACCGCGGTACAGAGCAGGTAACCACAGTCTGTCTGGAAGTTGGTACAGATCTGTATTAATTCTTTTAATTTCGCCAAACAAGAATTTTTTATTTATTTATACATTATATATGATATATAACAAACCGATTTAGGCAAAGTTGTAAAGGGGTGATAGATCCCCTTAAGCAAATCAACAAATAATTGGTTACAAATAAAATTCCTGTTGATTTAACCCCTTGAATGCTAGAGTTTTTCAGTGCATTGTGAAGCAATGCGTTATAGACCTCTATCATTCAACGTGCTAGGTGGGGTTTTCATCCCCTTGAATGTCAGAGAGCTGTTCAACACATTACTTTTCATGCTTTGGAAAACCTCTCTAACATTCATTAAAAAAACCCCACTTAAATTCATTGGATTTGGACGAAATGTTTATTTGTCCCCTTTGGTCTTTGCCCCACGTTTGATACACTCTTTCTTGTATATGGTCCAAATTCACAAGCCTCAGCTGTATGGATGCGAGCTGTGCATCCCATAGTCTGTAGAAGACAGAGTCTGCTTCATAAGGCCTAGACATTCTCACTAGCTTTGTTTGATCCACCAATAGAATTGCAGGATTCTGTTTTCTGCTGTGGCTTTGAGAGGTAACCCGGGAGCTCTACAATGCAGCTCCTGAGAAATTGCCAAGTCTCTTCCCAAAGGAGCAGATTTTGGATAAAATGATAGTTTCCCCTTTAATACAGAATAAATATTTTTTTTAAAGAACAAGAAATGGTTATTTGGCAAGATGATTTAATGAAATGAGTTAAACATATGCATGCTGTAACTGAATATGCTTCTAGAAATGACAGAGATACAGATGTTGTTTTAACCCCATGGAAGCTAGAGGCATCTCTCATTGGAGACTTTTTAGCATCCAAGGGGTTAATATATACTGGTGGAGCTAAATTGCATTTTAGAGGGAAAGACCACCTTCTTAGATCACTGGGAGAGGATGGATGCTAAAATAGGCTCAGGATCCAAATGGTTTGTGCCAAGCCACCTATTTACTAAGCTATTTAACTCTTTCAGTGCTGGAGAGGTATTGCAATGCATTGGATACCTCTCTGGCAGTGAAAGGGTTAAGCGGCATTGTGGGAGTGTAAGAGTATTTCAGGGTGTTTCCCTGCATTACAATTCATTGGAAATCTCTTGAGCATTCAAGGGTTTAAAAACCCCTTTTAATTCATAGGATATGCTCGAAACTATTTTCTGCCCCCTGTAGTGCAGTTGGCTTCACCCAGAATTGCACCACCTAATTTTTAACAACATCTGCCCGATGTACTAACAAGGATTAGAGGAAATGGACCAAAAATGTTTTGTGTACTTTCTATATAAACTTAACCCTTAAGGACCAGATGGGTGTACACACTACTCTGAAATGAATCTTAAACCATTTCAGTGCCAGAGACGTATCCAACACATTGCAAAGAAATGCATTAGTTGCCTGTCTGTTACACAAACTCAGGAGTTCTTAAGTTCCTTTACTGCATTATCTGCTATCACTGCTTCTTGGAGACTATTTTGTGTATCTACCACATTTTCTGTAAAGTATTATTTTCTCACTTTCCCTCCTAGGCCATGAAATCAATTAGCCTGCATTTTGATATTTGCCTTCATACACTCATAATTTGGGCATTTGTAGCTGAGTAAATATCAGCATTTTCTATATGGACATAGAGAGATCAGTCACAACATCTGTGGGTCATGTTAAATTCATTGACACACAGATGTTACAATGTTTGCAACTATCATATTGCTTTGCATCTAGCATATGTTATAACTACTTACCCAATTTTTTTTTCCTTGATATGTTTAAGAAATGCCAGAAGTGTATTGTATTCTTAGTTAGGGAATTGCCCGAATTAGTCTCCTTTTATTGTTTTTCTTTTAATTCTGCAGTAACCAAGGTGCTTCCTCATGGGAGGAGTTAGTTTCGATTCTATACATTCTATTGGCTGGTACAAATACTTCACTGGACTTCTGGTGTTAGCAGTTTCCTCAGGGGAGATACTGCTACATTTTTAAAAATAACTTGAATGTAATAGAGACACTATCACCTAAAACAATGTTGGTGATATTAAAATGGATTTCAAAATAACAATTATGTTGTATTGGCCATGTTTTGTTTAGAAAACAAATGTTTGAGCTATTTAGATATATAGATTATGCTAATGAAGCCATGCAGTGCAGGCACTTATTATATTAGCCCTACATTACCCCTCCCCCTCTCACTGCAACTGGTCAGTAATGCATTACCCACCTAACTTAGCAATGTAAAAATGTCAATGAGAGGGGAGGTAATGTGGGGCTATGGTAGGAAGTGCATGTGTGGCATCACAATTAGCATAATTTATGAATCTCAATAAGTAAAAAACTAGTTTTCTAATTAAAAATGTCTAATTTAACATACAGATGATTTTTGAAGCTCTTCAAAATCAGGAAAGTTGAAATTAGGTGATAGGACCCCTTTAAATTGTTAATAAAAGAGTTATAAGTGCACAAAAGACCTATTCCATTTAACCCTCTCAGTACCAGAGGTGTAACCAACACATTGCTTTGCAGTGTGTGCTTACCCCTTCTGGCATGGCAATGGTTAAAATCAGATAGTGACTGACACTGACTAATCTAGTTCTTCTTAGATGATATGTTTATCTCCCACTCATCTGAATACCTGTAATGTTTAAAAGCTCTTTGAATGCCAGAGAAACACTCAACACGTTGCTTTGCAATGTGGTATGCACCTCTCTGGCACTCAAATGGTCAACGGCACCAATAAGGCTTTGGGCCTTATTTTCATCAAAGAAGTGGAGTAATTCCAGATATTATGACCAAATGCACCATAATAAAAATAAAACATTTCGTAAAACTCCCATTTATTGAAATTGATCTGTTAAAACATATAATGCTAGAGAGGCCTCAAGTACATTGGTGGAGATTCACTAAGTGATGATAAAGAGGTGATAAAGTGGAGATTACTTAATAAATGGACAAAGGGAGGGTTCACCTTACACCTCTCTTCAGTCACAAATGAATATGACTATGTTTCTAATAGATTCCAAGTCTATAACATTAAAAAGGAGCTCTGCTAACATCCTCCATACTGCCTCTCTGATTGGTGGACACATTTGGGCATGATTTTGACAGTCTCTGAAGGGACTTAAAGGGGGGTGGATTTGGCTAGAGTGTCCGGGGCGGGGGTTGAAGGGCCCCCTGGCCACTCCTGCTGAAATCACTTCACAAACCTCAACTCTGCCTCTCTAATTGGTGGGCATGGGGGCCATGATTTTTAAAGGATTTCAATGGGGAGGGGATTTTGACAAGTGTGTATGGGGGGCACTGCTGTAAAAAAAGCACTGCATGGATATCAACAGGGAGGTGATTTTAACAGGATTTAAAATCACTGCAAGAACCTTAACCGACCAGTGATTTTGATTGTAGTGGCCGGGCGCAAATCCCCCCTGGCCACTCCTGTCAAAATCAATGCAGAGACTCCCTCACTTTTGAAATTCCATCCTCCCTTTCACTGGTCCCAGGGATCCTCCCTCACAGCCTCTCTTTCACCTCTCCATGACAAACTCCCTCGCTTTCCAAGCTTAGCACCCTCTTATGACCCTCTCTCCCACTCTCCCTTTTGCCTCATCAGCATCCCACCATCCCTTTTGTCAGTCCAACTGCCCCTCCCTCCCTCACAACTTCCTTTTCACCACTAACATCCTACATACTGCCTCTCTGTTTGGTGGACATGTGGGGATGGGATTTTAACAGGAGTGGCCAAGGGGATAAAAGTCTTCTGGCCACTCCTGCCAAAATCTATTCATGTACTTCAAGGGGGTGGAGATTTTGGGAAGAGTGCCCAGGGGAACAAAACTATTGTCATAATCACTACTACACTTTCACAATCCCACCCTCCTTATCACCAGTCCTACTATCCCACCATCACAACCTCCTTATCACCTCTGCATGACACCCTTCCTCTTGGTAACCCTCACTTTGCAAGCTTAGCACCCTCTTCTTACCTTCAATCCCGCTGTCCCCTTTGTCGCTTCACCATACCACCCTCCCTTTTGCCAATCCCACTGGCCATCACTCTGTCGCAACCTCCTTTTTGCTGCTCCATAACCCCCTCTCCAAACCATTTTCTTCCTCCTTGTTTTCTCCCCCTATTTCCCTGTCACGACTTTGCCTCCCCCTCCTTTTCACCACTTTGCTGTTTTGCATCCCCTTATGTTTTGACACTTCACCTCTTTTGCCTTTGCCTCCCTTTCACCACTTTACATCCCCTTCCCTCCCTTTTTCGCCATGTTACCTCTTCCTCCCTCCCACCTTATGTTTCCCCATGGTTGCACCCAAATGCAATCAAGTCAGTGAGAGACAGAGAGTGACAGTAATTTTTTTGTGTGTGAGAGAGAGAGATTGTCCTGGCAATGCTGTTCCCATAATGCTAGTAAACTAATATTTTGCTAACAACGATAACATACAAGTGATTTTGAAAGTTCTTTCAAATGAACCTGGGTTGACATTAGGTGTTAGTTCCACTTTTAAGAGGTTAAAAGACCCATTTAAATGAACTGGAAAGTTTATTTGTCCCCAATGATGCAGTTGGTTTGCCACAGAATTACTTCACTGTTCTTTTGAACATAAGGTCCATTGTTTGTAACAGTCAGCTAATTAGATGTGAATAAATGTGAAAATGATACTGTGCAGTGCCACATTCACCACTTCTGCCCACTATTTCCTGAAAAAATCAGGATTACCCCATTTATAATATAAAATACTGCTGTTTCTGCTTGAAAGGAATAGTAGTGTTAAAAATGTTATATTATTATTATAGCAGTAAATATTAATATATTAAATCTAGTAGCTTTATTTAACCCTTTGATGCTAGAGACATCACCAGCATATAGAAAAGCAGTTATGAACCACCAACTCTATATCGGTTTTTTCTCTTGATACCATTTTTAGTGAGATGAGCGCCCCCTACCAGCAGTCTTTAAAATAGTCTGCAAATACTTAAAAGAGCTATTTATGTTTTTCTCTATTTGTGTATACATATTCAGCTGAACAGAGATTAGATGGCTTAATTCAGCAAGCAAAAGTGGAAGAATTCTGGTACAAACAAATTAAAATTCTCTATTTATGAAACTGGGATTTTAACCCCTTGAATGATAGAATAGTCTACAACGCATTGCTGTCAATAGGAATTTTATAGAATTTACATTTGTTACCTATGGTGCTGTAGGTTTGTCCCAGAAAGTTTCCACTGTAAGTTGCAGAGTTAGGCCAAGAGTGCCTATAGGAATGAGATGTACACACAGATACAGCTGTGTTTACAAACCATCGACAGAGGAGCTCACATCACAGAAAATGAAAGGAAGAGGAGATCTGAAATAATTAATTAAAAGTAAATACTTCTAACTAAAAAAAGACATGTAAAATACATAATTCTATAATATTAAAATATTAAGATAAAACATTAAAATGGACTTGCCCCCCTAAGTTAATTTGTTTTTCTGAGAATCAAAATATGCCTGTATGTGGTACTATTTTTTTGCAAAATTATTTTCTGGGGAAAATTCATCTTTATGTTTTGGTGGCTCAGTGGCACTTTATGTTAAAGGGAATCTCTCACCCCTACAAAAGTTAGGCTTATTAGGTAGAGTAAATATCGATAATGTTTAAAACGTTATTTGTTTATTTAAAAAAAAGCTATTTGGGTTAAAATTATTGCTTATAGAGTGCCCTGCACCCTACTTCCGCATACACTGCTGTTGCCGCAGATTGCCGCACTACCTCTGCTCCCTTACACTACCCAGCCTCCTCTGATGACAGAGGCTTCTGTCTGTAAGCTGGAGTGATCTCATTGGATCAATATCTAGCCAATGAGACTGCTTTAGCTTACAGACAGAAAGCCTCTGTCATCAGAGCAGGCTGGGTAGTGGGAAGGGAGCAGAGGTAGTGCAGCAAGAGCAGTGTATGCAGAAGTAGGGTGCAGGGTACTCTATAAGCAATGATTGTAGCCCAAATAGTGTTGTTGTTTTTTTTTTTAAATAAATAACATTTTCAACAATATCGATATATACTCTACCTAATAAGCCTATCTTTTATAGGGGTGATAAATCCCCTTTAATTCATGTTTCATTACGCTAATTAGTTCTGCTCAAAGCCAAATGTACTGCTCACTTTGCTATTAAAATTCCCGCAGTGTGTGACCTCTCCATTAGATTCATATCACAGTGCTCCGTAATATTGGTCCGGAACAGAAACTAATTAGAATAAAGTGCCACGGTATGCCATCAACAAGTAAAGGTTATTTGCACATAAGTTATTTATATTACAAACAAATGGCTAGTCCAACACAGTCAGTTTCTATTTCTTTTTATGATTAACTAAATATATCTTAAGGTGATGCGTCAGCTTTAATAATCTAGTACAATTTTGATTAATTTTGAGATTGCACTAATATTGCAACAGAAGAAATTATATTTATCACTTGTCATCTCTCAATTGTCTTAAAGGCAGTTTCATGAAAGATATCTCCGGGTGCTTTGATAACATTAAAGGAAATGGGCAGGGTTACAGCAGACAGTATGGGATCCTGTGATTAGCAGGATTTCCTTTTCAGCATATTAAAGCACAATATTATATATGGGAGTATAAAGGCCAGGAAATGTGGCCAGTTGCTGAAAAGGAGAGTATGCTATATATCCTCTTGCACTGGAGGTGAGTAAAATATATATACACTTCAGTGTGTGTGTGTGTTTAACCCTTTGAGTGCCAGAGGGGTACACAACGCATTGCATAGCAATGCATTGCATACCCGTCTGGCACTCAAAGGGTTAAGACGTGCTGCTAAAATTCACAATGCCTGGTCATCTTTATAAAGGTGTAAAGTCAAGTTTATAAATATGGCTTGTTTACAATTTTGCAACTGAGAATATTTTTCTCATACATAACTATCACTATGTGCTTCCATTAAGAACGGGTTATACCTAATCACTAAAACTACCTTTATTTTTAGAGTAATTAGCAACTTTATTTATACATTTATTGTGACACAATTCTCACTTACACAAGGCTATTTCTACTACACTTTTCAAAATAGTCGACTGACTGGAGTTAGTACTTTGTGAAAATGTCAGTAAACATTTATACATGTCCTTATGTCGCTTTGTGACAATTTTACAGACACTTTCTTTAGTACTTCCGTTTTATAAATCTCCCCAAATGGGCCTTGTTTGTTGTATTCAGGAATTGTACACACAATACAATTAAACACTGGAATGGGTGCAAACAGATCACAGCTTTATTATGCATTTTAGATACAAATTCATCGTCTTTTAGTCCTTGTCAACCCCTACTCTGGTAGGGTCAATTCCTGTCTTACCCCTCCTCATGAGGCAAAGCTTTTAAACCCCCCTGAATGTCCCATACCTCTCATACCCATTAGCTTTTCCAAGAAACTCAATGGGTACCCGCAACCTTAGTTCAAGGGCCCTCAATCCTAGGCTGCTGGCCTAAACTTCTTAACAATTATAACTATCAGTTTGTAACATTATTAAACCTTGGCAAGGACCAAAAGTCCCAAAGCTGTGACAACAAGAACCACCAATTAAAAATATATAAACCCCAAGTGCCATACTCCATGTCTCCCATACCATCACCCACTGCCACGCACAGCCAAACTGGGAAGGGAGGGAGGGATTCTGTTCGTCCACTTTCTTCTCCAAAAAGGAGGTATGGCTAACTGAACCTCCTTAAGTAACCCTTCACCTTTCCCCCACCCACCTTAACCAATCCCCACACTCCTTATTCATATTCCCTACCACAGACATGTTTCCCCTACGTTAATCCTGTCTCCGGGAACAAACCAGCTGCACCATATGGTTGAAATTATATTTCTCCAAAGTCCCATTGATTATCCGTTGAAGCTATAGAGGTCTCACAATGCATTGGAGATCTCCCTAACATTTAAGGGGTTTAAGAAGATTTAAATAAATGGGTATTTGCATTTCCAAGCTACAATGCCGTTTGTTTGCTCAAGAATTGCACTTCTGTACAGTAACGAATAAGGCCTTTACATGTGCTACGGTTTGCACAATGAGTTGAATGCCAGAACCAAGTTGAATATAGTCACGTTAGCATTATCTGGTGAGTACTTTTTGCAATATGTAGTATTTGAGCTCCGGAGAACAAATATGGCACATTTTAGATATTTAAAAAACCCTCTTCAAAGCCAAAATTAGATGGAGCAACAGCAGGAATGCCATTTTTCTGTTAATCAACTCCATGTCATAGGGAGAGGGTATGATCCATAAATAAGTACAGACACATATACTTTGGAGTTAACAGATCACAGCTTTATTAACTATTTTCACTCACATTATTATTAGTTCTTATTCAAACAACCAATAATTAATCATTAACTGACAGTCCTTGTCAATCCGCTTTCCTTGAAACCAAGCATGTCCAAATTGTCCGGGCTCATGCTAAAATTACCAAATTCTTCAGCACTACAGCTGATCCCCATGTTCATCAGGACTAACAGCTGACTCCACCATTTTCAGCATTTACAGCTGATTCCACCATTTTCAGCACTTATAGCTGATTCCCAATGAATTACCCCATTGGCCACCACTTTAGCTTCAATGGGTAACGTCATCTCCCACGACCTAAGTCCAGGGCAAGCTCCCAAAGGGCTTCCACCTGAAGATAAAATCCCCCAACTTTACCACATCAGTTATCGATCTCTGAAAACCATGAAAGGACTATCCGCCACAAGGCCCAACTGTCAATACCTTGACCAGTTGGGCCCCACCACCCACTAACGCCATGGTCTGAACCCCCCTGACACTCGCCACACTCCAAAGCAAAGCACACAGCCCCACAGGGTACACCACCCAATAACCAATTCCCTAGAACCAAACCCTCAGACAAAACCAGCAAGAACTGTCCTCAGACTATCCAAGCAAACCTGCATAGCCCTCACCTACTCAACTCCCAACTCAGCCCAGCAACGCACAGTACAACATACCAAGAGAACATAACAGCCACTCCACAACCCAAAATGCCAACTGCCCACACCATTTAAACCTCTATACAGACACCAAAATCGCCTACACATCCATACCTATAATTATACTTATCCACACACATACATACACGTATACATACACCCATAAATATACATACACACACATTGCCGCACAGCCACAGACGAATACCCATGCCCCACGCATACATACCCATGAAATCACCCTCGCTTACTTCTCCTGAACCTAAACCCAAACATACATACAAACCCTCCCAAAAAGGTGGGGGGGATACATACAAACCGTGGACAAGCAGGGAAAAAACAAACCATGAAGGCCCACTAAAGACAAATTGACTCGGCTGCAGCAAAGCTGTATAACGGCTAAATCCGCTGGATAGGAGTAAGAGGTGGAACCCAATTAGTTTTTGTTTTTTTTTGTTTTTCTTTTTTTATATTTTTCAACCCAATGTAGCACGTCAGTATAAAAACACCAACAGACAGCAACCATCCCCTACCAGAAACTGATACACGTATACCCAGCCAATCAAAACCAAACCCCCCACAGACTCCCAGACAGACACCCATTCTGCCTGAAAAATCAACCACACAAAACCCCCCAAGGCCCAGCACCTGAGCAAGCAAATGACAGGCGAAAAACTTACATAACAGCTGAGACCCAACGCCAGTACACTCCCATAGGCCAACCATTCCATAGCACATCACCAACCTCCACAAGCCCTGTGGAAACCAGTTCCCAAACTGAGCAACAAACACCCGTCCCCATTTGCTGGCATATGCATCGACCGCTCCAAGATACATGCACCCAGAAATAGACACATATAGATAGAGACCTATAGGTTCATACCCATACTGCCTCCATACACAGTCATCTAGCCAGAGATAATCACATATACAGCCAACATCCCTGCACAGGAACCATCCCCACAGCTGTGGAGGCAGAAATACCTAGCCACCCAGTCTCAGAAGGCTGATAGCCAAACCCAGCCCTGCAGGATACAACCCAGATGTCCAGAAACCAACCAGGAGTCCCCATGTCGGCCCACCATAAACACAGTGAGAAAAAGGGAGACCCAACCATTCATCCAGTACACACACAAGCTCCATCAAACATCAGCTGGACAGGCACCGGAGCTACTAGAAAAGGAAGAACACCCACAAACTGACACAGCAACCACCAACTGCGTGTAAGACCAAGCCGCCATGCCGTAGCATGCGGCAACAGGATCCAGTGCACTACCTCAGTGTACACCACTCACGCAGTGGGACCCACGAGCACCTCCATTCCACAGCATCGTAGCTGGCCAGCCTCAACAAAATGTGCCTGGGTACATGATTGGCCATGCAGACATAGATATAGATATGCACACATACAGACATAGATATATACATACCCACATATACATACACCTATATGCAAACACATATACATACACCCATCCATATAATTTTTTTTTTTATATGGCGCACACAGCCTCCATGCTGGCATTCCCATCAAGAAAGGATGGCCACACAGACACAGATACACATACAATCCCTTAGACAGGAAGACCAAAACAAATACACACATATCCTCCACCCAAGTCCCCACAAGGACCAGCACCCAAATCAACGAACATACAAAACACACACATATAGCGACAGTGGTATAACCGTAAGCAGACACAATTTTTTTTTAACTTGATAACAACCTCCAGATAGGAGAAGCACACATATGGATCCCAAGCCAAGGAACATAACACCCCCCAACACACTATCCCCAATTCCACATGGCCAGGCCCAAGGAAGAGGCAGAAACAGAAAGCCAAAGCAGAAATAGACAAGGAGCGGCCAAGAGAAGAAGGAAAGGAATAAGAATGAAATTGCATGCAGGGCACAAACAAAGAGAACCAGGCATGAGAGAAGAACACACCAGGGGAAGAAAAGAGAAAACAGAACAGCTCTCCATGGAAAAACACAAAATGACACAGACCAACAATGGAGCCATCAGAGAGGACAAAGCCAGAAATGGACAGAACCAGAAACCAACCTTAACCCAAGGGACGTCACAGGACAGGTAAACAGAGAAAGCACAAGGAAAATTGGAGAAGAACAGTAAACACCAAAGAGGATGCCAACAGGATGAAAAGAAGGGGGAGTATAGAAAGCAAGCAAGCACAGCACCGCCAGTGTTAAGGGCCCTACTATCAACTGTACCCGCCCGCCCACACTGCTCAGGCTTCTCATACCCATACAACTGCACACCCAGGGCCTAGCTACACATGCAGCAAAACAGGAAAGGTGACAGGAAGGAAAGCAGTAAGGGGGTGGTTGTGGAGGAGCCGGGTGTCTGGCCTGGAAACCACAGCCTCCCTAGCCCCTGAGAGGTCCCAGCCTTAAGCCAGATGTACCCATAGACAGGCAGCTGCAGCACCCCAAAAGCGGACATTCAAGGGGCCTGCGACAGCGTCTGGCAGCCCCCTCCATGGGAAGCAACAGGAGCATACAGAGCGAACACACAATGAAGTTGATGCCCCGTGCCATGACACAAACCATTGGCCATTGGCATCAGGGACATGACATGGAATCCCAATCGTACTCCTGGTAGATCACAACTTGGTGTCCGTCACGCCTTTCCTCAGCTCCCCGAAAGCAGGTTGTAATGGCTGTATACTGGAGATGACAAATGCCGCTCCTGGGGTCCATCGGGATCGCATGTGTTTCAGTTCCAAAGATACCCGCCCAGCCTGTGGCGGTGTCAGATCCACCCAGAAAGTGAAACACTTGGAGTAGGGTACCAGTCTAGAAAATACAATCGGTAGCTGTAGGAAAATGGAAGACCCATGGCTAGTGCACCCCGCATCCTCAACAGAGAACCACCAGACACCCTCCTTGTTGTGAATCTGCTGCTCCACTACAACCCCCAGCCCCATAGGGAGCACAACGTTGAGGGTCAGGCTGTACCACGAGATGAGGACACAACACTCCACCAGATTAAACGGCCACACAAGAGGAAGAAGCAAAACCCAGTAAGCTGCAACATGGCCGTGCAGGAACCACAGCAGTCGCCAGGCAAGAAGAAGGAGCAGAGTTGCCCAGGATCCACTTATCAACTCTCCCCTTGTTCACGAGGCCCAGTAATTAGCAGGTTGAGAAAATGGCACCAGCGATGAGTGAGAGAACGCTTCCTTTGTCCCCAATTCCTCCAGACAACAACCCATTTCCTGTCACCACCCTTTAAGCCCTTTCCCTTTACTCCTCCCATAACAAACCACTTCCTTTATGAATCAACCCTCCCCATGACATGCTTCCCCTCCTGTACCCTGCGGTCCCTTCCGGGGAATTTCTTGAAATGAGACACAACACTTTTTTGATATGTCACATACTGTGGGCAGAGCTGTGCTGTCAAAAGGAAACTGATTTCTATTAACCATTTGAATACAAGAGGGTGCAAGGCAGTACTTCACAATGCATTGCTCACTGCTCTGGCACTCAAGGGGTTAAGAAAAGAGCATTATCTGTAGAATAATTCCATTGGCTGGCTAGGGTTGAGGGAAACTGTAGTCCTCAACAACTGCGGTGCCTTAGGTTGCCCTCCCCTGCCATAGGCTTTATATACTAAAGGAAACCAAAGCAATTCTGGAGCAAACCAACTGTACCTTTGGAGGGGGGATTCATTCGAAAGTTATTACAGCTCCAAATGTTTTTTGATTTGTTTTTTTTAACCCTTTGAGTGTCAGTGAAACAATGCTTTAGACACCTCTCTGGCACTTAAAGGGTTAAGCTGTGACTTTTCTATTCTGATCACTTTGTGGTTCTACACAGTAGATACATAATTGAGGCTCTAGAAACGCATCTATCCATCAAGTTCAGCCCGGCCTCTCCTTTAGTCAAATGTTACCTTCCCACGAGTCTCAGCTCTTAATAAAAATAGTTCACCAGATAGTTGTTTCTATTGGCCTTGAATGTATTCATAAATATAAAAATATCTGCCCTTAGACATCTCTAATCTCACTCACTAAAATCTTCCAATCCATTTGTGAGTTTTGTTGCACATCTCTGCACTTTTTTCCCTATAGTTTTCTATGTGGAACTGTAGAGACAGAGCAAAGAGAATATATCTCAGGACTTACGGCTTGATTCTCTTACTAGCGCTAAAAATAAAACAGGCGCCATGTTTTTTTTTAAGTCAGTTTTTGCTATCCTATTACCCAACTTGTGAAAACAAAACCAGCGGTAATTATACTTACCTCCAGTATAAAAAAAGCCCATAGGAAACAACTAAAAACAATGTGCAATTAGTATCCTATTACCAGGGCTTATAATTTTAAGCCCTTTGCTACTAGCCAGACCTGAAAAGTTACTCGCCACTGCAAGCCAAAACATACCCAACAGGGCTGAACTTCTACTCGCCAGGGCGAAAATTTCACTCGCCATTGGCTAGTGCCGAGTGGAAATTTTGAGCCCTGCTATTACCCACGCTCAGTATTACCTCCTGTTTTGTGGTTACATTTAAGTCAGAAATTCTGCGCCTCAGAGGTTGAGGCGTAGAAGCCATAACGACAGTTTCAAAACCATCGTTATTCGAACAAAAGCAGTGCAGAATACAGTATACAGCATAGAAATCTGACATAGGCTGCCCCTTCGACATATTAACCCCCCCCCTTTAAAAGTCAACTTGCAGTGCTTTCTTTCACCACTTTAATTCAACTAAAGTATTCAGTCATTGTGCTTAAGAATACTTTGTTACAAGGGTAGATTGGAACTTATTATCAGCTTTTGGCAGCAAGCCATACATACACACTGGCTGTGAGAACTCTTGAGGTTTCTACAGCCCAGGGCTCACAAGCAACCAGCAGTGTAAGGGTGGCTCATAAAGATAATGGAAGTTAGATACCTATTATTTACTAAGAGCTGATCTCATAAAATAGAGTTTAGGCTACTCATTAGAATCAAGATATAGGTTTACGTAATACTGAGGAGCACTGTTTCCATTAATTCTTTTAACCCTTTGAGTGCCAGATGGGTAGCAAACACATTGCTACCTCTCTGGTACTCATAGGGTTAATCCTGCAATACAAGATACAAGGCATGTCAAAAAATAGGAGAAGAAAAATGTCAGATAAAAATAGTGAAAGAAAGTCATGGGAGCACTGTAGTCGAATTTTCAAAGGGGAGGGGTTAAAATGTTTAATGTGAACAATATTAGTCGAATTAATGTGGTGAATGAAAGCACTGCAAGTCGACTTTTAAAAGGGGGGGTTAATATGTCGAAAGGGGGCACTCTGTCGGAACACATCTAACACTGAACTTGATCTTTCTGTCGTCAAGTGTACGTATATTTCCTTGGACTTTGACATTTTGCACATTTTTTATAGTCGGTAGTCGAAAAAAAGCAAACAGTGCCAGTTTTGTTACTGCTCTGAAAAGTGCTGTCTACGCCAGTTTTGTTTTACCGTGGTTCTGCAATAGAATACCAACGTAACACGTTTGTAAAATTCACTCTACTTGTTTTTCTTGTAACGCCCGTTTTATTGCGGGTAATAGAATCGAGCCCTTAGTGTTTAAGTCATTGCAACACTTATTAGTTTGTCTAGGTTAATTGCCAACACCTCATACCTGATAAAGGACCAGCTCAGTGCTCATATATTTACTGAACTGGTCTCTTATCAGGTATGAGGTGTTGGCAATTAATCTAGACAAACTAATAAGTGTTGCAATGACTTTAACACTAAGTCCTGAAATATATTTTCTTTGTTCTGTCTATAAATGAATAGAAAGACTTGCAGTGCAGTGATAATATATATGTGTCCCCACAAAATCTTACGTTATGTGCAGTGACTCTAGGTTTCCCATAGAGTGAATTATAAAAAGTATTTTGGACACTCGTTGGTGCTGTTGTTAAAAGTTCAGGGCACCCTTAGCTGTACCCATGGTCACAAGCCCTCCCCCAAAACTCCACCCTCTAGCCCATCCCCCTGTTGCCTGGTACAGTAAATACTTTCTTACCTTGTAATAAAAGCAGAAAGAAAGTTCTTGTCTTAACCCCTTGGTTGCTTTGCAATTAATTAGAGACCTCTCTAGCATCCAATCAGTTAAATGGTGGCAACTAAAGGGGTCTTTTAACTTGCAAGTACACTAACCTCCATATACTAGGAGCATTGGGATTATTCTGGCCACTCCCACAACTCAAAATGTGGGTGTGGACAGCACAGCTGAGGCACCGCCTCAGAACATGGCACTCTATGCAGCCTCCTGCTTTGCCTAATGGGAAACCTGGACCTGTATGTGCACCTCCTATGCTGGATGGTAAATATACATCTCTTGGAATATATATATATATATATATATATATATATATATATATAACATCATGCATTGCTTGAAAAAAAAAAAAATCATCCCGAATAACAAACAGCAGCTTTGTCCACTGCCTTCCACTATTTCCTTTTATGGCTTTCCTTTAGAACTCTTCCCATCTGTATCCATAGCTATAGCCTAACCTTACATCAGTCTAGAAACATGATATGAGTCAGGCCCCTCCTGCAGATCTGTGCGTGGTTGTGTCAGCTGATAAGTTTGATAAATAATAAGTCTGTGTATTGATACAACTCCAGAAAGCTCCATTCTGAGAACACACAGCCTTGTCAAACAAAACATTTTTGTGTTTTATTCAATAAGTGACATATGATGTGATTGTTGTTATTAGCAAGCTTTTGGACTCACAGTACATTCATACGTTATTTATCACTGGGGCCTGTGTATAGCAGGCTTCGCTGGCACACAAGAGGTTAACTTCAGTCATGCAGCTCACTTCCTTGTCATGTAATTTTTACTGTACCTTACAGGAAATAGTTACTCTATAGGAAGTAATTTGTTGCAGAAGCCCAGATGTTAAAGAAACCATATCACCTATAAATGAAAAGCAGTCATATCCATTTAAGTGTCATCTGCTACTAACCAGCATTTGAAGAAAAAAGAAATAATAATAATTAACCCTTTGATTGACAGAGGGGTACGCAACACAGGTATCCTTTTAAAATGGCACATGTAAAATATTGAGTGGCTAGCAGCCGCATTAACCATGAAAACGGCGACATGAGAATCTCGTGCTGCATAAAAGCGTTAAATAAAATTGCCTATGACAAGGTGGAGCGGGGAGAGAGAGCTGGGCAGCACTGAAAGAGGCAAGGTAAGGATGATGGGAGTTGTATGCGGTGAATGAAGGTAACAACATTTCCAGAGGCGTCATGAGAACCTCACACTTTTATGCAGCACGAGATTCTCATGTCGCCATTTTCAACAAGGAGACATGGTTAGTGCGGCTGCTAACCAGATGATATTTTACATCCGACTTTTTAAAAGTGAACCCGTAATGCATTGCTCTGCATCCCTCTGGCACTCAGAGGGTTAAAAAAAAAGTCTAACATAGCAGCCCTAAAGCCTGTAATAAAAGTTAACTTGTCTTATGAACAGATTTGATTATAAAGCTTCGCAATGTATTGGAGATGTCTGTAACTTCAGAATTGTACTAGTACCTCTCAGTAATCAGCTACGCATTACAGAAACAAGTGTATAATTGTTTCATGATGATGAGGAGGAGTAAGCCAGAAGTCCATCATTTGCTACAAACAAAGGTCTGGATGCCATTGCAGTTGATAACTTTATCAGAGGTTTTATCTACAAATCTATCCATAGACTTCAATAGGAATCTATTAGCTAAAGCCAGAGATAACACATATCAACTACAATGTAATCTATACCAATATAAAAGTAGCAAACCGTTTTTACTTTAGAAAAGCAATAAACCGGTTCTTATTCATCAAGCTAAAGATATGCGATTCTAAAGGCGAGAAATGGAAGTTCCACAAATTTCCATTGGTTTAAATGTGAATTTTAACCCTTGAATTTGAGAGGGGGTTAAAGGACTAAGGAAGAGTACATAACATACCATCATAACTGAAATTCTTGCAATTATAAACAGGCTTGCGTTAGTACTCCACTTGGCTTAAAGGACAAGTGACATTTTATTATAAAAAATATATATATTTGTCTATGGCTACCCCTGCTGAGTAAAACAAGGATATTCCTTACTGATGGGAGATGTTCACTTCAAATGTTATCACAACTCACAATGTTATTTGTTTTTTCTTAAATACCCTTTTAGTAAGAGCCCCTTCTATTTCACTATTTTGTAGAGCTAAGCCTTAGGCAACAGCTCAAACTAATAGTAATAGCAACATATCAGGACAGTTTAAGTTGCAATAACTCTTTAATCAAACGTCTCCCAGCAATTCTCTTTGTTATACTCAGCAAGAAAACCCCCCTACAATCTCTATTATTTCATACTGAAACATTATTGCTTATTTAAAACTTTGAGTGCTATAGAGGTGTGCATTGCATTGCAATGAGTTGGATAACTCTGTGGCACAAGGGTTAAAATGATAGTAATGTTTCAAAATAAAAGCAGTTCCAATTAATCCTCATAGTGTTTGGGCCATGGAGAGTGTTATTTCAGTACTGTCTGAGTTGTAGTTCAAGAGTAATTGAATGATAAATTATCCCCCTCACGCCCCTTTTACTGATGTAACACTGATTACCTCAGAGCAGCAAGACTGTCCGGATGTATTGCAGAGAGGGACAATCTTCAGTGAGCATACGGAAAAAAACCTGAAAAACCTGTCAATGGGGGCAGGGTCTTCCTTATACTCACAGTAAGAAGATTGTCCCTTGCTATGACCTGTCCGGTCAAGAGAACAGATTCCACATCTGTGGGGAGGTGGCTAGGTAAAAGGGGTGGGAAGGGATATTTTATCATTCAACTACTCTTGAACTACAACTCTGACAGTATAGAAATAACACTCTCCATGGCCCAAATACTATGAAGATTAATTGGAGCTGCTTTTATTGTGAAACATTACTATCCCTTTAAGGGGATCCTATATATCTTGCCATTGCCGCTTCCTTTCACATTGTTATAAGGGGCCTCAGAGGTTCTTGGAAAAGCCTCATCAATCAGTGGCTAAGTTTTAAAGGGTTTTATGTCCTACAGAAAAGTAGAGGCATTCTGGTCCAAACCATTTTAATGAAATGTGAAAACTAGAAATTCCACAAATTCCCACTGAAATGTATTTCAATCTCTTGAATGCTAGTGAGGTCTCAGTGCATTGGAGACCTGACTAGCATTCAAGAGGTTAAAATCCCATTTAAATGAATGGGGAGTTTTAGTTCTCCCCTATAGTGCACATGGCTTGCCCCAGAACTCCTCCATTTTCTTTTTAAAGGGGGAGCTATCACCCCTGTACAAGTTTGGGTAAAATGTAACTAAATTGAGCGAGTAATGTTTCAAAATAAAAGCAGCTCCAATTAATCTTCATAGTATTTGGACCATAGAGAGTGTTATTTCAATACTGTCAGAGATGTAATACAAGAGTCATTGGATAATAAAGTATCCCCCTCCTGCCCCTTTTACTGATGTAACACTGCTCACCTCAGAACAGAAAGACGGTGTCCAGATGGATTGCAGAGAGGGACAATCTTCAATTAGCATAAGGAAAAACCTGAAAATCCTGTCAAGAGGGGCAGGGTTTTCATTGCTCTCACAGTAAGAAGATTATCCCTTGCTGTGAACTGTCTGGTCTTCTTAAGACCAGATTCCACATCTGAGGGGAGTAGCTTACTCTAGGTAAAAGGGGCGGGAGGGAATACTTTATCATTCAATTACTCTTGAACTACAACTCTGACAGTATTGAAATAACACTATCCATGGCCCAAATATTATAAAGATTAATTGGATCTGCTTTTATTTTGAAACATTACTATCCCTTTTAAAAAAAATTCAAGGTTTGGCTGAAATTAAAGTTTTAAAGATGATCCAGCACTTTACTTCTGGACAGACTATGGATACAGCTCTGCACCACAGTCTGTCACAAGATGATATGAGGGAGGGGAGCAGAGGAAGAGTGTCAGACTGCAGTGCAGAGCTGTACCCATAGTCTGTCCAGAAGTAAATTGCAGGATCATCTTTAACCCCTTAATGACCCTTGAGGGTCATAGTACGTCAAGGGTCGATCTGACTGAACAACCCAGGACGTACTATGACCATCATGGAGTTCCGGGCTCCCCCCGCGGCAGCACGCCGTTCGGGGAGTCCGGAACCGGAAAAAAAAAAAAAAAAAAAAGCTCCGCAGACGTTGAGTCGCGGCGCTGATACCCCAGTCGTTAAGGGGTTAAACATTTAATTTCAGCCAAACCTTGAATGTTTCTATAAAGTTACACAAGTATTCCAGCTAGTCGCTCTATTTAGTTACTTTTTACCCAAACTTGTATAGGGGTGATAGTTCCCCTTTAACATACGGCCCTTGGTGGCAGATGTGAAGCTGGTTAAAACATGCATGTTTGGCAAGCCTTACTGACTGACATTGAGAGCCTATTAGGGTTGCCACCTTTTCTTAAAAAAAAAACAGCCATGGCATTCCCTCCATAGACTTAACATTGGACAGAAGCCAATTTTTTACCGGCCTGCCGGTAAAATACCGGCTGGGTGGCAACCCTAGAGCCTATGTCAGGACCAAAAAAGCCTCCAAAATACACCCCCGTTAAGGTGACAGGCAGCCTCCTTTTTGACTTTACACATTCTTCCGGTGCATAATATATAGTATTTTATTGTTTTTAATTTTTACAATGATTTTTTTTCATTCTTACCATTTGATTTTTATGCTTTTATCTCCCTCACAATGAGCTCTCTGAATTTTTGTTTCCTGAGGCCATTATGAATTGCAGAAGCAGATATAGTGATACAATGTAACACTATCCCTGCAATACTAAAAGCTGTGTATGGTCTAGGGCTAGTATTACATTGTATCACTGGCTCATAATTTAACCCCTTAACGACCGCCCAATCTGGCAGGGGGCGACCGTTAGGACATTGAATTCATTGAAATGAATTCTGGGATGGCAAAGCGGTATGTAGCCATGCTGCCATCCCAGGATTTCATGATGTGCCAGGACTGATCCTTAACATCTGGACTTTTGTGATAGTCCTGGCACATCACAAGTCACTAAGGTGTTAAAAAAATGGGTGAAGGTGAAAATGAAATAAATAAGAAGCATAGGCAAATTTACTGCACATGTTATGCACTTGTAGAACATGTTAAGTCCAAAAAGCAGGTTGAGTGTCACTTTAACCCTCAAAGGTCTGCACACTGCATGGCGAAGCAATGCATCGCGTACTCATATGGTCCTTAAAGTGTTAAGTAAAAGTAAAATATCACCCATATGGCTGCTGACATTTTTTGATCATGATCACCTATTCCCACACATATTCTGAAGTCTCTAGCATAGTGAAATTAAAGTAGGGTTGGAGTATACTTGGTGATTGAAACAGGTCTAAGGAATGAGCTCTGAAGATACATATGTATTGCCAAAAAACTAGCTTTGTGATGGCAGGGTTCCATCTCTAACTGGCATGCACTTGATAAACGTGACTGTTGGTTTCTCGCTGAGAGCACATATTTGTAAAAGTCTAACACTGTGTCAGGGGCTCCAAGATCTGGACCCAATGATATTTAGCAGATGAAAAACATATTTAAGTTTGTGTAAAGGTGTTTACTGAAGCAAGAAAAGCTGTTTATTTTTCTTAGTGGCTGATGTGGCCAGCTGTGCGCTTAAAAATCTTTACTCTTCTTACACGTTTTAAGTGCTGAGTAGTGTTTCATTGAACCAGTGCATCCATAAAAGCAATTTAACTTTGGAAATTAACTTATTAACCAACTTGAGTTCCAGAAGAGCGTGCAACAAGAAGTTCTGATGTAAAGTTAGTGAGTGGAAAATTCAAAAGTAATATGCATATTACTTTACAGAAAGAGTGATTGACTCATGGAAGAGCCTCTCAGCAGAGGTAGTAGTAATAGATACTGTAAGGGATTTAAAAAATGCCTGTGATATACATGAGTCCATTCTGAGAAATATGTAAGACTGGATTTTAATTAACTAGGGAAATGGGCACTCTGTATGGGTCACATGGTTCTTTTTTGTTATCAGTTTCTGTTTTTCTATCATATGTATCAGACACTCACACCGTTAAAGGGATAGTAACACTTTATTATTACTATCCCCCATATTCTACATATTTGCCAAATAAATTAATAGCCCCCAGGATCATCTCTCAAACCTTTATGATTTGAAAGATAACCGAAGGCAAAGTTCCCCCCTCTCTCCCCCTTCCCTGAAGTCAGCGTTATACTGACTGCAGGGATATCCAGTCTGACTTTCATGATGTGGCTCTGCAGCTGAGCCGTGATCGTGTTAGTGAAAAATAATTATTTCACTGAAACCTTCTTCTACATGTGCTTGCAAACCAAGCACATGTAGAAGACCATTTCAGTGAAATAATTATTTTTCACTAACGGGATCTCAGCTCAGCTGCAGAGCCGCAAGCCTGTCGTATGACAGACTTCCCCTGCAGTCAGTACAACGCTGACTTCAGGGAAGCGGGAAGGAGGGGGGAACTTTGCCTTCGGTTATCTCTCAAAACATAAAGGTTTGAGAGATTAACCTGGGGGCTATTAAATTATTTTACAAATATCTACAATATGGGGGATAGTAATAATAAAGTATTACTATCCCTTTAAGGACGGCGATGTACTGAGAAAAGTGGAGTCATTTTGGGGCAAACCAAATCTACCATAGGTGACAAACAAAAATTTCAATTGATATAAATTGACCATTTAAAGAGACAGTAATGTCCCATACATTTTTTATAGATTTGTAGAGGGTAAAAAAAGAATCTCATTGCCACAAACCCCATCTCTCAAACTGCTATGGTTTGAGAGATATTCAACATCAAAGTTCCCCCTTCCCTCCCCTTATCTTGATGTCAGCCGTAAAGCTGACAGAAGGAGATCCGTGTCGGCTGACACGGTGGGGATCTTCAGCAGAGCTGAATTCCTGTTATTACAAAATAACTACTTCATGGGAACGGTCTACAAAATGTTCTTGCAAACCAGGCACACTTTGTAGACCTTTCCAATGAAGAAATTCTTTTCTAATAACAGGATTTCAGCTCTGCTGCAGAGCCACCGGCTGGTCCCCAAACTGGGATCTCCAGCTGTCAGCTAGACGAAGGCTGACCATACCTCACCTTTAAAAAGGGACACACATGAAAAATGAATGTAATATAACGAAAAACACAAACAAAGACAGGGGCACCAATGGTGAAGTATATAATCACAGATGTGTATACAAAAGTAATAAAATTACACTCCCATTTAGATGTTGTCAGGACTCTATTGTCAAAGTCAACTGACTATAAAGGCATTCAGAGAATTAAACAGTCTCCGTTCGGGTCTTTCTTCTTCTGGAACCGGTTTTATGATCCTTAAATGTATAGAATAGGCGGACACTCATACACTGTTTAAAATTTAATATTGTATAAAACAGTAAAAACAAATAACAGGCTATAAATGCTAACGTGTTTCACGGCTGGAAAATCCGCTTTTTCAAAGCAAAAACAAGCACTAGCAAAGTCGAAAATACATATAAACAGAGTACCGCCTAAACAAACACTTGATTAAATACCTTTGTATTCATCTCTCGAACAGCCGTTGCTTGTTAACTTTGAATAACCAATCGTCTTCCCCGACTGTGGGTCACCTGATCAGTACAATACTGAGGATCACGGAAGCTGTGTCCTCTGAAAGATGTATTTGATCAATGGTGTGCCCACAGAAGGAAATTCAAAATCACATGATATTAGGATACTGAAGAAAACAAGACTCTATATGGAACCACGGTACTTTTAGTTTAACCCTTAGGCTCCATACACATAATTGGCTTGTATATATACGTTTATATATATATATATATATATATATATATATATATATATATATATATATATAAAAATAAGGAAACCTTTAACATCTCCCTAAAATGATAGAGGAAGACTGACAGCTGTCGTACGTCTACGCGATGTCCCGCGTACCCCTCCGGCACCCAAAGGGTCAAGATGTCATAAATGAAACATATAACTATGTCGCTACGAGATACTGGTGATCACGATATTTAATATGATCTGGAAGCATAGATAGAGGGAAGATATACATCCCACATCCCATGATGTGCATTGAGAAAAAACGTGATTTAAAGTGTACACAAAAGTTTGTCTTGAATCATATAAACTAGTCTTGAATCATATAAGTAGAGAGAATCTTAGGACCTGTGGTGTATTGTGTACTAAATTCACGAATGGCCAAAATAAATAAATAAAACAAAATGAATAAAAACAGCAAAAAAAGTGAAAACGATGAAAATAATAATACAGATAATAGTGCAAATGAAAATAAAAATAAAAAATAAACAACTTTGGCTTTGGACAACATCTAAATGTGAGTGTAATTTTATTACTTTTGTATACACATCTGTGATTATATACTTCACCATTGGAGCCCCTATCTTTGTTTGTTTTTTCGTTACATTACATTCATCATTTGCCGCTACGGGAGAGCGTGGTATATGAGGGTGCAGCCATCTATCCTGAGAAGGGGTGCATACTGTATCTGGAGGCAGTTTGAATTACTCCAGTTGTCTTTTATGTCGGAGTTGGTATAAGCCGTCACCGACACATTACCCTTTCTGATATACACGTATGGTCTTTCTCCCTTTCTCTTTCCACAGTACACATGAAAAATGCATACTACAGGGTTGCTTTGATTTTGGTGCACTCCTGAAATATGCCTATTTCCTATGTGTCCCTTTTTAAAGGTGAGGTATGGTCAGCCTAGCTAGATGCTGACATCAGGAGAAGGGAAATATTTCATTGTAAATATTTCATTGCAAATATCTCTCAAACCATAGTGGTTTGAGAGATGGGGTTTGTGGCAATGAGATTCTTTTTTTACCCTCTACAAATCTATAAAAAAATTTATGGGACATTACTGTCCCTTTAAACCCAGAAATGCTGTGGAGGTCTCATGTTGGGTACCTCTCTAACACTGTGTGTTAAAAGTCCCATTTAATACAGTGGGAATTTGAGGGATTTCTCCACTATGTATGGTATAGCTAGCTTGCTCCAGAAATGCTCCAGTCTTAGTACAGCAGACTCAAGGTTTTCCAATGGCCAAACAGCTGAGTGATGCAATTTGTATCCTTGAGTTCTTTATTTTTAATCATATGCTGTTTTACCCCTGTTGGCTCTTTGTAGATAGAACATAGGTCATGGATAAAGCAGGAGACAGCATGATTTCAGATGACTTCATCATTGGCTAACTGAGTGGCTTTAAGGTCCAAGAGCACATAGGTCTATTCATCAAGCATGTTAGAGAATGAGAGTTGAAAATACTTAATATTACAGAGGAAAATGGGGTATCATGCAATAAAGCATTAACTCTCACCACAGTAAGCTTGAATAAAAAAGGTAAGCTCATGAAGAAAGTAAACAACAATTGTAAAAACAGACGAGAAGCTTTGAGTCTTTTTTTGCCATGAACCACAAAGTACCATGTTTCAGTCCTTGGACTGCGGAATCTATCACAATAGGCCTGTCCTCCAAGCATGGTATAATGAACAGACCTCCATGGCAAATTTGGGTGTCTCAGCCACAAGTTACATAGATAGCTACATATCTTAGTCCATTCAGGTGCTGGCAGTCCTGAAGCTTTTCTAAGGTAGGAATCATCTAGTTTGAGAAGTTCCTGTTGTTGATCCAGTAGTGTGAGGTGGAGGGCCTCCAGAAAGGCTCTGTAGTCTCCTTTGTAGTGAAGGACATATGTTGATCCTTAATAGGGCACCATTAACATCAGCGGACAGCCTCATCTGTATTTGATCTGTTTCTGGCAGAGCATGTCGGTGATGGGTTTCAGATCCCTGCTCCACTGTATTTTGAGCAGAGAGAGATCAATAAATGAAATAATGGAGATACCCTCATAACTCACCGAGTGTAGGTTCCTGGCCGCTGAGAAAATGGCTTTCTTCTAGGTGTAGTAATGAAACTTTACATTGACATTCTTGGTAAGTCAAAAGTGGATTTTCTTGCTCTTAAGGCTCCGTGTGCTCTGTCAAAGCAATACTTGATGGAATCATAAATCATGTACCACTTGGCCAGTTACAGAGAGATGCCTCTACTGGAGTCTAAATAATAATTTACATAGATGGTGATTAGTTTCAGTTACAGTAGAATTCAAATTTAAAAGGAACTTGCATGAATGTATAACCTGTCATCTATTTTGTATTCAACCTTTATTCTTGCTTCATGCTTGACAGAGACCTACATTGTCTTGAAAACTTGCATTCTAAAGTAGATAATTGTCACATATTCATAGTGAATGTGTGATAATTATATACTGCAATTTATATGTAATGTAGTGTGCTTTCTAAATATGTGGTACTTTAAATTCTCATTTTACATCATGCCTGATGAAGAGACATAAATGGTCTTGAAAGCTTGCTTGGGGGATGATGGGAACTGTAGTTCCCAACAGCTAGAGGTCCCATGATTTTCTTCCCCTGTTGTAACAAAGCAACAAGATACATTGTACAGTTAACTATATCCTTTAAGCTATTAAGGACCAGAGTGGTGAGAAACAATGTACCCTACGCTGGCTCTGTTAGGGGGTACAGTGAAAGGAGCGGCTATATCTGGATATGTGTTTCTCCCTGATTTATATTTAGGGGTAATTATCCAGTGTTAAAGGAGAACTAACACAACCTATGAATAACCCTCCTCACTTTGTTATGGTCAGAAAATCCTGATGACCTTTATGATTTTTCCCCCTTTGATCAAGAGATAACATCCTCAGTCAGTCCAGGATGTCATATTTGTGGTCTTTTTTTAACACTGAAGCAGGCAGAGAGCATGAGCGTACTTAAAGGGATAGTAATGGTTTCAAATAAGTAGCGTCTTCTTTATTTTAATCTAACACTTTTTGCTATATTTAGTAACTTACTTGTATGTAGTTCTCAAGATATACTGGAGAAAGACCCCCCTCCCACCACGTCACTCTGCCTCTTCTCTGTGGTCCAGACAGATGTGGCGAGGGACAAGCTTCAGTAAGCAAAGGAAAATTCTGCCTTCCTTTGTTAAGGGGGGCAGGGTTTTCCTTATACTTACTGAAGTTTGTCCCTCGCTGCATCCGTCCGGTCCCGGGACCGGACTCCAGATTCATTGGGAGGAGGGCAGAAGAGGTGGGAGGGGGATCCTTATAGTTACTAACTATAGATCAAGGTACTTGGCAATCTACTTAATTGAAACCATTACTATCAATCATTTAACCCTTTGAGTGCCAGTGAGGTGTCCAATGCATTGATCATCCCTATACTTTCAAATGGATATGGACCAGAGGGGTGTGAAATGTATTGTGGTCTTTAAATGGTTAATTTTATCATGTATAGTGAGTGAGCAGAGTGACAGGTCTTGTAATCTGCTAGCAAGAGCATGATATCTAGGTCTGATTGAATAGGTTGTCTCCTCTACAAGGGCAAAAGTTCCAAATTCACAGGGACCTTTGGGGTTTTCTGGCCACAGTAAGGTAAGGGGAAGTGTTCATTTTACTCTAAGATTGGATCATTTCCCTAACTGTAAATCAGGCAGGGACCAGCTATAAATACATTCAGATACAGCCGCTACCTTCACTGTACCAGTAACAGAGCTATTGTAAGGTATTGTTAATCTTTGTGGTTCTGTCTGACAACACACTTCCAGGTCACAAGAATGTCATTCACATAATTCAATACACATGATATCTGTTTTTCTCATTAATGCTAACATGTTCTCTGTTCTGATAGCACTTATATAAGTAACATTTTCATGCAATCATAAAATCTATAGGGTACTGCAGATGATAGAGCTATATTGATGAAGAGAAAGAGGATCAATTGTGGAGCAAAACAGCTTCACCAGAGTGGACATATACAAATTTCCAAAATTCTCATTCATTTAAACCCATTGCATTGTAATGCTCTGAAGACCTTGCTATAACAGTCAAATGGGTCAAAGCACCATTAAACCCGTAGAGTGCCAGAGGGATGTACATTGCATTGCTCCGCAATTTGTAGCTTATCCCTGTGGCCCTCAAAGAGTTAAATCACCAGGAAGCAATTCAGAGAGAAACAATATAAAGAAGTTAAAGGGATAGTAATGTTTCATAATAAAAGCAGCTCTAATTAATCATCATAGTATTTCGTTCAAGAGTAATTCAATGACAAAGTATCCCCGTCTCGCCCCTTATACTGATGTAACACTGTTCAGCCAGATCAGAAGGGAGGTGCCCAGGTAGACTGCAGAGAGGGACAATCTTCAATTAAGATAAGGGAAAAACCTGAAAAACTTGTCAAGGGGGGCAGGGTTTTCATTGTTCTCACAGGAAGAAGATTGTCCCCTTCTGTTATCTGCCTGGTCTATGGACTGAATTCCACATCTGAGAAGAGATGGCTTACACTAGGTAAAAGGGGCGGGAGGGGAAACTTTGCTTGTGAATATCTCTCAAACCATAAAGATTGGAGAGATAAGACTTATATCGTTCTTCATGTTTTTTTAATGCCTACAAAATAAAATAAAGATAAAACGAAGTATTACTATCCATTTAAGCTTGGGAGGAAGCATCCTGTATCATTAAACTGTAATGTAGAGATACTGTTATCATAATTCATTTCCCAGATCTTTTAGAAGTACAAGGAAGTATAATTAACACTCAATGGAGGGTATTCAGTAAGATGTGATAAAGAGGTGATAACACGGAGATAACTTCTCCAGTGATATCACTTTTCCAGTTCCTATGTTATTCTACGGAGAGAATGCAATAAGTTATCTCCAACTTTGGCGATAATAGTGCATAGGCTATATAGAATAACATAGGAATTGGAGAAGAGATATCACTGGAGATGTTTTCTTCTCTTTATAACCTCTTTATCACACCTTAGTGCATAAACCCAAAGGTAAATGTGTATTTTTGATGAGCAGAAAAACAATCTATGAAAGGTTCCGATATCTACCAGAAAGACCGGCTCTTAGTTTCCGGTTCCCGCAGCGCTGCTGTTTTTTCTGTGAGGGCTACCATTACTGCCTTACCTAGCCAATGTTTCATTGATAACTTCTCTACTGAAAGCCACAACTGCAATATTGTTTTAACTGCCATCACAACAAAAATGTGAAAAAAAATTAATTTGTTTGGTCTGTAGGGGATAATAAATCAATATCAGTTTTCACGTGTCTCTGCTTCTGTGTTTCATGCTGAATACAGCCCTGTATATTTTGTTGTTGTAGCAGTAGCTGCCATCATTCCTAGATTACCTTATTGGTTAGAAAAATATGACATAATTACCAGCTTACTGATTTTACAGCCTGAGTTTTTCACATAAAATAATGCTTCTGTGGAATAGACATAATTTTCACAGAAGTTGCTGTTAACCACTAATCTGGCTTTATTTACATGGTGTTATTGCTAAATGCACCACCCTAGCACTTCTTGGCATATACCCCCTGTGTAATAACCACCACTTATTTTACTTTGGCAAGAAAGTCCTAATAACACCTATGAATTTTCCCTTTGTGGATTTGTTCAAGAAATAACATCTTCAGTCAGTGCTGAATGTCATGAACATATAGGAGGATATGACGGTTGCTGGCAGATTTTTCAAACAGAAGAGAGAGTGCATGTGTCTACTTTACCCTTTAAAGACCAGAGGGTGTACAGTACATTGTGATGCAATTTACCCATGTGCAGGTAGTAGCATATGAAGTTCTGTGGTACTGTACTATGAAATGTTGTTACTAACAACAAAGGCTATTTCGCTACTTCCTTGTACATTTGGCCCTTAGTCAGATACTTTGATAAAGTGGAACTTTCACCTAAAACCAAAACTTAACCATGGGTTTTAATGCTTAACCCCTTAATGACTGGCCGCGCAGGCACGTTGCGGTCACTAAAGGACCACAGAGCTTTTTTTTTTTTTGCCAATCTGACTTAGGGCTCCCCGAATGGCATGCAGCCACGCGGGGAGGCCTGAAATCCATGACGGCCCTGGTATGTCATGGGTCGTTCAGTCACTTTTACCCATGATGTACCAGGACGGTCAAGGATCGTTAAGGGGTTAACACAACATTAGCGTTGTGTTTGTTTTTCTTTCCACTTACCTAGTAGCTTACTGCAGCGTTAGCCTGCAGAAATCCCACTACAAAGGGGAGCGTGAACGTGCTCCCTGGGGCAGCTGGGAAGTCCTGAGACATCATGCAGTCCCGCAGAAAGTGGAAGTACCCGATTTTGCAGGGTAAATATCTCCGCTACTAGTTAAGTGGAAAGAAAAACAAACACAGCGCTAATATTGTGTTAAGCATTAAAACCCATGGTTAAGTTTTGGTTTTAGGTGAAAGTTCCGCTTTAACTTTGTGAGTTATTTTGAGCTCACTATTGACTTGGAAATCTCATATTTCAGGATCCAAGGGCTGTATTTGCAGTTCCCATAGGCAGCAAGTCCAGGATTTCAAACTTGACACTTGCTGCTTATGAAAATGAGTCCTGTGACTTCACTTCTTTGATTTAGTCCCCCTAGCAACTCAGGCGTTAGTTTTATACCCCCCCCCCAAAAAAAAAATTGATTCTAAAAGGCATTCTGGGGCTGTGCCGAGCAAAATCTTGCTTATAACTATGTCTGTTCCAATGATAGCAGACATAAACAAACTCTGTGCTCCATATGTACAAATCAGTGCATTAGCTTCCACTTAAAAGCTCCATTTAAACATATTAGATTGTGTATTTGACCCCTATGATCTAGTTCATCTCCAAACAGAATTGCTCCACATTTGTCTCTGAACATATGGTTTCGAAACAGATTTATGGCACAAATAAAAAACAATTTTATTTTCCAAATTAAGACCCTATTCCATTTTTCCAAAGTCTGTTTCCTGCTAAGAAGTTGTGGGAGGCCTGAATTTTTTCCTCCTTAAATATAAGTGAAAATAAAATAGCACCATATATTATGAAATGCTTAGATGTGCTGGTAATGAAAGATTCATACACCTGCTTTAGCACTCAGTTCTATAGCTCACAGCATTGCTCATACGCACGATACACCAACATCTGTCGTGATCAGTGTAACCTCTAGCCCTTTTCTTTTCTTTTCTCTTTAGGAGAAGAAATGGTAATTGCTGTACCGCATGGAAGTCTCAGTGTGAGAATCACAGTGAAGGGACCAGCACACGTCTGTATGAAACTTTTTTTGTAAATATTGTTCAACATAAAGGTTGTATTTGAATACATGGCTGTGATCTGTGCATGTTGGTCCTAGGAAAGAGCAAAAGTAAGAAAGCGGATCTTGTTTTTACCACACGTCTGCTAGAGATGTCACCAATGCATTGCGGAGACGTCTCTAGCATCCAAGGGGTTAAAGGATACTAACAAGTAAAAATAAGTTGTTATATACACAAATACACTGTTCTTCATTTTAGCCTATGTAAATATTCTCTATTTTCTGAGACCTAAATTCTAGTCTTACACATGCTTTGAGGGATCAGCCATCCTTACATTTTCCAGTTCTCCAAGTACCACAGCATTCTTGAGGTAATTGTCCGGGATTGTCTGAAAATGTTTTTTTTTTTTTTCATATTCTCACTGTAACAACATGATATTTAAAGTTATATCCGTCTATTTCATTTTAACTGTTAGTGTTCCTTTGAATTTGAATTATTCCTATATGAATAAGTGTATTTGAATTAGTTTAACAGAAGGCATACACCTAGGCAGGCATTGCTGGAGTTACATCCCAGGTTCACCTAGGTAAGGCACTCTAGGTGTCCTTGGCTCCACCTATGGCCCCACCCCCATTCCTCACATGACACTGTCCCAAGAACCATCCACTATTTCCTGGTATGGAAAATACTCTTGGCCAATAACAAGCAAGGACAAAGAAAAAGCTTTAACCTCTTTGCAATGTGTTGGAGATCTCTCTAGCAACCAAGGGTATAAATAACAACCTGTTAAGGGGAATACAATGGGTGCAGGGACAATGAGATTGCTTTGGACACACACCCGCAATTCAGAATGTGGGTATGGCCAGTACACCTGAGGCGCCCCTCAAAATTTAGAGCTTTAGGCAGTTGCTTACATTGCCTATTGGGAAATCTGGCCCTGCAGGCAGGTGACCCTCATACAGAGTCCAGGGATAACTAAATACATTCAAGCTGATGTGCTAAGCAGAACTGTTTTAAATTGGATGTTTAATCACTTGAAGTCTAGAGACATCTCCAGTTTATTGCTTCACCTTACATTGAACACCTCTGTAGCAATAAATGTTTTAAAAACCACCATTTAAATAAATGGAAATATTTATTTGTTCCCTTTAATGCGCTTGGTTCGTCCTTGAATTTCTATTCCTGTTTGCTTAGTACAATAGCTTCTGGGTTTTACAGTGGAACTCTGTTTTAGTCTACATCTGGTCTCTTTCAGTTCACAATCTAATGAAAGTATAGGTGGGACATAGAGGCACTCAGTGGTTTAACAATGCATTGCTTACCTCTTTCCAACTCAAAGAGTTAACAATGCATTGCTTTCTTCCATGTCTTTTGATTGATCCTTACTGATCCTTCAGTGTTAAAAATGTAGACGATGCTACCCAGTCAGTCTAGCTTTATAGACACATTAACAAAAATATTTCCGTAGAGCCAAATTGCACTCATATGGTTAACTGTTTGAGTGCCAGAGAGCTATACCTCTCTGGCAGTCCAAAGTTTACCCCTTTAAGTGCCAGAGGAGGGAACAGTGCATTTCAGAGCTATGACTTGTGCACCCCTCTGGCACTCAAAGGGTTAAGGAATTGGTCATAATTTCTGAATTGTGATCTACCATAAAGCATTTTCTGCTTTTAACATTTCTTGATCACATGGTCGTTACATTAGCGTATGTACAACTCGGCACAAAAAAAGGTTCCGCCCAGCCTGCTGAAAAACAGCATGAATAAATACATTATACCTTGTTACTATTACAACAATTTGTATTATAGCTTTAGAGTTTCTTAATTTGTTAATGGGGAAGCTGATGTACTAAGAAAGTTGGCTCCAACCGCAAATAGATATACATATAGGTATGATGTGTTAGGTGACATTCTAATGAATGAAACATTACATTGTGTCATATTGGGTTCTCTGTGTACAGTGCACATATGCCCATAAGCAGAAAAGCAAACTGGAGCAATCCTGGGGCTTACCATCTGCATCATAGGAGACAAATAACCATTTCCATGGATTTAAAATGTATGTATCTTTATTTATATAGCAGCATACATGTACACAGCGCTTTACAGAACTTGTAACAGTACGATTCAAAAACACAGAACTGGGTTAAGAGCATCAGGCTAAAGTGCGATCATTATATTATTTGTGGGGGAAAAGTGCAGCAAAGGGAATCATACACTAGCAAAGGGACCCTGCCCTAAGGAGCTTACAATCTAATTAGAAATCACGATGACATACAGAGACATTAGGAGGAGCTTTAACCTCTTGAATGTTAGATAATTCTCCAATGCATTGTTTTGGAGACCTGTCTAGCATTCAAGGGGCTAAAATCCCCATTTAAATCAATGGAATGGTTATTTGTCCCCTATGATGCCCCCAGAATTGTTCCAGTTTGCTTTTATGCTTATGCCCAGCTGTTCAGTCTTGTAAATACAACTTTAATTTGTTTCCATTTTAGAGTGGCCACGGGTTCATTCTGCTATTCAGGGACACAGCGGAGATTAGAACAGCAGAGTACTTGTCCTCAGCTCTAGTACAGCTACAGTTAGGTCCGGAAATATTTGGACAGTGACACAATTTTCATAATTTTGGTTCTGTACACCACCACAATGGATTTGAAAGGAAACAACAGAGATGCAATTGAAGTGCAGAATTTCAGCTTTAATTCAAGGGGTTGAACACAAATATCGTATGAAACGTTTAGGAATTGCATCCATTTTCATACACAGTCCCCTTATTTCAGGGGCTCAAATTAATTGGACAAATTAACACAATAATAATAAAATGTTCATTTTTAATACTTTGTTGAGAATCCCTTGCAGGCAATGACTGCTTGATGTCTAGAACGCATGGACATCACCAAAGGTTGGGTTTCCTCCTTTGTGATGCTTTGCCAAGCCTTTACTGCAGTTGTCTTCAGTTGTTATTTGTCCGTTTTTGCCTTAAATTTCGTCTTCAGCAAGTGAATTGCATGCTCAATCGGTTTGAGATTCAGTGATTGACACAACCATTGCAGAATAGTCCACTTCTTTGCCTTAAAAACTCCTGGGTTGCTTTCACAGTATGTTTTGGGTCATTGTTCATCTGTAAAGTGAAGCGCCATCCAATCAACTTTGCTGAATCTGAGCAGACAATATATGCCTATACACTTCAGAATTCATCCAGCTTGCCTGTCTTCTATCGCATCATCAATAAACACTAGTGACCCAGTGCCACTGGAAGCCATGCATGCCCAAGCCATCACACTGCCTCCACCGTGTTTTACAGATGATGTGGTATGCTTCGGATCATGAAACTTTCCAAGCCTTCTCCATACTTTTTTCTTCCCATCATTCTGGTACAGGTTGATCTTAGTTTCATCTGTCCAAAGAATGATGTTCCAAAACTGTGTTGGCTTTTTTAGATGTTTTTTTTTGCTAAGTCTGGCCTTTCTATTCTTGAAAGCTGAGAGAATGCACCAAGCCCATATTCATTACTTAACTGTAACTTGAATGTATTTTGGTAAACAGCCAAAATAACAAAACTTATGTCAGTGTCCAAATATTTCTGGACCTAACTGTGGGAGGGGTCACTATACATCACCGGACATCAGTGTGGAACCTGTGGCATTACACTGCAACAAAATTGCACTGCAGCTAATGTTTTATGTCCAGTTCAAGGATCAGTTATCTCTCTAGTGTTTAGAGCTCTTTCTAGAAGCCATTTTTTGTAGCCCAGCAGAGGCATTACTTCCTGTCACAACAGGAAATGGGTAGTTCTACTTCTAGTGTTTAGAACTCTGTGCTCTGGAGTCTTCATTCCAGGACTTTGTATTGTCCTTGAAGGTTGCTGCATGGAACAAGGGGCACACATTTAATATCTGGGAATGTCCTGGGCAATCCGGGACAAACTGGTTACCCTATTTTGTGTATGTCTAGCATAATCACCTACTAGTCTGTTGTTTACATAACCTATTATGGGTACAATATGATTTATGCTGAACATATAGGTATAACAGAAATGTGTATGTATGTTTATGCACTGCACTTTATAGAAGTTACATGCATACCTGGAATTCTCAGAGTTTGACTTTGAGACTCAGGGTTTTGACCCAGGTCTCGGGGTGAAGGGCCAAATTTTGAGGGTGAGAGAGCCCTGCGTTAACTACTATCTCATCTGCACCAAGTGCCCCTAAATTCCTGCAATTTTTATCAGAAAGACAGAGGGAGGTGTCCTGCTTCTCTTTTATATGTTCAGGCAGTGAAAACTCTAAGCATGTTAAGGGTTCCTTGAGGATCAATAAGAACACCACCCGGTTCGAACAAGCAGGGATATTTCTCCTGAAATCTACATTCTGGGGAAGTTTATGGCTTAATATTTAAAAGATTTCAGGGTTGGCTCATTTTGAAAGTTCCCAGGTATGTTTACAAGATAATAAAAACCAGTTTTCTCTGTGTATATACTGTGTGCAAGACCATAGAACAGGAAGCTAGTCAGAGGCTCTCTGCCCTTTAATGCCTGCTGTCAAACAGAATAATGAAATCCTTACAGACTATAAGGCCAGTGCAGTAGATTGTTCTGGGGCAGTCAGAGAAGGTACAGGACTCCCAACTGGCTCTCTTTTGGTGAGATAGGACAAACTAAGTAAAAGTAAAGTTGTGTATTTCTGGGACAAACCATTTGCTCTGTAGATTTCAAAGGGTTAAAATCCCCATTTAAATCAGAGGGATGTTGGGGAATTTTTGTTCTTCCCTATAGTGCAAATGGTTTGCTCCAGGGTCTGTACGTGTGTGCGTGTGCTTGCATGTACAATATATACAATATATACATATTTAATGAATTTGTGAATGTTGGGATGTATGATATTTTTTCTGCTCTATGGTAAAGTTGGATTGCACCACTTTTATTGATTACAACTCTAAGGACCTTATGCACAAAGAAAAACTGGAGAGACTTTGGGTAGAACCAACTCCACCATTAGTACACTCAAGGAAATCATATATTGGAAAGACAATCCTGCCCCAAAATGTGCACAAGCACTACAAGCAAAAGAAAGGGTGTAGATACCTTCCTATGACTGACCAGGGTTGGGAAACAACTGCACCAGATGGGACAAATACAAATTTATTTTTATTGGATATTTAACGCCTTGAATGGTAAAGAGGTCTCGACGTCTTTAGCATTCAAGGGGTTAAAAATTTCTATTGAATTACATTGTAATTTATGAATTTTTATTCATCCCCTATGTTGGTCAGTTTCTTCCATAATAACTACAGTTTCTGGGTCACTGTGTCCAAGCTGTTGTCAGACTACAATACTCTTTAAAGGGATAGTAATGTTTCATAATAAAATCAGCTCCAATTAATCTCCAAAGTATTTGGGCCATGGAGAGTGTTATTTCAGTACTGTCAGAGTTGTAATTCAAGAGTAATTGAATGATAAAGTATCCCCCTCCCGCCCCTTTTACTGATGTACATACCTGGGAACTTCCAGTCGAGGGCTACCCGGAGGGTAGTCCTCTGTTCACCAGGGGGTGACAAAAATGACGCTAATCGCGTCAAAAAGGGGCGGGGCTTGCCGCGAGTGGGGGGGGGCTTAACCCTTTGAGTGCCAGAGTGGTACGGAATGCATTGCAAAGCAATGCATTCCTTACTACTCTGGCACTCAGAGGGCTAGGGACTGAGTATCAGCAGGAGAAAAAGCGGATGTGGCAGAGTTTCAATAGAAACTCTCCACATCCGGAGGAATCAGCCTCTGCCCCGGAGACCCGGTAAAGTTCTGTCAGAACCGGAGTCTCCGGGGCAAATCCGGAGAGTTCCCAGGTATGCTGATGTAACACTGCTCACCCAAATAACATAAGGGAAAAACGTGAAAAACCTGTCAATGGGGGCAGGGCTTTCATTGTTCTCACAGTAAGAAGAGTGAGCTGTGAGCTGTCTGGTCTGTGGACCAGATTCCACATCTGAGGTGAGCAGTGTTACACTAGGTAAAAAGGGACGGGAGGTGGAAACTTTATCATTCAATTACTCTTGAACTACAACTCTGACAGTATTAAATCAAAACTATCTATAGCCCAAATTCTATGAATATTAATTGGAGCTGCTGTTTTTGTGAAACATTACTATTACTTTCATGACTAGCTGCTGAAATGACAAAATGAATTTCCAGGGCCCCCAGAGCATGCAATCCTATATGATACAGATTGTAAACCAGGATAAAAAAAAGTATATGAATAACATGATACTTGCAACTGAACCCTTGTAGGTATCAAAAAAATAAAAAATGTAATAACAAAAACTGTGATTTATTTTTCCTATTTTTCAAACAGTAGGCTATAACAGGTTATAACTACCAAATTTCCACCCCAAAATGAGATAGGAAACTCTTTCAAAGCCTAAGTGGCTCACAAGACCCATGAAAAATATTTAGCGTCTTCAGATCTGCAAAGTATATTACATGTACTGATGTTTTCCACAGACTGGATCTTGAGATGATGGAAAAATTAATGTGCCCTATTTGCAAAAGGTTATTCCCATTTGTGTATTAAAACTGGTAGAAAATTGCAAAAACTCCTGTTCATCACATTCAGACCAGATCAAAGAATATGTAATTTAAGTATTAGGTTTTGCGGCTGTAAGTTTCCCAGGGAAATTGAATGCAGGTGCATAGAGTAACAGAGGGTATCATCCTCTCATTCAAGTACCAACGGAAAAGTCACTGTTGCCTTTGTACTGGTATTCAAGGTTGTATTCAGGACACTGAAGATAGGCACTTTCACAGGGGAGGGCTGGCCTGGGGGGGCAGGGGGGCAATTGCCCCCTGGGCCAGTCATATGTCTGGGCCAGTGGGCCACTGGCTCACTCAATCTCACGCTTGCTGCTTTTAATGGAGCTACACTAATGATACTACAGAGCTTACAAATGAAATGTATCTGAACAAATTATACCACAGAGATACAATCCAAATGGAGCTACACTAGTAGCATAACCCATTTACCTTGTAAGCTCTATGGTATCAGTAGTGTAGCTTTACATAAATTGTAAGTTCTGTAGGATCACTAGTGTAGCTCCATTTCAACTGTAAGCTCCATGTCATCTCTTGTGTTGCTCCATTCTCATTGTAAGCTCTGTGGTATTGCTTGCCTTACTTCACAATATTAATGCCAATTTTAATATTAACAAAAGGGGGTGGGCTGGAACAATAGTACAAATGGGCCAGTTGATTGTATTTGCCCCCTAGGCTCCAAGTTGCCAGTCCTCCCCTGTACTTTCAGATCGATCCATCTGCACCATACAGACAAATTAAATTTGCAGTGTGTTGCATACCCCTCTGGCACTCAAAGGATTAAGGAGTGAATTACCCTTTATGCACAATGACAAATACAGTTTCCCATTGCTTTAAATGCAGCTTTTAACCTCTTGAACATGAAATGTGTTGGACACCTCTCTGTCTTTCAAGTGGTAAAGGGATAGTAATACTAATAATAAAGAAGACTTGGAGCTGTAGTTTATTCTATTTATAGCAAATTTCAATAATATCACACTTGTAGTTGAACCACAATTTAATCAGAAAGAATCCGCCTCCCGCCCCTTTCCCTGTGTCACTCTTCCGCTCATGCCAGTCCAGATGGAGCAAGGTGAGGGACAATCTTCAGTAAGCATAAAGTAAATCCTGCCCTCCTTCATCAAGGGGGCGGAGTTTTCCTTATACTTACTGTGTGAAGATTGTCCCTCACTGCAACTGTCTGGTCCCATGACCGGATTC